>JAJJXM010000002.1:600000-1200000 GCA_024516155.1 Pyronema omphalodes | reverse complement strand
AGACGAATCCAATAGCGGCCATCCCAGAGGATCCAATCCGTCCAAGATTTAGTAGATAAAGGAATATCCAAGGTAGCCGCTAAACGAGTTCTAGTAAAATGAGGAGATCGGCGTAAGGTATATTGTCCATTTGAATCACGGGACCAGGTTAAACCCCCGGCTGAGAATATGGTTGGTGATTTTGGCCCGTTGAAGATTTTGGCGAGGACTCCTAACATTGTACGACGGTTTACTTTTTCGTTGGGGGTTACTTGCTCGGTTAATAATATCAGTGCTTTTAGCATTATTCGTGCATCGATCGAGGTTTGGAAGTAGTCTAAAGTTGCGTCGTTGGGTACTGGTAACTTGAAAGTCAGGGTTCCTGTTCGGACTTCCAGGTTTACGGAGGAGGCGGCGATGATTTTCTCGGCTTTGAGGGTGGTGAGACGCTCCGTGTCGGTGAGACGGTCGACGAGGGATATTAGTTGGGGTTTTTGGAGGGCTAGAGGAAGGGATTTTCGAGTGCTCCGGGAAAAGAGTAAGGTTCGGACGGCGTTGCGGAGGGTGAAACTCGGTTCGTTATTGGTAGGGTCTTCGAACCATTGGACGGATTCTTCACGGCAGGTGCGTTTTAACCGGATCTTAAGCACTAGATGTATCAGTCTTGTTCTGGTATGCAGCAAAAATCTATGGGGGATGGGCCACCTTGGAGATAGCTAGCAACGGCCTCCCGAGTTGAATTTCCTCCGCTCCATAGATTCCCTGGCATTCCGGTATCCTAGAGATCTTCTTCATCCCTCGTAGTCCTTCTGCTCTAGAGCTTTGTATCATTCTCATGAGCACAGTCTCAGCCAAATCGTCGCTATGGTGTCCCAATAAAACATGTCTAATATCATGCTGGACACATGTTTCCGCAATAGCTCTGTAGCGTGCGATTCTGGCTTTCGTTTCAAAGGCGGAGGAAGGTAGGCCCTCGGGCCATTGGAGCTTCAAGACATGGGCATGAAATCGGTAACTTTCAAGTATTGCGGCGACTTTGGCGGCTTCGCGCGCACTACCGGGTCGTGCTCCGTGGTCGACTATGAAACAGTGTACCGCCATTCGTTCTTCAGAAGCAAGGGTTTTGGTGAGATAGGCGAGGGCCATGGAGTCGACGCCGCCGGAGACGGCGATGCCTAGGACATTGTGAGTTTACTGTTGGGAATTGAGGGGATTTGTGAGGATCTGTGGAGTTGGTGATGAATTGGAAAAACTACCTATCCTCGGTGGAAAATATCTCCATAACGCGAAAAACCGCGATCGAAACTCCTCCGCCCCAACAATCATATGTCCCCACTTTGCGCCTTGCTTATGAAGTACGACGTTCACCAGTTTCCTGAAGCTCATCCGTCTGCTGAGGGTTGTCGCAGCGCGGCACCTCTTCTCATGGCTCAGCTAAAGGAATCCTAATAAGGTGAATTCGGCCTTTTGGCCTTTTCCTAGGACGACCAGGACAAAAAAGAAAAACGCCGGTCCTCGTTTGTGAGTTTGAGAGTCGGGGTGGTTTGGACAAAGTCTGTCGAAATCGAGGTCCAAGTCGAAGCCAAAGTCGAAGTCGAAGTCGAATTGTCGTTCACAAAGACAAATTCACAGCCGCACAAAATATTTCCGCGCGTATCACTCTTAGTCTCCGACCTTAACTGAAACGGTATGGGTATGTATGATATGGCAGGCAACCCCATCTCTTCCGCCGCCGTCAGAGAATTAACCCTGCCCCAGCATGGAAGACGACCCAGACTCGGCTCCCCCCCCCCCCCCAACCCCCAACCCCACCCTGCCGAATAGGAAGTTCGGCCAGCCGATGCAACCGCCGATGCCGAACAACAGCAGCCAACCGGAGGGAAAATTTGGCTGAGCGGTAAGACGTCATCCGCCCCGCCTTTGTAACACCCACGCGACGGTCCGACGAAAATAATAAGAGATGGACGCCACGAGCTCTTCACCTCTTGCCTCACCGTATATCCGGTCGTTGATTGTATAAGAATTCCACTTCCGAGTTCTCTCAAACTCTGTTTTCTATGAGCACAATTGACTGACAAAACCTTCAGGCAGGTGGTTTCGCCGGCACCGCCGTGGACCTCTCACTCTTCCCTCTCGACACCCTCAAAACCCGTCTGCAATCAAAGGGAGGTTTCTTTGCAAACGGCGGCTGGTCCGGCGTCTACAAAGGAGTCGGTAGTGTAATTGCCGGTTCTGCTCCCGGTGCAGCTCTTTTCTTCGTTACCTACGAACACGTCAAATCCACCGTCTCTCCCAATGGTCAACCAGGCGCCTTCTCTCATATGCTTGCTGCCTCTCTCGGAGAAATCGCAGCTTGCTCCGTTAGAGTTCCTACTGAAGTAGTGAAGCAGAGAGCTCAGGCATCCCAATTCAGCAGCAGTTGGAAGGCTTTATCTCATATTTTCACGGCGAACCAAGGCGCGGTGGCAGTATGGAGGGAATTGTATAGAGGCTGGGGTGTTACTGTTATGAGAGAGATTCCGTTTACAGTTATCCAGTTCCCCTTGTGGGAGGGGATGAAGGAATGGAGAGGAAAGCAGAAGGGAAGAAAGGCAAATCCGGTTGAATCGGCGGTATTTGGAAGTCTCTCAGGAGGTTTTGCAGCGGCTTGTACTACGCCGTTGGATGTGTTGAAGACGAGATTGATGTTGGCTAAACAGGTGGGTTGCATTCTTCCCATATTCGGGACATGAGCTAATCATATCACAACAGAGACAATCGGCACTATCCACATTCAAGAGCATTGTGACAGAAGAAGGAACCGGAGCATTATTCAAGGGGATTACACCAAGAGTCATCTGGATTTCTATCGGAGGTGCCATCTTCCTCGGAGCATGGGATTTTGCAAAGGGGAGCTTGGAAGCTTTAGATAAGAAATCGAGGGGATTGGACAACTAGAAAGTAACCCTGCCACGGCGAAACAGGGGAACCAGGTCAACGAAATAATGGAGCATCTATAGATATGTAAATATAATATGATGCGTGCGCGTGTCATGAAATACAGTGGCTCGGTTAGAACAGCCACAAATTGGAGAAAAAAATACTGGGCTTAATTATACTGCGTGGGCCCTTCTAATACAATACTTGGGCTTCTAACAGTCTGCCTCAGTTATGTCTCCATTCTGGATAGATCGACCCCCCCCCCCCCCTCCCAGATGCTAAAAAAAAAAAACCAAAATCATAACGCCAGAAAGAAATATCGAAGAATCAAAGAGTGAGCTCCGAGGGTTGAGTTCGTCTATAGCTGGACCCGAAATGCAGGAGAAGGTAGAGGTACATATTTTTGTTGTTGCATCGTATCGAATGCAGAGTATCGTGGGATTGTAAAATCGTAGTGATTTACCGGTTCGCACGTGCCCTCTCCGCGGGGTTATATCTATTGCTTGGTCAGCAAGAGCAATTCCTTCCTCTCTCTCTCACGCGCTCCACAAACCTCAAAAGCTTCTCAATCAAATCGACGTGGGTCATCAACATTCTTCTGCAGCAGTAACGCTTGCAACCAAGCTGGTCCATAGCATCACTATTACCATCATATTAGCGCGTGTCTTTATTGAGTTGTCGAAACTCCGCATGTCAGAGCCAGGGTAAAAGCCGAACATACCCCTCAGCAATGTTCTCCTCAAGAAGCTTCAAGTACCGCTCCCACAAGTCTCCAATGACCTATTATTCCTGTTAGTCCGAGCTGGTCGTGGTGAGGTAAAGGCGCGTGAGGCGTTACCTTTCCGCAGGTGAAGCAGCGAACGGGAATAATCATTTTGTCGTAATAGAGGAGTTTCTAGTTCTAAACTCTGGAGAAACGAAGGGTACGATTGGACGCGTTGACGACGGGGGTTCGGTCTTTGATTGCTTTGCTTCGCTTGGTCTTGTCGTTCGTTGACCTGCCGTGGTTTCTGTTTGTCGTCAGAGTCTTGAGAAAGAAAGAATGATTCTGCGGCTTGGCAAATGCCTGTATCACGCTAGCTATTAAATCCCTGCTGATAACGCTACTTAGCGCGTTGCGGATTGGGGAAAAATTTCAAAAGAACTTCGCAACGAGAAACGCCCGTCGACCACCACGCCGCGTACGAATTGCGCATTCCTTACGAGCATACAAAGCGCCACAATTCGTTGCCAGACCGAGGCACCAGTTATGTCGTCAAATATTACAAAGAATTCCGAACCGCTACCAATTAGGACGAAAGATGCGGCTCCCCAGAGGAAGCAGAAACAGTCGAAGAATGCAGGCGCGACAGCACCTTCAGTAAAACCGGCGCAGAACAAAATCAATGTTGTGGAGAATCCGGCAGCTACCTCAGCTTCTGGACAGATTTCTAAAATCCCAGGAAAGGAAGATGAAGAGAAGAAGAAGAAAAAGAAGAAGGGCAATTTCCCGCGTGGAGACAAGAACAAGAAACCAGAGGGCGGCAAGGGAGGAGAGTCCACCTCCACCGGAAAGGAAGTTGCAGTGAAGCGTGATAGTACTCCTACATGGAAATTGTCGCCTTTCCTTGGGGGACGTTTCCTTGGATTGGACACTGCATTTTCCAAGGACGAGAAGTGAGTTGCTGAAATTCCTCGAATTTAAAGATCACGAGAGCAACCACTAACATACCAAAGATACCTTTTCGTTGTCCAGACTATGTCACTTAGATTATACTCCATTAAGTCATCTCTCCTTGTCCGCTCAATCAACCTACCAAACTCAACTACAAGCCATGACTCGCCTGAGAGAATTGTGTCGTACGTCGTCGACCCTCGCTCCGCAGACCGCATCTATATTGCTACATCTTACTCGAAGCTATATCTCTACAACTACAACACTGGTGTTTTGGTTACGAAATGGAATCTCCAATTGGGCCCTATTGAGCACCTTGCCATTAACGCCGATGTCGCCTTGGCTAAGGGAGAAACCGAGGTCATTTTTGTTGCTACCGCTGGATCATCATTGTTCGGAGATGCTTCAGTTCAGCGTATTGTTTTGGCCGGAAACCAGGTCAAGGCAAAGAAGGAGCTTTTCCGCGCCGAGGGATGGACCACGATCAACGCAATTCGTGTGGTGGACGCAGGAAAGGCGGTCTGTTTCATTCATGGCAAGAACTTGGTTGTCATCAACGGAAAGGAGTTCCCCGACCAGACGAGGGTTTACCCCATGTCAAATTACTTGACATGTATGGATGTCAACGTTGCGGAGAGAAACGGGGCTGGAAAGAAGGGAAAGAAGTTAAAGGGACTTGGTGATATTGCCGTTGGAGACCAGGAGGGTGCTATCTTTGTTTTGTACGATGTTGTAAGAGCAAGACCTACCGATGATCCTGTATCTACAAGGATGCACTGGCATAGAAAGGCAGTTGGGTCCTTGAAGTGGGCGCTAGATGGTCAGTTTTCATATTCGATCATAAAATATCACCCGGGACATTATGGCTAACAAACTTGGATTACAGGCACCTACATCATTTCCGGAGGTCTTGAGACAGTATTGGTCCTCTGGCAGCTCGACACTGGAAAGAGACAGTACCTCCCCCACTTGGGAGCGCCCATCAAGAACATTGTCGTCTCTCCCAAGGGTTCCCGCTACGCCATCACCCTCTCCGACAACTCTATTATGGTCTTGTCAACCTCTGAATTCAAAGCACAAGCCAACATTGCCGGAATTCAATCCCTCGCCTACTCCCGCAAAGCACAGGAATCCAACGTCCCCTGTCTCCTCCACCCTACTATCAGCAACCACCTTCTAATCGCCACGCCATCCAACCAGACTGATCCCAATGCAAACTCACCATACATCCAGACCTTCGACACCTACTCCGACCGTCACGTCTCTCGCCAGGCACTGACCAGAACTAACGCAACTCTCCACAACTACGGCCCCAACGCAGCTCCTATCAGCGAACCGGACATCACCCACCTCGCCGCCACAACCGATGGACAGTGGCTAGCATCAGTCAATGAATGGAGCCCCTCAAAGCACGATCCCGTCTCCTCCAAGAAGCGTGAAGTATTCCTCAAATTCTGGCGCTGGTCAGAACCCCGCAAAGAATGGGAGCTCATCACCCGAGTTGATGCACCCCACCCATCTCCCGACGAGATGGGATCAGAGAGTATCCTCGACCTCGCCACCTCCCCCGAAGGATCTGCATTTGCTACCCTCGGTGCCGATGGCTGCGTAAAGATCTGGAAACCCAAGACCCGCGCAAGACCCGGTGTACCAGCCGCCGATAGCCCTGTCAACTGGGGTTGCCGCAAATCTGTCAACTTCTCTAAGCGCCTCCCAGTCACTGCCGAAGTTCTCCCCCTCGCCCTCCTCGATGGAGAGTCTGTACAAAAGCCCCAGGGAACTTGGGGTAACCTAGCTTTCTCTTCTGATGCTTCGCTATTGGCTGTCTCTTCCCCTGAAACCGCCTTCGGCGCCAACGACTCTTTAATCCATCTCCTCGACCCTGCCACTGGTTCCATCCGTCAAACTCTAGGTGGTCTCCACCTTGGCCGTACCACTGGCCTTGCTATTCTTGACAGGTATTTGGTAGTAGCAGCTACCCAGAAGGTATTAGTTTGGAACTTGGTACACGGCAAGGTAGAATGGGAGTATGTCATGAGCGAAATCTGCAGCTTGGACGAGCCCACACTTCATCTCGCCGCAGATGCCAAGGACCTAAGTTTCGCCATTGCATTCTCTTCCTTTACAAAGTCCAGGACTGGTGGTAATGTTGTCGTGTGGGGTCCTGTTAGTGATCCTCATCCGGCTTTGACTCAGACTCTTTCGAAACCTGTGGCGGCTTTGAAATCCGCGGGCGAAGGAAAGGGTTTCTTCGTTTTGGACACTGAGGCACGTGTTCAGTATGTTACGCCTATTCTTGCTAGTCATACTTCGGTTGCTTCGATTGTTGCTAGTGGGCAGGAGATTGAGGCCCAGGAGGAGGAGGGCCAGGGATTGAGGGGGTTGTATATGGTAGACACCAAGGGTGAGGTGCAGCCCATGGATGTGGATGAGGGTATTGAGAAGGTTGTTAGAAGAGAGGCGTTGGAGGGTGTATTTGATGAGGTTGAGGTTTATGAACAGGGAAGTGTAGAGGCGGCGTTTGAGAGGGTGTTGGCTTTGTTTGCAAAGCCGGCTTTAGGGGATGATGATGAGGAGGAGATGCAGTTACAGATTGAACAGGGTAACGAAGACGAGGATGACGATGAGGATGAGGAGATGGAGGGTTAAAAAAATTTCCTTTCTTTTTGGTTTTTGTCTATATGGATCGTTTAGATGGATTCTTTTTACAGTTGTTTCTTGTATTTATCGCGGGCAATGGGTTTTATACAGTAATTTTACACAAAAGTTGAGCTTTATTAGTACTTTTCAGGAATCTGAGGAACACTGCTATCGAGTCGTGACATCTTTCAATGATAAGTTGATTTGAGGACCTGGTCTTGAGGTTCTGGTCTCGAGCTCGCCTTCTACAACTCAATCATCTGAGCTCGAGAAGTCGAGTCAATTCGAGTTGGTGTTATGGTATGTAACACTTGTGAAAGTCATTCAAGCATGCATCGAATCTACTGTGCAAGATAAACCCGTGTGGTTGTTTTGAAATACTTAATGATAAGCCACGAAGACGGAATCAGCATGATTATGTGTTGAAAGCTCCTGACTACCTCTCCACTCTATATAGGCTCAAGGTGGCGATTGATTGCGTCGGGTTTATTTGGTATACTTAGGCGGTCATTGACAAAGCGTAATGATGTTACTTTGGAGATAGATGCCTTCAAAAATTTCTATATGTACATATTTGTAGACAAAAGCTCTCAATTGAGTCCCTGTGAGTAAGCGCATATGTAAGCCTACAAGTACTTAACATGACGTTGCTATGTACACAATAAGAACAATGAACATTAACGGCTCCGGGGAAAAGACTAGCTTCACGTGATCAGTTACCGTCACCAATATTTATAGCCCTTGCTTCGCCATTAATTTGAATTCAGCTTCCGCCGCAGCCCAGCCTCTTCCCACTCTCTTACACTCTCCCCCCTCACGTAGCATATTACACACCGCACGTGTGGTCACTCGCATATACAGCGCTGGCAGGGACTAGAACTACACCCCCTGCGAACGACCCAGAACCGGCGGCGTCACGCATCGCTTGCCTCGACACGCTAACTTCAATCACGCTCGACACTGCCGAGCCAAACTAAGTCTAAGCAACCCTACCAAAGTTCCAGCTCTCGCGCCCGGGTTGTGTTGAAGCAACTACCAACTGAACCGGACCTTTCTTTCTTTACACACCTCACTCAGACGCACTCAACGTCTGGGGTACCTATCGTCGCCACCGAAAGCTCACGTCAAAGTCTTCTAGCTGAAAGAGAAACAACATACCCTCTATCGCCATGTCGTCCTCAGACCGTATTGACGACAACTTTGGCTCCGACGACGAGGACGCGCACCCCCAGGAACACGATGAGCAGGCTGATGATGCTGCACCTCCGGCTGCCGCCCCTGCCGCGGATGACGACGAAGACGAAGAAGACGACGACGAGGAGGATGACGAGGAGGACGAAGAAGATGACGACGTGGTAAGTCTACAATTTCTGTGAATTATGCTCTACTGCTATATTCGTTACGTGACGTTAAAGAACGTCGCTATGCATTAAATCATTTTTCACCAATTTGCTATGGCTTCGCTTTAGCTTGACTTTGTACCTTCGCTAACAGCAATTGTAGCCCCAGAGAAAGCGCCGTCGCAGATTGAACCAATTCTTCGATGACGAGGCCGAGGTCGACGACGATGACGAGGAAGTTGACGAAGAGGAGGAGGAGGGTTTCATTGCCGACGAAGAACTACCCGACATTAATGACAATCGAGAATACCGTGAGGAACACCGTCACCGGCAGCTCGACCGTCAGCATGAAGCACAACAGGCGGAAGACATGGAGGCGATTGCAGAGCAACTCAAATCCAGACACGGAAGGTCTAAGAGGGGTCGTGGTCCAGACTCTGGTTTGGTTCCACGCAGACTCTTGCTCCCCGCTGTTACCGACCCAAACATTTGGGGTGTCAGATGTCGACCTGGAAAAGAGCGCGAGGTTATCTTCTCGATTATCAAGAAAATGGAGGAGCAGGAGGGAACCAAAAAGCCGTTACCGATTATCTCAGCTTTCGAGCGTGAAGCTATGCAGGGATATATTTACGTCGAAGCCTACCAACAGGCAGATGTTATGGAGGCGCTCAATGGAATTTCCAACGTTTACCCTCGAGGACCCAAGATCCTTGTGCCGATCAAGGAAATGCCCGATCTTTTGAACGTTGTCAAGGTCAATGAGATCACTCCCGGTACTTGGGTCCGTTACAAGCGTGGAAAGTACCAGGGTGATCTTGCGCAGGTTGAGAACATTCTTGCCAACGGATTGGAGGTGCGAATTCGTTTGATTCCCAGAGTCAACTACGAGCCACCTCCATCAGACGCTTCGGCGAAGAGAAAGCGCAACCCGTTTGCCAAGGCCGCCAACTCCGTTGTTGGTAGACCACCTCAGCGATTGTTCTCGGAACAAGACGCGTCAAAATTGCAGCCGAAAAACTTCCAAAAGGGTTCTTCAAGAAATCACTACATCTTTTGTGGTGAAGAATACGAAGATGGATTTTTGCTCAAGGACGTACGACTTAACCACATTTCGACCGAAAACGTCAATCCCACGCTAGAGGAGGTCGCTAAGTTTGCTGCGGCTGGTGATGAGGGTCCGGAAACCCTCGACTTGAATGCTCTTGCTCAGTCTTTGAAAACTTCCGTTTCTTCCTACCAGGTTGGAGATGTCGTTGAGGTTTACGATGGTGAACAACAGGGTCTTATAGGAAAGGCTGTTAGTGTTCATGGTGAGATTGTTACCATGGACATTTTGGAGGGAGAGTTGAAGGGAAAAAGATTGGATGTTCCTTTCAAGGGTCTGCGGAAACGTTTCAGAGAGGGAGACCATGTCAAGGTCACTGGTGGAAGATACAGAGACGAGATTGGTACCGTCGTCCGCATTTCTGAGGACAAGGTTACATTGATTACTGGTGAAGACATGAGCAATGAGATCACTGTTTTCTCTAAGGATCTACGTGAAGCTACCGATGGAGGAAGTATGGCTAGTGGCAAACACGACCTTCACGATTTGGTTTCTTTAGAGTAAGTTCAAGATCAGCTCTACAAAATATCGTAGCTAACATTTGATAGTGCTTCAACTGTTGCCTGTATCATCAAGGTTGACAAGGCATCAATACGGGTCCTCGACCAGAATGGAGATGCCCGTACTATCATCGCTTCACAGATTGTCGAGAAGATTTCCCGTCGTAACCCTGTGGCCACTGACAGAAACGGATCTGAGATTCGTGTTGGAGATACCGTTAAGGAGATTCAGGGTAACACCAGGACCGGAGTTGTTCTCCACATTTACCGTGCTTTCGTCTTCTTGCACAACCGCGAGATGACTGAAAATGCCGGAGTTTTCGTCTGCCGCGCTACTAATGTTGCAACCATTGTGGCTAAGGGAGGTCGTGTTAACCAGAGCAACGGACCTGATCTTAGCAAGATGAACCCGGCTCTACTAAGAAACGGTGCCAGTGGAGGAAACATGATGCCCCCTCCCGCAAGAGTCGGAGGCCGAGATAAGACTATTGGCCAGACTGTCACTATCCGTTCGGGTTCCTACAAGGGACTTTTAGGTATCGTCAAAGATGCTACCGATAATACCGCACGCGTCGAGTTACATACGAAGAGCAAGACGATCACGGTAGAGAAGTCGAGACTTGGATTCAGAGAGTATGTTTTCCCTACATGATTCGAGTGACCTAGCTAACCCTCGTAGCGCAAATGGCTCCTTTAAATCATTCCAAGAGTTTGTCAGACCTGGTGGCGGACCAGGCGGCCCCGGTGGACGCACTCCTCAGGGCAATAGCACTCCCGGTTGGGCATCTGGCAGCCGTACCCCACAGGCAGATTACTCTGGCAGTAGGACTCCAGCTTGGATGTCTGGTGGTGGAAACCGTACTCCTGCCTGGATGGCCAACGACGGAGGCCGCACTCCCGCATACATGTCCGGTGGAAAGACTCCCGCCTGGGGAGGAAACGACGGCAGTCGCTCCTCATACCAAGGCAACAGAACTCCTGCGTAAGCTCCGCAAATATCTAATCTTTCTGCCCCAGCTAACAATATATAGCTGGAACCCCTCTTCCCGCACCCCCTACATTACCGACAGCGAACGCTCTGCCTGGGATGCCGGCTCCAAGACCCCCGGTCGTGGAAGCGGTCTCGAGAGTTGGAACGCTGATGCCAACAGCACCACCACTGCTCGCACTCCGGGAGCCTATAACGCCGGCTCACCTGACTTTGGAGCACCTTCATTCGGTGGAGAGAAGTACTCTGCACCAACCCCCGGTGGTTCCATGTCGGCACCTACACCTAGTGCACCTACACCAGGACCGATATCGGCACCGACACCAGGAGCTTGGGCCGAATCAGCGCCTACACCTGGTGCAAGTGGAGGTTACGGAAGAGGTAGTGCGTTCCCGAATACTCCGGGAGCTTGGGGAGGTGATGATGATGATGCGCCAAGATATGCTCCGCCATCGCCGTAGGAGGCGTCTGTGTGGAGTTAATGGAAAATCTTGGTGTAATCGGCTGTTACTCTGTGGAAGTTTATGGTAGCTGTAGAGGGACTTGATTAGTCTTGACGGCTTTGTATAGCTTTTCTGCAGATGATCGGGAATCTTTTTTTGCATATGTTCGTTTGAGTTTTTTTGTACAATACACTTTCTCGTTATTGGATGGAATAAGGATTAGGATGATGAAGCGTTCTTTTTTTATTTTTCACGAGAGTTGGGGTGAATCCATTTTTTAGTGATGTGTTGAGTTTTCTGTTTTTTTTTATGGATTGCAGAGATCGGTGGGATTACTTATAGACTGGTATTAAATACAGTGATTCGAATGGGCAAGTGGGCAAGTTCATTGGTTTACAGAGGACTGTATCTTGGAGTGTGAATTGAGTATGTACAATTACGCTGATGTGCAGTTTAGACTTTCTTTCGCTCCAAGCCTGGGAAGCGAAACGTAACACTACCGTACCTGGTACCCATGCCATACAGGGATTCGTAGCTTAAATAAAGTAGGGCTTAGCCGCCATAACCCCATGATCGCAACAGTTCAACCTTGAATAAAGACATATGTACAAAACACACCCGACAACCAATCAACCTATCAACAAAATCCCACGATATGATGTAGCTTCGTGTATACCTACCGTCAGTTCCGGCGTATGGGCTGATAGTGAATCTATCTATCTGTTGACTTATTACGTCCTTACAATATCACAACTCCAACCTTCCATTCAACATAAACTATAACCTACACACCATACCCAGCCTCTAGTAACCCTCTTCTACTAACCCACAACTTTATTCCACGCCTACTTATTCCAACACCTGCAGCCAGACCATTGCTGTATAGTGATAGTTTCTGTTAGCGGGTATCATATTAGTTACATCGAAAATATTGTCCCCGGTAAATAGCCGTGTTTTAAGGATACCCATCATAGCCGATATACCAAAGCATCAGAGGTATAAAGGATAACAATCGATAACAATCGATAACTTCCGGCTCTTTTTGGCGGAAGTAATCACAGGTGGTTAGAGTTTTGAGAGTCCCAGGACTTTGTGGAAAGGCCCCTTGGACAATTTTCCCACCGACGACGATGTAGGAATTCTGGAAAATTTACACAGGGAAAGGAAGTTTCGGTGGTGTAAATGAATTTTATCTCTCCAGGATAATTGAATTCATAAACTTTGATTCGGAAGAAGAGTTTTTGTCCTATGTTAACACCCCGGATGTCCTTCGAGGTTCCTGCATATCTATCTACCTACGTAAAGAATATCAAACACGGCATCACAGAAATTAACGGCTGTTTAGAAGTGGTGTAGGAAGAGGTTGGTTTGGTTTGTTATGGTTATTCGTATCCTGCCAATGGTAAGAGATGTCTTTGGATTCTGGTTTTATGGGGATTTAAATTAGTGTAATGCTGTGTTTTTTGTGGAAGCTGTTCAGGTGGGATTTTAGGATACTAGTCAGGGGCTGATGAAGGAGTTGATGGCGGGCACTGATAGCATGAATGAGATGGCAGGGGGAACTGGAACAGTGGAGGGACATGGAACCGATATGACGGGTGCTGAGGATCATCAGAAGTTGGTATATACTACTTTTGTAGTGAATTCGACTGTTTCTGCTGATGGTATAATAGCAAGGCATGGAGCGGAGGGGAATCTAATATTTGTTGTTTTGACAGTCGGGGAATTGATCACGGCGGGGGATAGGCAGATCCAGACAGGTCTATCAGAAGGGTCTGGAAAGGGGGCTACGATGGTGTTTGATACTGAGGTGGTGAAGGTTACGATCACCATTTATTTATTAACGATATGACTGCCAATAGAAGTGGTTCTTTGTCATGGTTTTCATTTTATTTATGATCATATATTAGGCTGGTTTGACTATCACCATCACCTTTGGTAAATATAGATCAGAATGATAGTGTGCTTACTTGATTGCTATTTAGAGGTTTTGATTGATTTCTGGTGGTGGTTCTGGTGTTAGGATGGATTAGAAAGGAGCATAGATGGGAAAGGAAAAGAACTGTTATGACGTTGTATACTATTTCTATATTTTAGAAGCGGCGTTGGCGTTTTGAGTGATAGTGTTTCAGGAAATTAAGGAAAGTTATCCGGGAGTTTTCTAGATGATGTGGGGTTTAATTTGCACGCAATGTGCGGCGAATAGAAGGTACGACAATACCACGTCTGACTATTCTATGTGCACTGTGAATGCGAGACGTTACGCTCATTCTTCCCAGCTCTCTGGCTGTACAAATCTCTAATGTTATTCAACATGTACATATAGCTTACCCAATTACACAGCGAAAACGTATCAACACCAACCCGGGAAAGTGTGTGTATGTATGATCTCAACCCGACCCCCAATGTAGCAAGACTCTAGGGTTACAACATTTCCACCACCTCCACAACCACACCCAAGATCCAATCAGCAAACTACAAGCACCAACAAAATGCGACTCCAGGACGATCATTCACAACAGCGATTCACTCTTATGCTCTCAGCCGAATCGACGCGCCCAATCAAGAGAGTTCAATTCTCAGACGACATCACCATCATAGACATACCCAGCAGACCTTCAATCGACCTAGACGAAGACGACGACGATGACCAGTTCGCACCTGAACCTACACAGTTCTTTCCTACTCGCTGGCAACCTCCTATTGAGAATCCGGCAGCAGCTCCGGTAATTGCAGTTTCTACACCTGCACCTACTACTTTTGATGACATTATCGAGCCACAGATGGAGACAAAGCCGATAAGGGGATGTAGCATCTGGACTTCCTTAAAGAGATTTGTGTCGTGACTTACACCGGGGTCTCATTAGACGTGTGAGAGACGGGATCCCTTGATTATGGTGTTAAAGGTGTATTTGGAGCTTGGAGCTTATTTTTATGCATTTATATCTTTTTTATACCGAATGTTGGGCGCTTTTTATAGGTACATTTATCTTGTTTGTTATATGATAAAGAGAATATGTGCTTTCAAAGAGAAGTTATACAGGTTGATTCGATACGCATAGTGTGAATTCTACGGATTTAATATACACCGCAGTAGGTGGACCTAAAAGGATAATCCTCAGTGGTCTTATGCTTCATGATGCGTATTTACCAGCATAGCTGCGCGTCTGTATTCTGGTCAATTGGTTCATCCATATTGAATGCAAGTGGTGAAGAAAAAGTCAAAGCTGTGACTTCGCACTCATCCAGTATCACTAGTTTTTGGATCCTCCGCTGCACCTGGTATTCGGCGATCCTACTCCCCTCCACGTTATTTTAAACCTTTACGGAAGATACTCAGCCCAGGATGTCGAATATGCATACCTCTAAACATGACCTTGGTTCGGAAATCTGGTATCACTGAGTCATGGAACTGCAATTAACCTGGCACTTGATTGGCGATGTCAAAAGTCAAGTTCCTGGCGCTTCGAAAAGATGTAACAATCTAAGCAGACACAAAGAAGGTAATTCTATGGACTTTGGTATTGCAAAATCTAAAAAGGAGCTCACACGCTTCTCGCCATCTTGAAAGACCGAAGCATGCCATTCCAATGCTTCCAGGCTCGTATACGCAACATCCAATGAGCATAAAAATACCCTTGGTTATTATACATAGGTTACAGATGATATTACCGGTGTTCTTTGGGAAAGTACGCTTTATTATCTTAGACGGAGATACATCGTGTGGAGAAGAGGAAGGATTATCGATGGTCTTTATGAAGCGTATAAAAGTCTTGTAATTTGAAGATTTGATTAAGTATTATATGTAATCTCAATTAGAAAAATATTTATGAATCTATATGACAGAAAATCAAGACCAGAACTCGCACCGCATTAAATTGCATTCCAAATCGATTTTTGTAAGAGCTATTCCTTACGGCCATTTCATCCTAACAGCAGCATCTACTCTCGCCGCCACTTTTCTCCCCACCACGCCTCCTAAAATCATCCGCCTTTCAGTCTCATCCATTTTCATAAACCCTTCGATTCCTAATCTTCCTAGCTCCCTAATCACAACCTGCGCAGCAAACGCATTAACCCCCATCATCCTCAAAAACACCTCCCACTCCGTCTCATCCTCCACTAAACCCTTCCCTATATCTTTCTCCTGACCACCCATAATGCCTACTACCCAAGCCGCAACATCCGTCTCACTTCCCTGAACGATTTTCAGCACCACTCCCGGCACTTTAGCTGCCCATCCAGAAATCCCCGCCAAAACCACCCTATCTGATGGCCCTAAAGGCATAGTCGAGTGAATAATTACAACTAATCTCTCATACCTTGTTGCCAGATCTGCAATCCGTCTCTTCTCTGTTTCTCCGGCGGGAGAATCCGGTGAAGAACGTTGACGAAGCTTATGGAGAGAGGCTATGGTTAGCCCGAGAAGTGGGGATATAATCAGATCGGCATCGGGTGATGATGGAGGATAGTCACGCTCGATAAAACGGCCTTGAGGACAGAGTCGCCGAATATGGGATGTCAGACTACGCTGGCAAAGAAGAGTGGTGGAGATGACATAATCTCCGCGCTGAGCGGGTGGTGGAGGCGCTGGGACTGGGAGTACGGGGGCTGGGGGAACGACGATAGTAGGTACGACGGGAGTTGAGACAGACGGAGGCGGCCGAGGAGGTGATGGTGGGAGAGATGCGTGTCCATTCAAGCCAAGAAACGATGATAAGGATTGATGTTTGAAGAAGGCGGTATGCGCGGTAGATTGGGCTGGCTGCCTATGATCCAGTTTTTGCCTTTTACTTGGCGCTTGATCTCTAGTTATTGAGGATTGTTGCCTTTGAGCCTTATTTTTGATAAGTGTCGATAGGCTATTTTCTGTCTTAGCAGGTGGTAATTCAGGTGGGGCTGGAGTGGAAGCTGTCGCTCCAGATGGCTGATCTATTGCTGCTGACTGAAGTTCCATCGTAAAATCTATGACCTCCATCTCCTTCCCATTCTCCGGCCCCTTGAGCTTCGTATCTTCTCTCGTAAACTCTGCGCCATCAATCTCTTCCTCTTCACACTCTAAGCTCCAGACCCTAAAGCTCTCCATCATTTCTATCTCTGCTTCCTCGCCTTCTTTCTCTGTCAGCAACCAACTTTCGATTTCGTCATCAATCCCCTCCTCCTGCAACATCACCTCTTTCGGCTCAAATGGGCACCACCTCAACCCAATTTCAACGCTCCTAGTTCCACCCCATCTCTTAATCTTCCCCGCTAGTAACTCGTCCTTCAAATCTTGCACGAGGTTTTGCTTCAAAATCGACTTGATACCATTCGAAAACTCCATCACCGGTACCGGAAGCCGTTTGGAATCCACCAGCATTAGCTGTTCCTGTTCAAGTTCCCGTTCAAGTTGCAGGACTTCCTCCTTTAGCGGTTTATCAAAGTCCTCTTCTGATTCTTCTTTGACGGCTGCTGGTGGAGTATTCCAGCGTGGAAGCGATCCTACATCAGTTGCTAATATACTTCCGAAACGGACATGGCGCGGTGGAGTGGCGGGTAGAAGTGGCTCCTCTACTGTGATATCCTCCGGAAGCTTCATTGGAGATGTTGGAGGTGTAGCTACTGATGATAATCTCTGAGATGAACTTGAGTCATGATCGACGGCAAAAATGTGCTCCTCCAGCTCGTTTTGAAGGTCCTCCAAAGTTTCTTCCGGTGCCGGCTTGACATCGATCTTTGGGATAGGTGGTAGCTCTGGGGGCTTGATATCTTTCCAAGGTAGAAGTGGTGGTGAAAGTGATTCCCTTTTGCGGTGATTGGGAGATTCTAGTTCCGAATCCACCACTTCTGGTGCAGCAACATTAGACTCGAGAAAGCTTTGTATATCCATCGGTGTGATAAAATCCTCCACCAAGAACTCCCTTTGGTATAGGCGAACCTGTTCCCGTACCGTCCTACTCCAGGTAATACCTTCATCTGCGTCCTCATCCAGCGGCAGTTCTTTCAGATGCTTCTTTTTCAGACGTATTCGCGGCATGAAATTAGTCGGTGCTATAGGTTCCTCAAATTTCATACCCATTTTCAGGCTCCTTGGTTCCATCGTCTGCCTTTCCTGTGCCAGAACTTCCTCTTCCGCCGCCCTACCAGCAGCGGGGATCATTTGCACCGCCTTGAGCAGCTCAAGAGTCGCTTTATTAATCGCAATACTCTCTTCCAAAGAATATGGCTGGATATTATGTTGCCTAAGCCCATCTTCTGTGCTGAATTCAAACGGTTCTCGTATATCCGTGATCGGGGGAAGTGGCGGTAGTCGTGCGAGCTGCAGCGGCAGAGTAAGACGATGGTCATAGAAGATTCCCTCACTCCTCCCTCCTTTCAGAAGCTGTAAAATCTCGGCACGGTATTGATCTCCGGATGTCGAGGGAGCCCGGCGGCTCATTTTGAGTTGATGGTATTCGTGTGAGGCTGAGTGACGCGAAGTGGAGCAAGATATTGGTGGAGCATAATGACCGGGGGGCATAACCCTATCCAGTATATCCTTGTCATGGCCGGGGATACAGCGGTGTGTACTCATTTTACTCTAATAAGCTGTATGCATAACCACTCGTAATCGACCAGAGCTTTTCGCAAAGACTTTTAGCCCTGATCTCCGGTAATGTAAACCTCTATCATCTCGTCTCTACCACTCTATGCATCCCGCTTTAAAAGCTTTTAACCCCCTCTGGTCCTGCGAGATAAACCCTCTCCGCCTTTCTATCCCCCTCCCAAAAAATTCCATGCTCAACAACCCCAACAGTATTCTTCAATCTCTCCGCCATCTCCTTAACCCCCATTCCCTCAACCCAAGGAACATCAATAATAAAGCCCCCCTGATCCGTCACAACCGGTCCCAGTTTCCCCGGGGCCCCTTGTCGTATCCTACCTCCCAGTTTCTCCAATACGTAAGCCGCAGCAAGAGGTAAAACCTCTACCGGTACAGTTGCATTCAACTTGGGTGCTTCCTTAGTATAATCTATCCATATCCCCAGTATGATTAGCCCTCAAACCCCTTTGATATTTCCCCCATCAACAAAACCACTCGACCTACCAGCAACGACAACAAACCGACCACCTCTAACCGCCACGACTTTCTCCAACAAAAGACATCCTCCACCACCTTTAATACAATTCCTTTCAGGATCCACCTGATCACATCCATCAAACACGATATCTAGATCACCCTGAACATGATCGATACTCGAAGTTCTAAGATTATTATCCAGTAACAACTGCAGTGACTGATAAGATGTAGGAACGAAAGTTGTTGGTTCAATTTGTGATGGTGGAAGCGCCCGGATTGCGGAGACTAGGTGGACAATTGTACTGCCGGATCCAATGCCTACGAGTTTTGGCGGTGTGGTGGGGAAACATTCCTGGACGGCGGCGAGGGCGGCGAGGCGTTTACCATTGTCGGCGGTGTAGGGAAGCGTGGAGTAGGTGCGATAGATGGACCGATAGAGACGCGGAAGATGAAGCTTCATTGTTAATTGGAGATGGAGAGCTGAGGTAGGGTTCGTTGAAGATCGACGATACTGTACGTCAGATGCTGGGGTCTCTCATGCTAGGTGGAGGGATCATCAGTAGCTCTTGTTTTAGAGCAGCGGTTAGCTTATAATTTAGCGAGCTAGCGAGCTTTAAAATTTTGTTGAACTTTGATAGCTTCACTTTCACATGCCATATTCCTTTCAATCCTACGAATCTCGAACAACGGCACGAACATCACTAGAGTAGAAGAAAAAGGAGATGAAAAGTATCCAAAAAATTCTACACGCAAAAAGAGTAGAACTAAATTAAAACGCTTCAATAGCGTTCTGCTTGTTTTTACAAAAACCAATCCCAAAAAACTCCCGCTATGCTTTTGTGAAATTACCAAAGCCGTGGCATCACAGGATGATTACACAGGCTTAACTTAATCGTTGTAGTTGCTCTGTCTGGCACCATCCTTATTGACCTGCGGCCTTCCAGCGGCGGCAAGCAGCTCCTCTTCCTGGCTCTTTCCCTCGGGGGAGAAGTAGGGCTTCTCTCCATGGGGAGTAACACGGACGGCGTGTCTACGGTGGGGTGCAAATCCGTAGGTAGCAGAGTGGTTCTATCATCCATTAGCTTCAGTTCATTCTCCTATCAACTCAGAGATGGAAAACTTACGCAAGTTCTGTTGTCCCAGAACGCAACCATTCCAGGGGTCCACTGGTATCTAGCGTGGATCTCCTGAGTGGCAACAATCACGTTGTCGAGGTAGGCCATGATAGCATCACTCTCCATCTTGGGGATTCCAACGATGGCAGTGACGAATCCGGGAGAGTAGAACAAAGACTTCCATCCGGTAACAGGGTTGACACGAATCAACGGGTGCTCAGTAGTGACGGGCTCACGACGAACAGGGCGGCCGAGAGCACGGGATCCAATAGCCTGCTCCTCAGCAGAGTGCAAGGCAGTGAGTCCCTCGAGGTACTTCTGCATGTGAGGGGAGAGGAGGTCGTAGGCGGCGTACTGGGAAGACCAGAGGGTGTCACCTCCGGCACCACGGGGAGGTCCGCAGAGGATCTTGAGGGAGGTGTAAGAAGGAGGCTGAATCTCGTAGGTGACATCGGAGTGCCACAAGTGAGCGGGAGTGAACAAAGCACGCTGGTCAGCGGAGTTTCCATCAGTCCAGATAACGTGGAGCTCCTCGAGGCCGGGCTGCTTGGGGACAGCGGTGGTGGCATGCTTGTGAAGGGTTCCAAAGTAACGTCCAAGGTTAAGCTGGTCCTCAACGGTGAAGTCGTGCTGGTCACGGAAGATAACGACTCCGCGGTAGGCAATTAAGCGGGCGAGATCGTTCTTCTGGGCATCGGTAAGAGTCTTGAGAGAGACACCGTGGACTTCGGTTCCAATCTTGGGGTGGTAGTCGAAGCAGTCGGTAGCATTGGCGAGAAGGTTCTTGTAGTTGACGTCTCCAAGCTTTCCCTTGTCCTCGTAGGGAACCTCCTCAAGAGCAGGCCAGTAGAGAGGAGGAAACGCCTGCTTCAGGTGCTCATACTCGTAAACCTCGGGGACCGGCTCGACTTCGGTATATCCGGGAGTGAAGCGGGGCTTCGCGGGGGCGGTGGTCTGCTTCACAGACTCGACGATGGGCTCATCGGTGGGTGCAACAACGACAGCGGGAGCCATGATGTATTTTGGATGAGGATATTAAGCTGGCAAAACCAGATCCAGCGGGGGGTGGGAGAGGCTTCGGTTTTATGGTGGGCGGTACACCACCATGACAGCTTTGGATGTCGTTGGAAGCATGGGCTATGGCGTTGGTCTCGCCTGGTTAACACTAATACAGGTTGACAGATTGTCCCGCATTCATGAAGTGCTGTGCCTGTGAGGCTTGACGGAGACATCGCCCGCTTCTGCACCCCAACGTGGCCAATCCGTATCAAAACTGTTGTAAGACATCTCAACGGCCACGAATTTTCTTCCCAGATATCTTCACCGCAACCGGATACAGACGGGGCACCGGGTCCATCAGAATCGTCAAAACGAAATTTTGCTGTCCGGGGTAAGCTGAGCTTTCAAGGAGGGGTTGGTTAGCGCCGTTTCTGTATGTACGATAGGCATCTGATGAATTCGCACGCGACACCAAGGGTGGCATCGCGTGCGAGCTTCGCACTCACCCATTGCGTGCTCGGAGATCGGAGAGACGGAAGACACCACAATGAAGCTCTCACATAAAGACTGGAGCTCCTTCCTGACCTGCTGTTGCTGGATCGGTTGTGTTTGGCTGACGGTGATATACATTTGGTACTGTTGACGTATGTTGTTGGATCGAAGACAGAGGAGGTTCAGCGATTTGCGCATGCCAACTATCCATCGCTTGCGAATTACCATCGATCGGACAACGGGGACACAATACGAAAACAGCAACTCCTCATGCTTATCGTGAGTACATAGATGCATGTAAGTAGCTACCACATCATTATCATATCATACCGAGTTCAAACACTCATAATTTGCAGGCAAAAAAAAAAAATACAAAACGTTGAAGTTTCATATTTTCATGCGCCCCTATTTTCCCATAGCCTGCGTGTATCCCACGTGTAATGAACGCAGTCCACCAAGGTCTCGAATCGGAATCCATGCGCATCCTACGAAAAACTCTGCAACAACTCGTTGGCAAATTGAGCCTTGCGGGCTTCGCTCATCCGCGTTGATGGAATTAAGCTTCAATCAAAATGATATGCCATCGGGGAGAAAAGCTTTGTCCGTTGGGGATGATCGACCACGACCTCGTATTACTGGCGGTGTGTCACATGCCACCCGCAATAGAGACGGCTTGAAGCGAAGCGAGCTTGAAATCGAGGCAAACAAAGCTATTTTCCGTAAGCTAACAAAACCCACCAGCTGCTGCCCGCCTGGATAAAAAATTTTCGGGTCCAGAGTCTATGCATGCGTTAGCACACCTGATGAGGCAGTATTTTTGCGCCAAGATACCAGAAGTTTCTCATAACATCGCGGAGAAAAGGATCAACAACGAACCTAGGGGAGACTGATGGCAACCAGCCGCCACGAAGCGCAGAAAAAGGTGGCGTCAAAATCATTAGGGCTTATTATAGGGTTAAGGTGAATTTCAGGCAAGGTGGGGAGGCTGAAACTTCAGCCTTAGGGTAAGACCCTTTCGGCTTCAAGCCTGGGTTCATCGTTTGCATACCAGTACACAATACAGCGCGTCAATCGGAATCAAACACACTGTGATTGGAGGTTTACTCGCAGTAAAGGCACATAACGGGCGCACTTTGCTTTCAAGCAGCTGTTTCAGAACTCCGAATATCGTCGATTCGTTCTCACTGGGTAGCAATGAGGTCTTTCTGCCGTGGGTTGCATCTCCGCATGCATGAGGTATCGGGTTCAATCCTATCGGTGGCTTGGAGGCTTTGAAACCTTAATCGGAGCTCACGGCTTGCGTAACGAGATGATGGTGCATTGTGCGGAGGCAAAGCTCTATTACATACATAGTAAGCAATCAAATTTTGACACGACCAAAGGATGGGGCCTTTTTTGTTTGTGAGCGTGCCGCGCGTGGATTGATCTGGATTATAATCGAAACATACACAGACGGGCATTATTTTATTGTGCAAGTTGTCGTGTTTCTGATTTGACTTTCGTTGGAGGTGGAAGTGGAACTGTGTGGAGGTGAAAACAAAGGACGGAGAAGTTTCGTGGAACAGTCCGATCCTGGTATATTATTACTACTATTTATCCTGGGCAGGTGAAGTTTCAAAGTGTCAATAGAGACTCCTGTCAACACTGATGAGATTGATAGTGATCATGGAAGGGCGGCGATCGGGCTGCAGCACAGAAATGGGATACAAAAACCTATCGATCACCTCTTGCCTTTGATATGTGGCTATTAAGCTTTATTGAAGTTTAAAATTTCTCAGCTTAACTATGTCATCATGCACTGGTGGATAACTTTGGGCTTTAAAATACCCTTATTTCAATTTGATAGTAATACATAAGAGCTTCAATCAAAAATAATTATACCTAAGCATCTTCCCATACATAGGGTATCTTAATCCAAGACCTCCCTTCATAAAGTACAAGAAGTCTATCACGAAGACTATTCCTAGATATTAATACAGCTGGTGTTGATACAAAATTCCAATCACTATTTACAAATAGTTCCATCGAAACTTCAGTATTTCTCCTAACGCAGCAAGGTTTCAAGCACCGAGTCAAACCCACTGATCTTCCATATCCCCCCCCCCCCCCCCCCCCCCAGAATATACAAATCCTCTTCAAAATCTCCTATATTATTTCCCAGAAGGCATCCTTTCTTCCTCGCTGAATACCTCATGCTGCTTGCTTCGCTTCCAAGATGACGGATTGCAAGTGCCATTAGGCCCAAACAATGCCAGCCTTCCACCGCGATCCTTCGCCACCAAACAACCCCCAGGTCTTTCCACAATAGCCCCACAGTCGAGCCTCAAAGAACGTAGGTCACCTTTTGTAGCTCCAACGCCCGCAATAAAACTATACCCCTGCAGATCGACCATTCTGCAATCCACAGACCCATGCTTCTTGTTACACAAAGCCAGTTGATGAACTTGTGCCATGTGTTGGTCCCAACGCAACTCTGGTACCAACGCAACTGGACAGTCATCCTTGGTGCAGATTACCCAGTCTGGCGTTGGGCCGAGAGTGAAGCGTGGGATTGAACCAAGGTCCCAGGCGACGTTATTGGATTGATCGGAGAGTGTGTAGTCGTCTAAGTTGGGCCTGTTGCTTGTGGTGGAGGTGGGAGTGTTACGGTCCAGTTGTTCGTTTGTGTAGCGCTCGGGGGTGTTGTTTGGAGCCAAGCATTTACCGTTGCCTTTTCTATGCTGTTGATTGTCTTCGTCGGTTATTTCGCCTACATCCGAGGTGGAGGCTTTATTATCGAGGATGTTGTCGTAATCCAAGCAGTTATCGTTGCCTTTTCCATCCTGTTGACAGCCTTGATCGGTGATTTCGTCTGAACCAGAACCGTAGCATTCATCGTCGTCGAACTGGAATTGGATATTGGTATCTTTGTCGAATCCTAGACAGGAACCTAGAGAAATACCACCAATGGCGGTAAAGACTGAGCATTTCTCGTCCGGGATATCAATTCGAGTACTATTCTGAATCTTTAACGACTGGCTCCTTTTTCCGTTTACGCGTTCGTTTGAGAGTTTCTGCTTCTTCCGAGTTGTCCTGTGGTATTTGCCATGGATTGACAGGATATCGTCAACTTCTGTATCCGAGCGGCTGGGATATGTACTAGAGCGTTTTTTGTGTTCGTTGGTCGGCATTTTGTTAATATCTTCAGCGTTCTTAAGAATCAAGAAAGCTGACATAGGAAGCTAATGCCAGGTCGAACTCCAAAAACAAATTGTACGGAGTGAGGAGGAGTGGTGCGGAAGGTAGAGGAGACGGATGTGACTTAAATAAGGGGTCTCTGCGGAAGATGGATATGGAATGAAGAAGGAGTCTTTACGGAAGATGGATGCAGGTTAAAGAAGGGTTCTCTGCTGAAGATAGACAACAACTAACCTTCCTGCCGCCGACTCTAGTCCCGCCACACCTGCGCACGTAACGATACAAGTCCGCTACACTATTATATAGCCCTTCATAGTCAAGTTTGGTTGTTCCTGTTGAATGGCAGGTCTCTGTCAAACAACTTCCGCACATCGCAAGAATTTTACTGGTGAAAGGGGTTTAGCCAATCCAATAGTTCCTCAAGTTGATCAGCGAAAGCGGTAGCGAAGACCAGGTGGAATTTACTAAGGTTTTGTTTACAAGAATCAACAGACATGTTCTGTTCGAAAGGTATTTATGGAATAACTAAATTTATGTACCGGATGTGGGTTTGGGAGACTACAGAGATGTTACCAAAAATTACTGATTAGACAAAGGACTCAAGGCAGAAGTCATTTCGTGTTCACGAATGTTTATGTATTAAAACCTGTCATCTAAATCATCTTGACCGTCTTTTTACAGGATAGCCACTAAGAAAACAGAAATTACAAACACCTAATGAGCTTTAAAAGTCCATATCATGTCGTATCACAAAATCCAATACTCCCAAAAGTCATGGTAATATGTATCATTATGTAGTCCCCGTCTAAATCGTAAAAAAAAGAACGCTTTTGTGTAATGAAAGAAAAAAGGAAATTATTTGAAATCCTTGTAACTCCACTTCTCCGTCGTCTGCTTCTTTGCCTTCTTGGCGTAGATGATAGGGGTCCGGCCCTCCACCAAACCACGCTCTCTTAAACTGCGGAAACGATCACTAAGAACATTACCCTCAGGCTTGAGCGTTCTTAAAGAGTCGGCTAGCTCATCGGGAAGCTGAAGTTCGAGAGGAGCACGGGGTAAACTACGTTTGTGTTAGTAAAAATCTAAGCTTGTCATGCAGGAAAACATACCCAATCTTTCCAAGCTTCTTCTTGAGCATGATTTGAGGGTTCTTCTCGTCGTCCTCCGGTAGTGCAGCCTTCGCAGCGAGTGCGGCCTGTCTCTCTCTCTCCTGTTTCTTGATGTCCTTGGCATATTTCTTTACCAACATCAACTCCCGCTCCTGCTGCTTGAGCTTCTTCTTCTCCTCCCGTTCCTGCTCTAACTTCTTCTGCTTCGCTTCCTTATTTCTCTGGGCTTGAGTTTTTCTCTGGGGCTGAACAGGCTTCTTATTCTCCTCGTCACTATCCGCATCCTCGTCCTCGTCCTCCTCGTCGCTGGACTCGTCCTCATCCTCATCCAGCATATCCTTCTCTGACTCCTCAGCCAACGCCGCAATTCTTGCCGCCTCAGCCTCCACTGCCAATCTCTTCTTCTCAACCTCAACCTCCTTCGCTCCCTCCTCCTTGATCAAAGTATCCCAAGCGTCGTAGTCGGGATTGTAAGAGATACCAGCATGAGGCTGTCTAACAGCAGGAACGGATCCAATGGCAGCAAGCGCGATCGGCTTGTGCTTGAGGGTCTTGGGCGGCAAAATTGGTAGGGGCTTGTCGACAAACTCGAGCTTCTCAAGCTCCTTCAAAAGCTTAGGCTTAAATCTATCCTCCGCATCGTCACCCCAGGGATCGTAGTCGGGAACAGACTTCTTCGTGTTGTGTGTCAAAACTCCAGTAGGTGCAGAGGAAGCGCCACCGTAAGCGATAGCCCTGAGGCGCTGTAGCTGGGCAGTCGATACACCATCCTTCCTTCGCTTCCGCTGCTCAAGAACACCGTCGGTAGTGGCTGACTCGGGGGCGCGCTTCTTGCTGGAGACGGCGGGGATAGCGCTGCGCTGAGCGAGAATCTGGTCGGATTTGAGGGGCTTGAGCTCCTTTGCCACGCGGCGTGCAATTCCTTCGTCTCCTCCAAGGTCGACAGCGAAAAGGGCTTCGTCAGATTTCTCCTTAATGACTCCACTGAAGGTGTATTAGCAGCTGGCGAGAAATAGCAAGTAAAAAGAGCCAATGACAGGAATTGAGAGGAAAAACTCACCCCTGGGTAATTTCCTCACGAAGCTGTTCAAGACCTGATTGAACGTCGCTGATATCGACGTTCTTGCGCCAGGCTTTCTTGCCTTTGCGGGAGGGTTGCTTCGACATTTTTCGTGGTGTTGTTGCTGGTGTGTGGTGAACGAAAGTTTGGATAAGAAAAATGCGAACAAGCATCCTTGCTTGCCAAGATTTCTCCACGTGAACTGTGCAGCTCATCGGTCACGTGAAGCGCGAGCCGAACGCGCAATGAGCAATGAGCAACAACAACAAATACTCAGCTGCCAATACATTCCAAAATCCGGCATTCAATTACCGATGTAATTTCGTAAATACTAGGGTATGTTTTATCCATAAAAAACACTGGTTTTAATCCGGTATTCAACATGCTCTACACGATTAGCTTGTGGTGTACTGGGAGTGAGTTGTGGCACGTAGTTGGGGTTTCTTCATGAACAAATATGGCATCATAAATGGCCGAGTTTCGTGCGACATTTCAAAGCTCAGCTCCACAAAAAAAATACATCACGGCTACGCTCTCCTCTGCCTAAATATTTTATGGATATTACATAAATTCATGTTCATGAGGCTTTGATATGCTATCTTGTTGGAGACTGAACTAATGACATAGCATGACCAGACATAGAGGATTGACGGGACCCTGTTGGCGTCACTAATAAAACGATCGTCCCCGCCCTTAGATACCTCGTCAAAGACACCACTTCTCCTTTTAACCCTATATCGTTGACAGCAATACCCTTACGAAAATAAAATATCAATATGGAAAAAATGTCTAACGATACCGGGGTCAGGCCGGGCTCGTCCTCTGCTCCTGTGGCTCGCTACAGACCCGGAGCCTTCGGCAAGTGGATTCCTAATGCCTCCCGTACCCCTTCGCTCTCCCAGGATTCTCGCCGCTCCGGAGATTCTGGCGAGAGCTCCATGGCCGCTAGTGCCTCTGATCCTCAGGCCGCTTCTTCTCAAGCCGCTGCTCCTCAGGCTACTGCCACTCCTGAGAATCCGGTCCCAAGTGACGCCCTCACAGCTGCCTTGGCCGATGGTATTCAGCTCGTCGACTTGTCCGGATCCTCTGCGTCCGTTGCCAATCCCGAGGCTATGATCATAAAGGACTCTCCCACAGCTCTCGAAGCCACCGAAACTCCCGAGGCTATTATCTCGGCCGAAGCCTCCAATACCACCGACACCACTGCGTTCCTGATGGTTCCGGTTGACCCCCTCCCTACCACAGCTCGCAACGCTACCGAATCTTCTGAGGCTATTATCACAGCCGAAGCCCCTAATACCACTGTGTCCATGATGGCTCCCGTTGAGCCACTCGCCTCCACAGCTCTCGAAGCAACCGGACCTTCCGAGCCTACTACTTCAGTCGAAGCCCCCGACTTCGCCCTCCGCCATAGGCCCTTTAGCCTTCGTACGCTCCTAAATTCCGAGGAACGCCAGAGACTTCTGGATCCCCCTACTGTCAGTCTGTATGTAGACGCCGACGACGAAGTCCATCATCACAGGGCTGGTCTCAGTGTCCCCGCCAATGGCGCTGTTCTCTTTAGTGTTGTCACGAGTCCCCCTCCGAGACGCTTTACGATGGCCCCTTGGGACGAGGATTTTGATATGGACATTTAATATGCTCTATACTTTTTCCTAGAGCTAGAATTGAGGGCCTTTTGGTCTACCTAGTTTTGGAAACCTAACAGTATGGAAGATTTACTTCTTTGTTTACCTACTGTTAGTTTCTTTATTTACATATCACTATTTTTAATTTTTAATTTTAATTTTAATTTAAATTGTATGAAAAAAGATGTATAATGTTCAGCTCTCAGCTCATGTTTGTGTCGGATTTTCATACCAGCCTTCCTTTTCTTTTTCTTATCTAGGATAGTAATTTTGGCTAGAGAAAAGTGGGATCATCAAAAGTATTTGGATAATGTTTGTTATGTTTATCCGTTATAAGTTACGCATTAAGGTTTTTCTACCTTTGCAATAGTAACTTTATTTGTAAGAACTCATCAGAATTGATTGGTTGATCTCTTCCGGAACGATTTTTGGATCTTGTGCATTTCAGTGTTTCTTCATAAACTCTTCGTAAATACAGCAAAGATATAGTGCTCATTTATTCATGTAACCTTGATTCAATCCGAATAATAATTAACAGAATTTTTAATATACACTGCAGCGCGTAGAGTATTAACTTAGTATCCACAACTTCCTTTCCTCTCGGCACAATCATCTTCGAGTTTCCGTTTAACTGACAATCATCCTCGACATTGTTGGGTTTGGGACTCGGATACCCTGCTATCCTGATTCTACCGGTGCTGGCGCTGGCGCTGTCTTCGGCATTGGTCTTTTTCTCGTATGGAATGACATTGAAATGACATTTATATCCTCTGGTTTTGTAGATATATTCAATGTCTATACTTGTATCTTTTCTTCATTTCTTGACCAGTATTAACCACACCCATGATCACCAGTCATAAAATCTACCATGTATAAACCTATTACCCATCGACCTCCCAGCTACCATATTCTCAGGAGTCATTATCCACCGTGGCAGCCGTACCACCCGCCGGAATGTAGACTACACATCCCCCACACTTGACACTTCCCACTATGCATCACAAAGACTACAACAACCAACCCCTCACAGACTGATATACAAAAAAGAAGTCCAAAGATCCTAGATGAATTATCGAATCTAAAAAATTAAAATCTCTAGTTCTGTGTCACAAGAAAAATATGTGAGTGCTCCTTGAAGCAACATACTTGGCCTGGTGATTGTTTTGAAATGTTAGTCACAATCACCAGGGCAAGTATGTTGCTTCGAGGAGCACTCACTTATTTTTCTTGTCACTGATCCGTTCTGTCTGCTTTTTCTTGTCAGTATCACTATGGACCAAAGGAAACACGGGACAAGCATATTGCTTTGGCTGGGACACTCACCTTATTCTATCTGCTTTCCCACGTCAGTATGGATGGTTATGATGCGGCGGTCGCATCAAGCAGTGATTACAGAATTAGACAGATGTATCGTATTTTAAGGACTTGAAAGGGGACACAAAAAGGAAATAAAAAGGAAATAAAAAGGAAATAAAAAGGAAATAAAAAGGAAATAAAAAGGAAATAAGAAAAAACCGTTGCTGCAGTTCCAAAATTGATAGTGATGACTTGTGATTTGTGCCCCCCTCCCCACCCCCCCTTTCGGCCGGACTGCTAATGTTAAGTCATGATGTAGCTTACCGGGCCTTGGAATTCTAAACTATATACCGGTAAAACATTCCGGCTTTTGTTTCCACTGCTTGAACAAAGCTTCTCTGGGTATTTCCTACGGATACTGACACTTTTTATCTCGTGGATTGCATTAATCACAGTAGTAAGGCATTTGTGTACATAGAAAATTCGCAATTTAACTACAATCCTTATCCACAGCAAGTAAGTACCAATTATCAACCAACGCCAAATTCCTAGCTACGGGTACTTTTTCCTTCCCTCCCAGTCTGAAGCTCATCCTATCCACTTATCCTCATTACCTGTCCTCCCTCGCCCTCACAAGCTCCCTAACCAACCCTCTAATCTCCCCCAAACTTTCCTCCAATCCCCTCATTCTAGCCAATACCATCCTATTCCCCGCATTGCCCTGTGCCATCTCCATCCTAGTTTGAAAGCTGTTTGGCACATCCCAAACCCCTTGTCTTTCCCTTTCCAACTCCTCTCTGGTCTTTGCATCGATTGTAATTGTCCTCGGTCTCAGTTTCGGTGTACGTTTTCCCGAAGCTGGAGTTCGTTGACCAGATCTTGTAGCTCGATTCTCTGTATCATCATCAGATATAGATGTGTTATCGATGGGATTATGCACCACGGTATTATTACTCCCGGATCTCTGATGATGTCTAGTCTTCCACAGTTTTTGATGCGGGTATGGCGTGGGGGCAGGTAATCCAACGTTTAAAGCGGGAGATGCATGACCCTCTGCAACAGCAGAATATCTTCCCGCCTCCCTTTGTCTACCCATCACCTGCCTCCAGTCTACATCGGACCCCTCTACTGTCTCTTCCTCCATTGTTTCGCCCTCGTTGTCAGCATCTGCATCCATACCCTGTTGAAGGAACTCCTCCGGATCACTTCTGGTTGAGTGGGCTGCTGAGCGTGCTTTGGAAATGGCTCTCGTGTCCCATGTTTCCCTTGATACAGCCCGAGATTGGGAGTTGAAGCGAGAGAAAGCTCTACCCCTACGAGATCTTTCATAGGGGTCACGGGATAATCGGGAGGTACGATCTGCCTCGGGTGGAGAGGAGGATAAAATGTTATTCATCCAGTCATTCACCACAGCTCCCTTCCCACTGCTATGGAATGGACGAGCAAATACTTGGTCTAGTACTAGTTCCTGTCGTTGATGGGAAGAGACTGAGGCCTTACGGCGGGCGTGTGGTGAGGGGGATGTGATAGTTTTGAAGGCTCTTAGTGTACTTTGTTGTGAACTTTTGGATGAAATCGAGGAGCTATTATAACTGAATATCGTGCGTTCATAAACAAGGATTGAGGCGAGTATTGGGAGATGGGTTATTTTGACTAGGGTGCGGTTCAGTCGGACGAAACTTCGGAATGGCATAAACCAACGGAGGGGATGCAGGAGCCAGGCGATAAGGTTCATGGGCGCTAGGTAGGTAAAGATTGCTTCGTTCTTGACAAGAGATATTGTGTTGACGGCAACAAGGAATTGGTGTTCTGTTGGATAGTTAGCCACGGTAAGTAGATTAGGAATTGCGGGGGGGGGGGGGATACCTTCGACACTATTGGCTGCCACTGCCGCAAAACTATTTGTTAAAACGGTGATAAGAATAGTTATTACTAAAAAGTGTGTAATTATAAGAAATCCAACTAGGAGAGTCTTCCCCAGTAGATTGTAGTGTGGCCATGACTCCCATGCCTTGTTCCAAGTTAGAACGTATATCGAGTGATGATATGTGACTAGTGACTTACCGCAGGTGTGAATCCCATAATCATCTGAAAAAGCGCGAAAGAGATATCTTTTGCCGAGTAATAATCTCGAGCAAAACTAAAAGTAAATGCCACAAAGAAACCGGAACAAGACACAACGATAAGAACCAGCAACGCTAACATATCGCCCATCATAATCCGAAATGCAATAATTAACTGCGAAAAATATCGGTAGTTATCCCTAGACTGTATGAGTAAAGCCGTACACTCACGTAAGGCTGATGTGATACTCACAATACTGAGAAGATTCGAGGGTACAAAAATATCGAACATGCCGCAAGAACATCAAAACTCCAATCCGTAATGTAACTACTGTCGTTGGGCATAAATAAGCCGATTATTCGCAAGACGTAAAATCTGTAGTGCTGTTAGTAGCTACATGTAGAACTTAATTCAGGAAAATACGTCATAAATAGCACAAAAATGCTAAAGTCAAAAGCATTCCACATGCTCATAAAATAGAGAGCGACTCCCGACTCGTTAAAATCCGCAATCTCATCCTATAGTATTATCAGAACAGACTCCTTTGAATACGGTAGTCATTTTAACAAACCATAATGAACCCAAAAGACCAAACCCACAACGCCATCTCCAATACCGTAATCCTGTAAGACCTCCTGACCAGTACCATTAAATGACTACGTTCCACATTAGCCAACTTTCATTGACCTTCAACTAGGATTATCTCCACTTACAGAATCAATAAAATTGCCAAACTGACAGTCGAAAACAAATGTCGATACCTCGGAACCCTAAGCCTGCTAAGCTTAAACAAACTCGCATTGCTAGCGTCATATATCACCGCCCTCCTCCTAAAAGGCAACGCTTGTTCACTGCTTTTATACATCCTATCATACGCCGAATGAAACACAATGTTTCCTGTCCAGATAGATTGAAGATGTTGTACCACCATGGGGTGTGACAGGAATTTTTTTGCCTGTGCTCGAATCGCTAGCTCTAGAGCTGAAATCCGAGTTGCCGCAAGAGGATTGGCGGGAGACGAAAGGCGTTGCTGTGTTGGTTGGAAGTGATTTGTGGGCATTCCTTGCAGAGGATAAAAGTCGTAACTCAAGGCGTCAATCTGTAAGTATACATTAGCCCTCGTCCTTAGTTACCTGAGCTCTCTCGGTTGGAAACTCACAAGTTCCCTCGAAGTAAATTCCTTCAGTAACTTCACCGCCAGTATCTCACACAGTATACTTCTGGTAATATTAGTACCAGCCATGGCCAGATTTTCTTCCGACTCCTTATGGAACTGTAAACAGTTCGCCATAAGTGCATAAATATAGGCCGCTTTCGAGCTTTTATCTGACATTTGGCGAAGTAGATTGCTTAAGATTGGCTTAACAACGAAACTGGAAACTTGTGGGGTACGGAGTTGCTCGTAGGAGAGGGCTGTGTCGACATTGTTGCTGATTTCTTCGCGAATCCAGTGAACGAGAGTATAGACTGGTATGTAATCTATGAGGATCAGTCAGCGACCTAATTTGACTTGGAGAAATATAGCGAGGTACCAAGATTGGCAGCGAAGATAGGTAGCAAAGGTGTATTCTCGTTCGCGTTCCTTCTTGTAGGAGTAGTGTCAGAGACTGAGTTATCATCCTCCTCCTCTTCATCTTCTTCCTCGAGGACCTCATCGTCACTGGTCACGCTATCTTGGGTTCGGTCGTCATATCGTGAGTCGAAGGCGGCGGAGGAGTACGTAGAGCTTGGACGGCGGCTTTTGAAGAGTGCTGAGAGCATTGGTAGAACCCGATCTGATACTTTGTGGCAAGCTGGTTGAGCTGCGGGATCAGTTCAGGTTTTGGCTACCGGAGTATCCAGAGCTATCCAAGCTAGCTTCCATATTCGTAGGTATGGAGCCTCAACCTTATATTTCCAGGGTCCCCCACCCTTTACTTCACAAGCCGGAGGAACCTTGCAGCGGAAGACATCTCTTAAGAAGACGAGATATTTTTGTTCTTATTATGGCAGGATATTATCGTTTGTACTGCCACAACTGATAACATTCACCACAGAACTGGAAGTTGCAAGAGAGAGATAAGAATCTGACGTAGATGTTTCAGCCTGATATGCCCTGCAATGCGTGCGACGGCACAACGGCGGTCCCAGGATTTTGGGTTACACTTTACGCAAGTGATAGCCGCGTGGGGTGCAGGTGCAGATTTCGACAAACGAATTCTTGGAAGAAAGTCTCGGAAGATCGTAGAGTCAAATAAAATACCAAGAGAAGAATAGATTTCACATTAGGTGGAGATGGAGGTCATGTTTTCGGCAAACGAGAGATGAGGCTTATTCCCGAGCTGTCACTCGATTATACCGCGGTCCATTGTCTGAATTCAGGGCTATCAGTTGAACCAGCACGTACAAAGTCCTTCGCCGGAATCCCTTGTCCCCACAATGTTGATCACCGCATCAATGATCAGCAGCAGATTCAAATCTGTCCATATGAAGCGCCTGATCTGAACCGAAGTAGATAAACGATAAATTATACCTGAGCATCTGCCACAGTTACCGGTCGGTGTACCCAGCGGAAATCGCTCGTATTGTCACATCACAGGTCAAAATGGCACAGGTATGACTAAAAAAAGAAAAGCCAGATATGGACGAAATTTTTCTAAGTACATTTTTGGTCGCTTGTTACTTTACGAGGAAGGTGTAATTTGCTGTAGACGAGACATGTTGTCAATTTTGTGAGGAAAATAATTTGCTTGTACGACACCAATAGGGCTGTGGCTGATGTCGTCCGTAAGCAGGAAACTCAATCGGTGCTTTACATCGCACAGATGTGAAGTGCGATGCACGCATAGCCGATGTGGCTCGTAGAACATGTATGCTACTATTTCTGTGAGCACCCAGCGTGGGGTTTGCTGAAACTCAACACCATCCAACCTGCTTAACGCTTGCCTCCACCTCCACCTCAATGACTTTACGTCGTGTTCATGACGCCTGTCGACATCTAGCTGAATACCTGAGATCTACCAGTCTTTTCGGGCTTACACGACGTTTGTCAAGGATCCCATTCGTTGGCAGCTCGATTTTCTACGTTTTGAAGCCATTTACCTGAATACCCTCCTTGAATATGTACCTCACATCGATCCGCGTTACGGGAACGAAACACTTTTGTGCAACGAGATGAAGATAAGCTCATGCTGTGCAGCAGAAAAAGAAGAGGGGAGTGAGCTTCTACTTATGGACGTGGTAAGTCACCTTCCAAAATTTGTTAACATGCTAACGGAAACGTGGGGTGTATGTCGTCAGAGACGTAACCGAAGCCATACGTCCATCCGAAAGTTGCAATCCCGACTTAACCAAGATTATGGCTACCAGGAAGACGGTCCAGAAGCAAAACGTCCATTTGTTGAGTCAACGTTTACTCTACGGCATAATTAGAGCGTAACGCTTATATTTTTCACGGCGACTTTCAGCAAGGCCGCGTACGGCCAAGATTATCGCTGTGCAGTAAACTCCCCGAAAAAGGTCCAGGCTTCAGAAGCGTAACGCCTAACCATTGAGTCAAATTTTTCAGTAATCATTATCCGGAGATGACTAGTCTGTAACGTTTAAATTTTTCCCACGACCAAGCAGTGCCACCGCCAAGCTACAACAAAAATGACAAGAAGTATAATGCTTACTTTTCAGTCATCTCAAGGAAGTAAACATCACATCACAGTTATCTCCAATGGTCTTCAGCTCCAGAACATCCAAGCTTTTGAGCGAGAGGCTAGAACCAGCATCTCAGCCAGCCTCGCCGCCATGTTTAGCGTGTAAGGTTAAAGCTCTAATCCGCCGTGCAGATGCGCACGCGGAGCTCGGAACCTCGGGTAGGTTGTTTCCCGTTTCGTGCAGCAGGTGGGTTGCACATCTACATAAAAATGAGAAGTGCCCGGGGCCAAGGTGAGACTACAGTTCTCCACATGTTCTGTAGGCTGTTGTCTAATGGTGTTCCAAAGTTCGAGATGAAGCTCCCCCACATGCTGTGGTTCGCTGGAGGCTTCTTGTCAGTGGCTGTGCTGCCAAAAATACCCAGCCCAGCCGGAAAACCACAACCGACTTCAATGAAAGCAGCAGAATTACATGCGTGCGGTAACTAGCTGTGTTTCCGGGCTCTTCATCTCAAGAAGTCAATTATGATATCCCGAATCCTCGCTATCACAATGAACCGCCGCAGTTATGCACCAAGCTAAAGTTTCTGAGCCTTTCCATGATATCTAGAGATCTCTGCATGAAGCTACTCGTTAGATACCATCTGGTTGTGCTACACAGAAAGAGATTTGTGTCTTCTGACCAATGCACGGTTCTCGGAAGGTGAGAAGAGAATGAGAAGAGCTTGATTGATGGTCGCTAATCACCTTTGGTTAGCTTTTGTTTCCAATCTTTGTTTAAGTTTTTGCTCTGCAGGGACAAGCGCGGTATCTCATTCACCGTGAGCTTCGAATTTCCATAAGCCTTGTTGGTTTAGAGCCTACGGTTTCAGTGAATTTGTTGACAGCTGCCTTGTGTGGTTTGGTGTATGTACTGTAGTGATATCAGCAAGCCTTAGCAAGGAGGATCCTCCGTATCGCCTGCCGGATAAACTATCCATGGTCACATGACAACGTTTCAGGAAGGATAATTTGCCCGTAGAGTTTTCACTCCAACTTTAGGGGCATACATAGTTCACATATCCGAATACAATTATCTCATTCAACGACTGCGTGCAATTCACACTGCAGAAGAGTTTTCCAGCCAAGTCGTACAGGCAATTCTCAAGATGACTCCTCCACCGTTGTTGCCTCCTAATCGGTACCCTAACCGTTAATTCCGAAGCTTTTTGCAGCTTTTTTTGTGCGCTGCTAGCTTTGCTTCGGTTGATTTGTATACCAGCCTCAAGATAGCTTGGCGTTGAATTCCGCCATCAGCCATGAAGACGCTATGGCGGCCGGGGTAAGGCGTTCATCGATTCGAGTTGAACTAGATTTTTAGCGTGCCGCGAGCAGGGCTGTTACAGATCGGCAGGCCAATGAGATCGTTTCGGTGAGCTAAACACAAGGTTTCGGCGGCCACTTTGGCAATATTTATTTGGCAACTCGCCGAAGCGGCCGCTGCCACAGTACAACAAGGATTGCATCGCCGGTCACTCGGGGAGGGATTGCATCTCGGGTAGGCTAGGTGTACAAAGTGGGGGAGGGGCAGGATGGAGGGAAGAGGGAGGTTGAGAACGAGCTTGGACGATACGACGAGATGCACAGAACATCTGGTTGATGGGAGAGATGATCAGCGTGTTCTATAACTGGCTTGGCTGTAAATGCACATTCGATAATTTTGATTCAGCAGAAGTGTGGTACCGTAGAAGCAGAAGTAGAATTAGAAGTGGAAAGCAAGAGCCTGAAGGGTGTTCCAATCCCCTCGATCCCATCGCCATCGTCACGACGATCCTTCCCTCTGTACGGTGCACTATCACTATTCCTCCCGTCGTCCTCGGCATCCTTTGCTCTGCTTCCAGCAAATCACCCCCCCAAGTCCCTTCCCCCCCAAGCCAGGCGGTGTCGCTGGAGACATGCACCCCCGGGCGAGACCAGCACTGCAGGACCTTGATGCCGGAGAAATCAGCGGGGATTATGAGAGATCTCAATGGCGTAACCACGCGCGCTATCCCGGATCAAGGAGCGCTTCTCTTGGCGGCATCCGCCGTGAAAAAAAGTTTTAGAGCAATCGGTGCGGGCCACAGGTACATAAACTTCAGTTACCGAAACTCCCCTCACTTTTTTATACTTCCTCCTTGCGCTTCACAGCAAGACATCCCACCCCATCACTTAACCAACTCGCTTCCAAAAAAGTTTATTTGTTTTCTTTCTTTGCATTCGTCGTTTTTTTCTTAGAGGCTCTAATTTAAGCTACCCCTCTTCAGCCCCGCTGCCTGGAATCACACCCCGCGCATTTCTACAACACATCCAAAATACACACAATGGCTGGATTGAGCAACGGAAAGACGTCGGCGGCTGTTGTGCCCTTCCCTCCAGTTACCGCCAGGCCCATGGGAGCTGACGGAAACGTCGCTCTCGATGAGCGCCTCGCCACCCTCGAGTTGGCAGATGGTACTGCGTACCAGGGATACTCTTTCGGAGCCGATGTTTCGGTCTCTGGAGAGCTCGTTTTCCAGACAGGTACCTTACATTCCTGTCATTACACATCGTAGCAATTTACTCATTCATTCGTGTTTAGGAATGGTTGGATACCCTGAGTCCGTCACGGACCCTTCATACCGTGGACAGATTCTTGTTATCACCTTCCCTCTTGTTGGAAACTACGGAGTTCCCGACCGTGCTGCTCAGGATGAGCTCCTCGAATCCCTTCCTGCCTACTTCGAGTCAAACCAGATCCACATTGCGGGATTGATCACCGCGTCATATTGCGGAGAGGAATACAGCAACTACCTCGCAAAGAGCTCGCTTGGAAGCTGGCTCAAGGAGCAGAACGTTCCTGCCATCTACGGAGTTGACACCAGAGCTTTGACCAAGAAGATCCGTAAGCAGGGATCTATGCTCGGAAGATTGATGATGCAGAAGCAGAGCGTCTTTGACTCTGTCAAGGGAAAGATTGCCAACGCTGTCAGCACCATTGTTGGAAAGCAGGATGCCACTGAGGCCTGGAGGGAGGAATTTGAGGCCGTTGAGTGGGTTGACCCCAACGCGAGAAACTTGGTCGCCGAGGGTAAGACGCATGACTCACTTTCGGATTATCATATGGCTAACATATAATAGTCTCCATCAAGGAGCCCAAGGTCTACTCCCCTCCCGCTGATATTGCCATCACCCGCCCCGATGGCAAGCCCGTCCGTGTCCTTATCGTCGATGTCGGTATGAAGTTCAACCAGCTTAGATGCTTCCTGAAGAGGGGTGTCGAGGTTAAGGTTGTTCCTTGGGACTACGATGTCTCCACTGAGTCCGAGCCTTACGATGGTCTCTTCGTTTCCAACGGACCCGGAGACCCAGCTACCCTCACTTCCACCGTCGAGTCCCTCAAGAAGGCTCTCGAGGCCGCTAAGACCCCCGTTTTCGGTATCTGTCTCGGACACCAGCTTCTCGCCCGTGCCGCCGGTGCCACCACCGAGAAGATGAAGTTCGGTAACCGCGGAATGAACCTTCCCTGCACCAACTTGCTCAGCGGACGCTGCTACATCACCTCCCAGAACCACGGATACGCCGTCGATGCTAAGAACTTGCCCAAGGGATGGGGAGAGCTTTTCGTCAACGCCAACGACGGATCCAACGAGGGTATCTACAACACCGAGAAGCCCTTCTTCTCCGTCCAGTTCCACCCCGAGTCTGCCCCCGGTCCCAAGGACACCGAGTGGCTCTTCGATGTCTTCATCAACTCTATCAAGGCCGCCATTGAGAGCCCTGCTGCTCTTAACAAGCCTGTTGAGATCCCCGGAGGAAAGGTCGAGGACCACCAGAACGCCAACCCCAAGGTTAAGGTCAACAAGGTTTTGATCCTCGGATCCGGAGGTCTTTCCATCGGTCAGGCCGGAGAGTTCGACTACTCTGGTTCTCAGGCTATCAAGGCTTTGAAGGAGGAGGGAATCTACACTATCCTTATCAACCCCAACATCGCCACTATCCAGACCTCCAAGGGTCTTGCTGACAAGGTCTACTTCTTGCCTGTCACCGCTGAGTTCGTCCGCAAGGTCATTCTCCACGAGAAGCCTGATGCTATCTACGTCACCTTCGGAGGACAGACTGCCCTTTCCGTCGGTATTGAGCTCAAGGATGAGTTCGAGGGACTCGGAGTCAAGGTTCTCGGAACTCCCATTGACACCATTATCACCACCGAGGACCGTGAGCTTTTCGCTCGTGCTATGGAGGAGATCGGAGAGAAGTGTGCCAAGTCCGCCTCTGCCAACAACGTTGAGGAGGCTTTGGTCGCTGTCAAGGACATTGGTTTCCCCGTCATTGTCCGTGCTGCCTACGCTCTCGGAGGTCTTGGATCTGGTTTCGCCTACAACGAGCAGGAGCTCATCGACCTTTGCAACAAGGCCTTCGCTGCTTCTCCCCAGGTTCTTATTGAGCGCTCCATGAAGGGATGGAAGGAGATTGAGTACGAGGTTGTTCGTGATTGCCGCGACAACTGTATCACCGTGTGTAACATGGAGGTAAGATTACAGCGCTATTACTCGCCATATTTTTCACAGACACTGACTCGCATTACAGAACTTCGACCCTCTCGGAATCCACACTGGAGACTCTATCGTCGTTGCTCCCTCCCAGACTCTTTCTGATGAGGACTACATGATGCTCCGTACTACCGCCGTCAACGTCATTCGTCACCTCGGAGTCGTTGGAGAGTGTAACATCCAGTACGCTCTTAACCCCTTCTCTAAGGAGTACTGCATTATCGAGGTCAACGCTCGTCTCTCTCGTTCTTCCGCTTTGGCTTCCAAGGCTACCGGATACCCTCTTGCGTTCATCGCTGCTAAGCTCGGTCTTAACATTCCCTTGAACGAGATCAAGAACTCCGTTACCAAGGTCACCTGTGCCTGCTTCGAGCCTTCCCTCGACTACGTCGTTGTCAAGATCCCCCGTTGGGACCTTAAGAAGTTCACCCGTGTCTCCACCCTCCTCAACTCTTCCATGAAGTCCGTCGGAGAGGTCATGAGTATCGGAAGAACCTTCGAGGAAGCCATCCAGAAGGCTATTCGTGCCACCGACCCCAGCAACCTCGGATTCAACGAGACTGAGGCTCTTATCTCCATTGACCAGGAGCTTCAGACTCCTTCTGACCAGCGTTTGTTTGCTATTGCCAACGCCATGGCCAAGGGATACTCTGTTGAGAAGATCTGGGAGATGACTCGCATTGACAAGTGGTTCTTGAACAAGCTTATGGGACTTACCCGCTTCGCCGGATTGATGACCAAGTACTCTGACGCCACCATTCCCCGCGCTCTCTTCGTCCAGGCCAAGCAGCTCGGTTTCTCCGACAAGCAGCTTGCTAACTTCTGGGGCTCCAACGAGATTGCTGTTCGCCAGGCTCGTCTCGACTACTCTATCACTCCCTTCGTGAAGCAGATTGATACCGTCGCCGCTGAGTTCCCCTCTTTCACCAACTACCTTTACTTGACCTACAATGGTGCCGAGCACGACATTGAGTTCAAGGACAAGGGAGTTATGGTTTTGGGATCCGGTGTTTACCGTATTGGATCTTCCGTCGAGTTCGATTGGTGTGCTGTCCGTGCTGTCCGCACTCTTCGCCAGAAGGGTGTCAAGACTATCATGGTCAACTACAACCCTGAGACTGTCTCCACCGATTACGACGAGGCTGACAAGCTTTACTTCGAGAACATCACCATTGAGACTGTTCTTGACATCTACCAGCTTGAGTCTTCCTCCGGTGTCTTTATCTCCATGGGAGGTCAGACCCCTAACAACATTGCTCTCTCTCTCCACCGCCTCAACTGCAAGATCATGGGAACTTCTCCCGAGATGATTGACTCTGCTGAGAACCGTTACAAGTTCTCTCGCATGTTGGACCGTATCGGAGTTGACCAGCCTGCCTGGAAGGAGCTTTCCTCCTTTGACGAGGCTCGCGACTTTGCTGAGAATGTCGGATACCCTGTCTTGGTCCGTCCTTCTTACGTCTTGTCTGGAGCTGCCATGAACACTGTCTACTCCGTTGACGACTTGGCCAGCTACCTCAAGCAGGCTGCCGATGTTTCCAAGGAGCACCCCGTTGTTATCTCCAAGTACATTGAGAATGCTAAGGAGATTGAGATGGACGCTGTCGCCAAGGATGGAAAGGTCATCATGCACGTTGTTTCCGAGCACGTTGAGAACGCTGGAGTTCACTCTGGTGACGCTACCTTGATCCTTCCTCCCCAGGACCTCGACGCTCGCACTGTCTCTCGCATTGAGGAGGCCACCCGCAAGATTGGTAACGCTCTCAACATCACTGGACCCTTCAACATCCAGTTCATTGCCAAGGACAACGACATCAAGGTCATTGAGTGCAACGTTCGTGCCTCTCGTTCTTTCCCCTTCGTCTCCAAGGTTCTTGGTGTCGATTTGATCGAGATGGCTACTCTTGCTATCATGGGAATGCCCGTTAACGCTTACCCCGCTATTGACATCCCTGAGAACTACGTTGCCATCAAGGTTCCTCAGTTCTCCTTCTCCCGTCTCTCTGGAGCCGACCCCGTTCTCGGAGTCGAGATGGCCTCCACTGGAGAGGTTGCTTGTTTCGGACGCGACAAGTACGAGGCTTACATGAAGGCCCTCATTTCTACTGGCTTCCGCATGCCCAAGAAGAACATCCTCCTTTCCATCGGATCCTTCAAGGAGAAGCAGGAGATGCTTCCTTCCATCAAGAAGCTTCACCAGATGGGCTTCAAGCTTTTCGCTACTGCTGGTACCGCCGACTTCATCCAGGAGCACGGTATCCCTGTTCAGTACCTTGAGGTCTTGACCGGTGATGACCAGAAGTCCGAGTACTCCTTGACTCAGCACTTGGCCAACCACTTGATTGACTTGTACATCAACTTGCCTTCGGCCAACCGCTTCAGACGTCCCGCTTCCTACATGTCCCGCGGTTACCAGACCCGTCGTATGGCAGTTGACTACCACACTCCTTTGGTTACCAACGTCAAGAACGCCAAGTTGTTGATTGAGGCTCTCTCTCGCCAGCCCACCTCCCTCCCTGTCACCCCTGTTGACTGCCAGTCCTCCCACCGCACTATCACTTTGCCTGGACTCGTCAACATTGCCGCTTTCGTCCCTGAGCTTGCCAAGGATGCCAGCCGTGACTTCGAGGAGGTTACCAAGGAGTCCGCTGCCTCTGGATTCACCATGGTCCGTGTCTTGCCCCTCGGTGTCGAGAACTCCTTGACCGATGCCGCTGCTTTGAAGACCGCTACCGGAAACAGCAAGGTCGCTCACACCGACTACAACTTCTCTGTTGCCGCCACCGCTACCAACTCTGAGCAGCTCTCCTCTTTGACTGGAAAGGTCGGATCTCTCTTCATCCCCTTCAACCACTTGTCCGGAAACATCAACAAGGTTGCCGCTGTCACCGCCCACTTCGATGTCTGGCCCGAGTGGAAGCCTATCATGACCGATGCTAAGACTACTGACTTGGCCTCTATCCTCTTGTTGGCTTCCCTCCACAACCGCAAGGTCCACGTCACCAGCGTGACTTCCAAGGATGACATCAAGCTCATTGCCCTCTCCAAGGCTAAGGGATTGAAGGTCACTTGCGACGTCTCCATCTACTCCCTCTTCTTGACCCGCGAGGAGTACCCCGAGTGCACTTCTCTTCCTACCCAGGAGGACCAGGATGCTCTCTGGAAGAACTTGGAGTCCATTGACTGCTTCGCCGTCGGCAGCTTGCCTTACCAGCTCGCTCTCGACTCCAAGCAGGCTGGCAACCCCGCTGTTGGAATCGCTGATGCTCTTCCCCTTCTCTTCACCGCTGTCGCCGATGGTCGCTTGACTGTCAAGGATGTCGTTGCCCGTCTTCACGACGCCCCCAAGGCCATCTTTGACCTCCACGACCAGGTTGACTCCTCTGTTGAGATTGAGATTGGACGCTCCTACACCGTTGAGGCTCGCGGACTCTGGTCCCCTCTCGTTGGAAAGACTTTGAAGGCTGTCATCAAGCGTGTCACCTTCCAGGGAAAGACTGTCTCTCTTGACGGTAAGCTCAGCACTGACGGAACCCTCGGACGTGACTGGTCTGCTTCTGCTCCCCCCATTGCTGCCGCCGCTTCCCCCGCTCCTCCCGTTTACACTGAGCCCAAGGGATCCGTCTTGAGCCCCCGTGTTGGTGCCTCTAACGCTCCTGCCTCTGGAGCTGAGACCAGCATCTTCCCCGGAATCACTCTTGACGGTGTCGATGTCACTCCCGCTATCCCCAGTGTCATCTCCACCTCCCTTGCCGCCCTTTTGGAGAAGAAGTCTGCTTTCAAGTCCAGCCACATCTTGTCGGTTGACCAGTTCTCCCGCGCCGACTTGCACCACCTTTTTGCCGTCGCTTCCGAGATGAGAGTTGGTGTTGAGCGCCAGGGACACGTTGAGGTCTTGAAGGGACGTCTTTTGACTACCATGTTCTTCGAGCCTTCCACCCGCACTTCTGCTTCTTTTGACGCCGCCATGCAGCGCCTTGGAGGACGCACTGTCGCTATCACTGCTGCGCACAGTAGCCTCCAGAAGGGAGAGACCCTCCAGGACACTATCCGCACTCTTGCTTGCTACGGAGATGCTGTTGTCCTCCGTCACCCTGACGAGGCCAGTGTCGGAGCCGCTGCCAAGTACTCCCCCGTTCCTATCATTAACGCTGGTCAGTAATCTATATTTTCTTTTGTTCACGAATGGTCACACTAACATCCCCTTCAGGCAACGGATCCCGTGAGCACCCCACTCAGGCTTTCCTTGACCTCTTCACCATCCGTGAGGAGCTTGGAACTGTCAACGACCTCACCATCACTTTTGTTGGAGATCTTAAGCACGGCCGCACTATCCACAGCCTTGCCAACCTTCTCTGCCTCTACCACGTCCGTATTCAGCTTGTCGCCCCCAAGGAGCTCGCCATGCCCCAGGACGTTCGCGACAAGCTTGCCGCTGCTGGGTTGTTGATTGCGGAGTCTACTGAGCTCACTCCCGAGATCATCGCTCGCTCTGACGTCTTGTACTGCACTCGCGTCCAGAAGGAGCGCTTCGAGGATCTCGCCGAGTACGAGAGACTTAAGGACAGCTTCGTCATCAACAACACCATCATGAAGCACGCTAAGAGCCACATGATTGTCATGCATCCTCTCCCGAGAACCTCGGAGATCAGTGAAGAGGTCGATTTCGACCAGCGCGCTGCATACTTCCGCCAGGTAAACTCTCCCGTCTATCCGCATGGTACCAGGAGAAGAATCATTGCTGATCAGAAGCAGATGCGGTACGGCCTTTACTGCCGCATGGCATTGTTGGCGTTGGTTTTGTGTTAGATTGTTGAAAGCGTTCCAGTTAGTTGCTAAGTGATACAAAGCGAGGCGGATTTCACGAGTGAAGGCGTGCGACTTGCCATGCAGATGTTGAACGAAGCAAATTGATTGGATGATAGCTTTTTTAGGACAGCGATAAGATAGGGTATAGGGAAAGATCTTTTTGTATAGTTTATATTTACCACAGGGTGGAGTTTTTGCTTTTTCGTTTTGATATTTGGGTTTTTACAATGGGTATACTTGAAAAGTTTAGGTTGGGTATTCTTATGTTTGTTTGTTTTTCTGTATGATTTTTCTTTCTTTTTTTTTAGTTTATCTTACTTTTAGATAGAAAGTGGATGATACTGTAGATTCAGCTGAAATCATGGTTCATCCCGATTTTCGTAGTTTTTTTTTCGGTTTATCATGGGATTTGCATATGTTTTGGTTAGGTTTGCATACATTGAGGGAGGGTGTTACGTTTGTTTGTTTTTTCTGTATGTATTTTGGGTTGCGTTATTTCATTTTTTTTTCGGGTTTGGGTTTGGTTTTAGATTAGGTTTTGGGGCATGGGTTTAGGGCGGAGTTTGGTTTTTTTTTTTTAGATTGCGTTTTCTTACTTGCATAACTTACTTTGTACTAGTGGGATGGCGGGGGGGAACTTGGTGGAGTTTAGTTGGCGTGGGAAGAGGAATGCAACTTTTAGTTCCCCAGGAATTCTTTGATTTTGGAGATTTCGCTTCTTGTGAACCATGGTACTGTACCTTATCACCCAGGAACTTTCGGAAACTTCTACGAGAAGGAAGTCGTTGAAGCATGAACTTGCTCACGCGACACATCCCCCCCTCCCTTCACCTCGCCAAGACAAGCCACCATAGCGGCATAGCCTATGTATAGGTCTTAGGGTTAGTCTTGTACATATCCACGCCAGCAGCTAAGGTAACCACCGAGGAGTCGAGGATCCGCCACTGGCCGCAACTGGCTACCCACCCATACCGGAACTAACCGAAAAACTGAAAACATCAAGCGAACCAGTAACCGATCAGGTAAAGAAACTAATTCATAACCGGGCCAGCAGCGAGCAACCAGCGATGGTAGCCTGGGGTTTCAGATGAGGAGGAGGAGGAGGAGTGTGGTTGCTGGATGTTGAGGATGAATTATAGGCGGTGAGTGGGGAGGGGGATGGGGGGTTATGGCTGGGTATGCGGGAGGGGGGGGGATGTGGAAGGAAGGAAAGGAAAGGAAGGAAAGGAAAGGAGATCGTGGTTTTGGTTATCGTTTGTGCTGGCGGACGGGTTGGGGGGAAATGCTGGACAGGTGGGGATGGGGATGGGTGATGTATACATACATATTTACATTGCGCCATAGGGAAGCATACATATGCTGGTATGTATGTGACGCCCGGATCGTTGTGTTGATGTTGCTGGATCGTTGTGTTACTATGTATGTATGTATGTATGTATCCTTCCTGTTTCTTGATATGTGTGTGTATGTATGTAGAATCCCTTGTCTTGTCATGCTATTGTTGTGTTGTGTTTTGTTGTGGTACAGAGGGAGTTTTGGGGTTTATGTATATGTATATGTGTAGATGATGTCGTGTGTGTGTGTGTACATATATGGCAACATACATATTTACGTCTCCGATATAGGGTTTTCTTCGAATCGATGATGTGCACAATCTCGCAAGAACAGCGTACGTGCAGAATGATGATTCTGTGTAGAGTGAAGTTTGCTTTGCTTGATATTCTCGATTGTCTGGATTTTCTGGATCTTCTGTGTTTTTGAGATTTGCTTTGGGGTTGATTGATGTTTGTCAGTTGCTTGCTTGCTTTGCTTGTGTTGCCTTACTCCTCGTTGCTTTGCATTGCTCCCTTTGCTCCCCGTTGCTTTGCGTTGCTTTGCGTTGTGTAGATAACCCGGATAACCCATCGATACGGGATCCTCCGTGGTTTTACATAGCTTTGCTTTTACATCGCATATTGTGCGCTATATATCGCCTTCCTTTATTCCTGTATTTCCCGTATTTTCTTGACATTTTATCGATTCCGGGTGCTGTTTTCCTAATATAACATACATATACACCCTCACCTCATCCAATATACAACTAAACATATATATCGCAAACACCATGTAGACATACCCAACCCACGACCTATCATCCGATGTAGAAGTTGTGTAGATTAAAGGTATCCAAGTATAGTAGAAGATCATCATGACTGGCTGCTGTATCGATAGCGCCATACCTCGTACCATCACACACCACACTATGGTGCGCCATATCAGCACCCCAGGTTTTAGTTACCTTAGTTGACCCAAGCTATGTGTTGCACGAGCTCACGCGATCAGTAATTGATACATATGTACATCGGAAGCTTAAAAGTCGAAGGTGATTAACATACGACAACATAGCATAGCGCACTACAACCACTTCAATCCCGATAGTGAATAAACACACCGCAGTAGTACCACAATTCCAAGATCCCCCACGAAGCTCTGAAAATTAAAAAGAAAAGTATATCAGGAATTAAAAATCTCTCTTTTCGGTGAATATGTGTAGAACCTAGAACATACATGCTCAGCCTTTACTGAGCCTATGGATGATTTGCCGTATCATGTATGTATGTACATATGTACGCACAACATCTTTCAACGCCACCTCCTCCCCCTCAATTGGTGGTAACACAAGACAACCCCCCCCCCCCCCCCCAACTCCACCCACGCCATGAATCTGCATCTACATCTGCATATCCCCCCCTCCCCTCCCCTTCCCCCGGGAAGGTTAAAAACGGCCGGGGTCCGGGGGTAACCATAACCATACCCAGCAGCACCACCACCACCAGCACCACCCTTGTAAATTACCACCAAAAAAATCCCAGCAGATCCCAGTTGCGAATCCGGCTATGCGAGCTGAGGCTATTTCCAGCTTCCAGGATTTAGTGAGTGTGTGTGTGGGAGGGGGGGGAGGGGGAGTATTTATATCGGTGTGTTGTGCCTGTTGTGATGGGGGAAAAAGGAAGAGAAGATTGCTACGAACTGATATTGATACTGATACAGAAAGACGATACGATTTTTATTTTCGATTTTTGATTTTTATTTTTGATTTCTGGAGAGATATTGGTTTATTGGTTGAGGATATAGAAGTTGTCAGAGGATATAGGGATATCAAAAGAAGGAACGGAAATATATTAGGAAGGAAACGAGGATCACGGTACGACGAGCGATACGGTTTACGACGACTGAAGACGAAGACAAAGACGAAGAATTTACCTCATCGATTGATTGATTAAATTTCGGATTTCAAATCACCAATCTCAAATATCATCGGATACTCCAATACTTCAACAATGCCGAATCCAGTGTAAGCCCCTCTCTTCCGCCTCCCCCCCCACCCCCCCCACCTCCCCCATCTCCTCACCTTCTCTCACTCTTAACTTAAACATACCAACTAACCTCCGCCAACCATACATAGTATCCGCACCCTCCCCCTCCTATCACTACTAGCGGGCGGCGCAGTTTCCTTCGCGGTATCCACCAAGACTCTTAACGCCATTTCGTCAACGAAAGAAAAGACTCCTGCGCCAAGTTTTGCTTATGCTTCACTGGAGAGAAGTGGTGGGGGAATATAGTTGGGTTAGGGAAGCGGGAGCTGGGGCAGGGGAAAGGAGTGGTGGGTAACGTAGGGGGGTTAGGGGAGGCGGAGTTAAGGGAGGCGAGGAAAGGAAGAAGAGTATTAATAGGTCTCATGAAGCGTGTGAAGCATGGGAAGACGGGGAGGGATTTTGACAGCGAGACGGAGCAGGTGGGACGGAAGCTGGCGAGGTATACCGGAGCCTAGATATCCGAGGCCTGGCAGAACTTTACAGGGTTCGGCAAGCTCTACCGATACTTGACACAGCCCATCAAAAGTTCTCCGAGCCTAGCAGGTATCAGGCAGTCGGAGGAACCATCAATTGCCTGAGTGTTCTCAGATATTCCTTCGGCGATTTTAGCATGGAACGAAGGTCGGAATGGCATAGCGTGTTTATATTGATATAGCATTTCACGAAGCATAGTATCGAACGAAAGATCGAGATCAAGATCAAGATCATGAAAAAGAAAAAAGGTTACACAATACTATATGTATTTAGTTTTTTTTTTTGCTTCTTTTGTCATTTACAGCGTTGTCCAGCAATTTCTTTTTGCTTTATTGGTTTTTTTTCTCTTTCAATAAGACAAAGCCACCAGTCACAGGTCGAGAATTACGTGTAATGATGGGTACTCTATCTATCGCGTGCCTACTGCCGTTTACATTCATGGGTGGTGTGTATGTATCGAACTTCAATAACGCCATATCGCCATATCGCCATAACGTCATATCGCCATATCGCCATATCGCCATAACACCATGATGCAAAGTTCAACACAAGCACAAGCCGACCTCCCAACCGTATAACCAGTTTACCGGGTAAAATCGTAAACCAGGTAAACTGAACTGACAATTCACAGTTAGTTGGTGCAGTTTTGGTGTCCCGGATACACAGTTGGTTCATTTTTGAGGGGTCCATAGAACCAGGTAACTGCAGTGCACTGATTAAACGGACTCGATAAATACAAACCAGTTTAACCACATCGGGAATCAGTGCATGCAGGAATAAATAATGTATTCAACCTCGTTTGAACCCATCGGTGGTCAAGCCTGCCGGTATCTCAACCCTCCTTATTCCACCAGCTTCTTGTAACCTGATTCCCCAACCTTTACAAAATGGCGTTGAACATGCTCTCAGTTCCCGTGATGACTGCTGAGTCTGAGCTGCTATTTTCCGAATGCAGGCGGATCGTTGTACCAGACCGCCATTGAATGCAAGCAGATACTCTGGAGGCCATTGGGGGGCTCAAGAGCTGCAATCGTGGGCGTCAGTTGTGATTTCTGGGGACGCAATTAGTATAGAATTTTGTTATTTACGCACTGAATAATATTTATTGCCCCTTCATAAACCAGTTCCTCTGGACAAAGCAGTTTTCGCAGTTTTAAACAGTTCACCTGGTTTGCCAAGCCTTGCATTCAGTTAACTGGGTTTCGCAGTTTAACCAGTTTATACTACTGACAGTAAACTGAGCTGGGTCGCCGTACAGTTCCCATATTCCAACAGTCCGCACATTCCGTTTTGGCCGTCATTTTGAACTGTTTTGTACGACTGGGAGGTCTGAGTACAAGTAGTGAATCCCGACACCAAAAATAAACCCCTGTTGATTACGCTATCAGTTTCTTACCCGACAGCCCTTACCTACCGATACCTACCACGATCCGTCATGTTTTTGTTTTGTGCCGTTATATTATACATGTGCCGTGAAGTTAGGCGGCTGCCGCGAAGATGACACCTCGCTTATTTCCCTCTTCTATATCTGGTTAGTTTAGTTACTTTTGTCTACCAAAAAAAGACTAGCGTAACGAAAATGTAATCCAAAATAGCAGACGTAACTAACTAAGTATTCACATGCTTAACGGTATGAAATCCCGTCTTGAAACTGATAAAGGAAAAAACATAATTCGAAACACGGAACACAGAAAAGTAATTATTCCAAACTCGGCTAGACACGATTTTCGGGGACTTGAAATCCGGGGAAAAAAAATTAATATCGTCATATCTTGCCAATATTTACAAAAAAAACCCCTCCCCCAATTGAAAACAACAAACTTTTCAAACCAAATCCAATCTGTAAACCATCATATCCAACCTCGCATATACATGTATAAATCCAATTATAAGCTAGTTAGATACTTACCTATCCACCTCATAATGCCTTCGACCAATATTTTCTCGTATATAAAGTAGACACACAGCCGTCTGCCCCTGATCCGGTCATGGGCTACTCGATATCCTGGCTCCAGAGCAAGAAGAAAACGGGAGGCGATATGGGATGTCAGGGCGGTTAAGACTCCTAGAAGTCTTCGTCCGCCCATGACTCTCCTGGCTGCAAGGGCTGGAACTGTACGATCCCAGCGGTAGCGGAGGGGGGGGATGGACCGGAGGGGGGGGATGGACCGGAGGGGGAGGATGGATCCGAGGGGGGGGATGGACCGGAGGGGGAGGATGGACCAGACGATGGACCGGACGATGGACCGGAGGATGGACCGGAGGACAAGGGGGTAGTGGTGATCGAGACGTTGACAGCGGTGACGGCTGCAAAAGATCGCGTCGGGACTACCATGCTGGCATGAGCGAGTCTTGGGGTAGCTGGAGGCCTGGAGACAACCGCAGTTCCGGAGGCAGCCACAGAACTGGGGGTACTGCGTCTCCAGGAAGCAGCAGCCGCTGCAGAGCCACTGGGAACAGAGGCCTCAGAGGCTTGAGACTTGTTCTCAGCAAAATCAGAGCTGCTACGCTTCTTTGGCCCCCCTTTACGTTTGCTACGACCACGGGGGGGCTCATCATCCTCGTTGGGGGCTTTGGATGTTCTCCATTTTCCGAAGCCGCCGGGTCTGTAGCGGTGTACCTCTTTGGTGGGTTTGGCGTCAGAGATATCGGTGGTGTTGACCGAGGACTCAGAACTGTTAGAGCCATCTGAATTCATAGCGATGGCCGAGTCCTCTGAGGCGGATAACTTCGTCTCCAAATCCATTGGTGAACCTACAGTACGTTTAGCTGATTTGTCCATCGCTATGTTGCTGTTGTATCTGCCTTTCTTGTAGGATTCTGGGTAAAAAACCGGAGGCACGGAAGAAGCACGCTTCTGGTGTTCAACAGGCTCCTCGTTTTCTTCAAACCGCTCGAAAACTGTCGGAGGCGAGGAGGAGGAGCGGCCACGACCAGCAACGGGCACGCGAAGCTCGGGGATTGGCAGAGGGATTTGCGTGGGGCATTTAGCAGGTGCGGAAACCGAGCGACGTGCACGCAACATTCGGATAGTTAAAATGAAATGTTGTGTGTGGGGAGTGAAGAAGGATGGAAGGCATGGGACTTTTATATTGTTACAATGCCAAGATAATTAGCTTCAATAAATATTTAGTTTCTTTACTCTGTTTGGATAAGTCGTCCCAAATGCCTCTATTATGCTTCTAGCAAACTAAGCTTTCTTATGGCACAAGAACCAAAATATCTTCAGTGACGTTACAAATTTCCGTTGATATCCGCGGTTAAAATCCGTTAATAGTAGACGCAGCTACCGTGTATCGGTAGGACATAGCATTATCCGCGCACAAAGGCTCGAGCCAACGGTAACCTTAAAAGCTTAATTCCACATAGCGGTTACCGTCCTCGCTTGAAGGTTCAAAAAGGCGCTTTCTTAATCGATTACGGAATTACGAAAATTAGCTCGGATTGCCTTTACCAAAAAACAGCCCACCGAAGGGCATAAAACATTGTACTATGTAGTTGATACTTTCGTCTCTAAAATTCAATCCAGATTTCTCGCTATGGATGAGCTGGAGATAGACAAATAGTAATACTGTTCTTACAACGACGGTATGTGTATGTGTAGGAGAAGTGAGAGTGGACAGGAGGAGGGTCTATGATTGCATTATTTTTCTTCAGGCATCCAGTTAATAAATTCCGTCACACCATTGGCACTCTTGGAGAAGTCGTCAATAGCACGCTATAGCACGGTCCATCACTCGCTTATTTTTCAACTCTAACCAGCGAGCCGCCCGGTATTCGGTTATGTATGACATCACCACTAGTTTTACCCGCTATTATCCAGCACTAGCCGCCATTTTCATATCGAATGTTTTGAAAGATTATTTTAGTATAATCAGAGCTCGTCACGGTTTGTCACGCTGTCGTTATCGCGTCATGTTTGCAAGTGACGAGTTCTGGGTATGATAAGGCCACGCTGGTAAAGAGGAATAAACTAAGTTGCTATGACTGCTGAATTGGAGTTGGGCTTCTGGAAAACATGTTTCTTTTCCTTTCGGTAAATCCCGAAGCTTAACTAAGCGGCAGTATTCCCCACGGTCCGTTCGGTACCTACGACTGACGGTTGAATTCGCCATCGACTGTAGCCATCCGTATTCCGTAGTCCGTAGTCGATTGCCGAGTGGCTGAATGAGCTGGAAGATGCAGTCCACAGCCTGGGACGCTTCATGGAGAATACGGCTATGCTTATGACGGCTGTAATCATCCGATAATTTCTGAAGTTTTCCACGGTTACTTCATGAAGTTTTGTAGCTACTTATAATTCTATTGTATAATGAAAATCCAAAGATTATACTGCCCTAAATGTCACAACACGGTACATAGGTACAAATCATGATTATCACTCGGCCTAGGATTCTTCCTAGCGTGTTTATGAGTTAATTTACAGTGTACTCTTTCTTTCCTGTGAAGTTATCAAACGGAAACGCGAAAGGACAGTGGAGATGGAGGAGTGTATTAATTGACAACGATAGTGATCTAGCTCTAGTATCTACGCGTCTACAGGGGGAGATACACCCAATATGGAAACTCCACTTCCATGTGCCAGTTATGTCAGCCCTAAGATCGGTCAAGACATCGGAACTCTGGGCGACCTTTGACAGAAGTCGATACAGCATTGCATTCAATATAATCCGACCTGATTTGACTTGAATTTCTTGAATTTTTTAATTGCTAACCTTGCTTTGCGTTTTGCTGTAGATAACGTGCTTGATCGTATTCGAATATCCTGGATTTCTACAAACAATCCTTGAAACGATCGATACTTCGCTCCCCCAGCAACAGAAGATATCGGAACGTGCTATTCATAGTTCTGAATTCCGAGCTTGGTTCACTCGGTTATTAGACACAACGCGTGTTCCATTCAGTGTTGTCGTTCTGGCATTCTTCTATGTTCATGGACTGAAAGTATCGAGTGCTGCAGTGGAGGAAAATCCACTCAGTCCCTATCAGGCATTTGCGGTAGCTTTGATGCTCGGAAATAAATGTACGCATCTGTGTTTTGTCTTTCATTCCGACTCACAAAATATGCCTTGAATTCGAAATTTGATAATCGGCTGACAACTGAAAATATGACATAATAGATCTCGAAGACGATTTCCATTCAAGGAAAAATGGGCAGCATTCTCTGGAATTAGTGTTGAGAAATAGACGCTGCGGTGATCTATTTCTTGTTGAAAATTTCTCATCTGCTGCGGGTCCAGAGACCAGAATGGTTGACGTGGGTAGAATTATTGATACGTTTTCAGGCCAACTGGGAACACGCCAGAAAGCAACTTCTGTCTAGTGATTCCGGGTCACGAAATTCTGATCAAGTTTGTTTGCAATTTTGAATGCTATAGCATTTCAATCTTTTATGATTCATGTATTTTCTTACTTTCTTTGTCTGTATCTGACATTCTATCACTAAATACCTGGATCCGATGTGTTTCTATTTTTAAGCAAAGGTCTACAATGCCCGTCTAAAAACTAATAAGTTTCAAAATGCCCAATAACTTTATAATACCCACACCAAAAATTTGAACAAGATTACTAATGCTTATCTGTGGTTAAGAAGAGGCTGATACCGTGAGCGCGCAGAGCAAGTTAGGTAAGGCCACCCCGAATGAAGAGCGCACCCAAGAGGCGAGAATACAAAAATGAATCAGTGTTTCCGTCTCATCTAATAAGATTGTCTCATAATCGTCATTGCGATCATATCCCTGAATCACATTTTCTGTTTCTGATTTTTAATTCTATGTAAGCAATTGGAGGTTCCGAAATTGACAAAGCAAAGTTCGAATATGCTTCAAAAATGCTTTATATTCGGGTTGCGCTGTTGAAGCTGGTGAAGTGTTGATACCGGAGGACCTGAGGTTTACATGTATTTTAGTTAGCGTATACCATAGCTTTGGTTATCTTAAGGTTCGCATCTCGCATTTAGCATTGTAACTTTGAAAGTTGACTTATGTGAGATTCGGTAAACTATGTACATAATCAACTGGATACTTATTTTTCTTCGTTTGCTTATTTGTTTATATGCAGGGGATTATTGCTTTATGCTTCATGTACTACTGTATATAGTCTTTATATACTTGTTTTGGAGTGCTTTAGTGCAAATAACCGTTAGTCCGTTACGTTGCTATGCTGCCTATGCAAACCACATGAAAAAGTAATAACAAGTGCCATCGTCAGAGCTCGCAATGGTCCGTCCGGTCTGGATATAGATGTAGATCAGACCGGGCGACTATTTACGCTTCAGTTCTACAGTAGGACCGAGACCTGCAGTTTTTGAGGCGCCATGGACCGCACGGCCCATAGATGACTATGAGACACCTTGCCTGGGTCTTGCGTGGTTACTCGCAAGTGACAGTTCTTACTAAGGCCTATGATATTTTGCTCAAAAAATTCTGGTGCGTTGCACTCGTGAAAGTCAGCTATAAGTAATTCTGGTAATCAAAAACAGCGCTCATTCTCTCCCAAGTTGATTCCATTCAAAAACGCCACATGAACCATATAATACTCCCGAGGGTGCTCCCAGACTTTTCGACTTGCCGAAACTGACTGACCCTAAGTTCGTTCTTGCTTTCTACCACTAACCAGGTCCTCCAAAATACTGTGGTTGCCGAGTCTACTGAGGAAGCAAAACTTACCTTACATGGCACTCTTTTCGAATTTAAGCAACTTAGATTTAATTAAGGGGCAGCATTACACACTGTACGAGGAAATTCTCAAGCGAATGTGAACAGATCTAAGAGAGAAGAACAGTGGAAGGAAGCAGAGAAGACTTTGGAGGCTTCCAAGGAGGAGTTCATTTGGAAGGGCGAAAATATCTGTTAAACAATCTGGGCGCAATTTGTTAATTGGGAAAAAGTGGTTTTATAGGATTATGATACGAATTTGATTTTTATCAGATTTACGCTACTGAACTGTGGGTTAATTATTGGCTGATCCTGTTGGGAATTTCCCGAAGCGTTTTTTCAGCGGCCATTGTAAATCGAGATTATTTGATAGTCATCGCATTAATATTCATAACGTTGCCTCTTGTATGCCAAAGAGCATCATTGGTTAAGACTTTATAGCGACGACGGCATAACCCCGGCATAGCCCCTGCGGGTGCATAAAACCTTTGGTGGGGAAGGATTACAACATGTGCAATTTGTATGGGGAGCATGTACCACAGGGATAATTCACGTGATACAACGCTAATATTCTAAATTCCACCTCCAACTCCGTGATATTTGGCTTATTCTAAGTCCTGATTTGTGGTCACATACTATTCTTTATCGACCTTTATCCCAATCATGCTTACTCCTTTTCTTAAAACACCAAGATCCTGTAGAAATGCAACAAACATAGAAAATGAAATGTCTACCTTTCATCTTCCCTCTCCAAATCCGCATGATGAGCCCCAAAACTTCCAGCCCCCTCAGAAGCCGAATTCAGGAACTTCTTCATCTCGCAATCCTGGTTCTCGAGTCTTTCCATGAAACTGGGGATTCCCAGAACTAGCCTTGTTTGATCCTGGTGGGTGTTAAAGTGGTGGTTGTTAATCGATCAGACTCCCCTGGGTTGAAGAGGAGTGTGGCGGAAGTGGGGAAAAAGAGGTTGGGTTGAGAAGGAGGGGAAGAAGTAGGGTTGTGATTGGTGGGGTTGTAGGGAGCAGGCCGAGGAAGTTAGGATATAGTGGAATGATAATGATCCACTGCGGCCGGAGAATTAGTGCGAGGGAGTCTTCAGCTTCGTCTTTAGGGGTAGGAGGACTGTTGGTGGGTGTAGGAATCATAAAGCGGGAAATTTAACAGCAAACCGATAGTGAGGGGGGAGGGGGTTAAGTAGTTGTAATCTGTGGGTAGGATCCGGACTGGGAGGTAGGCAAAAAAAGGTTTATTACTGAGAAAACCAGAGAGTTTGGGGTAGCAGGAATTAGAAAAAGACTGAGGTTGGTGTCAGCTGTGCAAAATGCATTGAATGAGCGAATGAAGTATGCAAAAAAAGAGAATGCTATATAGTTCTCCACAATAAATATGAATATTTCACGGCCGACCAATGACAGAAATTCGGGCTTCAAGAATTCAAAAGAAATAAAAAATAACAAAAAAAAAATAAAAAAACCAGACAGAGGGACGGAAGAACGTATGCAGATGTGAATAAATCTACTCCGGGGCTCGAACAGCAAATACAAAAGAAACGATAAGTGTATGGAGAATCTGTTGGAGGACTAGGGTTTGACGTGAGGAAAACTTGGAGTCAGAACGAGATGGAAAGATAGAGATTGGGATACAAGTGAGTGAATTGAATAAAGAACGAGTATCTATAACGACAGAAACAACATAACAAGTGGATGTGCGCTAAGGCAACAACCACTTCCATCAACAGTCAAAAAGAGAAAACGGATCGATAGGCTAAAACTTCAACGGAATCAACAGTAGAAGAAAAAGATATTGAAAACTTTCAGAAAATCCAAGGAAAAAAAGGCGATTGCACAAGGATACTCGAGTGACAGGAAACGCAGCACGACGGCAGCAGCGGGAGTTAAATACCGCTTGTGCAAAACTCTTTATTCTTCCATTTCCCTGAGTATTTACCCTTGTGATGCTTGGCTCTTTCGCAATATAACTCTCCACATCACGTCTGCTCACATGCTAGGAACCTGTTGGTGACCGGGATACTCATATCTTCTCCGATGCGGGGATCGAAGTTTTAGAACTCAGTAAATGTAAATTTTCTCCGGAGTGACGATTATTCACCGAGAACCTTCAAACACCGCTCATAGAGGCGCAGCGGGGCCAGAGGTGCGTTTTCAGTTGCATACTAACCGCCTAACATGCAAGGCATCTCCTCCCACCACCCACCATACAGGACTACGTCATTATTTACCTAGAATGAATATAGTTATGTGCTTTAATCTTCGATTCTTTTCCACTGCTTCTGGCACTTTGTTGATGATACAAGAGGATGATCAGAAGCTTGAAGATTTGGAGACAGAGATGTGTTTCCGAACGGCAGCGGGTCCGTCCATGCAAGATATGGTTACGGTTAGGCCGTATTAGTCAGCGCAATCAGGGCATGCACCCAATCAGGGCATGCACCCAATCAGAGGTGATTTGCTTAACAATATCACCTGTCTTGGCCTGCCAAGATCAACATCAGATTTACGCCGTACACACAAAATAAACGAGGATTTGACTCGTCTCTACAAATGTAATTTTGATAGAAAATCAATTCTTTTTGGCGTATTATTGTTCATCACGAGATTGACTTTGATCGTACGTTAAGAAATATATGATTCGCCTGGTCATATGGTGGATTTCACCATAAACGTCCGAAAACCGACGAAAGTCGACACTTTTGGTCCCGATGACAGGGGGGGCGACAGGGATTAAAATGACCTCGAGTGACACTCGGTGATTCAGAGTTTTTCTCGCTTACGCTAATGTCGGAAGTCACGTCGACCATACCTTCCCCGAAAGTCGCGCAATACCCTCCCGCCCTCAACTATCCTGCCGATCGCCTAGGCGCACCCTCGTGAGATTAATATTCACGTCCTTGATTTTTGATACATGGCTGATAAGAAGCAGAATTAAAATCAACAGCGTCAATGCCACGACCGACAAAGAGACGCAAGCAGAGCCAGCAGGTCGCTAGGCAGACTGCAATCAAGCGATTACATTGAATTTTACTGGGGAGCAGTCAAGCGATATACTCGGGAGAACTGTAATTATACCTTCACGGAGTTGGAAAGAACAGTCTGCCAAGGGCTGGATTCAGTGTCTTTGACGACCATTCGCCGATTTGCAAATAAATCACGACGATGGATTGATTCCTATGCATCAGGCTTGGATGAACGCCAACAGGAGTTTGTAGAGAGGGCGGAAGGATCACATCGGAGGAGGATGGGGGAGGATCTTGTTTAGTGCCATTAGCTTAGTCATTTTTTCAGCCAATCAAACATGTTTCTCCGCTGTGAATTTCCTAGTCTTGGCAGTCTTGGCGTGCCAAGAGCGTCGACACATTTTAGGCCGCCCATACAAAATACCGGGTTTTTAAAGCTCTATAACTCATCGGATTTTTTTTGAATTTAATTTTTTTAATTGTAGTATTGTTCTCCAGAAGACGAATTTCAATTGTACGTTTAAATATATTTGATTCTGGTTGTTGTGGCTGAGCAGTAGCGTTTGGCGTGGCGTGGGATTTTTTCGTCGGTTTTCGGACGTTTATGGTGAAATCCACCATAGTTGAAAGGTAGCGTTTGGCGTACAGTCTTGGTGTCCCCCACCACATCAACGATTCACACGCGGTGCAGGGTGCACGTCCCGCCATAATACATGCTACACGGGCTAGCCGAGCTTGTCGAGGATACATGCATCGCAGCACGTCGTTTTGCCGAGATCAACTGATCCGCAATGACACATTCTATCAGATCATCAGATGAGCTACCGATGCCCGAATCTCCCGGCGTCATCAAAGTGAATGAATCCCAAGAGCCTGATATCTGCGCGAAACCAACGGCACATCTGACTTCCACCGGCAGATCTTTCCCTTCGGCACTGTGAGGGCTTCCTCGCGTCTGGCTCCATACTTCTTGGACCCACTGCAAGGCGCTGACTAATTTGCGGAGCAGATGAGGAGAACCCGGCGAGCGACGAAGAAACAGCGGATATGGAACAGGGCCGGCCGTTTACTGACAGAGGACATAGTATCGGTTTTTCTTCTTGCTGTTTTGTGAGATGGAAGTAAATGATACATGGTGCACTGGAAAATAGAATCACCATGCCGTGCCATGTAATATCGTCGGGGTATCCTTAATGGATCAGGTGTATGTACTGCGGTAGGAAAAAAAGGCAAAAGGAGAAGTCCTCGGAATGAAATAAGAACTGTCAATGGTGAGAAAAGGAATATAGCAAAATATCCGTACACACCATACAAGACAACGCAAATTGCAAAATCCCCATTCACACACCCCGAAGAACCTCACAACACTGTCCTTCACTCCACTACTCCTGTATCAAATACAATACAACATACACCAGTGGAACCCGCCGGATGAATGATTACTTAGAATAACGGTAACAACTACATTCCTTCTTTACACCGGGCCTATACATGTGTCGATAGTGCATAACAGCACCAATATCCACCAGTATCCACCAATATCCACCAATATCCACCAAAATTCGCCGATACGTTGTACGTCGACCCAGTTTCAAGGGAACCCCCTGCCAACTGCTCGGCTACTTATACCGCCACCCCTCTCATCTTCTGCATTCGTCTCCTCCACCACTACCAGTGCGCGGCGCTTTCTTGGTTCTCTATTCCCTTGACATCTTTCACGGCTTCCCCAAACATCAACAGGGAGTTTTCCACAGGATTTCGGACTACTGCTTCTTAACCACACATGGAGAAGCCTACCGATGTCTCCGTTCGATTGAATTTGTTACAAGCAAACCGGATGTAAGGATGCGTTGAAGTTGATTAATGACAGAATACTGTGGAAGATGTCGATGGCACAGTTTGCAGCAAAGGTAAATTCTTCTCAATAACTCCATCTGTTACCCAAGCCATTTCAAACACCTGGGGAAAATATTTCGGGCTCTGAATATAGCCCTCACTCACATATTTGCTAATCTTGAATTTGCGTTTTGCTGTAGATGACGTGCCTATTGTGGTACGAACTAGCTGAGTTGGTGCAAACCAGCACTGATTTTATCACATTCAGGCATCTCTGCAACCACAGACTCTCAAAGAATGCCATTTCGAAACCCGACTTCTTGGCATGGATGGACGGGCTGATACAGGCGACACGAGTTCCATCCGCTATTGTTGTATTGGCGCTTTTCCTTGTGCAGCGACGGAAATTATCGGATCCTGCAGTACAGGGGCGATCAGACAGTGAGTGTATAACATTCACTGTGGCTCTGATACTGGCACAAAAGTGTATGCACCTCCGAATCTGCTTTCATTGCTAGTTGCAAATTATGCCCTGATGTTCAGGATTGATCACCCGCTAACGCCCGAAATAAGCCATAATAGATCTCAGAGGCTACTCTTATTCCGAAGAAACATGGGCTATGGTATCGGGTATAAGTGCACAGGATATTAACCGGACGGAAGTCGACTTTGTGACCAAAATGCGTCACAGCGGCAATATTTTGGAACCTGAATTTCTTGCATGGCCTGACAGACTGATACGCTTGCATGAATATGGAGACTATGACAGGCCGCGAGCATTTTCAAATGCGAGGCCACGAAATGTCAGTCGAGCTGTACTGCTCCAAAGGACAAGGAGAAAATGAATTTCCCCTACTGCTCGTGGGACCTACGATCTTCGGGTAGCAATACCCTCCGGCTCAGTGAAAAGTAACCTGCGGACCGTTGTGAGTACTAATGACTTTCGAACTGTGACAAAGAGAAGTTCAAATCATGGTACCTTGAAACAGACACCTGCTCTAAAACGAAGTCATGTTGTTTAACTTTGGGGGCGAAGGGAGAGGAGGGGGGTTTCATTTTGATGTTCACTTTTTATTTTCTACTCCATTCGCGTAATTTTGGGCAGTGTTTTTCACTGGATATGACTGGATGGTTTAATACGATTCAATCAGTAAGATCGAATATTGGGGATATGATGTCAAGACATGGTTATGAAGGATGGGGAGTCAACGGGGAGATCAACAACGACGGGGCGAAGAAGCTCAGATCAAGAAAAATGTTACACTGTCCAGGGGTGTCTTTATCGCTATTATTAGTATTGTTCTTTTTGTTTTTTCTACTGATTCTTGTTGGTGATTTTTCTGTTTATTGTTTTTGTTTTGGGAGTACGATGTTCGGCTTGCTGTAGTATTGAGCATGTATATTAGAGAGCTAATTAAAATGAGGTATTAAAAAGTCTTTTGTTTGAAGAATATTCATTTCTAGTGCGTGAGATTGATGCCTTCTTGTTGCTTTTTTCTTAACTTCTTCTTTTTAAATTTATTTTTCAACTGGAAAACGAACGAGAAAACGTTTGACTTGATGTTTCGTAGTTTGGACCATCCTTATGAATCATCAATCGTTTCATCTTTCAAAATATACTCTTATTTTCTTTTCAACTCACAACACTGGTGACCATTTTTTCAAAGCCCCGGATAATATGAAAGACGACTGTAGTCTGTGTAATACCTTTGTTGAGTCCTACTTCTTCATGTACCGTTCGAATGTCCTGGGAAATGATCCTGGCTTGTATACATGATATATCCCGGGGAGAAGGATAGGTAAAACAAGAAAGATAAGGATAGGCAAAACAAGAAAGATAAGGTAAAGAAAAGAGGAAGAGGAAAAGGGAGAGGATGAAGGAAAAAAAAAAAAAAAAAAAGAACAAATAGGAAAAAGAACAAATAGGAAAAAGAACAAATAGGAAAAAGAAGAAAGGGAAAGAGGAAAGAGGAAAATAGAATAAGGAATAAGGAATAAGGAATAAGGAAAATGAAAGACGAAAAAAAAAAAAAAAAAAAAAAGGAGAGAAGAGGAATAAGCAAGAAGGTAGAAGGTAGAAGGTAAAAGGTCAATGAAGCAACGAAAATTGAGTGCGAAACATTTACCAGTCAACTATTATCGCTGAGTAGAAAAAAATCAACAACCAGAAAGAGAAAGGAAATCAAGTTCAATAAACATATCTTTATAACTTTATCAGCTATTCACAAAAAACGCATTCAAAAAAAGCAGTCAAGAAAAAAAAAGTATTCAAGAAAAAAAAAGTAGTCGAAAAAAAAACAAGATAAAATAACGCCCAAAAAAAGAATCCCTAAGAAATCGAAAACTAAAAACTAAAAATGACAAAGATTGATAAAAGTATCCAAAAGATTCCCGAGACAACCACCCAAGCACAAAAAAAAATCTCCCAAGGCTGTGTCTATATCCCATCCTATATCCCATGCTTATTCCCGACCATATCCTTCACTTTCTGCAACATCCTTTATCCACACCTACACCCAGACCCCCACCCCCCTCCCCCGCCCCAATTCCACCCCGTTGCTCTGGAAATGATTCCAATTTTGGTATTTAAAAGTTCATCAAATCTGTAAAGACCGCATATTAGCAAAGCATTCTCTATCCACACGTTCAAGGTGGGGGGGGGGGGGGGGCGGAAAGCATCTTCATACCTCTTCCAAACAACGCCCTCTTAGTCCAATCCATAGCCATCAACATCCGAGTCCTCATAGATACCGACTGAGCAAAGTAAACACTTCTCCAAATATACAAGTAGATGATTCCACCCCCAGCATTAATTCCATTACCCCAATCAAACACCGCCGCATTTCCAATATAAGCCAAACTTCCCAAGTGCTTATATTCAAACGCCTTGTAAACCGCCTCATCAACATCTCCATTCTGAATCTGGTTTAACTCCAATCCTGGAGCTGCTCTGGCTAGGATATTGAATTTCTTGGCAAGATATTCTCCCTGCTGATGCGCCCTCTGAGCAGTAGCTGGTAAAGAGGTTAGTTTGGCGTCAATTTGCTCCAAGAGCTTCTTCAATTCGTCGAAATCCAAAGTTCCGGAACGGTCCTGGTCGTATTCTTCAAACAACTTGTCCAACCGTCTCAAATGGTCACAAGTCTGTGGGAAACGACGCTTGATTCTGGGAACCACACTCCTCCACTGAGAAAAGGTAAGGTTGATATTGCGCTCATCTTTAATTCCATTCTCCCAAGCAATGTGGCGAACGAATTCCGTAATATGCGCAGTGATGTTGTTTTGAACAGTTGAGCAATCTCCAATACAGTAAACATCGCCCAAGGGAGTACCAAGGAGTCTCAAATGGGGGTCAGTTTCCAAAGCATGAGAATTCTTCTGGACCTCAATTTTGTTCGCAATACGTTGAGCAAATTCGGTTTGAGCGACACCGGTGGACCAAAGGCAAAGACCATAGGGAAGTTCCTTGGTCACGGTCGTGTGCGTTTCGGGGTCGGTCTGGGTGAAGATTACTTTGTCTTTCTCGATACGAGAGACTCTGGCGTCGGTCAACACGTCGATCTGGTTGCGGGCGAATTTCTCTTCAGCGTAGCGAGATAAAGCTTCGTCATAGGTGTTTAGGATGTGGGAACGCGATTGCACGATGTGCACAGAGACTTCATTTCGGAGAATTCGGGGGTATTTCTGGGCAAGGTCTTCGTTGAGCATGTCAAAGAGCTCGGCGGCGAACTAAAACATCGGTGTTAGAAACTGTGTAAATTCACACTTGCGGGGGCTGAGTTTCATTTGCGGGCTGGAAATGCACTGCGGGAACAGGTAATGCACCCCGCCGGAAGGGCATTTTGCGGGGAGTGCAGGAAGGCGAAAAGGGCATCATGCGGGGCATGCATTCCGGGAATGCAAAAACAACCCCGCGGCAAGGGGAACCTCATATCTCAGCTTACCTCAACTCCAGTTGGTCCACCACCACAAACAACAAAACTCAACAATCTCCTCCTCTCTTCATCGCTAGTAGTAGGTAAACACGCCTGCTCAAAGTTTTCAATAACCTTTGATCTAATCAAGCGTGCGTCATTGACCGATTTCAGGTAATTGACGTATTGCAATCCCTCAACACCATGAGTTCTCGTAATTGATCCTATCATTCAATTAGCCCTCATATGACCCCATGACCAGAGCGCGCAAGGTTCCACAAGATTTCGCGAATCTCGAATTGCGGGGTAAAAACATACCGACACCAACGACCAACTTATCATACGGAACATAGAACCTCCTCTCCTCACCATCCGGCATAACCTGACTAACCTCTACCAATTTTTCAGAGAAGCAAACATCCTCGGCAGTAGCCTTCATAAAGTGACCTTTAACATCTGAAGTGATTCTTCTAATAGGTTCAATCAAGCTTCTGACTTCCAAAGTTCCCACAGTAGCCGAAGGCAAAAGCGGGGTGTACAAAAAGTAGTTGGAAGGCGAAATAACTGTAATATGATAGTTTTCGGGATTGATGTTTTTGAGAAGCGCTACGGATCCCCAGCCGCATCCTAGAATTACGAGTCTTGGCTTGTCTTTTTGGGCTAACATTTCTGTTCCGTCGCAATCGTCAACCTATAGCATCATAGTTCATTAGCGTCCATTGTCCATGATACCTCCATAGCTTGCGAAGGCAGCAAGGCAAGGAAGCTCGCAAAGCCGCAAAGCCGCAAAGCTGCAAAGCCGAAAATCCCACATCCCAAGAGCATGCACATACCAAGACCTCCGCAATCGGTAAATTCTTCGGACCACCTCTCCTAGGATTCAAAGCAATAGCCGGAACCCCAATATCATGTTCATCAATATATTCCTTATAAGTAGAAGCATCATACAAGAAGAATGCCAGTACAGCTCCTGATAGTGTTAAGCAAGCGAATCCCGTGAATGCAAAGACTTTTAGACATCCTTTGACAAATTTACTTCTTTCGCGGAGTGGGAGTTGTGGGGGGTCTGTTGGTGATGATGATGTTGACGATGTTGAGGGGTCTGATCCGGGTGTTGAGGAGGAGAAACTACGACACTGCTGTTTTTGTTGCTGCTGTAGATGCTCGAAAAATGGTGAAGCTAATCGAGTCCGCAGGATTGGTCGTGATAACGGGGAAATGGAGGATGTCGAGGTGGTTCGTAGGGTTCGCACGAGACTTGGAGCGGCGATGCGACCGGTGGAGAGAGAAGAAAGGACTCTTTGCCGCATCATCTTGGGTGTTGTTTTGTGGTATGTTGTTTCTGTTTGTTGCTCGCGATACGGAGATGGAAGCGAGGCGAAGCGAAGGCGGAGGGGAGGGGAAGGGAGGGTAGTGGAGGGTTGAAGTTGAAGATTGAAGATCAAGCAAAGCAAAGCAAGGAAAGGAGCACAGAAGAGTAAAGTAGCAGCAGCTATACGCAGTATCAGACCCAACAGCTGTAGCAGTAGCAGGTATAGCAAGAGCTGTATTGGAACCGTGACGTTTTTGGGCAAGTTGAGTAAAATAAGTTCCAGCAACAACGTCACATAAACTTAAACGAAAACGTAAACGTCAAAAAACGATCTCTCTATCTACGCCCAAGATAAATGCGTAACCCAACCTGGAATTTTCCGTTTTCTAGCTCCTCTGATCCTTTTCCTTTTCCTCTTTCTTAAGCGACAACTGAGGAAGGGGACCAAACGGCAATCCGAAATCAGAAATCAGATCTCTATGCTATTCCTGGCGTGGCCCTATGTATCCCTATCCCTATCTTTACAGTCTGCGGTGCGGTGTTTCTATACAAAGAAAGCTTCGAGCGCTCAGCTATCACAAAACCCACAATTTAATCGCGCACTAACCATTATCGAAGCCTGTAGCCCGTAGCTGTCCGTAACAATCCACAATCCACAGTTCACAGTCCACAGATCACAGATCACAGATCGCAACTCCGCACAGCACAGCACAGCACAGTGCATTCCGTTTCCATCGTTCCTTCCCTACTCCCTATTAATTCTCGCTCCGTCTCGCTCGCTCTGTCCTCTTGAAATTTTAACAATTCTCGTATATCGGAGGTCTTCGGAATCATTTATCAGAGAATGAATAGGGGATTCAAGGCTTGAAAGACCGGCACGCGTTATCCGATGACATCATGACGGTTACACGGAATGGGTTACACGGGGCTAAGGGAAGGGGTTACACAGGGCTAGCTAGTATACATAAGGCGATACTCGTGCCTAAAGGTGGTGGCTAGCGAACCCCTTTAGACAAGTACATAAGGCCAGCAAACGGGCTGGCCGCTGCACGAGTTACAGGTTACAGGTTACACAAGCCTATGTATGAAGTTGACGAGGAAACTAGATCTGAATAAGGATTAGAAGCGTGGACTATACTAGAAATGGAAGTGATAAACATTAAGCTAAGGTTACTAGACAACTAAGCTTTCACCAAGCTTTTGAAGTGCTTGGAGTGCTTGTAAGTTGTGGAAAGTTGAAACAACACATGCACATTTCCTGATGACGAACAATATCGTCGTCAGTTCCGAATACTACTGATAGCTAATCGATAGATTTACAAAGATATGTAGATAAAACAACGAGAAACAAAAAAAAAAAACAGAAAATGGGGGGGGGGGGTTTTTTTTTTGATGCCCCATGGTCCCGAAGCAAAGCCAGTCCAAGCCAGTCGAATCCAATTCAATCCAATTCAAGCGATCTAAGAAAAACATCCATCCAACCAACCAACTACATAAACAAAAACCATAACCAACAACCAACAAATAACAACCCACAAGCCACAAGCCACAAGCCGCAATCCACAATAAAATCCATCCAAACCCCTCTCCCCTCCCCCAGTTCCAGATATTTCTAGTCCAGCTACAGTAGTAACTCATACCTCACCCGGCTTCTTAAGAATCTTAAGAAGTGTTCTTACCTGGCACAAAGGTCATAAATAGCTTTTCTTTTCTTTTCTTTACTTTTCTTTGCTTTATGTAAGAAAGCACAGGGAGAGACAGACGATTCTATTGTAGATAATGATGACGATACAGAGGAGGCATTATATATAGTAGAAATGTCGGCTGGTCTCATCCTCCTGATCAAATCCCGTTTGGTGTCCCACTTGGTCCCCCACAAGGATCGGCTTGAGCAAACTCAAGGACCTTGTTCCGACAAGCTAGATTGCCTGTTCTCGGCAATCTTCCAACACTTTACTTTACTTTACTTTACTTTGCTTTATTCTCCATCATTTCTAATTCTTTTCTAATTCTTATTCTCCATCTTATTCTTCATCTTATTCTCCATCTTATTCTCCATCTTATTCTCCATCTTATTCTCCATCATTTCTAATTCTCCATCTTATTCTCCATCTTATTCTCCATCATTTCTAATTCTCCATCTCTTCTAATTCTTTTCTAATTCTTATTCTCCATCTTATTCTCCATCTTATTCTCCATCATTTCTAATTCCCCGTTACCCATTACGCATGATTCTTCCCCATTATCCCCAAGAGCCACGAGATTTCTTCCCATTCCACAGCTCTCTCGCTTTTAGATTTTGCAGTCTTCGATTTGATTTTCAAGATCCGGAGAAGATGGCGATAAGCATTACACATACAGATAAATCCTTGATAATCTTTCTTTGTTGGTTGTCAGAAGTCTTCGGTCTACAGTTTTTGGTCTGCAGGTCTGCAGGTCTGCAGGTCTCTTCTTTAAGCAGCTCTTTAAGCAGCTCCTTCCTTCGTCACCTTCGTAACTTTGGAACCTTCGCAACTTTCGTAACCTTCGTCATCTCCGTTTTAAACTATTTTTTCTTTTCTTTTGTTCCCTTTCCTTTCCTTCCCTTCCCTTTCCTTTCCTTTCCTTCCTTTCCTTCATTTTCTTTCATTTTCTTCCATTTTATTTCCTTCACTCCCTTCCATGTTTTTCCCCAGAAACCTAGTATTACCGCCAATACTGACGATACTTACATTTCTGGGATTTCTGGGATTTCTGGGATTGTTTACATCAACCACAAAATTAGAATCATGGTAATCATGGTATTATCATTCATCTTTCGGATACAGGCTACAGGCTACAACTTGGAAATTTCCAAAGATCATGAGGTTTGAAGCGTAGTGTTTGATATCGACTTGAAAGGCTTCGTGAAGAGATTGGCTTCGTGAAGAGATTGGCTTCGTGGAGAGATTGGCTTCGTGAAGAGATTGGTAGAGTTTTCAGGACTTTGATGACCTGTGCTAGCTGGTGGTAGTGTGTGATAGTATGTGGTAGTGGATGACAAGTACCATGTACCAGGTACCAAGTTTACTGCGGCTCACAAGTAATATCCATGTAAAGTTTTTGGGTCAATACTTATAGTGGCTATTCCGTGCTGATGATTTTCGTTAATTTTCAATGATTTTCGTTGCGGGAACACTTTGTACGTCATATTTCTTGCAAAAAAAAGGAGAAAGGAGAAAGGAGAAAAAGAGAAAACAAAAAAGCTTTTTTAATACCCAACCCAAAAGATGTAAGAAAAACCCGACTATAAACCACCAATATTATACATATTCCACATCTACAGCACCATGTAGTGTAGTTAAATCATACTTTTCCAGCTTTACGCTTAAGTTTCTCAACCAAGCTCATAGCTTCACTCTTCTTCGGCTTATTCTCCGTCTTAGTTTTCTTCGCCTGATGTTCCTCCTCCGGAGCATCCAAATCTCTTCCAGCCGCTCTCTTTCTCTTCTCCTCCAAGATCTTCTTCGTAGCTTCGGTTTTCATAAACCTAGCATTCGTTGGATCAATAGCGAAATCATGTCTTTCAAACACAGCCTTGAAACGTTCATCCTTAACATCAATCTTGAAGTCTTCCTGAAGACCTTCAGCTTCCTTGAGGTCTTTCTTATGTTTCGCCTTTTTGATCTTCTTCTGTTTCTCGGCTTTGACAATAGTTTTCATATCGAAATGAGAAAGCTTCTTTCCATCGCGTCCGAGGATGTTATCATCATCCGCCATAAGCAATTCCAATTCCGCGCGCTTAGATTCCTTTTCAGCAGCTTCAGCCTGCTTAGCTTGACGTTTCTTTTCCTTTTCAGCTTTCTTCAGAGCAGCGTTACTGGCGGCAGGTTCAGCGAAGAAGGGGTCGTCGAATCCGAGATCAATGGCGGCTTGGTCGAGTTTTTCTTCTTCTGGTTCTGGCTTGGAAGGTTTTTTGTTGTCTTTCTTACCCTTCTTGCCTTTACCGGGTTTCTCCTCTGCCTCCTTGGGTTCCTCTTCTTCCTTCTCGCCTTCTTCAGTGTTCTTGTTCTTGTTTCTCTGCTTCCGTGCCTCGCGACGCTCCTTCTCCTTCCGCTTGTATTTCTCAATCGTAGTCTCCTCTAGCTCCAAAACTTTTCCGCCGTCCTTGTCTTTATCTAATCCAGTGGTGAAGGTAACCTCCATCTCGCCGGTGGGTTCGTTCTTGGTCTTTCCTCCGAATGTAAGTCCTCCGAGTAAGGCGCGGTATTTCTCGGCGGCTTTGTCTTTGTCATCCATGTCGGATTCGGAGTCACTGGCGAGATAGGCTTTGAGCTCGGTTTCTTCGATGTCGCGTTGAGAGAAAGCTTTTTTGGCGGCTAGCTTACGTTGGGTGTCGTCGGCGTCCCAGGTGAGCTTCACCTTGGAGTGCTGAAGTGCCTATGGTATATCATTAGCCATTTGATAGGTTGAAAGGGATAGGGAGAAACTTACATCAGTAACGAATTCCTGAGGTGCATATTCAGTAGGTTCCTTATCACAGATATCTCTTGGCTCATCATCCTCAAAGCTTACTTCCTCTGGGATGAATCTAAGGTCGAAAAAGTTGGCGCTAGCTTCGTATTCTGCTCCGTCACAGTTCTCGTAGATATGCTGAGCGGTTCTTTCGGAATCACATTCCACCACTGCATAGTAGTATCTGAGTCTTTCCAGCTGATACTTTCGGAGTTTAGCACTGTCGAACTCCTCTCCTTTGTCCTCCTTGATAACGGTTTTCTCGTCCACCTCCTCATCGTCCGATTCATCAGGGCCCAAGTATCCATCTTCATCTGGTTTATCCTTTGCGAAAATCTCTCTTGGTGGTCCTTCCAATTCCTCTCTCTGCATCCTCTCTTTACCAAACTCAGACGGGTAAACCGTAACCTTCACAACTCGTCCACCAGAAGGAGCAAATGAAGAAAAAGCCTTCATCAAATCCACCGCACGAACATTATCCCAATCCAAGTTAACACAAGCGATTCTCTTGGTAACCTCACCAGTCGGGATCTCATCCTCAACTTTTCTTTCCTCCTCGACTCCTTCCTCCATAGTAATTTCCGGCTCATCTTCATCACTATCATCACTATCATCCGTATCAACCAAGCCCTCTCCTCTCGCCGGATCGAATCTGGGAGCAGCAGCCTCATCCTCCTCCTCATCCTCACTCTCATCATCCTCCTCCCCTTCGGTATCACTCTCAACCCGATAAAACCTAGACAACTCCTCCTTCGCATTTCCCTTCGGTAACTTCCTTCCATACCGATCGACTCTGGGCGCCTTAGACGAAAACTTCGGATCCGAAAGCACAGTCCTGAACCGATCGTCAAGTTTGATGGTGGTATCCTTTTTCTTGGGGGGTGCGAAACGTGGGTCGCTATGGATTATCGAGAAGCGACTATCGGTTGTGACGGGGGCGGTGTCGCGGGGTGGGCGCTGGGCCTTGGGGGCCTTATCTTTGGCTGGCATTGTGGGGGGGAGAGGGGGGGTGGCTGTCGCTGTTCCTGTCGCAAGGGTTGGTTGATGCGTTGTAAATTTCTGTTACCGGATTATTGAGTTACCGGATTCTTAGAGTGAGTAAGGTAAGTGAGTGAGTGGGTGGGGAGGACGTGATATTGCCTTTTCGTAGTAGAAGTGTGGTGGGCTCACGATAGACAGAAGGAAGACGTGAACTTTTTTCGACAAGGATTAGTTGATTCAACGCTAATGAATGGAAGATTTACGCTAGTCCTGATGTGCAGTGTTGCAGGTGATTGTGATGATAGTATACCTAACCCTGATTTGCATAGTGAATCACTCGGTGTGCGATTGTTGGGGGATTTTCTTGATATGTAGACTGGTGGGTATTCTTGAAGTTTGGTTTGTGGGAAATGGTATGAGTGGGTTAAGATGGACCGGCGGAAGTAAAGCATTACAAAAGTACGAGACAACCTTCCCCTCCCCAGTAAAAAAATACAAAAAATACAAAAAAAAAACAAAAGAAATTTGGTAGAGTTTCTTATAGAAATATACATATAAGTTCCTGAAATAAGGTGCTTGGTTCGCAGGCATAGCGAATTTGCTGAGATAATGAGTATCGTCGAAGAAGTGACTCGAAGTAGGATGCAGAGATACCAGTTACTATAATAAGATGGATATTACGTTGTGTAGATAAGTCGATTGATGCATTGAAGATAGTCGACACCTCCGCTGAAGGAGGAAGATTGGGGGTTCTTGCTGACTTTCTACAGGGAACGAGATGAGCTGTTTTGACTGGACTTCATCATATCTATAAGCTCTCTTAATAGAGCAATGGATTCCTCGTGACGTTTCTGGGAGTTGATCTCCGATTCTTGGGTATCAGTGGACGCCCCGAAATGTAGGAGCGCTTGTGATTGTGATACCAGGTCATAGGACGTGGAGAATTTTAGGTTCATCAATATTTGGGGTGTGAGAAGGTTGTTTTTTTTTTTTCGGGGCGGTCTGCTATATACGGCTTGTCATTGGGGGGTGGTGATTGATGTGATATTGGCTTTGTATTTGATGTATGCTGTGTACATAGGGAGGGCTGCGGGGGGGTTGAGATAGTGAGGTTTTCGATTTCGGGAGCAAGGTAGGCGGAGGACTCAGAAGATAAGCTCGGAGGGGTAGAAGAAATTGATGGACTGGTTGTTTGTTCCATGTCTTCATCTTCGGGCTCTTCCTCGGAGTCCGAGTCTTCAAACACGAGTAGACGATCAGTTACCACAGCCATATTTTTTAAGGACGTGTTAGTACCGATTCCTAGACGAAGGGCCGCCTCTCCGGTGGTATCAAAGAGATCAATAAGGCCGCTGAGATCTTTGGCACATTCCATAGGGAACCTTTGAATTTCGTTTTTAAGTACTTCGGAAATCTCCTTCATATTGGTTCCAAAGTAAGAGGCAGGCGAGATTTTAGCGATAGACTCGGCTGTGGCGCGGCTATGTTCCCTGTTGCTGAACCATTCTTCGTCAGAACTAGTTGCGAGTCGCATCAGAGCCATGGCCATGGTTTGGAAAAGTTCAATGAAATTATCTTTTTGAATATCATCGTTCTTCCTCTTCTTGAGCATCGCAGCAGTCTCTTTCATATTCTTCTCATATCCAGAGACAGCCAAGATTTTGGCGATATTCAACTTTGATGTTTCGCCCGGTGGTCATGAGCCATGACGGATGGTAACCTCTGCCTTGAGAGCGCCTATCCCAAGGTAAGCGATATCCTCTGCCATGTTGTTGAGGAGATCAGTAAGGTAATCCTTTGAGATTGTGGGTTTTGTCTCTAATTGGAGAATTCTAACGATCTCCCTCATTCTCTGCGCACATGCAATGGCCGACTTCCCCAATTCCATGCTTGGGTCATTTAACTGAGGGGTCTCCTTGGGCGCTCCCCGGTACTGTCGCCGGCTTCTCATGATTATGTTGAAAAGAGCCCTTGATGTAGCGAAGTTATTAAGGGTACAAGAGGGCGATTTCAGATCACTGTGTCGCCTAGCAAAAAAGGTAGGATGGTAGCTGCTAGCTAGGATGACCTTAATTTCCTTCGATTCAATGCCGTAGATATTATCTTCGTTGCCAAGGTTGCACGAGGGCGACTGTAGATTATTCTTATCTTGTCCAGGAACGAAGACAGGAGCAACGCTACTAGCTGCCATGAACTTAATGTCCTCTGATCTGATACTCGAGATGGTATCCTGGGCCACCTTACCAAGGGCAACGATGGTGATTTCGTCTTGACCACGAAACGCACTCAGCAGTATTAGTTCCTTTATGTACTCTGCGGTTCTTGTACACTCCTCATCCGCTTTCTCAGACGAATGATGGGTGATACGAGCGTCGAGCAACACCACACCCTTCTGGAGATGTTCCCATCCGTGGTTGATCCAATCTATAGTCTTCTCTCTCTTGAGTCCATGGGTGACGAAAAGATCATTGGCAATCACCTCCACGGTTGGTGGAACGTAAGAGAGAAGGTCGGCTGGGTTGAACGCCAAGGCAGATCCTATAAATGGATGAATGTTGCTGGGGTAAGGAGACTGTGCTAGAATCACAGCCGATATAGGTATCGCGTTGTGAATAGATGTTATATACCGCATCAGCGGCATAGCGATATTGCCATTCATTTTCGTTATGTCGTTTAGGGACGTGTAGTACTGTAAACCTGCAGTCGCGGCGTATGCGCGGGCGATGGAAAGCCTTTGGTTGGATTCCATTATCCGTGTATGCTGAAAAAGAGGACTGGATTATTGCTGTTGAAATAGTTATCTCCGTTATGATAATATCGTGGGGTTTGACGATGGGCACTTGGGTGTATAAGGCATGACCGGTCGTTTACCCCGCTGTATGTATGACACCAGAGCCGCAACGTGGTATTTCTGGTTATACATTGGTAGATAGGCATTGCGTAACGTGAGATGCAAAAAGGATCTCGCCTCATGAATTGCGTAAAGCTTTGCGTTAAAAACCTCCTTCTCATGGCTAAGATGCAGAGCAACCCAACTCCAACCGTAAAATATGAGGCACGAGTAGTGGCTTATAACACCAAGATAGTCATGCCTAGATTCTATGTAGATCAGCAAGTCCTATCGACCTCACCGGAAACTTGGCCTCCGCCCGGAACTGCGCAGCTGTATACCCAAACGCCGAGCAGCTGTCTTCCTACAGCTTGTCTCCGGACATGCCTTGGTGTGCACCTATCTTAAGAGAATCAAAAAGAAGGACTGCGAGGAGTATTGGTGGTGTGAGTCCTGACGGAAACAAACTCGTGGGCATCTCTTCAGAGAATGCAGAAGATGACGGACGGAGCTTGAAGACTTTCGTAAAAAGGTGAAAACAATCACGGGAAAGCCCCAAAGAGCGCGAGGAAGGCTGAAAGTGATAGATCTTTTCAGGACGACCGACTTCGTTAAGACAACGAAATATCCAAGATACCCCCCGTCGCTCAATGCTATTCAAAATAACCTTCGCTTGGGTCCATTCTGCCGCACCTGCCGCATGTGCCGCGACAAAGTGTTTTTAAAAAACGAATTTTTTTCCACCGTGATTTTCTTCAATTGTAAATCTAACTTCAAGTTCCTCTTCATCTGCAATTATTCAAGTTTATCTTCAACCGCAACAATCAAATGCATCAAGGAGCATGCCAGTAACGTCAATTTGGTAGAGACTGCTCCAATCACGTGACCTCCAGGTGCTCTTGTTCTCACACAAGAATCTTCAGAGGGGCCGTTCACAACTGGGCGGCGGAGGGCCTCACGTCTGTATTTCAACTTTGAAAAAAAAAAAACGCTTCGAACAAACTTCTTCGCGGCTGGTGCGGCGGCATGAATCTTAGCGAGGGTATATTGAATAGCATTAAGCGACGTCGACGGGGGTACATATCTTGGATATTTCGATGTCTTGGCGGGGACATCCTGCATAATTTCCGTAAATACTTATTTTCTAAAACCCCATGCATTAAGCGAGGGATTGAGAGTTGAATATTTATTTTTCTATATTATTCCCTTAATTTTCTCTATAAAGGGAAAAATAACAACTAATCCCAGGTTGATCTTTTACCCGGCCGGCATTCCCAGAAAAGCAATGGTCCAAGCAGCAAGCACCAGAAAACCCGATGCAAGCATAAGGATTTCGACATCAAAATTCACCGTAGTGATTATTGATTTTAGGCAATAAAGGTTCTGGGCTTCTTCAGGGATTGTTTTCAATGACAATGACAACATATTGGAGGACTTCCCATCGCTCTATAGCAACGGACGTGAGAGTCCATTTCACCACAAAAAAATATTTTCTATAGAACGCGAATAGAGCACTAGGATAGACAGGGGGGTCCCTACCCCCCTGTCTATTCAGATTTTCTATTGATATCGAATAGATGAAGTTGAGGTTGTTCTATCCACCCCCAATAGAGCGATGGGAAGTCCTCCATTGTCATCAGCTGGATATTCAAAAAGACAAATAATTTTTATATAGTATACAGAACACATATATTTTTATAATACGATGTTGGAATTCCATAATTTAATCAACCCCCATACATAGCCCTAAGAATGGTTTGAAGAATCGACTTTTCATTTTGTTCTTCATCTTTTTCGAAATTGCGGATTAATGAAATTCATGGCCTGAAAAAAAGAAAGAAAAAATTAAAACTAGATCCGTCAAGTGATTAAAATCGAAATTTCTGGAATTCCGGGGCCCGAAGAAATGAGCCCACCCGAATACCATAAGCGAATCACTGACGTAGTGTAGTTAGATGATTGGCGAAGCGCAAGCAGTGAAAAAGCAAAGTATCAACAGAGCTCAAATATTAACAAGAAATTACTCAAGAACTAGAAGGCTGGCAAAGTCATAGGTTTTGTAAATAAGAATGGCGAAGTAAGTGTTCAAAAGGATAGTGAGTGGAAGCTATAAAACGCCAAGGATGCTCGTGATGTAATAGTGCAGAAATATATATCCTAAGGGTACACGTGACAGAGCGGTTCAGAAGAATCTAAATGTGACTATAGAACCGGGTAGCGTCGTAAAGAGCAGTCCCGTCCATCTATATGGGCTATATCTAGTTGATCGCGTACGTAGCATGGACCCAAAGCCTCATCTGAACACGTACACAACAAAACTCAACGACCGGCGTGCCGGAAACAAAAAACAAAAACACGCACCTTCCAATAAATCTACAAATCAGTACTCCGGAAAAGAAAGGACTCCAGTAATGCAGGACTATTATGTAGCTTCTCAGCACCGCGTCGCCAGTGTCAACCTAGTTGGGGATCTCGTTGTCTTTCCGACGGAAATCCTCATCAAAATCGGCGAAAATTGTACCACTCAAACCCTGGCCAGACTTTGTACTGTCAACAGCTACTTTTATTGTACTTTCCATCACTTGACTTATATTCATGGTGCTCTGGATTGCAAGGATCCTCGCCCTAGCAAGAATCCTGCGGTTTGGGCAATCCGTAACCACCGCGTTCTTACTCTTGCTAGGTTTTTACAACACGGCTTGAGAGGAAATACTTGGGTTTGGATCAATAGTTATCCTAACACTAATATTCTAGAAGAATCCTTATTGCATCTTGCAATCAAGAGTTGGAAGGCAATAGAGTTAAAGGATTTAAGTATTATTAAGCTGTTATTAGGATACGGAGCTGACGCCAACGGATTGGATATGAAGTTTGATACACCGTTGTCTTTGGCTACATATTCTGATTGGGGGAAAAATATGAAGTGTTTGGTACGGATGTTATTGGAGTTTGGTGCAAAACTTACGATAAATGACGGTGGTACTATTCATAATCGGCCGCCGTTGCTTTGGGCGGCTAGGCATGGGGATGTGGAGGTTGTGGGAATTCTACTGAAATATGGAGCTGATACTAGCGTTGTGGATGGGCATGGATTTACTGCTTTTCAGCTTGCAAAGCAGGAGGGGCATAAGAAGGTTATGAAACTCTTGGAATTTCATGAGAACTCCTCTACTATGCCGATCCCAGTGGATGTTGGCGTCCTTCAATGAAGGTTGTGTCACAGTCATTTCAACAACTCTTTCGTTATAATAATACATTCATTGAAACCAATAGCAGCTATACCGTGCCTAGACTCTAGAAGAAGGACAACGACGAATAACCCCTCTCATACCCTTGTTTCCTCATGACAGTCTTTTGGTTCATGCATGGTTTATGCGCACCACCCAGCCTTTCTATACAACTTCCACCCAGACACCCTAGTTGACAGCAGAGTACAAATAAAATAAAAAATAGCAAGCGAACGGTACGTTGCAAAAATAACCTACCTACACTACTGCGTGCATATTTATGTAATCTAACTTCTTCTCTATTACAGATTCTGCAATTACATCATACCCTCTCTGCTCTACAACCAAAATTCCGGGGCTCAGTATTTCATCCAAGAATGCCGCAATTCAAATGGCCCACACCTTAGACTAGACATCAGCCACTCCTTACACCAGCCATTGTCCAATACCGAGTCAATCCGCCATCATCCCCGCAGATGTCCCCCCCAAGCCCTATAATGCTCCCGAACAAAATACCACATCCACATCACAACCATCATTCGCACACCCCCAGAAGCTCCCCACCAAAACAACACTTCTACGAAGAAGCCCCGACGAACGTTGACACAGAACAACGGCGAGCAGCGAGCCTGGAGAACACAATGAAAAACATAATGGGGACTGAAGCCTAGGAGCTAGGAGCTAAGATGTGAAGCAGTGGATAATAGTGGATGGTACTGGTAGGATGTCGAGACTGTACTTGAATCTCTTTGTATCCTGTCAGAACATGATATTGGATTTATGGCGGGGTACTTGTGTGATGTTTAAAGTTTTGGAAGTCCTGGGATGGAGGTATTGTGATGGGTGATTTATGGTGAATGGGGTGATGGTTGTTATGTCAACGGGTAACGGTTTTGTAATTTACGGAATAGTTTGGAGATTAGGGAAGTTGTTGGTTGATGAGCGGGAAAATTCGGGGCTTGTGCTTGGAAAACGTGGGGCTTGGTGAGGTGGCTGTCACTCAGATCTAAATAAAATAGCCAAGAGTTTCATTCGTGTGTATGAAGTAGTACCATTATTGCAGTTGGTGAAGAAATTGATTACCCGGGATCAAGAAAAGATGCAGGGGATGATGCAGAGTAAGTTCGAGTTTCTCCTATCTTTCTAGATCAAGGCTTACTCTTTACATAGCTCCCATGACGTAAACTTCATGGAAGCGACTCACAAAATTGCGAACTTCGAGTTATATCACAATCCAGCAGGCCCTTACGACGCATACAATATGCATTGTAACATCGAGTGGATGGACCTTGATAACCCAGAATAATGATACTACAAAGAGTCACCCAAATGCAATATGGAGGAAGAGCTTCATATGATTATCTTTGAGCGGGGCGTTGCAATTTCGTAGGGGAAAATAATGTTAATAAACTTCTGTATGGCGTATTAGATTCTCGTCCGTGCCAAAATGTGTAGTTTACACTGTCTAAAGGGTAATATGTTCAGATTGAGATATGATAATTGTGAGGAGACCGGTGAATGGTGATGCATAATCACACACGTACAGGTGATGAGGTTCCACTATAACTGTAGCCAAGGCTATATTCGCACATGATAATCGTTGCCAAAGGGAAGGAACATAGATATTTATAGGAAGCAGTTTGATAGCAAATATATATACCATATCTCCTCTTCCGTTTTCTAGAAATCTTCGAATGATTACTCGCCTCGATCACTGTAACATGTTCCTCTGCAAACTTCTTTACCTTTCTCGGCCGTGCTGCCACTGTTGACTATCCCACCTGCTATTTCTCTTTCCAGTTTCCCGTCTTCAGTACTAGAATTTGATCCCTTACCTTTTCTAATCTTTTCCTGCTTCCTCCACGTCTAAATTCCCAAATTCCGTGCCTTCGAAGGTTAAAAGCAGCCTTTAGTCTCTCGACACGAAAAGATCACTGGAATTTCAATGCTGCCATAATGAACATGGTATTTTCCAGCGTGTGTTTCTGCCTTTCATCTACCATTTTCCCAGACATTTCTCTTCTTAAGTCAGTAGAAAGTTTCATTTCCTCTGAGGGAGGATTATTTCCGTACACAGTCTCATCCGTAAGATTCATTCCAGATAATAAGCTGCAACCTGTATCAAGTGGACCAATTCCATATCATAAAAAATGAAGATACAAAACAAGACTTCATCCTACACGCATAATACAGCTCCAAGAAATTAATGAGTTTTTCATATGATATTTCTTCTTCAATATCAATTTCAATTATCCCAAAACATATTTCCTAAACACGTACCCCCAATCCCAATCCGATAACGCCACAACTGTAACTTAACACAACTCATGCTTAAAAAGATATACAATGCAATTATCAATTATGACTACATTCCCTTTATTTCCTTTATCTATCATTCCAGTTCCCATTCCCAGTATCTACCGCCACTCCTCTTCCATCCACTCAGCAATGTTTACACCGCTTAATGAATCGGAAGAGGTGCCGCAGGTGGGGCCGGGGCCACCGCCGGAGCAGCAGGTTCCGTTTTATTTGACGCCGCACTAGCAGCACCAGCAGGTGCAGGTACACCAGAAGCAGCACCGGGAGCAGCAGATGCAGCAGAAGCAGCAGCAGCAGGAGCAGTACAAGCCGCCTCACCCTGTACCTGTTCACAGATATGTGTTTGGACGTTGAAGTGTAATCCCTCGGGACAATCGTATTTCAATGCGTTTCCGAAGTGGTCACAGATGTAGTAGATTGCGCAGTTGGAGTCGTCGCGCATGAAGATACGGTCTGCGTTTACGTCCGTGCCTTTGGGACATCTGTTGAGAAGGGGTTGTTAGGATTTGGTTTTTTTTGGACTTCTGGCGGAAAGAGGGTTGGAATTTGTGGAACTTTGTTGGAGTTTTTGGTATATATTATGGAGAGGTGATATAAGGGGAAGGAATATAACTTACTCCTTAGGGGCCGCAGCAAAGACAGTTGCAGAGAAAGCAAGGACAGAGATAATAGTTGAAGGCAACATATTTTTTGTTTCGTTTGGTGAAAAAACGTCGAAAACTTTTTTGAATAAAACTTTTAAATGTTTTGCAAAACTTCGCAGGTAGAATCTGGAGGGATTTATGCAAAGGGATGTGGAATTATATACAGTTCATAATTAGTCTAAGTCATGGGCGGACCTGCGCTGGCGAACCTATACCTACCAGGCTACCTACCTGTCTGTCTAGCTACCGAGCCTTACTCTCCCTGTAAGTTCTTGGCTGGCTAGTTGGCTAACTAAACTGGCTATAAAACTCCACAGACCCCGATTTCACCGAACGGATATGTATTGACCGTGTCATACCGTACGTCTTCATGATCCGCAAGGAGAGGCCAGGGTCCACAGACCCCTTAAGTTCCGAGCGTGCAGCCGTGCGGTGATGTCAAAGTCTACCAAAAAACCACAAGATTAATTCCCAGTTATTCCTTATGGATACGTATTCTATTTATTAGCAAAAAAAAAACGGTCATAAAACGTACGAAATTCAAAAAGAAAGGGATAAAGATAAATATAAAAATAAATGCCCAACGACGAATCACTAGTAATCACTCGCTTGTAATATAACATCACTACCTGGAAAACAGGCGAACGATTCTTGGCGAATTAATACTCGTCAGTTGGGAATGATATACGGTAAGATGGGATTAAAGGATTGGGAATGAATGTGACGGCACAAATATGGTGGATCTATATCCGATCTCGTCGAGATATCCCGGGTCTAAGGTTAAATCCTCCGACACACGTGTAGACCAAAGCGCTGACGATCACGGCCCGCAATCGGGGGGGCTATGTAATCCGGGATGGAATTTAGCGACGCCGAGAATAAGATGGGACCCTGACTAGGCCTCGCAGAAGGCATAAATCATAGAGTGCTCTTCAATCTCTACATAGTTGGAACTTCTAGGCTCCGACTTGCGTAATACAGATAAACATAGGACCCTGTAGCGGGGATGGAATAGTATGGTTTAAGATTAAGATGTACTATAGTGAGACTGAAGTGAAACTGTGGAGTACATACATCAAGTGTAATAAATAAGTACTTATGTATAACTGAAAATCTAAACCTGTCATTTAGATATACATCCCCAGTATCCAAAGTGCCGTTCCGTAAGATATGACGTTAAAAGAACATTTACGGCTTCTGAACAAGGCAGCAAGGCTGGGTTTTAAGTGGTTCCAAATTCCAACCCCGAAGAAGCGTAATTCCCGCCAGTAGCTTCAGCCTTCGCCTAAGTAAATAAATCGTCGAAGCCACAAAAAACGGGGCGCTTTGCAAAGCTAGCCGCTACAGTTCGGTACAGAGTAGTCCTGCACATATAATCCTAAGTTCTGTGCTTTTGCGATTCCAGAGTGCCGGGATAAATCGTTGTACAAATGTGGGGTGAATTTCCGCTAGATCTCGGCGTTTGGGTGAAGTATTTATAGTCTACCGCTAAATAGATATATACTATCAATGACTTTCCGTAGCTCTGTAGCAACGGACTGGAGCCGCAAAAAATTCTTTCTATAAAAATGAATAGAGCGCTCAGATAGACAGAGGAGTGTCTATCCCCCAGTCTGTTCTGATTTTCTATTGCTAGCACATAAGAGGAGTTGTGGTTGTTCTACTCACACCGAATAGAGTCACGGGTAGTTCTCCAATGACTATCTATACCCCACCTATTCCCAAATCCTGTAGAAACGTTGATCGAATAATAGATGCATTATAGATTAAACATACCGCTTTATTATATTCTTCATACCGCGGTCTTCAAGTTTCGGTCTCTAGGCTCCTAATCCGCGGCTAAGTCCACAGAGAGAGACAGAGAGAAGTTGAAAATTGAGATTGAAAATGTTGAGATACAGTTTTCGGGGATATAGAGGGACTATGGAAATACAGAGCTTCTTCATATGATCTTGAGTATAGTTTGGTATGATGACTTTCAAGTTTTAACTTTTTGATGTAGTTCATAAATACAAGTTTCCTGGTCAAAAATAACTACTACATACACCAAAAGATCCCCCAGCTTTCAAATTATATAATCCAAACAATTACATAATTAGACCTAAAGACTGCCTTATACTCCATTTCCGGAGCTTAGAGCTTGGCGTTCATTCACCCCCCCCCCCCCCCCCCCAATAATGATGACTACTCTCACATATACATACACATATACGTTTCCTTAAGTTTTACTCCGAAGCACCGACTTCTGCCGACTTCTAAGTTCCGTGCATTAAAAAGCGTCGTCATGCCAAGAGTCAAGAGGCAGCCAAGAGATGATAAATGTATGGCACTATAGTGAAAGTTGTTTCCTGACTTTTCTTATCGCAGGAATCATATGTATGTGATTACGATTTATTGATTACTGGTCAGTGATTATTTATGCCAAGAGATGCAAAGAGATGCCAAGAGAAATGGATATGTAGTATAGATTAGAAACTTTGGGTTCATGGAATTCGATGGTAGGATAGATAGACAGACAGATAGATAGAGTGATTAAGTGATGAATAGAGAGATAATTTTTAGATTACTTACTGAATTCATTTCTTATCGATATCATCGATCGAATCGAGTTACAACGTTCGAATATAACGTAACCTATCGATATCCACTTCGCGAAGCGCCCGGGGAATATAAGTGAAGACTGTGAAGCAAGCTGCAGCTACAAGGGAGACTACATGTACCAAAAGTCCATGCATATATACACCAGATCATGCTATTGTGATGTTGCCGTTGGGTGGATCCGATGGTGTTGTGTTGTATTTGTCACTATATATCCAGTAGGGCTTCATACTAGATGGCAGACCGCGGTTAAACAGTGCTGATATCGTGTTGAGGTTTATTGATACATAGGGGGGGGGGGGGGGGGGGGGGGGGTTGGAGTTTACGGAGGAGAATTTGCGGAGGAGTTTGCGGAAGAACCTGGATAAAGATCTTAAGATCTTAAGGTCTTCGTGAATTCGTAATTCGTAACCCATAACGCCAAGCATAAATATATGTACGCAAGCACATAATACACGAGTACACGAGTACGTCCGTTCAAGCAGGTGGGGCGAGTCGCGACTGCGGGGGTAGCTGATAGTATGATAATGATTGATATATATTTTTTTCTGTTCATGAGTAATCTAGGAATTGAATTACGAATTATGAATTACTGATGCATGTATGTAGTTTGGATATGTAATCATGGATAAATAGATAAACCAGGTATGTAGACAAAAAAGTAAACGAGCCGGGTGGGCCAGCTTTACCGGCTTTGCAGGCTTTACGGGCTTTGCGGGCTTTGCGGGCTTTGCTAAACGAGCTATTAATATTGTGGCATCATATCATGGTATCATACGTTCATGTATGAGAATATCAGAGGGCATATGTGGAGAGGATATAAACGAGCTACGCAGGTGTTAGCTATGATATTATTGATAAATGTAGCAATGAATCCGTATGTAGATCGATCAGTATCAGTATTCCTATGGACCTGTGGTTTCAGGCTTTAAGTTTCGAGTTTTCAGTGTAATAAGCTAACAACGAGCTTGATTTGAAGTATTTTGTGACGAATCGTTCGAAGGGGTATATGAATATAAGCTATTTTCCTTTTTTTGTTTGTTTTGCTTTTTTGTTTTGCAGGTAAGGATGAGGATGAGGATAAGGATGAGGAGTCAGCCCAGTGTATATTTATACAGCATCTTACATATACCTATGACCTTTATATGCAATCAGTGCTGTATAAGTTGTGAAGCCGCAAGGTTGTAAATAATCTTGGCATCTTGGTATTTTCTTCCAACTTACCCAGAGTTTAGTTTCTTCCACCAAAGTTTCCTTATAAGCAACAGGATAAACGGGATAAATCAAACTCCAAACAAGCGGGGCAAAATTTATGTGCATGTACTCACATCGTACTCGCATATCCCAAGAGCGGAAACGAACGTGGCGTAGCACATACATAGCAACCGGGTTTCGTTGATGCCCTGACGCTCTGACGCTCTGACGCCCTAGCTGCCTGACTGCCTGACTGCGTGGTTGCCTGGTTGCCTGATGGGATGGGATGGTCTTTTCAGCTTTTGTACAACATGATTAACATTAACACAGTACAGTACAGTCGAACACCAGATATAGGTACATACACACGCCTTATAGATTTTTCAGGGGTATTGTAGGGCGGGGGGAGGGGGAGGGGGGTTCTTCGAAAATTGTGCCGACATTCGGATTCAGATTTAGATTCTTCATTCTTTGATTCCTTTTATAGATGAAGATATATATATAGATATACATAGAGAAACATAGAGAAACATAGAATTCGCCTTACCTTGCCTTGCCTTGCCTTGGCCGGCCGACCGCCGGCTGGGGGAGATAATAGACCACCATGTCAACTATCGATTATCAATGTAAAACCCTCGTACATTTCGATACAAGACAAGACTTGTTACTCGTTACTCGTGGTTCTAGTGTTTGGTGCTTGGTGCTTTATGCTTTATGCTTAATGCTTCATTCTCAATGCTCGATGCTTCATTCTCAATGCTTCATTATGCTCCGATCCAATTCTCTCCTGCTCAGTTACTTGCTGCTAAAAGTCTAAAGATATTTCTGTATGTATATAAAAGTTTCAATTCGATTCGATGGTTTTGTCTGCCAGGCTGCCAGGCTGCCAGGCTGTTAAGGGTTTCAGGGTTTCAGGCTTTCAAGGCTGTAGTGCAAAGGCAAGCTTGGAAATTTCTTAGAGTTCTTGGAGATTTCTGGGACCGCTACATAGCTATAGCTTACCTATACACCTAACACCTAACACCTATACACCCAACACCTATACTCCCCCTTCCCTTCCCTTCGTTTCGTTTCGTTTGGCTTTACTCCAGGAAATCGAGTTTCTGTATACATATTTATGCCTGTAAACCATTTCCCCACAGCGTATGTATGTATGTATATACACAGGGTGGAGGGGGGGTACATAATGGATTCTGTATGGGGTTACCAGGTACCTCCATACTCCAGCCCCTAGCCCCTAGCCAAGACCCAGCCCAACCCAACCCAACTTAAAAAGCAAAGCATCTCTTTAGGCTCGTTAGGTTCTTTGGGTTTTAACCTTTTACGCGATGGGATGCGTTATGGGTCCGTCTGCCGAGTTGAGTTGAGTTGAAAGTTGAAAGTTGAAAGTTGAAACCCCCCCCCCTCACCCCCCCCTCCCCCCTCCCCCCTCCCGTATGATTGCGCGTCTATGGCATACCAAGCGATACTCTAGTAGCTACGAATCTTGGGAATCTTGAGTCTTGAGTCTTGGGAGTTTTGGGAATCTTGGGAATCTTGGGAGTCTTGGGAATCTTGAGTCTTGGGAATCTTGAGTCTTGGGAGTCTTGGGATACAGTTTCTTTCGTCTCTTTTTTTTATATTCATTTATTTCTTTCTTTCGTTTTTTGTTTTTTATTTAGGGGGGATAGATATATTGTAATTTATACCAGGGTACAGTATTATTATTATTTTTTTTGTCATTTTAATTTTTCAAGGTTTCGTTGTAACTGGTATGGGATTTGCTCTGTTTCAATTCAGTACTCAGGTCAATTCAGCGAACTTTAGAGGAGAGCATTTGATGAAGATACATACAGGTACAGGTACAAGTTATAACGAAAGCATTGAAGCAAGAGGATATGGTAGATGATCTGATCTGATCTGAGCTCGAGAACCTTAAAAAAAAATACTAGATATTGTTTAACTTTACAATTTTACAAATTTTGGGCTTTTGAACTTTTCGGCTTTGGACCTTTGGACCTTTGGACCTTTGGACGTTTGGTTCGCTGCCGAGACCTTACCTGAATAATAACTCGTCTTGGATTTGATCTACACACCACTCAACCCACTAGGGGATTCCTACCTACCATACCACAGGCCACAGACCACAGACACTCCTTTAAAGTTACCCACTTGTACACTTCCTGGAGAATCCACACACACCGGGACTTTTGGACTTTTGACACGAATGGTCAAAGCGGAACACACGGTACCAATACGACGAAGTTACGAAGCCGAAACCGAAGTCGAAGCCCAATCCCGAGATATTTTTACGAGAACGACTGAGTAATATACAATATACTACCAAGATGGCTCGGATACGAATGTTTGCTGGTGTTCTGGTGATGCTACTGGTGGTATGTGGGCTTTATTCAGCTTTTGGTGGGTGCTCCTTTTTCTGTCGCGGACTGGCCGTGGCTTGTAATGGACGCGGGAATGTTGTAGGACGCGCGCTATGTCGGGGGATCCTCGGAGCGGAGAACGGCTTCAGGCTTCGGGGTATTCTAATCGGTGCACGGCTTGAAGCTTTATTGGCCTCGGAAGTCTGTGAGGGGTGCCTCGATGGGGTTTTGGTGAAAGACGGGAGTCGCGGTTATGCCTGTACAGTCAGTACTGACAATGACCCCTTAGGTAGTCAACCCTCATCATCACGACCGACAACCGTCAGCGATACCTCACTAAAGGATCTTTTCTCCCCCGCCGAAAAATTGAAAATCGCTCGGAAACCGAAATATGCAATTACCAGCAGTGTTCAAACGGCGTCGTTTACCGCAATGGCGGTGATGCTGGGTTATTCGATCCAGAAACATAACGATTTGAAGGCTATGGATGCGGAAATGGTGCTGTTGGTACGCGATGAAGGTGCCGATGCCGTTACTGCTGAGAATAAAACGAGATTGGAAAAAGCTGGCTGGAAGGTTCGCGTCGCGGAGGAACTGACTTTCGAAGGTGTCGACAATGGAAAGATTAGAGCTCACCACAGACATAACTTGAATAAGCTACATCTATGGACTTGGACAGAGTATGAGAAGATTCTGTTTATTGATGCGGATGTTGTTTGTAAGGGAAGTTTGGCGGAACTTTGGGAGATGCCTGGAGACTTTGCTGCCGCTCCGGATGTCTGGTGGAATATTCTCGTCGACAATCGCTTCAACTCGGGAGTTATCGTGTTCAGACCTAGCATGGAAACTTTCCATGATATGATACCCAAGATGTCGGATCCTCATTACCACTCGCCCAATGATGCCGATCAAGCTTTCTTGAACGCGTATTATCGGTTTAGGTACTTTGGATTGCCCTACAAGTACAATTATAACTTGGTGATGGTAAGTTTTTTTTTTTTTTTTTTTTTCTATTTCTACATTTCCTTCCCATTCCATTCCATTTTCTGACGCGACCAATAGTACCAATACCACCGCGAAGTATGGGACCAACTCTGGGACGAAGCAGTGCTCATCCACTTCACCATGCACAAGCCCAAACCGAATCCCGCCGAACACTGCCACAAGGGATGTAATGAATGGGAACCTTTAGAATGGTATGGTCAATATTTCCGGGAAATGTTGGCATACCATGGTTGGGAGAAGGAGCTACCGGTTTACGCCTAAAAAGATGAGCCGATATAATCTTTAATGAAACGTGACGACGACATATCTACCATACCATACCATACCATACCATCTCATATATATATATATATACCTTGGGGGAAATATTAGGACCGTGGGACCTCAGGACCATTTTCATTTCGTCATATAACCACCGGTTGGGAATTTATGTTTGTCGGGAATACCTATTTTTTTTTCTCATCTTTCATCATAGATAATGGAAGAAGACCTGGAAATAGGCTTTTTTTGTATATTTTTTTTTTCCTTTGCTTCATCTGGCTGAAATAGGTTGGCTTTTGTACAGTGAAGGATTTGCTTAATGCATTTGTTAGAGGATATCTAAGTTAATTTTTCGTTATATTTTGAGGAGTTGTATGTACTTTTCGAAGATCTTTTTTTTTCTTCTTTTGGACGCTGATAGAATGGATGGTGAGCATTGAATGATGAATCCAATTCGAACTTTCCAGAGAAGATTGAACGTGTCGAAATTTGTGAAATTGTGAAATTGTGAAATATATAGTGGAAAGAAGAATTGTTGAAAAAAGGAGTTGCCTCCATGAAATTCAGAAGCCACCATGGTGTTTCTGAGTGCTGAGTATGTGGTCACAAGTAGACAGGATACTTTAAGGCCAAGCGGAGGTTCCCGATACAAATTATTTCTTTTACTGTAAAGTAATCAAAAATCAATTACTACTGTACGTATGTCTTGCTATACAGATACATACGTTCAGATATCTACATTCAAGATCAATCTGATACCCATCGCGGCGTGATTTTAGTCACCCCACAAGCTGAGCTACCCTGGTCGGTTCTCCCAGCACCGTGACCAAACGCCGCGATCAAACCTCGGCCTCGGCTTAAGCAACCCACAGCGACTACAGCAACAACGGACAGGCAGGCACGCAGGCAGCACGCGAAAAACCTCCCTCGTCGTCGTGTCATCCCCGTATCAACACCCGTCAACACCACGGGGGGATTAAACGAATTCAGATCCCGAGAATATATAAATCACGCGACGAATTCGGCGTGGAGTTTACCTTTACCTTAAGAACGAAAGCCAACCAAGCGATCAAGCGACCGAAGCTCGCGCTGCTGAAAGAAAGCTCGTGAAGCACCTGGGACGAACAGCAACGCAGCAACACAGCTCGCAACTCGCAACCCAACTCAGAATCCACATACACAACGCAAATTAAAATAAACCGCATCCGTAACCGTAACCACAGCCATGGAGTTCATGTCAAATATCTCCGGCATGGATGAATCCAAACCCTCGCTCTTCGAGCTCCTATCCGAATCCCAACTGCGCGATCTCCTGGAACCTTCTTTACGTTACCTCCTCGCACTCGCTACCCAACGTCACCCTAGATACTTGATCCGTATCCTAAACCGTTATGATGAAGTCTACGCGCTTCTTATGCTTTTGATCGAGCGGCATTATCTTCGGCGTTGGGGTGGTAGTTTTACAGAGAACTTTTACGGGTTAAAACGAGAGCGAGATGTATCGGTTAAGATACCGCGAGCCACCAGATTTGCACCGGGCCTAGTAGCGAATGCTACAAAGATGAGGAAAAGTGATATTTACAAGAGTTTGTTTGTGATAGTTGGAATTCCTTATTTAAAGCGAAAATTAGATGACGCCTATGAGAATTTCGCAGGAGGAGCAGCAGCGAACTTATTAGGACAAGGTTTCAGGAATGATGAATTGGCAGAAAATGCTACGCCGAAAGAAAAAGCTGCGTTTTGGTTAAAGAAATTTCTAAGAGCGGTTTATCCAACGGTTAATGCGATTTTTTATTTTGCCAACCTGGGGTTTAATTTGGCTTATCTTTTTGATAAGTCCCCTTATCATAGTCCTTTTGACTTTTTGATTGGTGTTAGAATGAGAAGATTGACAGAGGCGGATCATGTAAGTTCTCTACGCTTCTATATCCCTAAAACTGAAAACATAATACCGATGCTAACCCACAACCCAACAGCGAGCCTTCGAAGCCGCCATGAAACCCTCCTCAACCCCATCAACCAATCGGCGCTTCACGCTATCCACACTTCTCCAACCCTCCCTTCTCTCTCGTATTATCCTCCCCAAACTTCTCGACTCCCTAAAAGTTCTTCTCCCGACCTCCATCTTCTTCCTAAAATTCCTAGAATGGTGGTACGCCTCCGATTTCGCGCGTCAGTTATCAGCGAAAACCGCCGCATCGATAGAACTACCACCACCCGCGGCCCTAAAACCGCCAATGCCAGGAAAAGATGAGCAAGAAGACGCTTTTGTAGGCAAGGATAGGAGGATTTGTAAATTACCTGAGGATACAGGATATTGTCCTATCTGTGAAAGGGAAATTACTAACCCCACTGCTACCCAGACGGGTTATGTTTTTTGTTATCCGTGTGTGTTTAGATGGGTTCAGGATGGTGGGGAGGAAGAGGTCGAGGAGAGGAAGGGGAAATGTCCCGTTACCGGGATTAGGTTGCTTGGTGGAACGGAGGGGTTGAGGAGGTTGATGATTTAGGTTTAACAAAGTTTGACGAAGTTCGACGAAGTTTGACGAAGTTGAACGAAGTTGGACAAAGTAAAGTATTCGTTAAAAAGAATCTAAAGAAAGGAACTAATCAAAGAGCAGGATTTATGCAATAAGAAAGTAGTCATGGGATAAGAAAGTAGTCATGCGATAAGAAAGTAGTCATGGGATAAGAAAGCAGTCAGGATAAGAAAGCAATTATAGTTATGGTTATGCAATAAGACACTCAATAGTTATGGAATAATAAAGCAGTTATGATACCAATACCAAATAGACATAATTCTTGTCCTTTTTCTTTTCTTTTTTTTTGCATTTTGCTTTTTGCTTTTTGTTTTTGTGGAATTTTTGAAATTTTGAACCATTTTTTGCTTGGAAAGGTATGTATTATGTACCACATAGCATACCATTGATCATATTGATGTATGATCATTAATCATTGATCATTGAATGCATAATATATGATTAGAACGGCAAGAAATGTAGCATTGGAGCATTGGAGCACTGGAGCATTACAGAGAAATGTAGCATTACAGAGAAATGTAGCATTCCAGAGAAATGTAGCATTACAGATAATTGCATAACACACCACTTTCCATAATGTTACATGTTACATAATTCTTTTGAACCCCCCTTTATTTCCTTTTCTGTAACAAAAACCGCGGCGGCGGGGGGGGGGGGGGGGGGGGGGGGATGATGGAAATTAAGGATTTTGGTTTGTGGGATAGAATGGGGATTGGGAATGGGTATTGTTCCAAGCTAGGATTCTTAAAATCGACTATCTATTTGTTCACTACATAATCCCCCCTCCCCCCTCACCCTCTCCCCTCCCCCATCACGGCTTCACCCTACGCCTTCATCCCCCTCAAAACCGTCCCCACAACCTCCTCAACCTTCGGCCACTCCCTCTCCAACCCCTCCACCGTTCCATCCCCCCTCAACCAATCCACCCCACCCCTCACAAGCTCCTCCCTAACCTCCCCCATCTTCGCCTTCACCATCGCCGCAAACCCCGATGTCTCGCCATGACTCTTCCCAACCCCTTGCTGAATCTCCAATAACAAAGCCCACAGCGTCTTCCCCCAGTCCACCTGCACTTTCTTCAATTCCTCTCCAGGGTCTCTAACCACCTCCATCAAAAGCGCCGCCAGAACAAATCCCGAACAAACTCGAATTGGATGAAAAGATTGGCTGTAAAGTAATGGATAAATCGAAACATGTAACAACAGCTGATGTTTCAAAGCTTCCTGGAAGTTTCCATCTGCTAGGAATGACTGGACTAGTTCTGAGTGCAGGAAGGGTAGTGGTTGTCGATGGATTGGGTAGTAGCCGGATTTATGAAGGGTTTTAAGGTCTGTGGTTTCTGGGGGAGGGTTGGGGAGGGGTTTGTTGCAGGTTGGGCAGTGTAGTGGACTGGTGTCTGGTATGCTACCGGAACAGAAGGGGCAGGAATAGAGATCGGTTTTTCCACGGGGGGATTGTTGACATGTGGGGCAGTTGCAGTTGAAAAACCAGCGGAGTCGGAGCTCTTCTTGACGGGTTTTGGTGGGGAAGGTGGTGTCGACGTAGGGGATGGTTATCTCAGTGCCGTTGGAGATCTTTTCGAGGGATCGGAATTGTAAGGACCGACCAGAGAAGATTATACTGGCGTTTGGAGAGCAGGAGTGGTTTGCGGTTGCGGCTAGGGGGTCGAAACAGAGGCCTATGGGATCTAGAGTTGGGGTGGTGAGGGTGAGGGTGTTGACTAGCATCTATTCCCATGAGGTCGTTAGCTATAATCTCTATAACTGGTGGGTATAGATCAAGAAAACAAAAGGGTACAGAAAAAACAGCTTACCATGCAATATAATTTCAACACCTCTGCCTCCGCTAATTGAGTGCCGGAGTACATCTTGGCTCCTTTCGCCATAAGGCATATCTCTCCCCATTTTCTGGTATTCGAAAACTCCAAAAAATGACTTTCCCTCTCCTGCACCTTCCTCCAAGTCTCCTTATCCATAGTCGGCTGTAACAACAGCAGCCTTACCAGCGCTCTAACACTAGCCGGTAGAACCCTCGGTGCAAGTTTCGAAAATATCCCACATTCTTTCTTATGAACCAATTTCCAATCCATACGTTGACAAGCCTAGATTCTCATCTCCCAAAACAATCAGCCCTTGAATCCCAAAAATAAATCCCATCCAAATCCTCCTTCAAATCCCCCATTGTATCCCATATAAAAAAATAGAAAAAATCGAGCTTACCTGGTCACAATATTTCACCGTTCTACACCCAGTACAATTCAACAATTCCTTCCCGGAGGAATAATAACTATTCACCCCGTTCTTGGAGGATTTATCACTAGCGGGTTTCCAGGCTAAACACCCGCTACACGTCTCGGATAGGTGAGCATCGTCGGGTATCGTTATCAACGGTTGCGGGATGGTGAGGATTGATACGCCGGCTTCGTGCGTGATAGAGGTGAAAAGGCCGGTGCCGTTGGAGACGGGGGAGGGGCCGGTGTGCGTGGTCATGGTGCTGCTTCGAGGGTGGGGGTGTCTTCGGGGGTGGGGGTGGTCCTAAGGCGGCGGGAATGCTGAATCCCGAATTCTGAATGTCGTCTTGTAGGACGAAGCTTTTCGGCAGTGCGGCAGCTTGCACCGGTATGTTATGACGTGGCTACAATATCCACAACTCTGTGAATCTCCGGGGTCTTTCGGTATCAGCGTCGTTGTCGGCGTCGTTAACACTTTTCGCGTGCTCGCGCTGATGTTTCTGGTGTGTTCCAGCAGCTAGCTATGACGCGCGCAGGTGGGGTCATCCCTGTCATCCCTGTCACCCGTCACTAAACCTTAAATATAAATACCATCCGTATCACCCGTTCCCCCTTCTTCTTTTTCTTCTTCTATATTACATACTTGGGAGAATATCTGTAGACGTTTTACATACATACATACTACAGGGCAATTATCTTATGCGTGAGATATGATTGTGTAGGGTTTTATACCCTGAGATGATATACTATACTGTCTTGCGTGGTAATGGTTGCTATATTAAAAATGATATATGAAGGATAAATGAGAAACGGGATGGGATGGGGATGGGAAAGAGACTGGATTGGAAGACGGGTATACGATCTGGATAAGAAGTGGTCGTGTATTAGTTATGAATCCGGACATTTTTGTGGGAGGCGAATGAGGAAGATAGGAAGAGATAGTAGTGGTCACCGATGGGTATGGAAATTAGAGGACTTCCTATAATTCTCTATTAGACCAGGGGAAAAAAGTAAGGTCCTTCCGGCTACTTCATGTGAAAAGAATTATGGGAAATTCTCCATGGATGTAAAAGTCTATGCTACGGGGAAATGTTTTTTGTTCCAGGAATGTCCGTTTCAGATGATTTAAAGTTTGAGAACAAAGGTTAAAAACTTAAACTAACTAAAAAGTTCAGAGTCTACAGACTAAGGTTCGGGTATCATTGTAGCATCGTACTTAAGTGCCATAAGGCGCAAGGCGCAGGGCGTAAACTTAAACTTCTGAAACATGAACTTAAATCCCCAATCTCAAACACCTCAGTATCACCAAAACGTCATCCCGTCGTTCCGTCATACCAACATCAATCATCAACTATTAATTGTCAACCATCAAATCAAACCCAACCAAATCTTAACTTCTCTTTTGTTATCTTGTACTCCTATAGAGTCTCCTACATAGATCCGCAAACATCCATCATCACGATCAAGTTCAAACCTAATACAAACTGCTAACACAACCCAGTACAACACAACCCATTTCAACACAACCCAGTTCAACACAACCCAGCCAAACTCAGTTTATCTCAAACATGATACTATACCGTGATAATACATGAAGTAATTCCCAAAGGGTTTGTATTTATGTTAGGGTGCGTTTGGTTCGACCGAAAACAAAGTCTTTGGTCTATTTTCACAGGTAAAAAAGGCTAAAAACCTTGATTTCGGTTAGAAGCAAACGCACCCTTAGTGTTACTGTACCTACGGAGCTCTAGAATATCGTCGAGCTCTATGAAGCTGCATACCATCACCGGCCTCTATATGGTTAGTATCACTGAGCCGAGCCATTGATTACTTATATTACACTACTATCCATATCAAGGGAGGAAGTTTCATGGGGTTTTGATATTTCAATATTTCAGTATTTCAAAATTATCGTATGTAGATTGTTTTTTTTTTAAAAAAAAAACTTTTTTTTGAGCGGTTTATATACATACAGAGATTTTGAGAGTATATACCATGCTGCTAGATAGTAGTAATATGGTATAGATGGGATAGATGGGATACTATGATACAGATTAGATACTTCGATCCTATGATACAGATACTACGATACCACGATACCACGATACTTCCACACTTCCACACTATGGCACACTGAGATCTACATACATACCCTTGCCAAAAAGGGGGGGTTTTGAAAACGCATTCACAGGCGTAACCTGACGGGTCTAACGTGTTATCTTTGAAGGTAAGGCATTTTCGGGCGGTAGCATCAAAACGAGTTAGAAGGCGGGTTCAGTGCGTATTCATAAGATAAATGTTCAGTCATTTCTATACTGCATTGCAATTGAAAATGTCTAAGCATTTGTAATGCCTAGTTTTTCCAAAACATTATGCACTGAAAAATGCTTTATTTTTTGCAAAACATGTGACATCTTTAAACTGTTACCGCCACAAACATTTTGCAATCGGAAGAGTTTTCCGAATCATTTTTGAAAGCGTTTTCTCGAACGGTACTTTCACATAGCGCAAAGCGGTTGTAGTACTCCAAGAGTGATGATGCAAATGCTTCCGTAAAAAACTACACGTCTAGACCAGAGCCAATTTGTTTTCTTCTACGTTTATCTTCGCCTGGTCAACACTAAAGATGCGATTATATATTTTGCAGCAGTTGAAAACCCATTTTGACAGTATATACAGTATTGAATTCAAAAATGGATTATTGGACATAGCGCTACAAAACACCTAAAATTACGAAGTGTTATCCCTGTGGTACAAAAAAAAGGTGTTTAATCAAACCACACTTTAAACCACAAAAGGTGTTTAATTCAAACACCCACAAAATTCATTTACTAAACACCTCTTTAAACACCTACTAAACACCTTTAAACACCTACTAAACACCTCTTTAAACACCTACTAAACACCTCTTTAAACACCTACTAAACACCTTTCAACACCTCTTTAAACACCTACTAAACACCTTTAAACACCGATTTAAACACCGATTTAAACACCTTTAAACACCTACTAAACACCTTTAAACACCGATCTAAACACCTTTAAACACCTTTAAACACCGAATTAAACACCTACTAAACACCTTTAAACACCGAATTAAACACCTACTAAACACCTTTAAACACCTCCAAACACCTCCAAACACCTTGCACAATAGTGGTTTGATCAAGCACCTCAGATATTTTTTGAATGTGTTAAATTAATTACTAAACCACTCGCTCATTATGTAACATGTTTCTAGCTATTGCCAGGTCTTCTATCTACGAATACAGGAACCTCCCACCTCCCTCCTCACCCCTCCTACTCCTGCTCCTCCTCTCTGTGTAGTACCATTCGCTTTGTGCCTTTTGTAATTGACTCTTACATATGCTGCAATCATGGTTCGCTTCAATAAATAGACTTAGGTTTTCTGAGCATCCTGTTTGTCTGGTTAGCATTGTGGATGTTTGTGGGGTTGGTTTGCAGTACTTGACTCAGCGAGTATCTAGAAGTTCATATCCCAATTCCCCCTCTCTCTCTCTTTTTTCCCTCCGGTGGCGTATGGTGTATGAACTAGCAAATTCTGTTGAGGGACAAACATTTGACATGAGGAAAAACTTACAGTCAAACAAGAGGGAAAGATGGAGGTGGAGAAACAAGTGAATGATATGGATGAAGAATGAGGAACAACAACGGCAGAACGAACAGAACATAAGGAAGGGATGCGCACTAAGGCCATATCCACTTCCATCAACAAACATAAGCAGAACACAGCTCTACAGTTTAAAACTGAATGTTCAGTAGAACACTGCAGGGTGATTTATATGAACCATGGAAAAGCCATCCCTAGGAAGTGGACTGTAGATGTTTATTTAAACATCAGAGGATAGTTCAAATAAACCCCGAAGAATAAGCGAAGAAGAAGGTGTTTAAATAAACCCCAAAGAATATGTAAAAAAGAAGGTGTTTATTTAAACATGCTTAAACACAAATTGGTTGTTTATCTAAACACCCCTAGGGTGTTTAAATAAACACCAAAGAATAAGCAAAAAAGGAGGTGTTTGTTTAAACATCCTTAAACACCCCTAGGGTGTTTAAATAAACACCAAAGAATAAGCGAAAAAGAAGGTGTTTATTTAAACACCCTAGGGGTGTTTAAATAAACCCCACGAAAAAAAAAATCAAGGTAGTTGTTTAACTAAACAACGCTAGGTGGTTTAGCTAAACACCGTAAATCACACTAAACAACTTCGGTGTTTAGGGGTGTTTAACTAAACACTTTCAAACAACGATGGGTGGTTTAGCTAAACACCTTAAATCAGACTAAACAACTTTGGTGTTTAGGGTGTTTAACTAAACACTTTTGGTGTTTAACTAAACACTTTTGGTGTTTAGCTAAACCACGAAGGTGTTTGAACTAAACCACTCTCACTCGTTTTCTTGTACCATAGGGTTATAGCGTTCTCTAAGTATGCCTATGTTTAGATGCCGCAATGTGTTTTCAGCGCTCAAAGAGTCTGCACAAAAGAACGCTTTCGATATTACACGCTTCCAGCGTGAAAAAATGTCTACATGGCGCTGAAAACCTTTCTCGCGTGCAAAAACATTTCAAAAACATTTTTAAAACCCCCCTTTTTTTGCAAGTATATATATATATAACCATCCAAAAAAAAAATATTGCTGGTCAATTGTAGTCTTGGTGGGTATTTGTTTACATTTGTAATTGTAATTGTAATTGTAATTGTAGTTATAATTATATGGTACCAATATATGAGAGAATAAAAGTTGGATAGGCATAGTGATAGTGATAGTGATGGGCATAGCGATGGGCATAGCGATGGATGCAGAGATTTTGGGTGACGTTGCTTGTCCCTGGGGATCGTGTTAAAGGTGATGGTATTGAAGTGGCGATGAAAACCTTATTTAAACACGGAATTTGGAACCTGACACTTGCGTTTGCTACAGAGTATAGAGGATCCGTGGAAGTTTTCACAGGGTGGGGGGGGGGGGGGGGGGTTATGATGAAAGCTTGCAGCTTGCAGCCTGAAGCTTGGAGATTTGCGACTAGAGATTGGAGACTACAGATTGGAATATATAACAACTTCAGATCTCAAGCTTCCGTGATCAATCTCCTATTATTAAGCCTCCGATATCAACCTCCAGCCTATGATAACAGCTGCTGGTGTGAAGTTTGATTTTCCGAGCTCTTGTTTTCGGTCTTCAACTTTAGCTTGGAGGTTCTGGTGATTCGGCTTCTGAATCTGATGTTGATTTAAGTTTGTGGATGGGGGGTTTGTTGTTAAGCTTGAGCTATTATTATCAAGCTCTTATTATCAAGCTCCTATTATCAATCCCCCAACATCAACCTTTAAGTTTTTGAATCAAAAACTCAAGTATCAAAAATTTTGATACAGGCTGCTTATTTATTATATTAATATTAACTTTTAGAATTTAGAATTTAGAATTTATCTTATGCATTAATTAGTAATAACTCCTGTTACTAAGCTTCTATTATCAAGCCTAGCATATCGAGCTTCTGTTGTCAAGCTTACCATATCGAGCTTTTATTATTATCAAGCTCTTATTCGTTATCAATCTTCATCTTCAGTTTCAGCTCCAGTCGCCTTGTCGTCATCGATTTTTAACTTTAAATTCAACTTTAGAAGCTGAAGTGAGCTGAGCTGAGATGAGATGAGCTGAGATGAGCTGGGATGAGCTGGAAATAGAGCTTTTGATATGAGCTCTGATTGTTATTGTTATTGTTATTGTTATTGTTATTGTTATTGTTATTGTTATTGTTATTGTTATTGTTATTGTTATTGTTATTGTTATTGTTATTGTTATTGTTATTGTTATTGTTATTGTTATTGTTATTGTTATTGTTATTGTTATTGTTATTGTTATTGTTATTGTTATTGTTATTGTTATTGTTATTGTTATGTTAACTTTCAGCTCTTATTATCATGCTTCGGCTCTTACTATCAAGCTTCAGCTCTTACTAATTTACTATCAACCCTCAACATCATCTCCAAGCCATGCGTGGAGGAGACCTTCGACAAGTATATACATATCCATCCATCCATCCATCCATCTAACTGTACAGAAGTTCTCTGTACGTAAACCCCGGGAACCCCGGGAACCCCATAAATGCCTTAAATCCCGAAAACCCCGTAAATGCCGAAAATCCCGAAAATGCGGGAATGGCGGGAATGGCGGGAATGGCGGGTCTTAGGTATCAGTATGTACTGTAGGCACGGTAGCTAGGTAAGTTGCCGTACTCGCGGGTCTTAGCTATCTGTAGCTGTATCTGTAGCTGTATCTGTAGCTGTAGCTGTATGTATGTATGTATGTATGTAGTTGCAACTTGCCGTAACCCGGGTATTTCTGGTTGGTTCGGATTGCGCTGGTGGATACTTTGGAGATGGAGGATGGAGGATGGAGGATGGAGGATGGGGGAGTAATAACAGTAACGAAAAGTGACGGAAGTGACGGAAGGTGATGAAAAGTGACGGAAGATATAATACAATACTAATACTAATACTAATATTTTGTACAAAAATACAGAAATGGAATAACACGTGCTGTATGCCGATACATAAAGAAATCCACGAAATGTAAGAAAGCTGAAGATGGAAATGGAAATGGAAATGGATGGTGACAGTTGATATTGGCATTCCTATTCCTACAGCGATGGGTTAAAGCCCTGTCTGAATGGTTGGTTGGTTGGTTGGTTGGTTGGTTGAAATTCCTTTAAACATATATAAAGATTGATGAAAATCTGTATGTTATATACCGTCATACATAGCAATAGATACCCTTAATTTCCATATTTCCATCTCCTCGTGAGTCATAGTTAGACATAGTCATAGTTAGATATAGTCATAGTCATAGTCATTCCCCAGAGCTCGTGACAACGCGTGACCACCAAAATACTCGGCTCCATTAGCCCGCGCGCAAACGGTAGGTTACGCTTCTATGTACACTTCACTTCCCTATGTATGTACTTCCACAGCTGCCGAACCCCGAACCCCGAACCCCGAACCCCGAACCCCGGATATGCATATACCACCACAGCCTACCACAGCCCAGCCCAGCCCAGCCATCCCACGAGCAGCTCATACTCCACCATATGCTTGCTGCTCGCTGCTTTCAAGACTCACAAGCTCGGACGGAAGCTCGCAAGGTCGTGTGCACCTTGCAGTTCCCTGGTAGCTTTCATCCGAGAAATTGAGAACTGAGAACTAATCCCCACTTAATTCCGATTCCGATTCCCCAGAGTTTTAAGAAGTACAGGAAGCAGCAGTAGTGGTATGTACGATACTGTAGATAGAATTTGAGAACTGTGCCGTTTATAGTTAATGTTAATATTAAATATCTTCGTTTACATACTGTTTTTTTGGACTATGATATTTCCGGATTGGTGTTGTGTTGTTATAGCGTTGAGGGCATCATTTTTTTCTGCATCACGTTTAATTTTCCCCCACATAACGCTCGGGAACATAACTTTACTAACCTCGGCAAAAACTCATTACGCTAGTTTAAGAATATCCGTGTGAACGTTGTTGCTGGCATAACGTTTAGGTTATTCGTCACGCTAAAGCTTTTGTCATTCGGGATGGTTGTAGGGATGGTTTTAGTAACCTCGGCTTCTGCTGCTTCCCTGTTGTGTAGGGGGTGTGTAGGGGTGTGTAGGTTACGCCAGGTTACGCCAGGTGACACTAAGTGACACTACGTAGCACTAGCTTGCTCAGGTTAGCCAGACCAACCAAATTAAGCCCAACAAAGCTAGCACAAATGGAATCAGATGTTACCCGGATGGAAATAAACGGGATTGTTCGGCACTGGGGATGTGTTAGCGTTCTTGGGTGTGATTAGTGTGATTAGTGTGACATTCAAAACCCCACTTGGTTTCCCTTTTATGGACTAGAAATGATGTAATATTTCGACTGGTGGAAATCACGAATAACATGAGCGGAATAACGCTCAGCCCACTTTTGGGATATTCGGAGTTCACTTGTCCGTTTATCTGTTTTTTTTGGCTTTTGGGCTTTCGACTGGGACTTTTCTCGGTCTGCTGAGGACCTGTGATGGATGGTTTGCTGGATGCTGGATGCTGGACAACTGGACTCTGGACTCTGGGACTTGCCTTGCCTTGCCTTGCCTGGTTTGAATCTTCGGATGTGAGATGTCAGACGGGATAGCACGGGTGATGGATAGGTTGGGTTGGGTTGGGATTCTAGTGACAAGAGAGCTTTCCCCACATCACATCCCACGCGACAGAAAGTTATGTATGTACACAAAACAGATGTCGTGCTCACTCACTTACAACTTTCGCGTTCCGTTTGTCATAAATCTTTATATACGACGAACATGTGAAGATGATGATGATGAGCTTTTCTTAACCCCGGATCTGACGTATGTATGGCAGCAGTAGCAGCTGAATGGCTATCTTATCCTTTCCTACGCATCCACCCAAGGTCCCAAGAAAATAACCCTTTCACGGGCAATAATTTCTCCACAGCTCCGAATATGGAGACGAGGAGAAAAAAATTGGGGCCAAGGTTTAACTGTCGCAGCGTCGCTCCCCTATGGTATGGTATGATGCTGGTGCCGATGGCCTAGGTGCTTGAGACCTTGTGTGCTGTACGGTTAGAGTTCTGTAGAGGCGGGGGGGTTTTTTTTTGATGTCCAGTCCTGAATGGTTTTACGGCAATTGATGGACCATGATCAGACCTTAGTGGGTTAGATCATGCGCAATTCGGGATAGGAACGGGATCCGATGGAGGGGGATCACACGGCTGCTGTCCTCCATGCGACTGTGTTTGTGTATGTACACTTCTCGGTTGCCCGGGGCAGGGACATCAAAACTAGTGGTAAATGTTGCAGCGGTCGGCACTACTTTTCGCAAAATAAGTGCGGATAGCACCGAGGTCCCAAGGGCTGGTTCGGTTTTTCCGTTTGGCCGTAAATACTTTACATAGTCTTCTGTTCGGCCGCAAAAAAGTCCCATTCCTGTCATTGATTCTTTCTGTTCGTCTTTTCACTTTTCTTCGGGATCACCATCTCTCTCTCCTCTCAGTCTTCCGATATCTTATAACCCCTCGAGCAAACTTCGATTAGCCATCATACAACAAGGCTTCCTACGTTGATACCCATTCGATAACTCGACTCGATACCAAGGAAATTATTACAACATGTCCGCCGCAAAGAAGCAGGAGAAGAAGCCCGCCACTATGGCCACTCACTTGATCGGTATGAAGATATCCCGAGAAGCTATCACTGGTGCCCATGGCTAACGGTTAGGAAACAGCCGGAGGAGGAGCTGGTATGTGTGAGGCTTTGGCGTGTCACCCTCTAGGTAAGTTGTTTTCGGCTCCATCTCTATTCTTCTCTCCGATTTGAACAGAAATCACTAACCCCGTAATGTAGATACCATCAAGGTAACCAAACCACGACTCCCGAAAGCGCGATAGGAACCCCTCGGACTAACTCCATGATCAGGTACGGATGCAGCTTTCCCGCCGGAAGGGAAGCGCAAAGAGAAAGGGATTCTTCACCGTCGGAAAGGAGATCATCCAGAAGGAGACTCCTTTGGGATTGTACAAGGGATTGGGAGCTGTCATTACCGGAATTGTGCCTAAGATGGCCATCCGTTTCTCTTCATTCGAGTTCTACAAGTCACTTGCCAAGAAGGACCCCGAGACTGGAAAGATTGCTGCCTCCGCTGTTTTCTTGTGTAAGTCTTCCCGGTGATCTTTCGGCATGCCGAATACTCCGCTATAAACATCCCACTAACCTCACCCAACAGCTGGTCTCGCTGCCGGAGCCACCGAGGCCGTCGCCGTCGTCACCCCCATGGAGGTCGTCAAGATCCGTCTCCAGTCGCAACACCACTCCATGGCCGACCCTCTCGACGTTCCCCGCTACCGTAACGCCGCTCACGCCGCCTACACCGTTGTTCGTGAGGAGGGATTCCGCGCCTTGTACTCCGGAGTTTCCCTTACCGCATTACGTCAGTCCACCAACCAGGCCGTAAACTTCACCGCCTACACCTACTTCAAGCAGTGGGCATTGCAGTGGCAGCCCGAGTTGGAGGAGCTTCCTTCTTACCAGCACATGGTTTTGGGACTTGTTTCTGGAGCTATGGGTCCTTTGTCAAACGCCCCCATTGACACCATTAAGACTCGTCTTCAGAAGAGCTCTGCCAAGCCTGGTGAGTCTGCTCTTAGCAGAATCACATACATCGCAAAGGATATGTTCAAGCAGGAGGGTCCTCGTGCTTTCTACCAGGGTATCACCCCTCGTGTCATGCGTGTTGCTCCCGGTCAGGTAAGCTTTCCATAAAATCCCGGCTTTTGCCATGTGATAGTATGGAATGTATGACTAATCATATCACCATCATAGGCTGTCACTTTCACCGTGTACGAGTACATCCGTGGATGGATGGAGAAGCTCGCTGCTCCTGATGAGAACAAGGAGTACCGCGAGTAAATTTTCGTAATCCGGTAATAAGGGTTATGGGGGTTTATGAGCAGTAGAGAGCATGGTCCGTCGATCCTCGATCGATCGAGGAAAGACAAAGTGAAAGAAGAAAGAAGAAAGACGGAGAGAAAGTGAAAGGAAAGACAAATAAGAAGAAGAAGAAGAAGAAGGTCGAAGAAATACCTAGTGGCGCATCTGGAATTTTTGGATTGTATGTATGTCAGGGCGGCGTTAATGATTTCGTGTTTCGGCATGTATATGTTTTTGTGTGTGTTTTACAAGGGATTGGATTGGATTGGGGGCGGTTCGTGGGATGATTGAACGGTTGAATGGTTGGTTCGAATCTGTATACAATATTGCTTTTTTTTTTTTTTTTTTACTTCTACCATATACCATATACTACAGTACATAAATCTTCTTGGATATGATTATAAAAAAAACATGGTTGTAAAAAGAGATTTTTTTTTTTTTCGGGTTTCTCTTTTTGGTCCCGGGTTTTTGCTTCTTGTTATATACATATGCCTTTTCATTGATTGATTGATTGATTGATATGGATATGGGGAAATACTTGCGATTTGGGGATTTTGGTACAGTACTGCTGTTCAGTTGTTGGGCTTTGATTGTTTAATATCATGCTCGGGAATTGACTGAAAGTTGGGAATATGAAATATGAACATAGAACTTGCGACGCGTGTAACTCTTCCCGGTTCTAATTGGTGGCCGCTGTGGCTGGTCGGTCGGTGTGGCCGCTGTGGCTGGTGGCTTGTATCCCGGCCCAGCGGCAATTCTTGATTCTTGCCATCCCGTTCACTGTTCACCCGCGTTGGGAGTTTTTGATGTCGAATTGGGGTTCGGATTTGCATTTGGATTTCGGGATGGTATGGCTGTGGACTTTGCTTCTTCCTCTATTTCTTCCTCTACTTCTTTCGCTTCTTCCTCCGCTTCCTTCTATGGTGATTATTATGGTGATTATTATGGTGATTATTATGGTGATTATTATGGTGATTATTATGGTGATTATTATGGTGATCATTATGGTGATTATTATGGTGATTATTATTATGGATTATTATGGTGATTATTATTATGGATTACATAATATATAGTGTAGATTCCTTATTGTAGATTCCTGACTACATATTGTGGATTCCTTACTACATACTATAGGTTCCTTACTCAATACTCAATACTCAATACTCAATACTCAATACTCAATACTCAATACTCAATACTCAATACTCAATACTCAATACTCAATACTCAATACTCAATACTCAATACTCAATACTCAATACTCAATACTCAATACTCAATACTCAATCCTCAATCCTCAATCCTCAATACTCAATACTCAATACTCAATACTCAATACCCAATACTCAATACTCAATACTCAATACTCAATACTCAATACTCAATACTCAATACTCAATACTCAATACTCAATACTCAATACGCTGCCGATTGCTGTGGGTTACATGTATATTAGATTTTCCCATCTTCCCATCTCCCACTGAGTCGTGACTCGTCACTCATATACCTGTATCTGTATCTGTATGCCTATCAGAATACTATAAGCAGATGTTTTAGTACGCACCTGAAATGGAATAGCGTCTGCAGAAAGTGATTTAGAGGTTTTTAGTCGCCTTTTCAGAATACTATAAGCAGATATTTTAGTACGCACCTGAAATGGAATAGCGTCTGCAGAAAGTGATTTAGAGGTTTTTAGTCGCCTTTTCAGAATACTATAAGCAGATATTTTAGTACGCACCTGAAATGGAATAGCGTCTGCAGAAAGTGATTTAGAGGTTTTTAGTCGCCTTTTCAGAATACTATAAGCAGATATTTTAGTACGCACCTGAAATGGAATAGCGTCTGCAGAAAGTGATTTAGAGGTTTTTAGTCGCCTTTTATACTATATAAGCAGGTATATTTTAGTTATTTACCTGATACGGTATAGCGTTATTATTAAAAGCTGTGATGACGTAATTTCAGATTAATTTAAACGTGAACTCCTCTGGCTGTCGGGCGGCAATAAAAAAACTTCGGCAATACATGGCGGGATGGTAAAACCGGTAGCCGTGGCAACCGGAACAGATTCGATGGGAAACATATAAGACTGCTCTTCTGGCTGCCTGGCCACGGTTCCCATTCGCCTTTCCAATCCCAAACCACTTCGCACCTTTGATATAATCCATGATGCAATTCAGCTGTTAATGGTTGGCCGGATTAAATACACCGACACCTGTGACCTTTGCCGCATGCTGCAGATACAGTTGACGAGACGCTATCAGATGAAGTTAAGCAACTGCGGTTTTATTGAGGAGAATCTTGACACACTGTGTGAGGAGATATATAAAGCGGATTTGAATAGGCTCAAGGCAGAAAAACAGTGGAAGGAAGCAGAGAACGTTTTGAAGCCTCCCAAGGAGGATTTTTCATTACTGAGACTGAGCTTCAGAAACATCACGAGGATATCAAAAAATGACTCGGAAAGAATGAGAGCAGGCTGAGGAGCACTGATTGAATCTTAGAATGTGCATAAAGTCTTTCTGAATCAACATGAAAGTTAATGCTGCACAATGCGAAAAATGACAAATAAAAAACAAACATGAAACATAGACACATATGTACATAAATGGCGGAAGGATTGGCAAAGTGAGAAAGATGAACTGTGATGTAAAAGCAGAAGAAATAATACGAGTGAAGAGACGGAGAGGGAGAAGGGCAGAAAAGGAGTAGAGGCAATATGGTAGCGTTAAAGACAGAGGCCAGGTGAGAAGTAGAAGAACAGTTCAGTGAGGAGAGAGGAGACAGGTGAGTTCAGAGAGGCCAGTGGAAAAAGAGCAAACAGGGCTCCAAATGTACAGACGAGAGGTAAAACCAGCATAAGGAATAAGGGTGACAACAGGCCCAAGATATCATGTACGCTCTGGGATGATTCCCAGCGAGATCCTGGGGTAAAAGTTAGAGCCTCCGATATATATCAAAACTGTACCATATGTCATAATATTGAGTTTGGCAAGGCCCAAGAAATTGAAATCAAATCGAAAAACTGGTGATTGTGTAGAAACCTCTCAATACAGAAGTGGCTGGTCAAGAATTCGAGAGTTATTGTCCTGAAGTAACAACCCACGATATATTGTAGAGGTGAAATTACTCGACAAATCCTCCAATCGGCAAGAAAATATCTTCTGCTTGCCCCAATGAACTTTGTGTTCCAGCACATATCTATGAAGGGTCGGGCAGAGGAAGCATTTCAGAATATTGCTGTCACAGGATAACATTAACTGCAGCACTAGGAATATTATTTATCCCAGGCTGCTCTTGCGGGAGTCATAGGCGAGTTTATTATTCTTAAGATCACATCATATATATAGTCGAAACCCGTCACATTATATGTTCGTGCCTAAAGATGGTGGCGCTAGCCACCATCTTTAGGCACGAGTAACCAGTTTATCAACAGTTGGAGTTGTGTACCAACGGTTCGATTTGTAGAGGCAACACAATGGACCGGCCGTAGGCCGGAACAGACCACATCCTCTCTTGTATATACTATATATATACTATATATATCCTACGGGTATTCGGGGTGTGTATTCTGACTACGGCTATGATTACGGCTATGACTATGGCTATGACTACGGCTATGACTATGGCTATGGCTATGGCTATGGCTATGACTATGACTATGACTATGACTATGGCTACAAGTGCTGATATTCCGGGTAGTTTCAAATACACAGACATCTGAGATCTCATCTCCTTGGATAAACAAATAAAGAGGAAAATAAACAACGGAACAGACAGAAAAGACTGAAAAGACTGAAAAGACTGAAAAGACTGAAAAGACTGAAAAGACTGAAAAGACTGAAAAGACTGAAAAGACTGAAAAGACTGAAAAGACTGAAAAGACTGAAAAGACTGAAAAGACTGAAAACACTGAAAAGACTGAAAAGACTGAAAAGACTGAAAAGACTGAAAAGACTGAAAAGACTGAAAAGACTGAAAAGACTGAAAAGACTGAAGAAGAAAAATATCATGCTGTATGTAGATGTATTTTTTTTTTTTTCGAAAAATAAAAATCCTGAAAGTAGAACTTCACGGAATCCTGCATTCAGTGTCTAAATCTATAAAATCAGTTTAGGAGGAGGTGAGGGAGGGGGGGAGGGCGTAGAGAAGGGTATATGTTGTATCTTATCCAAAGAAGAAATCATTAATTATGACTTCGAGTAGGTTCCAAGGGTTCGAGGGATTCGAATTTTTATTTTTTTATTTTTTTATTTTTTTATTTTTTTATTTTTTTATTTTTTTATTTTTTTATTTTTTTATTTTTTTATTTTTTTATTTTTTTATTTTTTATTTTTTTATTTTTTTATTTTTTTATTTTTTTATTTTTTTATTTTTTTATTTTTTTATTTTTTTATTTTTTTATTTTTTTATTTTTTTATTTTTTTATTTTTTTATTTTTTTATTTTTTTATTTTTTTATTTTTTTATTTTTTTATTTTTTTATTTTTTTATTTTTTTATTTTTCTAAAAAAGCCGTTTGACATTGATGGTATGGTTTTATACACCGAGATACAGCTTATCTATGGTATTGTGATCTACTCGGTATTTCCCTGGGTATGTATGCATGTAGGTACTGAATCAAAACCGTTGTTTCAAGAAGCTCCTTGGTCTCTACTTTTTAAGATCTCTCCCGGACACCGCGGTATACTGAAAATAACATATCAGAAGCTATGGAACTTACGCTGGCTGTGATCGACTGATATTTACTTGCATAAAAACGAGGTTGGGGTTGGGTTTGAGGTTATTTAAAGAAGGCAAAGGTAAGAAAGGGGTAGGAATATGAATATGAATATGAATAGGAATGGTAGGAGTGGGAGTAGGAGGAATAAGAGGAATAGGAATATATAAGAGGAATACAGAGAAGGAATGTATTAATGGCAGGATGAGGGATGAGGGATGAGGGATGGGAGATGGGAGATAGGGGTGTCTCGATTTGCAGTTCTCGGCCTGGAAGCAAGAAGTGTAATATTTCCGACCGGATACACTGGAGCTCGGGGTTCGAAGTACTGCATAGAAATTGGTATGATTTGGTATAATTCACACACCAGGATACAGCTTCCCTATTGCGTTGCATTTCACAAGGTATGTATGTATGAAAGCCTAAAAATCCATGTATGTATATATATATATATGTATTTGGATCTCCTCAGCCTTAGAGAAGGAAAGATAGGAACGACCCGACGAGATGGCCTCCCGGTGGCTCTTGGTTTTAGCACCCGGATTGCAAGTAGGAAAATGAAATATTTATGCCCGGATACACTGAGTGTTTTGGGGTTTGGTGCTGGAGGTCGGTATGGTTTTGTACTGCTTTGCTATTTCTTTAACTCTGTAACTTACAGCCTTAAGATCAAGCTGTTGTTAGATCTTCGTAGTCGTCCCCTCTCACCCGGTATGTCGATAACACACGATACTATACCATAACTATCCCCAAGCCCCCGGACCCCCACACCATTCCCATCCCCAGGGATCAGTCGGTAAACAAAAATCTGGGGAAATGGAGCAAAAGAAAAAAAGCAACTTTACTACGGAAGGTTCAGCTAGGTTTTCTACTTTCTAGGCTGCCTACAGACTAGCTTTGTTTCACTTTGTGTTCACTTTGTTTCCCCAGGTCATGTGTGATGTATGGACTAGTAACCCTAGCTAGTCAACCCCAGACCCCAGAATCTAGATATGGCTAGAGAGGGATATAGGTAGCTGGATATGGCTAGATAATTCTTGAAGACTAGCTATTCCGGGGTATGTATGTACGTGCATACCTGGTAACCGGCGGAAAGTTGTTGGTTTTCTCGGCTCCTCCTATACAAAATAGCCATCCTGACTTCCGACATACATACATACATACATACATACATACATACATACATACATACATACATACATACATACACAAAGAACTTTAGGGGAGTGTGTACACTGTAGGCTATGCAGGGCTCCCAGGGAAGTGTATGGTTCCTTTAGCGAGTGGAGCTGGTCGGCTTGACGGGATCGATATTTAAAGAGTGCACAGTGCACAGTACACAATACACATTATATACTATAGATATGTACTCAGAGTCTCAGGAGTCAGGTTCTTGGGGTTTCGAACTCATGAAGTTTCGGGCAAAGATATACTGTACATAGACCGCAATTTACACTGTTGCACTGTTGCACCGTTGCATCTCGATTCTCCATGCGTCCGGCGTGCGAAAGGCACAGCGTATGTATGTATGGATAATATGCATAACTTACCGCACCGCACCGCACCACTTTGTTACTTGCTGCTTGCTGCTCATCTCGTAGGGATATGTCGTGCGTTGTGTGGAAGTTTACATACATACATGATATGTATAGGGATGTATGGTGCAGCATATGTAGGATACGTACATGATTCACCGATGGTTTACATATGTGCAGACAGCATGTAGGAATTGGCACCAACTGTCCGTCCCATCATACAGCAAAAAAAAAAAAACACGGAGAAAAAATAGAGAAAAAAAAAGAAGGAAAAGAAAGAGGAAAAAAACAGCAAAAAGCAAAGAGTAAATATCGTGTCTTTTGAAAGATGGATTTAATTGGGGTTCGATATTATAATATTCGTTGTTTGGGTAGAAAATATATAATACTGTACCGGATGTATATGGAGAATAAGTTGGGTATCATTGATGTTTAATTGGTTGTCTTCTGTGGGTTGGTCGTTTTTTGAACTACAATCAAGTACGTATATGTACCCATCTATGTTCAATAGGTCGATAAGGAATTTCTATAAAAAAGATACAGAGAAAGAATACATATGAAGAGAAATAATATAGAAGGAAGCAGAAAAGCGGAGTAAGAAATGGTGATGAACGAGGTGGTTTCGGTGTTTGAACTCACTCGGCCCAAATTTTGATCACAAGACTGAAGGTATTCAAGAACAACTTGAGGTTTTAGAAGAGATTTTCGAACGCCATATAAAGTTTCTTATATACCATGAGCCACACTGTAGGAAAATTTTCATGATCCTTTGACTGATTAAAATTCGTCAACAAATACAGAAGAACAAAAATGCCGTGAAGAAAAACCAGCAATCTTCAGTTATCATGAGCCTTGAAATTATCTTTACGCTACAGTTAGTGAGTTATTTTCCTCAAGCCACGCCACGCCACCCCGCAAAAACTAGTCTAAACTCCCGGGAAGATCGATCAGAAGCTAGCATAGATCTTTTGACAGCTCAGCCTTGAAACAAATCACATGTCCATTGAAACGAAATTCGATGGTGCCAGCTCAGCAAGTAGAACAGCAGCGTAGCGAGAAAGCAGGGAAAAAAAATTGCCACTTTTGTTTCGCCGCAGCGTTGATCCGGAAATCTATCTTACTGGAAACGATTTTTCAATCACTCAAGTTTTCTCAGAGAAGCTAAGAAGAAAAAGAAAAAAATGGCCTATGTATATAAAGGGCTGTGATTAGTAACTAGGACCTAAGGTACATAACCGAAACGCCACTCATTCTCGGTGACTCGGTTCTGGGATCTTAAATGCCCATTGCCTTGCGGATGGACTGTTTGAATAGGTACATTTGGAAGACATGAGCTTTGAGGTTCAAAGAAGCTTTACCTTATACTCTATAAGAGGCTTGATAGGCTTGGTAGATAGGAAATTAAATCTCGAAATTGAGAAATATTGTATCAAAGCCATTAAACCCCATATAACTAAAGTGAGGAACATTGGGCATATATTTTCAATTACTGTTTTTTCTTACAGTTTTTATACTACCACAGCCTGTAAATTTTCACCATATAACAAATGACAGCTAACGTATCGTCACAAAAACAGACGGATGCAACATGACGATACATTCCTGCAGCTTCGAAATTTTCACCGCAGTTACCTTACCCTCACCTCCAATCGATAAGCTCGCAATTTGATGCTTCTCAACGCCACCTGTAACCTGCAAGCTGTAAGCCACATCTTAGATTCTACCGCAAAATGACGAACATAACTGCGTTGCTTGCGTTATAGTGTGTTCTGTAGGAAAATATGTAACGGTGTATGGGGTAGTAAAGTTGTGAAAGTTGTGAAAAAGTTGATAAAATGTATAACCTAGTCTGGTGTTAGGTATGTCCTGCTTCGTGCTTCATACATTGTGCATGCGCGTGCAGTGCGGAGTACGTAGTGCCTAGTTGTATAGTAAAGTAGGAGGAAGATCTGGGAAATGTCTCACCGACTGAGTGCAGTGGCAGTTGGGTGCTTTGTTTGGACTTTGTTTGGACTTTGTTTCTTGAGCGAGAGACTGGATAACGAAACATTGAGAGCTAGCTGCTGAAGCTCATGAGTTGTGCCATTGGCCCATTGACTAGGATACGTTCGGTACATGATGGACATAGGAGAATAGTAAGGTAGCTTGTAGATGATTTTTCATGTCACTGCGTCTGAATTTTGTCACTTACATATACCTCAGGAACAAACGAGTGTTTTTTGATGATCATGAAAAGAATTGGTTATCACAGGGCTGTGAGAGCCTTGCTCTTTCTTAGAAAATTCCTAGATTTGTGGGTGTTCTGTTGCTTCGCAAGGATATCGAGATTCTATTGGGTGTCGTACTTGAGGTCCTCCAAGTAAAATAGCAAACTCAAAATGTAGAGTATCTTTCGGTTGTAGCTTTAGTGACTCCATATTCCAATTCAAAACCAATAATCAAATCCTCAATACAATCCAAAACCACACCCTGTATCTTTCCAAAACTCATACCTCAAATCCCCAAGCGTCATTTCAATCCCCGTTCCAATCATCGTTATGATTATTTCTACCCTCCTCACCATGCCCACCACATATAACCCATCACCCATCACATACCACCCCCCAAAATCCATCTTCCCACCAACCCCAACCCTTCCCAAAACATCCCAAACATAACCAACCCCCGCGGCCGTTGATTCAAAAGCATCCACTTATAGCATAACCCGTATACAAAGCCATCTAATTTTGTTTTCCATTTTCTCGGAGCTCTCTACTCCTGTAGCTTGTTGTATGTTACACCAGGAGCTATCTACTCCTATAGCTAGCTGTGTGCAGTTACAACAGGACCCTAGGAGCCCTGGAGCTCTGGAGCTCTGGATTCCCTCCCTCCCTGGTTTCTTGACCCTGGGTGCACAGAGTATGAAGGTTACGCAAAGCACCCAAGCTCTGCATGTACATAGAACTACAGGGGCATAGGGCATGGGTGGGGGGGGGGGGGGGGGGGAAGTTGCACTTTGAACCTTGCACTTTGAACCTTGCACTTTGAACCTTGCACTTTGAACCTTATACATAGGTACATACATACGCACCATACACACTTCCACCACAGGTATCCGCAGATCTGAGATGAGCAAAGGAGCAACAGCACCGCGGGAGTAATACCGAGGTTTATTTTATGTTAGCTTAACACTATGTTGACAACAGCTTCAGTGTAATGAAGAAACAGAATGCTGAAATACAGATGTTGCTGATCGCTTAAGGATGTATGTATATACTTGGAGTATAATGTTACAGAAACTTTGAGGGAAGTTTTGACTCTTTGCGGCGGCGGACGGGATATACCGTACCGAGTCCCGACGACCGTACCGTTACTAGCTGGGGTGAGATGTCAGCTGTGTTATATGGTATCAGGTTGATTCATACATAGGGGAATAAGAAAAGAAGAAGAGGAGGAAGAAGAAGCAAATAATAAGAAGCAAAAAATTATGTTCTTGAATGCAGGGCTATACCATTCTTACCCCGTGAAGTTTAGCGTGATGGTTCATGGATATGGAAACCATATACAGTAGATATATATTCATATCTAAACCCTAATCTACAACTAATTTGAACCTTCGTTAAAAAAGAAAAAAAAAATAAAAAAAAAAAAAAAAATAAAAGAAAAAAAAAAAAAAAAAAACGACACAAAGCCTGGAATTTGGAGCTTCAAGCTATGATTAAGCTCATGAATTCTGTACCACTTGGCCCCTAAGTACATCTACATGTTTAAACTTATAAAGCCTACATCAATGCCATAGCTGCGAAACGAAGCTTCTTTTGTAGGTAGTAGAATCTAGTAGATTAGGTAACCGAATATATATCTACTACACAGCAGTGCTTCTACAGTCATCACAAAACGTCCCACGCGAGAAAAGGGGCAATAGATGTACAGTACTTCGGTACATGGATCCTTTGGGTACTTGGATATCAAGAGTCAAGTGTGAAAATGCTCCTGGTCAAACGTAGGATGAGCTGACACTTGCGGAGACAAAGAGAGACAGAAAGATGGAGATGGAGAATGTTGTGAGTGACATTCGATAACGAGCAAACATTCCATCGACAGAACAAACATAACGAGGGGATGTACGCTAAGGCAACATCCACCTCCACAAGCAGTCAGAGCACAGAACACGGCTCGACAGGCACTCTTCAACATCAAGCACAAGAGTAAATCCGACGCTTCATCGCATCCTATGATTCCTATCACTGTGCCCGGATTACCACAGATATTAATGAACTCACAGTCAAATGACCTTCATACAGACGCATTAAGTATCTTTCAATTTTTATGATAAAAACCAACTGCCATGGATCTTCTATGTATTCTTAATCTTTTACTTGCTTCCAATCCTTAGGAAACTTTCTAAAGTTATGATTATGATTATGATAGTGATGCTACGTACGGAGGGTATATGAACTGTATATGCCTATCCAACCCAACGTATTGTGTGAGTACAGCAGTTTGTATATATAGGTCTATGATAACCCGAGACATGGATATAAATAAGACAGTTATCCATTACCCATAAAGTTCTCCCAGGAGCCCACAGAAAATCCTTTGCTAATTTCTGTTTCCATTTCGCTTTGTGGATAGTGCCCGATGATCAATCCGAAACTTTTATACCTATGTACATACACACCGCCACTCAATGTTCGCTACATACTCACACCCACCCTCCAAACCCTCACCACCAAACCCTATGTACGATAGAACCAAACCAGTACTAACAAGCGCGCTGCCCTATCATCCACATCGGAGTTTCCTAGTGGTTTCCGATACGATGTAACGGTCCCAAATGTTCTAGATGTTCTAGCGGTTCTAGCGGTTCTAGAACGAAAAATTAGACGACTAAGAATCGGTGTTCTCTCCTTGATCGCATGTAAGGGTTCCGGAAGTTTCGGTGCTGAGATGATGAGGAGTTGGGGAGATGAAGGGGATGCGATAGAAGAAGAAGAGGGAAGGAAGAAAAAGGAAGAAAGGATTGCATTTTGATGGATATATGATGAATATTTGATGCGTTATGTACTGTATGAATGCACATAGATGAGCATGTCAGTAAGTAGGAGGGATTTGTAAAGGCCAAAAGATAATTACTTAGGGACCTTAACTTTTCATGGGATTATAGACGTATTTTGTGATGGGGTATTAGGTTCAGTAACAGCAGCTGAATCTCGGGAGTCACGTTAATATATCTCTTCTGTTTTGTGTATGTGTCAACGTATGTATATGGATATATTTATCCTAGTCATACATCCGCCGTACATAGGCCATACAATACAGTACACAGCATATCATTATTTCTTTTCTTTTCTTTTCTTTTTTTTTTTTTTTTTTGCTTTTCTCCTCTCCCCTCCTCTCTTCTTATTCTTATTCTTTCGTCTAACTCTTTCTTTCCCCTTCCTCTTTTACCTCAGTTCATACATAAAACCTTCCATACACAGTAGCATCTAGCCCGCACCAAGGACCCAGGGCCAGGGGAAACATCGGATACCACATGGCCACATATGTAGTACATAGAAAGCAGAAAAGCAGAAACACCTCTCTGCCTATGGTGCACCACATGGTACTTATCGTACCTAGCGCATGATATATCCAGCTAGTGTATTTAGCCTATCTAGCGTAGCCTCAGCCGTCTTTTAGTTTCTATGGCGCCATAAGGCTTCGGCTGGCTTAAAAAAAATAAAAAATGGCTTTAATGCCACTTGATGGCATATTAACCTTTTAAAGCACATAGTTTTGTTCGTACTACGTAGTGATGGAAAGGAAGGCTCTATCATATAGAGATATTTACTCGGTTACAAATGTTGTTATTTATCATCATGTATATGGTGTCCAGATTCAGTAAATTATCATAGAAACCCTTAGCATTGATGGATTATGGGGATAGCTTGATAGGTATTAGCTGTGAATCTTTATAACGGGATAGTTTTTTTATCAACACGGTTATAATACTAATACTGATGCCGGAAATGTTATTCAGCATGACTAAGTGCTGAAATAAGCAAAGAATCAAAGATAGGTCATGTCAAGTACACCATAACCAGACCCTGTGAAGTTTAAACAACAGGACCCTGACTCCCCGATCTGAAGCTCCGAGTTTTTTTTTTCATCGATATCAATCAATACAAAGGCCCATAGAAAACCCATACCCAAAGCCCAGCATCATAACAAGCATCCCATCGTCTCCGTTATTCCCCTCCAAGTTCCAGCTCTAAACTGAAGCTTCAAAGCTGTACATACGGTACACCATCGTCTCCATCCTCTCCAGGGTCCATCATCTCCATCATTTCCAGGGCCCATATCCATATCCATCAGCGCCCATCAGCCCAGGCTTAGCTCTTAGCTCTTAATATCCTCAACCCAGTGTTACATACCAAGCAAGCAAGCAAGCAGCAACAGTAACCAGTCTCCAGTAACCAGTAACCAGTAACCAGTCCCCACGGTAAGAATCAAACAGAATCAAACAAAACAAAACAAGCATCAAAACTCAAAACTCAACCCTCAACCCTCAACCCTCAACCCTCAAAACAAATGTCCGCGCTCATACATACATACACACCATTGTCTATGCTTTCACAAGTTACAACAACACAACGATACAACTCAGCCCAGCCTAGCTAGGCGTGATTAAGACAACTACATACGTCGAGCTACTGGCTTGTGGGATTTCGGTAGCGGAAGTTTAGGGGTTATGGTTTATGGTTTATGGTTTATGGTTTAAGGCTGGTTGTTTGGAATACGTATGGTGGGGTTGGAGATTGGGCTGATGGGGTTGGTTGGGCTGATTGGGCTGATGGGGCTGGCTGGGCTGATGGGGTTGGTTGGGCTGAGATGGGATTTTGGATACACCATAGAGGAAGAATGGGGTATGGGGTATGGTGACGATACTATAAATCGAAGATAAAATGTATGGTATGGGTAGCCTTGTTGATGTATTGTATGTAGTATGATGAGGTTTCTAAGGAATTTCCTGCTGAGAAAAAGAATTGGTTATCTAATTATCTGTATTCTATCGATCGGTCAATTCCTTCTTCAGTGCTTTTTTTTTTTGATCGGAAAAAATAAATCCCATCACAAAACCCCTCCCCTAATATTACATCCTCGGATCCTCGGTCCCAATCCTCAAACTAGTTACTATGCAAAAATCCATATGTACATAGAACCCGGGAAATCGCGGGATTATTTCTGCTCAGGGGGGGGGGGGGGGGGTTGGTTTTCAGCTGCTACTTGTTCGAACTTCGGATGTTCCTGACGCCGTCATTTTTCTGGGATCGGAGTACTGATGGCCTAGTCTTATGTACACTGTAGTTATCTTCCTTTTTTTTTTGGTTCCGAGTTTTTCAAATACATACATGCCACGGCTATGTATTTGCTATTGCTATTTCTTGTTACTACTTGTGGGTTATGATTGATGAGTTCTGAGGATTGAGGACTGAGGATTGAGGATTGAGGATTGAGGATTGAGGATTGGGTATGAAGCTTCATAATCGCCCTATGTGTACACTGTACATACCGTGTACTGTGTAATTCCTCTTATGTCGCTTGTTCAAAAATGAAAATCAAAATCAAAATCAAAATCCGGATTCTGAAGTACAGTACGGTATCTGTAGTCCTCGGTCACACGAGTTATGTAGTACGTATGTATGTACAATCCATCTATTAGCCGGCATTGCTTGTGTTGCTTCCCTACGCTATGTACGACGGGTTCCTACACGTGAATACATATATGTATGCAAAACAGCGGGGAGAGTTTTAAATACAATTCGAGGGTGTGTAACATTCGGTCGGTTGATTGATTGATTTTATTGATTCATTGAAGGGTATGTATGTATGTTTGTAAAGTAACACTATAAAACTGTAGGACAAAGATTTTTTAATTTGGAAAAAACGGTTTGAGTCGGCTTTAAAAGAGACAGAGAGAGATTCAGCAAAAAAAAATCTCCGATGTTCTGCATGCATGCAGCGGGGAGGAATTAAATTTCGGGCCATTTTTTTTTTTGATAATGATGATGTTGAAGCGGTAGTTGGTAGTTTTGAGCGTGTATATGTATGTATGTATGTGGGAATACATATGTAGATGAGATGGGATCCTCTCCGAGCGGCGAGTACTACTGTAGAGTAGCGTGCGGCGTGCTTCTTGAATCTTCTCCCCGAACCCCCCCCCCCCCCCCTTTCACTCCGAAAAAGGCTGCAAAGCTGCGGGTCGTAATTTCTCGGGATTAAAAGGCGGCACTACCGAGCGACGGCATGACGTCCTTCAGGGTAATTCCTTTACCTCAGTGGCAGTAGTGATGAACAAGCACACGCACGATTACCACAGTCATCCTTACCCCCCCCCCCCCCCCACATCTTCTACTTCCATCCTCACCTCACCTTCTTATTCCCCCAACTGTTCACGCGATATCGCTCCTGCTTTGAAATATCTGGAGCATATCCTTCCTTCCTTCCTTCCTTCCTTCCTGCCTTCCTACACCCCCACCGCCGTCATCGTGCTTGCTTGCTTGCTTGCTTGCTGCATATGTATCCATCTATATGTAAAGGCGCTTCTCATCGGGAATAATTAACCTGATCCCTGAGACCAGACCCTGTTATTTAAGATGCAGGGTCTTTCTGGGCCCTGGGGTGGAGGGGGGGTGGTAGGGAGGGGGGGTGGAAGGTGTCGGGGAGGAGGAGGGGATGGGGATGGCATCCCAGTTCCTAGTTCCTAGTTCCCAGTTCCTAGTTCTCCCATAACGTTACGTTACGGACGAGCTCAGTTCTGGTGGCATACAGCGGACATGGTCATGGTCATCCTCATCTACATCTAGAGCATCCTCATCCGCATCCGCATCCTCGTTCGCCATGGGCTGCAATAAAGGGCAGAAAAACACGAGGAGCACGAGGAGCACCAGGAGCATTGCACGACCTACCATGCTATGGATATGCTACATATACATAACATTCCGTGGGAGTTGGTTAGCGAGGGAATATCATTGGAGTTGGCGGAATATCATTGTACAGGTATTGGATATTTGGTATCGAGGACCTGGACTTGTGGAACTTAGAAACTGAAGAAACTGATGATCAAATGCTCTGCACTGCACTGCACTGCGTTGCGTTGTGTGGTGCGTGTGTGAGTGCCCTCGTGAGTGCCCCCGTGAGTGCCCCAGTGGATGCCCCGGTGGGTTCATCGTACATACAACCTTACAACTCTACAACCTTACAACCTTACAACCTTACAGGAGTTATGGTAATTGCGGGGTGGCGGTATGGGGTATCAGCTGCTCAGCTGCTCATACGTACAGTAGAACGTCAACCTTGAATGGGCTGAGGTATGTAGTAAGAAATTCCCAATGGTAACTTTACTCGGGGTATTTCACATTATGATTGAGATATATGTGGTTGTAACTGTCCGTAATTGTCAGCATTTCTTAGCATTCTTCAGCAGTTCCTTGCATTCCCTAGAAGTTCCCCAGCAGTTCCCTAGCAGTTCCCCAGTATTTCTCAGTATTTCTCAGCATTCTCCGGTAACTTTCAACGTGGGAGGCTAAGTATTGAAACATCGATAGCTACGATGCCACAATGTTCTCACGATGTACATACCCTAAATACCTTCGTTGCGGTTTATAGGCAGAAGTTTAATGTCTCGGGTACAAGTGATGGGACTAGCTAGTGAGCGTTTGAAGTGCCTGAAGTGCTAGTCGAGAAGATCAAGATGGTTGAGCTGCAGCAAGCTGTTTCTGTTAACAGACGGACACTTGTTGGATTTTAGGTCCTTTGCAATGAAGTAGAAATAGGTAAGAATTACAGAGTTTTTTGTTTACTGTATTTGTTCTCAGGAGTTGCTGTCATCTTTATATCCTCAGAAAGTATCTTCAAGACCTAGCGGACCCTGCCTAGAGTTTTCTAAGCACAACTACTTTGCACCCTCCCTTGCATCGGCTCGACGGGTCAGGTATGGAAGTTATCGAGGCTTATGCTGGAGCATATGACGGGTCCCATTTTTGCCCTGCGTAGGGAACCAGGATAATGGTGGCAGTGAAAGAATGAAACATGTTCGTTTGAAGATGATGGGATCCCATTGGGATCTCATCAGGACTTTTGTTTGGGACTTTTTGGGTATCATTGGATGCCTTTTGAGGTTTCAGTTGCCTTGAACTCCCTTCATGACTATGATTTGGGATTTCCTGGGTATCCCTGGGTGCCCTTTGAGGCTTCGGTTCATTCATAGTTCCCTTGGACTCCCTAGCGTATTTTCAGTCTGACAGAAGACGGACTTGATCGATTTGTGTCCCTAAGGTCCGTGGACTTTCTGATACATCGAACGACAAACACAGCAGCTCACACCGACTGTCAGGCATTACCATTACTGTTTTCTGTGTGGCACTCTGTTACTCTCACTAGGAGGCTTCTCTCCGAGTGTTTGATGCCTACATAAGAATAACGGGGCTGCCCACTTGTTCTTCTGAATCCTTCTGCTATCCGCCTGCCGTCTAGGAGTGTTATATACTGGCCGTATCATATATCGATTAACTGCTTTTCGACGTCAACAACCAGTGGCTGATGATATCTGCTGCTGTCTGTCTATAATCTAGCTAGCCATTCCGTCCATCAGCAACCATCACTCTACTGCCGGCACCAGATTCCATCCAGTGCCAGCGTGAGGGATATATATTCTCATTTTCACAATAATTCCATCAAGCTTCGACGGACCTTCCTGCGCATCATCGTCACAGCTGTCCCAGGCTGGGCCGGACAATCTCCCATTTGCCAGCAGAATCCCTTCACATCTCTCCGTCAGCCAGCTGCCCTTCAATACATTGGCCACCACCTCCCCGTCTGCACCACACACCTTGACTACAGGTGGGCTGCATGGAGTCTCGGTCTCTTTACGGACCGCAGCACAAGCCGCCAACATTTCGTTGCCACCAGCATACGAAGAGGAGGAGGAGGGGGGAGGCGTACGAGGGCCATTTCAATCGACCTTCTTGATCCTAGCACAGCAGCAACAGCAACACGGCCCAGACGTGTCGCATCCAGACTCGTGCGCTATCACTCACCATACTATCTCAACTACCACCACCACCACCACCACCACCACCAGACAATCAACATACAATCACCATCAAGGTCTGCTCGAAAGCCATGCGAACCATGCGCAGGCTCTTCTGTCAAAACTCCGCAAGTCTCCGAGTGCATCGCAGCAGAAGCTCAGTCAGCCTCAGTATAGCCCGCAGCAGCAGCAGCAGCAACAGGAGGATCCACAGCAGCAGAATCAGCAGTACCGGAACCAGATCCAGAACCACCAGCTCCAGAACCACCACCACCACCACTACCACCAGAGCCACCACCACCAACTAATCCCCGAGACTACGCTGCAAGACCTTGACTGTCTGCGAATGTCCAGTCCCTTCGCGTCGCCTCCTCCCCCTTATAGTCCAGAGCATCCTCACGTAATCCTCGACCACGAAAAAGTCCCCTCCATGATGGCCGATCTACCCCCCGAGTTTCACGAAGACACCGATTCTCCGAAACCCCGAGGCTTGCGAGGAAAAGATGGAGACATCTTTCATCTCGCACCATCCGGAGCCTTGACTTTGTTGTCAAGATATGTCGAGCTTCTCGTGAGCATGACAGGCGATCTACTACCAACACCCCCGACCAGCCATCCCACCACCCCCAGTTCCGAGCGACGAGACTCAACAGGCGACTATTGTTTCGGAGCAAACCGAGAACCAACTCCTCCAGCCAGCGACACCGATAGCGAAGGCGGAGAAAGTGTAATACATCATGGCGGAGTCGACGATACCACACATTACGGTACGATAGCACGAAAATTCTGGAGCAAATCTGCCCCCGAAGTTCCAATAGAAGATTATCTCTTTCGGTATGTGTTCATATCAAACAAACCCGCAACCCGCAACCAACCACCCCCATGCTTGGATGATCACCTTCCAAACACAACCCCTTCAAGCCACCCCCGGATTTCCCCACATTCTCCCCGTAGTCCAGGCATCATCTAGCCCCGGGAAATCTCCGGCAAAACTCCATCCCCTACGCTATCTAAATATCCGCAAACAAACAAAACAATAGAACCTAAGCTAACATAACCTCGTGACAGAATCCAACGTTTCTGTCCCCTTTCAACCGCCGTATATCTCGCCGCCTCCTACTACCTACATCGATTAGCGATAGTTGATCGAATTATCCCCATCACGAGATTAAACGTTCATCGTTTACTTCTCGCCGCTCTACGTATCGCGGCTAAAACTTTAGAAGATTTATCATATCCTCATGAACGCTTTGCGAAAGTTGGCGGTTTGAAGGATCTTGAATTATCAAAACTTGAAGTCAGCTTTTGCTTTTTGATGGACTTTGAACTTAAGGTAGATAGATCTATGCTACAATCACATACGGATTTTTTAAGGAAAACTCTGGAAGCTCAGGTCTTGCTGGGGAAAGAAGGTTTGGTTAGGGTTAGGAGTAATTCGCCTTAGTTGGTGAATGGTGAATAAATCATCCGGTGATGTTGATGCTAGATACTGAAAATCATCGGATGTGGATTGTGGGGAGCGGTATGGATTGTGGATTATGCGGATGGGGTAGGGTGTGGGGTGTAGGAGGGGGTGTAGGGGGTGGTTAGGAAATGCGGGGGATCGTCACCCGCTTATTCGGGAATTTTTTTTTCTCACCGGTTAATGCTTTTGCCACCTCTGCACATGGGTATTTCCTTTTCTATTGGGATAAATGGGACTGGGGATACTGGGACAATGGGAATAGCTGGGAATAATGGGTATTTCCTTTCTATCGGGATACTGGATACTGGGATAACTGGAAACACCGGGACTGAGGATGACTGGGGGTAATCGGAATATCTGGATGAAGAGAACAAGAGATGAGGAATTGAAGATATATGGAATGCATAGCAATGAATTGGGAAGGGAAGGGTGGCGCGGCGTTTTTTTTTTTTTTTTTTTTCTTTCTTTTTAATTTTTTTTTTGTGTGTGTTTTTAACTCCACCCCCCCTTTTTGCATACGACTATAATTACTTGAGATAATTAATATGATAAATACTTTTTTTTTGGAGATTGCTTTTCTGATATATATATAATGGGTGTGGTTGTGATGGACGGGTGTGATGGAGGATTTATAATTTCGGAGGCTTGAGTGGGGAATAGATGTTGGTAACGTTATGACAGATGGGGATGGGGGTTGGGGGTTGGGGGATGAGGAGTATTGATGGGTTAGGATGGGTTAGCATGGGTTAGGATGGGTTAGGATGGGTTAGGATGGGTTAGGATGGGTTAGGATGGGAATAGTTGGGAATGCGAATATGATAGGAAGGGAATTGGAATTATGTTTGGGGAATTCGAAGAGCTTGGGGGGCTTGAGAAATTTGAGGAAACTTGAGAAACTTGAGGAGCGTGAATTGGATATGAATGTTGATTTTGGATATTGGTTTTGGAGATTGGATACTGTGTATGGGGTATGGGGTATGAATACTGTGTATAGGGTATGAATGCTATGTATGGATCCGGTGTATTGGATACTGGATACTGGATATTGCATACTGGATATTGGATATCGAAGGATTCTATACTATAGCCTTGTTTTTTTGTTTATTGTGATAATGATAATGATAGTGATAATGATAAGCTTGATACCCTTGATGACCTGCTCACTGTCTCCCCTGGTTGCTTTATGCTTTCTGCCTTGTATGTAGTTCATAATTCATAATATCTCAGATGATAGATCCCTGATTGGAGTTGAAGTTGAGTTGGAGTTTTTATATTTAAATTCCACCGTTGATTTACTTACTTCTTATCATAAAAAAGAATAGTAAATCGTAAATAGTAAAGTAAATAGTAAATAAACACTACTAAGTATGATGAAAAATAGTTATATATATACATACATACTTATTAATCAGGTACTTATGAAGCTATTTTTTGATAATTACCGCTATATTTTATAGAAATGTTTTTTTTTTTTTTTTAGGGGAAAGTTTTCGGGATTTAGGAGTAATTTGGTAGGGGAAATTGGATTATATATGGATAGATAGATAGATCCGCTGTGGGGTCGTTGACTGGGAGGTCTAGATGCTATGTTACAACTTACAACTTACTCGCAATATATAGGCATGTATGCATATATGCATCCAGCAGCTTTCAGGATCTGTTATGTATCATGTATTATATACCTGCAGCGGGCTGCGGGCTGTGGGCAGTGATTAGTGGTTTGGGAGTAGGCTGCGATGATATGGGGTTAAATAAGGTTATTGGTACATATGTATATATACATACAGCCCATAAATAAGCATATTATTTCTTGTATATCAAACACTTTAGTATCTGGAACTTGCAACGGATTTCGGGTTGTTGGGAAGACTGGAGACTGGGCAGCGGATTTTGGAATTGGGAATTGGGAATTGGGATTGGGGATTGGGAATTGGGATTGGGGATTGGGAATTGGGAATTGGGAATTGGGAATTGGGATTTGGGATTTGGGAATTGGGAATTGGGAATTGGGAATTGGGAATTGGGAATTGGGAATTGGGAATTGGGAATTGGGAATTGGGAATTGGGAATTGGGAATTGGGAATTGGGAATTGGGAATTGGGGATTGGGATTCGGGATTCGGGATTTGGATTGGGATTTGGGAATTGGGAATTGGGAATTGGGAATTGGGAATTGGGAATTGGGAATTGGGAATTGGGAATTGGGAATTGGGAATTGGGAATTGGGAATTGGGAATTGGGAATTGGGAATTGGGATTGGGAATTGGGGATTGGGAATCGGGATTCGGCTCTTGGAGGTATATCATAATGTGTCATATATATTGCATCTAGAGACTGGAACTTGCACAGTTGCACTCATGGTAGTTACAAAAGTTATAGATCTCGGGTTGTTGGGAAGACTGGAGACTGAACTGCGGGTTTGGGGATTTGGGAATTGGGATTTGGATTGGGGATTGGGAATTGGACATCCATGTTCCAAAGAAATAGTTTAGATATATACAAGCTGATAATTTTCTTCATCATCAACCCCACTTCCACAGAAAAAAAAAATATCTATTCTTCAAAGAATCGGCGTACGCACATGAAATCTCGATTCTCGATTCTCGGTATGGACTTACGAAAACTAAGAAAACAGACCCCGGTGATTTTTCCGTAGCGCAGATCGAGATATGGAGTCTGTTGGTATGTCTGTTGGTACATACATAAGTGGAGTGCATATCTACATAGGATTACATAGGTAGGTAGCTATTATATTATATTCCCGGCTCATACACACGTACATACATACAATACATACATGCAATACATACATACATACAATACATAAACCACACATCCAGAAGCGAAGAAGCGAAGCAGCCGAAGCAGCCGAAGCTGAATTCACATAACTTACATACATATGGTCATTGGTCTCATATACAAGCGAATCAATCGGATTCGTTACCTGGGGCGTCCTGGGCTGGTTTGGTATATCATACAGCATACAGCATACAGCATACAGCATACAGAATACCGCATACAGCATACAGCATACATACATATCATTATACTATTGGTTACATATGTTGTAGTTGTGCTGGCCTATGTATGTATGTATATATATTGGTAGGCAACAGACCAGACAGACCAGACAGACCAGGAAGCAGGGGAATATATGTATCGGAGACATTACCGGTGGATGATACCTGATGATTATGGGATATGACTGATGCTATCTCATGGTTCTTATCACACATGTCAATTCTCGGGCTTGTGATTACAGTACAGCGGATTGGATTTGTAAACCGGGGGGTTTTCTTATCGATCTCGTTGCTGTACGTATGTTTGACATAAGTTGAGGATTTGGAGCCGGAGATGAAGATGGAGATGGAGATGGAGATGTATTGTACTTGTAAATACATATTGGTTATTCAACTCTCCCATCGCCCCCGGGAAAGAGAAGATAAATCATCAATAATAGGAGAAGGTTCGTATAAGCGACCCAGTCAGATTTCAATTAAAACCCCCCGGGAATAGGAGGGTTTATAAGGCATTGCTGGCTTGTGGTGATGGATATGTAGCTGTCACCGGCACTTGATGTCTTCTCAATTTCCAGTCTCCAGTCTCCAGTCTCCGGCCGGTCTGCAGATTGAGAATAGCCCTAGACCCCTGGACCCCGGGACCCCTGGATTGAAAAGTAGGTTCTAATGTTTAGATTAGTCTTCTTTCCATTGGAAGACGTGACGATAACTTATAAGCCGTAGTTCAGACGATAATGTTGGAAGTCTGTCCATCTATTCGTTACATATTTTCGGCATCTCTTCACCCAATAACAGAAATGGAAACTTGATGGCTGATACATGATAAATGATAAGTGGCAAGTGGCAAGTGGCAAGTCCATAAATAATACGCAGAAGAGCATCGTGGTTTCAGAAAGGCTTGTGATTAGATAGATATAGAGATTGTGGGATTGAAAAATAGATTGATATCAATACATAGATAGATTGGTTTTATTTTATAACCTAAGATACGAGAGAGATAGATAGATAAATTGAAGTAATGTCGGAAGTATATCGAATGCAAAGAAATTAATGCCAACACTATGGTTCATCGGTGATGGATCTTACTTCGGTCTCGTTACCAATGAGCCATGGAATATGGGTTCTTTGGGTTCTTTGGATTCTTTGGATTATATGGATTCTCTGGATTCTATGGATTCTCTGGATTCTATGGATTCTCTGGATTTTCGGGATTTTCGTAGATTCATTGCCACGATGTCTTGATAGATTACTTGGGCACTCTTATCTTTAATTTGACACCCCTCTGGCTTTTTTTTATATCTTCCACCTCCTTACTTCCCCCAGGCTTGATTGTGGCAAAAAATAAAAATGAAGTCAAGTTAATACCTGCTTCTCAATGGGTTAATATAATTATCTTGCTATATGCTTCGATCCAGTGAAGTGCAAACACTTTGGTACCGATTATACCAGGCTGTCAAAGGTAATTAAGAGACGTATAATTAATCGATCGATGAACCCGGGTATCATGTCCCAGACCGCAGACCCGGTGAACGGAACGAAATAAGATAGACTGCCACACCATACCTCGGTATGAAACACACTTATGTATCCAGATGGAACAGACTTCTGTTTCTTTTGAGATGCTGCCGTAAGAAATCTGTATGGTGGAATCACTGACATGGCTCCCGTGATGTCTTGTGAGTTGTTCTCCAACTTTCGTCATGCAGCATAGGCGACAACCGAGCCCAGTCGGAGAATTTGCAGATCATCCGAGCGCTCACGAGTCACCGTGAACCAACCGAGAAGTGTAAAGTATACAGCTAAGTACACCTAAGTCCATCTAAGGGCAATTGACATGTGAAACCCATCATCATCGTTTCTCAATCATATCCTCTTTTCCTGTAGACCTTTACGAAATCCCATCGTGAGCTACCTTCGCTTGTTCATTGGATTTAGTAGACGGCACTAGCCACACAGCCACACTACGTCACAACCGTTCACTTCCTCTCACTCGTAGTACCTTCTCGAACCCGGTAGGCTGTATCCGTTATGTATCCCCTGGCGGCCGACCTCCCTCCTGCATCCCGGTCCTCTCTCCCCGTACGCCAGGAACAACCCACTCCGCCATGACTCACGCGACCCTGATCCTACAAACCCAAACCACTAGCGTTTCTTCCCCTTAGCTGATAAACTTGTATCACCTCACCTTGCTATGACCCACTTCCACTTCCTTCCATTGAACAGATTACCATACTTTTCTCCTCACCTCATACACCTTACACGACGAGATTCACATACCCCCTCCGAGATTCCTTTTTTTCTCATCTAAAAGAAACTCCTTAATACAATACCCGGCTTCGATAATCAGAAACAATCCATCTGACTGCGAAGTTCAATTACCTTTAATTATTACATAACACACCCACGACAAGAAAGGATCAACTCATACATACATACATACATACATACAACAAACAAATCCGCACATCACTTACAAACTCTTACCGACGATCATCCTCTTAACCACCCAACCTCCCACAACCACATTTCCATCCACACCCACATCCACATCTACATCTACATATCCGTCTCTAAGCACCATGGCCCACAAAAAAAACTCCTCCAAATCCCACCGTCGCCACAAATCCGTAACCCCAAAACGAGAACCCGAAGCCCTCAAAATCATCACCACGAAACTTGCAGACGACGGTGTAGAACTCTACAGACTACGATTTGTTGGACATGAAGCCGCAGATGATGCCTGGAAAACTAAAAGACAGCTGGAAGAACGTCATAGAGAGATTCTGGAAAAGTGGATAGAGGGCTTGAAACAGGGAAACATAAAGAGGAGGGAGGTACATTGGAAGGAAGAGGTCGTGCTTAGGAAGGTTAATGCCGCGGGGAATAGTATTGTTGAGGAGGTCCCGTTGAGAGGATAATGGGGAATGGAAGGGCTGGTTGGGGAGGCGTTGAAGGGTTACTTACATACACTGCATTGCATTTGGGAGGGATTAAACATCAGCGCGATTTAAGGGATTGAGAACTTGGGAATTGCATTGGGTAGTATACTGGTACTGTGAAAATACTTATCACAGAAGGATTTATGAGAAGAATAATGATGGGCGGGCCTTGTAAGATTATTAGAATGACCTATGTAGAAGACGGAATTCATCACCGTTAAATTGAAATTATATTCAAACAAACAAACAAACAAACAAACAAAAAGTCATCACAACTCTACTCTGAAGCAGCCTCTGAATATTGGAATATTGGAATATTGGAATCTTGGATACCAGAAAAAGACCCCGCAATAAGCTCATACCCCCCACCTCATTTTCACACACAGAGACCATAGCATGCACGCATTGACTCCAGAATGCGGAATGAGGTGTTTAGTTCATAATGTACCCATACCTCCGCTGCCTATACCTATCCATAACCATACCCATCCATACCCATACCCATAGCGTACGGTGATCGTGATCGTGTGATATACTTTGGAGATGACGCAAACACTGTACAGCGCCTGGGTAGGTGGGTGGGTAGGTGGGTAGGTGAGGCTACCATACATAGCTTACGACAGCGCGACAGCAATCCAGTGGTTTCGTATCAACTCCTATGTAAGATCTCCTTGAAGGGGTTTATCGCGGGTTTTTGTGCTGGATGGAATATGCATGGGGATATGGATGGATATGGATGGGAATTGGATAGTGGTGACTCAGTTATCGTTTATCGTTTATCGTTTATCGTTTATATATTACATAATAGAAACTGGAGAGCTTCGCGGTATAGCTCGCGACGATACGCGTCGGGAATTGTAATATGTCACTACATACAACTGTATGCTACTAACCACGATGATAGATTATTATGTTTGATTTGATACTGGGAATTGAATGTTTTATTTGTTTATTTGTTTGGTTTTGAGACTGATATTGAGATTGGGGGATTGGGAATTGGGAATTGGGAATTGGGTTGGAGGCAGGAGGGGAGGGAGAATGGGTGGCGAATTGTGGAGTGGTGGGGTGAGCCACGACGCCACGACGCCATGGAGCCATGCGGAATATACGTACTGTATGCTTCGGAATATCGGAGGTGACATATACACCGGAATCATGGTCAAAACTCACCTCCCCGCCTCCATGGGTTATCACCGCGTCCCCAGTTCCCTCGCCGTCCCCACCCACCCGTCCCCATCCCCGTCCCCGTCCCCACCCACCCACCCACCGACCCGCCCACCCACCCGCCCGCCGACCCGAACAAATACTCGTGCACATCCCGAGCCGGAATGTACCTGAAGAAAAGATCTACATACTTCACATACCTGCCAGACCGACGATCCGGATCCCTAGGGAAAGTGTTGCCGATATATTGAGACCCTGGATACGCTCAGGTACAGTTGCTGTGATGAGTATCGTATGAATTGGATTCTTGGGCTCCACTTTACACTGCCTGGATGTTGCAATAATTAATTCGTACCTTCTACTTGCTGTATGTACATGATTATCTGCCGTACCTGCCGTACCTGCCGCAAATAATTGTCCCTTCCGATTCCTTTGGGTTAGATGTCTCCGGTCCGCTGCCTGCAGTTTCCAGTGATTTCATGCAGAAAAGTCTTGTAGAACGGTCTCTACAGACTACCAGTCGTTTAGATGCTGTTGAATGCTGCTGGATGCTGCTGGATGCTACTGGATACGGTCTTCGTGCGGTTTTTCTATCCAGAAAACATCGTCTAAGACTTCCTCTAGGTTCTCTAGACGTTCTCTAGATGCTCCTAGGTGCATCGAGCCAGAAAAAATCGGGACATAAGCGATGCACCTCGAAACCCGCCCCCATCTCTTTTCGGGCCGTCAATGCATGGGATTGCGTTGTATGTATGTCGTTGCGTTGCATCGCCGGACTCGCTGCTCTAACTGCTCGGAGAGGCCCTAGCTTTCCAGCCTCGCGATCTCTCACCCTGCGGCGACGCTGCCCATCGACACTGGGAGCTAACTGCTAGACACGTGCCTTGTACTCGTAGAGCTTGGCAACGACCCTCAGCTCCTTCCCCGTGTCTCACACATCTACCATTTCCCCTCCTCAAGCCAGTTCCGTTATCCAGTAACACTCCCTCTAATTTACTCACGCAACTCTCTGTTTGGATTCTGAAGAACGCCATCTTTTTTTTTTGTTTTAATCGATACAATCACTTAAACTTCTTCACCTTACCGCGAACTACACAAAAAGATCTTACAACAATGGCTGGCCGTTTTGTCCGCTCGTCAAAGTACCGTGAGTCTACTGCACTTTGTTGGACGGGAACCTGGAGAATAGCACCTCTGATGAAACTGAATTTATAGGTCATGTTTTTGGTAGATCTACAAAAAAGGTTCGTTGTTTACCTCCGTTGAAATGCGCGATTAAGGACACGTAGAACATCTTGCTAACTGGCGCGCTATAGGAGCTATGCTACGATAACTTGTTCGCTTCCATCTACTATCCCCCGCGAAACCGCTATCTGACCGCTTCCGTCATCTCTACAGACGAATTTCTCGCAATGCTTGGGACAGTAACATCATCAAGGTGCGAAACGCGCGTAATCCGGAGGTGGCTACAGTAACTGATCAGCCAAATAGGCAAACCCAGAATACCTCTCCGTAAACTGGGAGGCAGGCGGTGGAGGTGCCTTTGCAGTTATCCCCCTCAATGAAACTGGAAAGCTCCCAGAGCGTATCCCCCTCTTCAGAGGTCACACCGCGGCAGTTCTCGATACCGATTGGTCGCCGTTCGATGATTCCGTTATTGCCTCCGGTTCCGAGGATGGAAAGGTCTTCATCTGGCAGGTTCCGGAGAACTTTACTTTGATGACCGGAGAGGAGGAGGAACCCGTTGATGTTGGGCCTTTGGTCAAGCTCGCCGGTCATGCTAGAAAGGTCGGACACGTTTTGTTCCACCCTACCGCCCAAAATGTTCTCGCTACCAGCTCTGGTGACTTCACTGTCAAGCTTTGGGATGTCAACACTGGACAGTCCAACCACACCCTCACCCACGGAGAGACTATCCAGTCAATGTCATGGTCCGGCAACGGTTCAATGCTCGTAACTACTTGCAGAGATAAGAAGCTCCGTATTTGGGATCCCAGACAGCAGGCAGTCGCTCACGAAGTTGCTGGACACGGTGGTGCGAAGAACTCCAGAGCTGTCTGGATGACTGGAGATGTCGGTGGGGAAAAGATTGCAACTACTGGATTCTCCGCAATGGCCGACCGTCAGCTTGGACACTGGGACTTGAAGAACTTGGGTGATGGACCTGTTAGAGGATTCCAGCAGCTTGACTCCATCTCCGGTGTCTGCATGCCCTTCTGGGACGAGTCTACAAAGTGCTTGTACCTCGCTGGAAAGGGTGACGGAAACATTCGTTACTTTGAGTTTGAGAATGACGACTTCATCTTCTTGTCCGAGTACAAGAGTGCTGATCCTCAGCGTGGTGTTGCGTTCTTGCCTAAGCGCGGTGTCAATGTATGTGTCAATATGTACCTTGGGCTACCCTCGTTTCACAGTTACTAATGCCGTGTCAGGTTACCGAGAACGAGGTTATGAGAGGTTTCAAGACTGTCAACGATTCCTACATTGAGCCTATCTCCTTCATTGTCCCCAGAAGGGTAATTTCCGCCTACAACCCCTACAGTTATGATTCATTCGATGCTGACATTCAATTAGGCCGAAACTTTCCAGTCCGACATCTACCCCGACGCTGCCGCTGGAAAGGCTGCGCTCAATGCCGATGAGTGGTTCGAAGGAAAGGATGCCGAGCCAATCACCATGTCTCTTGAGAGCCTTTACGACTCCGAGGCTGCGAACCGCCCTCCTCAGTCAGCTGGTGGCAGCACCCACACTCCCCAGCAGTCTGTCTCCGGTGCCGGTGCCTTCTCCCCCACTTCCACCAACTCTCCCCGCCCTTCTGTCTCCGGCCCCTCTACCAGCTCCGTTGACTCCCCCCGTGAGGTTGTCTTCCGTCCTCGTGCTCCTACCATGAAGGCCGCCGCTCCTCCTGCGGTTGTTAAGGCTGCCACTCCTGCCCCTGTCGCTGCTCCTACTCCTGCTCCCGCTCCCGTCGCTGCGGCCCCTGCTAAGGCGGACCCCCTGATCGCCGATCAGCTTGCCAAGATCACCGCTCTCTTGGAGGCCCAAAACGCTTCTCTTACCAACCAGAGCGAGCAGATCAAGGCTCAGAGCGCGCAGATCTCTCAGCAGTCCGAGCAGATTAAGGCCCAGAGCAATATCATTAAGGACCAGTCTGAGCAGATCAAGTCCCAGAGTGAACAGATTGTTTCTCAGGGAGAGCAGATCAAGACTCAAAGCGACCAGATTAAGGCACAGAGCGAACGCATCGAGTCCCAGACGGAACAGATCAACGTACAGAGTGAACAGATCAAGAAGCAGAATGCTCAGATTCAGGAATTGACCAAGGAGGTTGACACGCTGAAGGAGAAGGTTGAGAAGGTCAATGCTGGAAACACTGACTCTACCCCTACGACAGTGGTTGTTGGAAACGAGGAGCTTGAGGAGGAGGGAAGGAAAAAGGACGAGATAATAAGAAAGTTGGAGTTGGAGTTGGAGGAGGCACGATCTTAAACAAGATTCACTAATGATAGATTATGGTAACGAGAAAAACGACATGTGATAGCGATGCGAATATGATTACCCTAGTTTGCTTATATATGTTGGTTATTTTTTTTTTTTTTTTGAGACCGCGGTTTAATGCCATTTTGTGAACGAGAAGTTGGATGGTTCGAGTGAGACATGATGAATTACCGGGCTGAGATTATCCCTGCTAGTTGCCTTATTGGATGCAATATCTGCCTTTTGCGCGGCTTACCCATTGCGACCCAGACCCAAAAAGACCAGATATGCGGCTCCTGGTCGTGTGCGTGCAGGAGTGGGCGTAAGCCAAGAATCTCACACGGGTAGGACTCGTGATATCGGCGATGTCCATCATGATTGGTGATGGAAAGGTGTGCTGTTTCATTCAATTCCTGTCGATTCCATTTCCCGATGCACTCCATCGAGGGCGGAAATCACGCTCGACGAGAAATGCCAAAGATGCGGCTAAAACTTGGGCGTTGCAGAGGTTTTGTAATGTATCCCGGAAACGTGGATATGCTGGCCGACGGCGGAACACAAGACGTCATTGATGCAGTGCGCACCCCGCAAATATCCACGCCAACACTATGAACGGCTGACTACATATACGCAACTATTGTCTGTCTCGTCTCGTCTAAAACGCACGCACATCTTTTCGCTGCTGCTGCTCTCCCGCCAAAAAACTGTACAAGCCAGGCACTTTGAGTACCAAGATCCCCGGGCCCTAGTGGACGTTCCGCTAGTCAACTTAACTATCCATCTAACAGATTCCACATTGCTCCATCTGCCTAGCTATACCCCAGAGCTATTTTGCTTTTCATCCACCGCTGTTTCTTCTGCATCCTTCGAATCTTTTGTACATCATCATCATCGTCATCATCATCTATATTTTTGCTCTTTTATAGCTCTAATTGAACTACTTTGCTTTCTTTCTTTATCTCAGACGGACCTTGTCGAACCTCCTTCTTCTCTATCAATTGTTACTATTCTATCAACTTATATCACACCTCACTCTTTCTTTCTTTTCATATCCACACGTCCAATTTTTGGAAGCCGGGAATCTCGGATACTCTACACATTTTATTTCTTTCAACTCACTCATCATCAAACTGTCGAATTTCTTTCTATCATCCTTGCTGGAAGCCCTTTTCTTTCTTCGTGTTAATCTCGTTCCTTACGACCCTATACCTATACCTACTACTGTGAGCTATATATACTCGCATCACACTACACAGAAATGGGTACCGGAGTAAGCCACCTACTCCATTCCCTTCCTTCTTTAGCATCTTTTACTGCCTTATCAAATATACCTGGGCTTTCTGCCTTGTTTGCTCTTCCTTTCTTTCCTACTCTTCCTACTCTCCCTAATCTCCCTACTCTGCCTACTCTGCCTACCCTTCCCGCCCTCCCCGCTCTCCCCGTCGTTCCATACCTAACCATCCCCCAACAGGTATCCAACTTCCGCGCCCACTGTTGGTTCTACATGCGCGAATCAATGTTTCCAACGCCGCCACGATATTCAATACCGCAGTCAGTCCGGAAGTCAATAGACCTATGGGAATTCCTAATAATGGATGCACGGCCATTAATGATTGTCAACAAAAACACCGCATTCATTAACCGCTTCGATGATAGCATCCTCAAGTCAGTGGTGTTCAAAAACCAGGCGTTTGAGAAATTTGCTGCGGCGTTGGATTGTTCGAATTTAATAAGGAAATTGTTGGATAGCAAACCTGGAAGTCCGTTTTATATGGCTGGGAAACTTTGGGGAATGTATTATACTCATGATGGGAAAACTATTATTGTTACCGGTGATGCTACGATGTATAATGAGGCGGTTACTTGGACTCCTGCGGAAGGATGGAGACCCCCGGAGGCGCCCACCAGTAGTTATCCTTTTCAGTACATACAGGTGGGTTGGATTGATTTTGCGGAACTTGCGGAATTGAGGCCCGGAGAAAATTGGGATTAATGCTGATGAGGATATAGACGGAAACTTCGAAGTATAGGATGATTACGAGGGATGCATCGCCTCCTACGAATCCAATGCTAGATTGGACGAGAAAGAGCATTGCTAAGTGGGCTCCAGAGCACTATCGGGACTTGCAGGGAGTGAATTGGAAAGAAACTTCTCTTGGGGATATGGGAAGTTGGTCAGGGTCTTTGGTGAGTATTTCATTTTTGAATATAAAGCAGACTGAACGATGGCTAATGAGTTGACGTTGCATCACGTGCTTTGCTTTATGGCTACAGAGAACCATTGTAAACAGTATTATGGTCCACCCTTATCAGATGGTACTCTACTGGGGCAAGGAGTATGTCACCATCTACAATACCTCGTATGCAGACGTTGTCCGCAACAGACACCCGTCTCTCCTCGGTCAGGAACTAGCGAAGGCGTGGCCAGAGGCATATGAAAAGATTCATATGTATTTGGATGACTGTCGGCGAGGACTAAGTATAATTCGAAGCGCGGATGCAGCACCGGTAGATAGGAGTGATACAGATGAGGAGAGTTATTTCGATTGGACTCTGACGCCAATTCTGGAGAAGGCCGGGAATGTCGGAGGCGTGCTGTGGCAACAATACGAGGGAACCGCTCGCATTCTGCAGAACCGGAGGAGGGAAATGTTGAAAACCCTACGAGCTTCAACGGCAAATTCAAGAAGTCCAACAGATTTTTGGCCGGCTGTTCTGGAGGTGAGATATTGGAATTATGGATAACTATGGGAAAGGAGCTAACAAGTCAAGGCATTCGATACAAATACTTATGATTCACCATTTGTTGCCCTTTATCAAATCTCTGCGCTCAATGATAATGAAGCACTTTTGATCGGAACTCGTGGCATACCACAGGACTACGCGTTTCCTCGGGTGGTTGTTCTTGCTGAGCATGAAGGATGCTTTGCCGATGAAATCCGAATTGCTCGAAAGACGGGAAAGAAGACACGAAAGGATAATCTTCAGGATGTCGAGGTCTTTCGAAAGATTGCACACCGTGGATTTCGAAAACCTTGCAAGTCTGCTGTTTGCCTGCCAATCCTGTCAAAACGTGGCATTATTAGGACAGAGGCGTTTATTCTTCTAGGAATAAACCCAAAGAGAAAATTGGATGATGACTACGAAATTTGGCTAGATCAAATACAGGAAAATGTCACGGAATATTTGGCCTGTGTTCGAGAATCGGAAGAGGAAGTCCGAGCAGCTATGCAGGAACAATTGGCAGACGTTGAAAGACGTCGCGCTTCTGAGCTATCAGCCCGTCTAAAAGAGGTCAAGCATGAATTGAGAAAGAATGAGTTGAGATTTACCAATATGGCGAACTCAATCCCTGTTGGCCTTATTGAAATGGGCCCTAGGGGAGCGGATTCAGCGATATTCACAAATCCTGCTTGGCATGAAATTATGGGCCTCTCTAAGTGTGATGCCAAATCTTGGTGTGAAGTCGTCCATAAGGACGATAGGGAAAGTGTATCTCGAGCTCTTGATAGAGCGGCTAACCTCAAATGCCCAATTTCTGTTGAGTACAGGGTTGCTGATAATAAGATGGGAGCACGAGATAACCAGAAGTTTAAATGGGTCGTCAGTAACATCGTACCGGTTTTCGAAGAGACTGGCGCTCTACATGGGTTTTACTCGACAATTGCGGATGTCACGCCTTTGAAGCTTGCTGAAGAAGCACAGAAAGAGAGAGCCGATGAGGCATTGAAAAGGTCTAGGGAACAAGAGAGATTCATCGGTAGGTGCTTCGTTTTATCATTGATAACCGATAGCTAACTAATAGCATAGACACCGTCTGTCACGAACTCAGAAATCCATTAAGCGCTATCCTTCAATACTCGGAGCTGATTCTCGACATGCTTGATAACTACGACAGCCGAGTGATCGAGCAAGAATCACCCTCTTCTAACTCACCGGTCCAATCAGTGGTATCAGTGCCTGCTATTGATCTCGATTCGATTACCGAAAGTGCCAATACAATCATTCTGTGCACAACCCATCAACGGAAAATTATCGACGACATTTTAATCACAAGCAAACTTGACTCGGGACTGGTTCAGGTGGAACCAATTGACTTTAAGCCGATGACTTATCTGGAAGCTGCTATTTCGATTTATAAAGCGGAGGCAAAGTCGAAGGGTATCGAATTGTCGATTGAGGCTGAGAAGTCTTGTAAGGAACATAATATTGAATGGTTGAGGGGTGATCCTTCCAGAGTCATGCAGATTGTGAGTTTTGTTTCTTGCTAAGGAATAATGGTACATGCTAATGGAAAGGATAGTTACTGAATTTGGTCACAAATGCTATCAAATTTACTGTTCGCAGTGAAGTCAAGAATATTGCGGTGAAATTTGGAGTCTCCTTAACAGAACCGGAATCCTACGGTAAAGTCCAGTTTAATAACCACGGCCGTAGTGATATCTCGAATTTTCAAGGAGCTTCCTGGGGAGACGGGGAGATTATCTATCTCATTATTACGGTTACAGATACAGGCATTGGTATTCCTGACGATGTGAGAAATACTTTATTTAGAAGGTTTCAACAAGCACCGAAAACGGAAAGTAAATACGGGGGTTCGGGTCTGGGTCTGTATATCTGTAAAAACCTTACAAAACTCCTCGGAGGATCGATTGGTGTTGCTTCTACGGAGGATTATGGCTCGCAGTTTTCTGTATGTATCCTTCTCTGGTTTTACCGAGTTATGAGTTTTGGCTAATGATCCCGGATGATAGTTTTACGTAACCACCCGTCGTGGATGCGAAAAATCACACGAAGAACTCCCTTCAGCAATGGCTTACCTCACCCGCAGCTCTAAAAAGACCTCCTCGGCCGCCTCCAAATCGCAAGAGAACCCCCTTGCTAAATCGAATCCGCCACCTCATCCCCCCGTCGCTCGACGGAGCTCCATTGTAACAGGTTTCAGCATGCTCGTTGTTGAAGACAACATCATTAACCAAAAAGTTATGAAGCGGCAGTTGGAAGCACGCGGTTGTCTAGTCTATACCGCTTGTAATGGTCTAGAGGCTGTGCAGTTTATTGAAAACTCTAGCTTGAGGAAGGGTGCGGATCCGATGACGGCGAAGGAGATACAGATTTGCTTCATGGTATGTGTGATGTCACTCTCTTGAAGCTGGGTTTTATTGTGGGCTGACGTAATACCTAGGACTGTGAAATGCCAGTTATGAATGGAATAGAGGCTTCGAAGAAGATAAGGGCCATGCAAGCTGAGGGACTGTTAACCAGGCATCTACCCATTCTTGGCGTGAGCGCGAATGTTAGAGGGCCGCAGGTGCAGGCTATGAAGGATTCTGGCATGGTATGTTGCATTCCATTTCTGAATTGACCGGAGATGGTTTGGTGAGGCGGGAAAGCTCATGATTAATGCAGGACGATGTAATATCAAAACCCTTCACCATTGACGAACTCGTCAAAGCCGCTGCAGAACTTGTCAACTCTCAATCTGTTCAAGACTGGTCAATGAACAATGCCATATCACCACCGAAGAGTGGTACACCCTCCAGCTCACGCAATAGCATTGTTCGGAAGGGATCACAGAATTCGGGGGAATCTATTAGTGCGGCGTCTCGAACGTCGGTTGATGCTGTTATTTGAGATGGGGGATTGAGAAAGCTGATACTGCGGGAGTGAAAGAAGTTGTGACGAAGGAGTTTTTATGGTTTATTGGGGATAGTATCCTTTCCCTTGAGATTTTACGGAAGAGGGGTGGCCGGAAAAAAGCTGATGATTTATGGGTTTAATGTACTTGACGACTTGATTTTTGTTTATGCATTTTAAGGCGTTTTGAGATGATTTATGGGAGGTGGTTGCATTTGGGATTTGGTAATTTTTTGTTATTTTTGTATATTTTTATTGATTTATAGTCTGGCATATTGGAAATAATGGAGTTATTTGGTGTTGTTTTATAAGTTTTGACTGGTCCTAAGTGCGGAATGGTGTTGTGGTGGGCTGTGATTGATGTTATGGGAGGTGAAGGGGGGTGATGGGTACATAATAGTGGGGGTAAGTGGCGAGATGATGTCGGTTGCCATACGGGGAGAGATGCATCATTCACGATACACGCTCCATGTTAAATCTAGCCAGGGACCCATCGAGCCGTGCTGATGGAGTTCGCGGGAAAATAAACGCCAGTAGCGCTCGGTGTAGCACTTGTGATATCCTGGGACCTATTTACATGTTGCTGGTTCTGGTTTGGGATACGGATACCGAGACTTAGAAAAGTTGTTGGCCTCCACTTCTACTTCCACTTTTTGAGACTTTTTTTTGGATTTTGGGTTTGAGGTTTGAGGTTTGAAGTTTGATTCTTCGGTTCTTCGATCCTTCAATCTTTACGGCGAATCCAGCGGAATTCCATCGAGACAAGACAAGACAAGATAATTCAAGACAAGACAAGACAATTCAAGACAAGACAAGACAAACCAAGACAAGTCAAACCAAACCAAACCAAAGCAAAGCAAGGCAAAGGTAAACTCCAGATCCACATCCCCAGCCCCAGAGAAGTTTCGAAAGTTTCGAAAGTTAAGTTTGAACCGAGACTAAATTTTATGGTATAACGATAGGACTGGAGGGGGAGGGTTGGGAGATATACAGGTACGGGTTGATATAAAGTCACGTACCGGATTACCGATCGATATTGAGGTGCTGAGGTGCTGAGTTTAACCCCCCGCCGGCGACCCCCCACCTCACCTAACACAACTCAACCCAACCCCCCACCGGCGGCGACCCTCACAGGCGGCTACATTCAATTACAACCCCTACAGACCACAACCACTCTACGCATAACTAACGACATTACAATAAACGAAATTACATTTTTATATTGAATTTTTATATCCTGCGGCTGGGAGCTGGGGTAGCGATTTTTTTTTGTTTTGCTTTTTGGGGTATAAATACTGCCTATTCTTCTCTGGCAGAAATACTGTCTATACTTCGGTCTATCTATCCTTCGACAGCCTGCAACTTCCGGTAGCTTCTTGAAACAGCGAATAACGGGTTTAACGGATTTGACGGGTAATAATTATATTTTCTGGCTCTGGATATTGGGATTAGAAGTACGGATTTACGGATTCCCGGATTCCAGGATTCCAGGATTCCAGGATTCGAGAGGAAATACAGCAACCCCCACCGGCCATTCACCGTCACCGTCACCACTCACAATCCACACCATGCCTACCGCCTCGCTCCCCCTCGCCGCCAACCCACCATCCCCACACCCCCAAGAAACCAAAGCCAACTCGCCACCCTCACCAACCGAAGACAACCCCTACGCAGAAGAACCATTCTGTATTCTCTGCGGCTCTGCAATCATAAAGCCGGAACCGGAAGTTATTGTACACCCTTGTAAACATGGAAGTCTCCATCAGGAGTGTTGGTTGGATCATGTTGATAAGTATGGATCGAGGTGTCCTTATTGTCATTGTAGGGTGAAGTTTACGGAGACTATTTTGGATGGGAATGAGGAGTAGGGGGAGGAGGGGGATGGGGATTAGGATGGGGATTAGGATGGGGATGAGGATGGATTTGGAGGGATTTGGATTAGAATGTGGATTTGGATAGGGGGAGGAGAAATGGACGAGAAATGGACGAGAAATGGACGAGAAATGGACGAGAAATGGACGAGAAATGGACGAGAAATGGAAGATGAATTTTGAAGAAGGGGTTTGCATGATTTGGAGTATGGTGTTTTTGGAAGGATTGAAAGATGATTTTCATGAATCATGAGGTTTATGTTGCTTTTGCTTTTGCTTTTGGTGTTGAGTTTTTCTGTTCTTTTTCTGTTTTTTTTTTTTACTTGGCTGTGTTATAAAGGATGTTTATTTCTTACTGGCAACTGTTCTGTTTTCTTTTTTTTTTTATCTTGATTGATTAAAATGGAAATCCTTATACATCCATGTCTTTTACTGTGACTCTTCCCCGTGGTATTTATAGATTTTTATTACGAATCAAGCGAGAAGAAAGAGGACTGGAAACGTGGGAGCTCCGGGGGGGGTTAGGGAATAGTAAACACCGAGAACAGTGGGTATGTATATTATATCACAATCTGTAATAGATAGAAGATAATGACTCAGACATGTGGTTGCTTCATCAATAATAGATTCTATTTTACAGTACAGTACATGTATCGATCTCTTGATTCATATTCCTGATTCCTGTTTCTGTTTCTGTTCCTCCTTTTTTCCTTTTCTCTTTTCTCCTTTCCTATCGACCCTTTTCTACCGACCCTTTCCGCGGCCTACCTTTCTCCTTCTCTATCGCCTCCTTCTGCAATCCTGTCGATAATAGAAAACCCAACCATCTATAAACACCCTCCTGAAGATCAAGCAACGGTGTTACTTAATGTTATTGTTTGAATATCTGTATGCTTGTGGGTTTTGGGTTTTGGGTGCTAAGTATGATGTTGAGAGCATACGAAAAGGAAATGGAAAAGGAAATGGAAAAGGAAAAGGAAAAGGAAAAGGAGGAAGTAATTTTAAGGATTCCATGCGTGAAATCTAGAACAGATCGGGAGACGAGTCTACAGAATCTGCAAACTTGAAATGTATGTCGCAACCAAGAATTTTATTACCGGCCGGGCAATCGTGGATATTTCATAGTTATTGAAAAGCGCCGGGGGGGGGGGGGGGGGGGTATGAGAAAATAGGTCTTGTATACTTGCTGCAAATTAATGGCAGAAAAAAGTTTTTGAAAAGCGCCGGGGGGGGGGGGGGGTATGAGAAAATAGGTCTTGTCTACTTGCTGTAGAAGAAGAGAGGAAGAAGAAGACAGTGAGTAGACATGTCTTGCCGACAGCTTCGACGGGGTATAACGAAAGAAGACGGATTTTGTGGAGCTTAGTTTGCTGTTGCTTTTTCGGTGGTTTAATCATTAAGACGAAAGGGATATCTCGTAAACGGATTTGGTATACATCGGAAATTGGCCTCATCGAAACGTAGTTGGTCTGGACAGGCAGGAATCTGTGGTCGGATTACTGTTCGATACAGATAGGTCTGTCGTTAAATAGCAGCGGCGTCGATGAATACGGTCCAAGGGTTTAAACACCGGAGTGGAAAGAAGGCGGATAAGAGGTCAGTCGGACGGAACCTAGTGGTGGCTTTAATCGACCTGGAAGCAAAATTAGTTACTGTCTCATCACTCGCACTCTGTTGAGGTTCCCAGGGGGCATACCTGCAAATCTATAGAGCAGTGGGATTTGGGGAATGTTACACACCGAGGCGATTCCACAACGTTTCCAAGGTGATTCATCTGCCCTGGAGTCAAGGTTAGTTTTTTTCTTTTTTTCTTTCCATTACTCGGACTTTCTCTAAGGTTGTTGAAATACTCACAGACTGGTATAAGGTAAAGTCGATTTCGCTGATTAACTCAGAGTTAGACGATGAAGATGCTGTACCAATGGTATGAAGAAAGAAATACCACGTTGGGACGTTTGACGTATTTACTTTGAAGTCTGATGGTCCAAAGTTGGATTATAGAGGCGGATACACGTAGATGGTGTCCGAAGTCGGATCACGAGTGTGAAAGTCCGTAAGGAATCCCGGAAACCGAGGCGGGGAAAAAAACGGTAGAAAACCTTGGTCGAGCTTTAGCGACACCGTAGGGGTCTATCATGGGAAGAAGCTGCCAGATTATTTGATCCAAAGCTGGATTCGACGGAGTGTAGGGTGAGCAGGAGGTCGGGGACTGTACCCATAGTCAGGTCACAGCGAACCGCTGAAGTCGGGTCCGGACTTATAATCGGTAAAGCATTGGAATGAGATCAATGATGGCATCGAAGAAAAGTCTAGCTGCCGTATCAAGGAGGCTCAAAATAGTGACGAGGATCTATGTTTACCTCAGTGATCCTCGCAACTTCAACTCACCTATCCCCGCAGAGGTCACAGGGTTTAGGGCACCAACCAGAACTGTTATATGAATTTGTGGCGTCTTTTCTGTATTAGGCCTACGTATGGGAATACGGTGCCTGCACTTCGTAAATTGTGGTGTGGGGTGAGAAGGAGCTCTCACGGCGGGAATATTAACAGCCACTACCGTGGTGGTTAGCCATACAGTCTTCATGCTTTATACAAAATTCCGCGCCTTCTATTCTTTTTATCATCCAGCTCCAAGTATCAAATAAAACAATTACCCACTGGTACAAGACTGGGGTTTGAGACGTCCTGAAAGATCATAAAATATCACTCGCAAGTGCCGACACTGAAGGCTACAATTATCATGGAAAATACAGCAGATTGATCATACGGAATAACCTCAAGAAAACTCCCACGGTACCAGAAATAACCCTAGTAGTTCGAAACGACGTCATCATATACCGTTGATCGGATATGGTCCTAACTGCGTTGGTGAATCCCGGGCAAACCATGCAGCAGTGGCGACAGTTGTAATCATAACAGCTACATCACAGAAGCATGGCATAGCAATGAAATCATAGATTCTCTGTGTAGGTAGCGTTTTTGAGTGTATTGAAACAGTGTTTAACGAGGAAGACGAGAGCGATGAAAGTCGATGGCTGCTTGGTTCACTGGATGATAGACTTCACGACAGAAAGGGGCGAAAAACTGGTGGTCGATGACCAGGAGGGAGTAGCGATTTCAGTCAATATTAGCCTATCTCAAGGATCGCCAGTCTCACACTTACTGTTAACTGGAGTTTAAAATACACAAAATTTCGAAACCTCTCATCTTTCAGAATGGTTTCACCTCGATTTTTCCTTAGGCAACCTGCGGATCACGCTCATAGCTGTCAAAAAAATGAGTCCAATATGTTAATTATCTTATCGTTGACTGTCCACTATCAATTAATTGTCTGTACGCGCTTCAGAAATATAAGGGTTTTCTGCTATTGAAATCATCACGTGCATACGTCATAGACGCCACAACGCGTTACCCAGGGTCACCTCCCCGTCTATTCACGATGGCCCTCTTTGTCACCCCACACTGCACCGTCCTCGACATCCCCACTACGCACAGCGCCCCACCCGGCCTCCGTCTTCGAAGCTCCTCCGCGCCGATTGACCCGTACAAATCCACGCTCCAACCGACCTCAGACGCTGCCGCTCACACCCGCCTCCTCCCTCGTCTCCTTGCCACCCTCGCCTCCCTACCTACCGATACGCCATTCCTCGTTCCCCGCCTCTCACCACCAAACCCCGAAGATGAGCTTAACTTTACTGACCCTACGCTACTATTATGCACCACAGAACTGGACCTAGGGGATCTTGAAGACCCTTTGGAACAGCAACCACTGCCAGAGACGGTCGATGACCTTAGTGACCTTATGAGTGCGGGAATGCTCACAAACCCTTCCGAAGAATGGAAGACAATGACTATAACCCACCCCATGCCTTCGCGGAAATTCTACATACCACCGCGTAGCAGCTTCCGACTCGGCCGCATTACTCCTGCTTCATTCACTCCGTTGGGAAAGGGAACGGTTGATTTTCTGCTACTGGATCCGCCGTGGCCTAATGCTAGCGCGCAGCGGAAGAGAAAGCGTGGGTCATCAGGAACCGCTGGAACTGGGGGATATCGCACGGAAAATCGGTTTGAAATTTGGGAGTTGTTGGAGGGACTACCGGTGGGGGAGGTGCTGGCGAAAGATGGTGTGGTGGCCGTGTGGATTACGAATGCTGCACGGGTAAGGAAGGGGGTGGAGGGGCTGTGGAAGAAGTGGGGGTTGGAGGAGAGGGCTGAGTGGTGTTGGCTTAAGATTACAACGAGCGGGGAAGCGGTCATACCATTGGAAGCGGAAGGGAAGAGAGGGTATGAAGTACTTTTGATGGGGGCGAGGAAGGGGGAAGTATCTTCGGTAGCTCCATTGGCACGGTTGTTGGAAGATAAAGTGCTGGTGGGGGTGCCGGAGGTGCACAGTAGGAAACCGTGTTTGAAGAAGATTGTGGAGAAGGAGATGCCGGGACATAAGGGAGTGGAGGTGTTTGCAAGATGTTTAACAGAAGGGTGGACATCACTTGGAGATGAGGTGGTTAGGTTCAACTGGGAGGGGTGGTGGGGGGATGAGGTGAATTGCGGTGCAGGAGATGAGGCGAATTGCGGTGCAGGAGATGAGGCCAAGAAGGATTAGAACCTCTTTAGGACCCCTTGGTGAGTTTCTATGAATTTTGAGGTATCTGGCTATCTGAACATCAGGAACGACTTTGGGGAATTCTCTATGGGGAATTTTGGATTGGATCTCACTCATAAAGCGATTTTTGGCCTTTTGAACAGGCCAACGTTTTGATTTTATTATTCAAGAGAATCTAGATCTATTTTTAATCCAGAATCATCATCTATGTTTTTAACCCCTTTTCTCCTCCTCCGCTTCACGATACACCTTCGTTGTTGATGCGTTTCCGTTACTCCACTTTTTCACCTGCACCTTCAGCTTGCCTGATGTCCTGAGCCACTTTCGGCATACCATCTGCAACCTTCACTAATGCAGCCATTGGTTTAATTTTCTTATCGCACATTTTCATAGATTCTTCCGCTGTAGGATTGTTTGATTCGACCAACTCCGCCTCCCGAACGACTTTCACCTCAACTGCCACCTCGGCCTCAGATGAGTGCGCGACCGCTGTCACGCTAATCTCGTTAGTACTAAGCTCCCTCGATACGTCTGTGTTACTCCGTCTTCGACTCTATCGACTCTGGCTTGAGGTCTCCGCAGGAAACAACCTGCTTCGGAACCTTCGGCTTCTCTATAATGTCCTCATTTATCAAGGAAGATCCAGGGAACGCAATAGAAATATCGGGAAATTCGAATTCGGAGCCGAGTTCCGGAGAATTTGACATAATGTTCAGTCCAGGGTTCTCGAGTGTCTTCAACTTTTCCGCTATTGTCTTTACGGTCTCTCCATATTGTTGGCCAGCTCCGGGTACCTTTCCATCGAAGATTTCTGGTTTCGGCTTACTGAACTGAGACTCCTGTGCGCATACCTCGCTCTCAGAGAGTAGTGAATGTAAAATTTGCACAAGCTCTCCAAATGCGTTTTGAATTCCCTCGAGTGATGGCACTGTCAAGTCCCTGGGTGGTTCCATGGGTGATATCCCATGATCGGACGACTCGACCTCAGGCTCTTCGGACACCTGATCTTCTGCTTTAGGCTGGGCTATTTCTGGTTTTGATTCATTGGTTACCTTTGCCGTGATAGTTTTATCGAAGGCATCTTTGTCGGAATGGTGTAGAGGTAGTAAGAGTAGCCAATTCTCATCGTCCGTCTCAAAATCGGCTTGCGCTTTGGCCTGGGGCACCGTATCTTCTGCTTTAGGCTGGGCAACTTCTGATTTCAGTTCTCCGGTTTTCTTTACTGCCATAATTTCACCAAAGACAACTTCGTTGGAATGGTGCAGAGGTAGTAGGGGTAATAAGGGTAGCCAATTACCACCCGCCGTCTCAGCATCGGCTTTCGCTTGGGTCTTGGGCATCTTGTCTTCCGTTATTACCAAATCTTCCGCCTTGACCAAATCTTTGCCCTCTGTCAGGTTTTCCGCTTCTGGGCCTTCCTTCTCTTCTACCTTCTCCTCCCCGCCCTTCTTCACCCCCACCTCATGGGCCTCCAACTCAAACCTCTCAACCACCTCCTCCTTCTCCATTTTCTGAAGGTCCATTTTTGCTATTATAGCTTTTGCCTTATCTAAGCAAAAACAAGCACAATGAATGGCAATACCAAAGATCCAAACTCCAAATAACATCGAATGGAGGACTTGATTCATTGACATTTCGACAAGACTTGCCATGATTTGTGGTGGTATGTATTCGATTTCGACTAAAATTGCTGAGAATCTGAGGCGTTGATTGGAATTGTGTGTATATAGTGTAAGATATACTCATGAATGGAGGGGTGAAATGCGGGTTATATAGCATTTTGGGGAATTATCTTTCTTCATGATGATGATAAAAGTTAATGAGGAATTTTGATAGAGATGTTCATGAGGATCACCAAAGTTCTGCATGTGCATGACTGGATTGATCGAGATGGGGACTCGGCTGTCTCATCGTCATGATCAAGCTTCGAGCAAACACGGCTCACAGACCAACCGACGCGAGATGACAGAGATTGTAGACGGAGTAAAGGGGGGCTACAGGCCCACACAACAAGACCGCATATGAGTTAGTACTCCCGAAAGACCTGGGTTGCTTTGGAAAAGAAGAAGAACATTTTTTTTAAAAAAAAAGAATGGAGGAGCGGCGAATCGAACGCCGGACCGCCTCTATGCTAAAGAGGAATTATACCACTAAACCACACCCCCATTTCATGGTAGCACCTATAGTATAGTAAATATAAAAGACAATTTATTTATCATGTCACATTGAGCTGCTATTGTGATATCCCATGATTCAAGCGTCATTCAGACATCCTGCGTTCTTTATGCATGGCCGTGTGAATTATCGTCTTTATAATAATTTGTTAGGTTTGGTTTCTTCTCCAAAGTCGTTCTGATGCGCACTACTGGATTTATTTCCTGTCATCAACGTATGCCTGATCCAAGATGAAGAGTTTCATAGAAATTCTACCCGACCGACGATAATCCAAAACCACTACCTCCCAGATCATTTTGGCCTAGATAGTTCTATAACTAAAACCTCAATATTAGAAAGCCGTATCTAATAATCCCAAAAGATTTTCAACGGTTCCGAGGATTATCAAGTGCAGTCATCAATGTCAATCTTTGAGATTTAAAACCCATCCAAATTTAACAAATCAGTCCAATTTCAATTCTAAAAGCAAGAGTTCATCAGGCTTGACCTTGAGGAATTAAACGGAATCAGGTCCAAGCCTTATCATATCAAGTCCTGGAAGGACCAAGGAATGTTCAATGTTCTATGTCCAATGTCATTAAGTCCTTGAATTTACACTTCCCCTTCCACAGACGCCTCCTGTTCCTTCCCTCCCCCATCCCAACCCCCGTTATCATTCCTCCCACCCTGCACATCCCTCCACACCCTACGCCCCGGACGTTTGGACCTTAAATTCAGGGATCGCTTACAGGAACTCGTAACCGCTACGTGTTCAGGTGAAATTCAGGATTAGCTGGGCAGCCATGGACGTCAATGCGTCTATAATGCCGCATTGACGCAACCGCATCTGTTTGTAGAACTGATATGGTGAGATAGATGGAACCGCGTGGGGGATTAACAAGATTGTATGGATGATTTCGGGGATTTCTAGGCGGCTTGAAAAAATAACCGTCAAGGACGTCCGCGTCCGTGCGTTATAGTTATGCATCAGAAGAAAGCAGGTTATTCTGAATTGAGTAAATATCATCATCATAATGATCATCTAGGCTTACATTCTGTGACATTTTGGCGGCAAAAGTGGGTAAAGGTTGTTGTCAATGCGTGGGTTTTATCCAGATGTATAGTCGATTAACCGCCTCAATAACCAGCTATAACACTCAGTGTTATTCTGTGTGGGGTAATGTCCGCAGATAAATCAGCTCGTCTTGGTGAATCTAGGAAGTCTAGGCAGTCTAGGCAGTCTAGGAGGGATCTCCCGGAGGTGGCGATCTTTACGAATCATTAAAAGTCCCCAGACACCCTTTGGACGTCGTTACACACGTCCCGCTTATCAACAGACGTGCCGCGAGTAGAAGCGCCGTGATACTAAAATGGTTCGATATCAGCTGACTCTTGGCAATAACGCGGTAGGAAACAAAATCTATCACCAGTGTTAGGAATCTATCGAAAAGGTATCAATCGCAATCCTTAAACGACTGGTCCATATCACGGCTGTCAAATCTGTCAGTTTCTTGAATCTTGATTAGAATCTCACACTTTAGACAACGGTATTGCACTTTGTTACCATGGGTGTAGGAAATAAATAACGGAATATCAACCCGTTCCCAGCTGGACGTTGACGTTTTTTGTTGCATATGCAATATCGTGCTGAGACGTGGGATAAATTAGCAATTCCCGATTCTTCATAAAAAATCTCGATCTCTTCCTCCCAGACGGTAAAATAAACTTCCTCTGACTCGTGACCCCACCCGCCATAAGCCATATTATTCACCTTGGCTCACTCGAAGAGCATATATAAGATTCCGATGGCGGCGGAAAATCCCGATCTCCAAACGCTGTCCCATGTGCGCAATGCAAGAGCCATAGCGAATACCCCACGTCCACGGATTTGGAAAGATGCGGGACGTGCACACTGGGGGGTTGTGATAAAAAGCCTTCTCATTGTGCTTTTTCTGCTGGACAAAAAAGAAGTATACTACTACTTCCAGAGACGTGCGTGACGGCGCCGACGTAAGTACTGAATTTCTTTGACATGCGATAATAGTTCGACTAACAGCAGTATAGACTTTGAGCTCGGCCGAAGCGACTCCTGTGGAAAAGGCGGGGGTACTTGTGGGTTGTTTACCCGAGTACTTACAGCATCCCCGCGTCGGTGTGGGGAAATGCGGTGAAGATGCATTTCGATCTCAGGGAACAAGATTTGCCAGCTCAATTATCAATGCGCATTTCACGAGGATCTAGAAGCAAGACAATATAAGCGGGGAAAAAAACTTCGTTGTTCAAAGATTTTTCAAGTATTGAATATTTGGAATCTTGGGGAGTTCATCGGCGTTGTCCTTGAAAAAGGCATACATTTATACGGCGTCTTGATTAAACGTTGCTTCCGCATACATACTGTACTTTATTTCCCTATGAATTTTTCCCCACTTAATTTTCATTGCCAACTAACTCACACTAAGATCTCGATTGTCTTGAGTTTCTTTTTTTCCCCTCTATCCAACCTGGCTATTTACTTGGATTTCGAATATTGCATATATCATCTTTTTGAGAATCTGGCAAACCATCCACCCCTGAGACGTATCGAAAATAGTGCTGCCACCAAAAATTCCTCCAGGCCGTTTGCGGATGTATGTGTTTGTCTTAACATAGAGAGAAGTGCTGCAGTCAATATCGGGCCGCTGGGGGTATGAGAGGGGATAGGAGGGGAGGGGGAAAATCGATAGGGCTCAGGGCTTAACTACTGTTTGACCGCTATTTACTCTAATGGGTTTGGCGCTATGGGGCGAAAATGGTCTAGAGCCGGCCGGACGTCAGTTCAGAGTTTAGTCAATTCGCCGTATTCCGTATTTTTTTATCGTGGCAAAACCAAATCTCAATAAATAAGTGGAGAAACTTGCAAGACCAGGCGAGAGGATATAACGTCCTTCAACCGCGGTTCAGGTTGGTCGGTAAAAACGGTGAATCCAGGTGAAGCCAGGTGATTTTCAAATCGCAAGTACAAGTCCCATCTCGGACGTGCGCAGCGAAAAATTTCTGCAATAATACATCGAAACGGAAAATGTATCAGAAAATCTATTATAAAAGTCATGTACAGTATTATCATAACACCCCGTGATATTCCTTACAAAAAGCCGGAAATCGGTGGTAAGATCGCGATATCGGCTGCATCGGGGTATACCGATTTCAATCCCGGGCGTCCGATATGGGCACCATATTAGAAAGTTCAGCTTCACACCGATAAAATCCGGTTCTGTAGCACCCGACAAAACCTTAACGGAAACCAGGCTTTATCCGATACGAAACTACAGCCCAGTTCAGATCGATATTGTATGTAAGGCTAGTTTACGGATCCGAATTACCATGGAAGGAAGGAAGGAAGTGCTCGGACGCTGTCGGACAACGTTATCCAACGTTATCCAACGTCAGACAGCTTCAAAATTTCGACATGTAGAGTACATAGATGATATACTCATTGAAGTAGCTGAGCACAAGGGCTATCAACTATTTTCTATGGCACCATAAATCCTCAAGATCCTCAAACATTTTCGATGTAGGAAACCGCATCATTACTTTGGCAATATCAATAGTTCATCTCTTCTCCGCTTAATTCAATTCCCCCATTCTTACATTAGGAAGCCCAAGTATTATCCACATCATATCCAGCCTCAGCCTCCGTCTCGGAACCTCGATCTGCGTCCTATGAGCGGGGTATACCGTAGGGGCTGGGATGTATTATCACTCATGCCGATAAACTCATGGTCAATATTATATGTATACAGAAAACGGCGCTGGTCGGTTGGAGATGTCGGAGAAGTATCCGCGCTACGCATGTCAAATAGTATATACAATATATATACGCGTCAAGCGGCCTTACCGGCGGTCTGGCGTTTACTGGCGGGAATTCAAAAGGAAATCGACATATGATACATAAAACTATATCGTTTGTATTTATAGCGGTTTATAAGCTTGAATTCAGCACTATGCGGTTTATGTAGGATGTAGAGATGAAAATACATGGATAGATATGGTGCTATATACCAAATTTTAGAGGTGTTGAAAATTGGGGTGTAGGCATTACATAGTTATTGCGTTGGGAAGAAGGGGGGCATGAAAAGAAAGAAATAAATAATATACGTACATATGTGAAGGATACCATAACCAACAAACCCCCGCCCACCAGGAAAACAAGTCTCACTGTAGGTTCAAAACCTCCAAGCTCAGCATAAGGTCCCCACGCCAAGCAACTCAGAAACACACGCAAAGAGACACCAAGCATTTCTCACCCACTTACCCCTGACTAAGGAACATTTAACATACTGACACAATTCCCAATCCCTAAAACATCACACATGAAACATCACACATCGTACATGAAGCATCAACAACGAAACCCCAAATCAAAATCAAAATCAAAAACCTTCCTCAGATCCCGTCCCAAAGACACCCAGAAACATCCATGAGACAGTAATGGAAAGTGTAAGTGTAAATGTAGACTTGCTTTCCTACTTGAGTCAGTCAACTATTCACGTGGGATATGTTTCTTTATCCCGTGTTTGTTTCTTAGGTACCCCTATAATGATGGTTGGTGGTATCTTCTGTGGACTGGTTATGAGGGTTTGGTTTGGTTTGGTTTGGTTTGGTTTGGTTTGGTTTGGTTTGGTTTGGTTTGGTTTGGTTTGGTTTGGTTTGGTTTGGTTTGGTTTGGTTTGGTTTGGTTTGGTTTGGTTTGGTTTGGTTTGGTTTGGTTTGGTTTGGTTTGGTTTGGTTTGGTTTGGTTTGGTTTGGTTTGGTTTGGTTTGGTTTGGTTTGGTTTGGTTTGGTTTGGTTTGTTTATGGAGTAAATGAATTGACGCGGCTTGAGTTAGAGAAGCAGGAAGGGAAGGGAAGTTGGCATGGGCTTGGGATTTTAGTTATGGATCCTTCGATACCTTAATCCCGCGGTTGTTGTAAACTTAGCTCAGACTGTTGCGTTTTTATTTTACTATGATATGCTATGGCTTGAGTATGGCTTGATTATGGCTCGATTCTGGATACTCTGTATTGTTGGAAAATTTGACGGGTTGACTGTTTCATATAGAAGGTCGAAGGGTTGAAGGGTCGGAGGGTTGGAAGGTCTAAGGGTTGAAGGGTTGGGGGTTTGCTAATTTACCAAGGGTAAAACCCTCTCCCGGCTTTCCCACTTTACCCCGTGCTCCTTGTTCCGTGTTCCAAGTTCAGAATCCAAGTTCAATGTCCACCATTCCATTCTAATTCCCTTAGCTCCAAAACTAATCTTCAAAACCTAATAAATAAACCTAATCCCATGAATACAACAACGTCACTTGATGATACGCGAGTATATTCATGACAAAAACATTTCTCAATTCATTCACACACACTTAAGATTTCTTCCTGGCAACAAACCGACCAACTAACCAACCAACCGACTAATTAACACTAAACTTAACAAACATAGATAGATAAATCCCCAATTCCTAAGTCAAAGAAATTAAAAACTCCATAAACGCCTTTACCAAGTAAACTAAATAAGTAATCGTCATCAGTCATTAATATAAGAAAACGGACTTTCAAAGCAAGCAAGCAAGATAAATAAACAAGCAAAGAAATGAGATTTGCAGAGTAAGAACGATTCCAAGATCCCAAGCGCCCATATGTGTGCCAAAGTGCTGATGTGCCGATATGTGTCAAAGTGTGCAAAGAAAAAAAGTATAAAAACAGAACCAAACAAAAGACAAGCAAGTAAAGCAAGTACAAGACAAAACAAGGAAAAACAAAGCAAAGTAAGGTTATGTAAATCAAAGCCAAACAGTGAGAATCTAAACAAAACCCAATCCCCAATCCCCAACAAAAAAACTTTTTTTCATATATGATAACTCAAGGAACCCCAAAAACAAAACCCCTAAATGCAGCCGAATTAAAAAGAAACTCGTTTCAATGCCAGCCATTCAAACCAGAAGCCAACATTCTGTCGATAAAGTATACCAAATACTATCTACCTATCTTCCCCAACCACCCTGTGCAACCGTGGGACTCATCCTCTTCAAAATCACACGTTCTCCCAAAACTTGAGCCATAGCTCTTCCTTGATAAACTCCATAATTCCAATTCCACCCCGGGGGACTTTTTGCTTCATATCCTCCTGCTTGTTGCTGTCCTGGTTCCGGCCCTCCCCGGATTGCTTCGAAGTCGAAGAGAGTTTTTAGTTGCTGCTCTTTATTTCTTTGTAAAACCGGGCTACCAGGGCTCAGAGGATTAATAGGACTCCCAGGTGGCAAGCTCCCCGGTGGTAGACTACCGATCTTCGGACTACCCGGCCCCATCTTAGGTGATGTCATCGGCATGTAAGGCGTGACCAAATCAATAGATCTAGGCGAAGTGGAAAATATATTCGGTCTATGTAGTGGAGGAAGAGGACGGGTGTACGAGCTAGGTACCGGGACAGCTGTTGTGGGGGAATATGGCGTGGTATTTAGGGATGACAGAGTTGTGATATTGCTAGAGGTTTTTGCGCGGAGGTGTTGAGGTCTTGTGGGGGTTGGAGTGTGAAAGCTTGGCGATGTGAGGGGGTTATGGTCATCATTGCTAAGGATGCTACGGCTGCTGGAGCTGCGTTCCATGGTTTCGCTTTCATGGCTGTGATGAATTGTCGGACTCTTATTATCCCGATCGCTGCAATCGCTGTAATTGCTGGAATTGCTGTAATCGTTCCGCTCATAGGGTGGGGTTGGGTTGGCGGGTTTGACATAATTTCTTGGAGGGGAAAAGTGGTCTTGCGATGGTGGTGGGGTCATGGAATAAAGATAGGGATTGTATTGTTGAGGAGATGTCGTGGGAATTGTGATTTTGGCTTGGTCTTTGCGTTTGCATTTTTCGGAACAGTAGAGGAAGGTTGTATTTGGGATGTTAATTTGTTGTTCGCAGTGCGCACTATGCGGGGATGGAATATTAGCGGTTATTTTTGAGGTATGTATTGAAACAGTAGTTCTAGATCGCAAATTTGTTTTCTTGTTGCAGGGGGAAAGGTAAAAGCTTCGTCCGTCAAGGTAAAACAATGACATAGACAAAATTGACAGCGAGCGCACATATGAAGCAAGCAAGCTGCGACACATACACATACACAGCAGCAGCAGCACCACGCCATGCATTCTGCGTGCATTGATCGCGGCATAACCAATTGCTCGAAACAAAAAATTTAAACAGGGTATGAAGGATGCGACCGCAATTGGATGGGTTTCCTTCTTGCGAAGAGGTGTGGATGTCGGAAACGAGATGAGGGTGTGGGAGTAATATGCAACTGCAGCTGCAATGCAACCAAGTAAAAAAAAAAAGGCGGGGATAGCTTTAGGACAGAAGACCAGAGCTCCAAGTTGTTGCAACAAGCAACGAAAATAAAGTAAAAATCGAAAACTTACCAGAATGGCAAAAAGCTTTGGGCCATTGATGGATCGGAGTCGGTGAATTCTGTAGCTGTGGTATCGCGCGGTGGTTTTAATCCTCGAATTTTGGATCCGTTGCTGATGCTTCGAGGTGCGAGCTGAGGCCGAGTGACCCGCGGTTTCTTATGGTTCGCCAGTTTGCCGGTTGTAAAGGGTTGCTCTGAAAAAAGTGTCGTAATAAATGCGCTCAAGGCCGGAAAGTTATGCTATAATTGTAGATGATGATAAGACACCGGTCGTGGATTCGGTCCAGGTTCTTGTGTTTGTGTAGAAATTCCTTTCGTCGTTGGTTATTGGCGCCGTGGAAGGTAGGACTCGTGTCGATACCTGGGTGAAGGATCTTGTTGTGTTGCTTCTCTGGGGGGATGGAGTGCTGTTATACTAAGTGGACTGCAGCTCTAATTTCCTTCTGGAAGACCCGTGGAATACTCTAGTGGCTCCCTCCTGTGATATTGGGGGGGGGGGGGGGGACGCTGCTAAATTGGGGCAAAATATCTTTGGATTGCCCTTTGTGAGTGATCTCTGACACCGGGGATGCTGGTGCTATGCTGGTATCAATAAGGTGGCTAGAGCAAGCCACGTTGTGCAAGCTAGTAGACTTCGACTTGGAATTCTCGGTTTCAGCTTTGATCCAGTGGATTGTTATTGTGGGAAGTTGTTTCCAGGAACCCGATTCCACCGATCGATGCGGGCTACAATGGGAGATTTGTGATGGAATTGGAGTTTTTGAGGAGGGAGGGTGGGTGGAAGATGTGAGGCAGCAACGGACGTGAGTAGTTATCGTAGTGTGTGTGTGATAATTGTGGAATCTGGATTGAGTGATTCTCGTGGCGGATTGAGATATTTGCGGAATCTGGATGGATGATTGCAGGTAGGTAGGTGCACGGAAGGCAGAGAAGTAGGTAAGTATAGTTTGACAAGAATAGCTTTGTAATTTTGGGGGGAGCTATGCTCTCTTGCCCTCTTGTGAGTGAAGTTTGTTTCGTAAGTTCGTAAGCGTCCTTGTTGAAGTGAAGTGAAGTGAAGTGAGGTGTAGTGAAGCGAAGTGTTCTTTTCTTGATCAACTGAACTTGGTCTTGAACTGTGTTCCGTTTGCCCTTCTTTTCTTTCTTTCATATCCGGCCGGACGAGGAAGGGATGGTGGTGTCTTTGTAGTAGTTTTACCTTCCCTGTGGATCACCACCGTAAGCATCTTTTTTTTCTTTTTTTTTTGGTGCTCCCTCTCTATTTTGCTCTCTCTCTCTCTCTGTTTCTCTCGCAGCCAGACCCACCTAAGCTTGATCCAACGGTGCGGCTTCTGACAATCTGCCGAAGCGGTCTGGTAATCTGCAGCAGAAGCAGAAGCAGCATTTCTTCGTTTGATCCGTTATTTTTCGCGGGGGTGGGCATTGCAGGGAAGGGAAGGGCAGGGCAGGGTAGCAGCAGTAGCAGCAGTAGCAGCAGGAGGAGGGGTGGGTGTGTGTGTGTGTATGGGCGGACAAGCAGCTGGGAGTGGTGGTATTGGCTGGCAGTAACTGGTAGTAATTGGTGGCCGTGGTACAGGACAAGAAGCGGACTGGACGGTGACCAGTCCATGAGAACTGTGTAAGCTAAGCTAAGCGTGGTTGAAGGGTGTCGGAAAGGTTGCCAGGCCAGACCAGCCGCCAGGCAAAGGTCAGTCAAAGGCAACGGACGAGGAGGAACGATGCGAAATCGAGCACGCACGCACGAACCAAAAGCCTCGTCCTCGGCTGAGCAGCTCCCCACGTGCAGTAGAGCCATCAACAGACACATGGGTTAAGGACTTTTTGAGACTCTCCAGGCTTTTCTATGGTTCTACATATCGCAAAGGCGAGGCGAAGAGCTAGAGCTATGTTGAGCTGGGTTCTCACGACACCAGGACACTATGGTTGCCATAGGACACTAGGACACCACCAATTAGCACTCAACACCAGGACACCACAAACACCGGGACACCACCAACCAGCACCGGGATACCAACCGGCACAAGCACAACCAGGCTGCTTCATAGCTCTTACAGGTCGCAAGAGGCTGGCTTATGGCTTCGGACTGTATTATGGCACTATACGCACAGACAGGCATAATTATATTGGCACCATATCTTTGCTTTTCTCTTGATTAGATAAACCGTCCTCGCGATGAGTTGAGTTGAGTTGAGTTGAGATTTGATTTGATGCAAATTCCATCAGCAAAACCAGTGTCGTAAAACTGAAAGTCCTGTTTATGATCTTGTGCATCAGTTCCATACGGCGTAAATGGAAAGTAACTGATCAAGCAAAGCCCACCAAGTGTGAAAAGAAAAGATGGAAGTGGAAGAATATGATAGATGAATTGATAGTCTAGAAACAAAGAGCGAAAGAAACAGCAAAGATATAGAACCTCCATGGCAGTTCCATCTGCCAAGAGAACACTCCCCGACAAGCAAGTTCCAACACTACGCAAGACAAGATAAGGCCATCCACTACCTCTCAGTAAACAACAACAACATAGACAGCCATTCAGTATTAATCCCAAACTGGTATGTATTCACCAAAACCTATCAGTCATCAACAACCTGCAAACAAAGCAAAACAAACTCGGTTGATACGGTGTTTAATCCAATTATCCTGTGAGTATCTACTGACTGTAGCATGCTAGTATACATACCGTCGGTGCATCGAGCTAGGTTAAGTAAACTAACTAAGATAGGCGAACTAACCAAATATATCTAACCAAATAAGGTAAGTCTACCGCGCAAGAGTCACGAAAGTCACGAAAGGACACACACTTCACCTTGGCGCTTTCTAACCGCCAACTTTTCGCTTAATTTTCCTATTTGGGAAATTCTACAGAAACATCACGGCTTCAAGCCCCCCCCTATCCGCGGCCCTGGCTCTCCACCAGCCCGCAGGCATGCTCCGCTTTGGGGAGACGTCCTCTCTCCAGCGGCATGCCCCGAGTCCCTCCACTCCGAAACCCAGCGGCCAACCAGAAGACGACATGTTTGGCACCGCCCGCTCCGTCCCTCATGGTACCCCCACTCCGATGGCCATCAGAGGCTCTTCCGCAGCACACGCTCGCCTCCAACAGGCAGTTGGAAAACGAGCCCAAGCCACCCAGCCCTTCGAAGAGGAAGGCCCTGCGTGTGAAAAACGCGAGAAACGCGGAGACGACGCGCCCACGGTCGTGTCTGTCATTAACCCTGAGTACATCCTCAGCCTTGGTAAGAGGCTAGATGCCCTGGACAAACGCGTCCCCGCCCTGGAGGAAGAGGTCACGCGCCTCCGCACAGTCAATCGTGAGCTTCGCGACCGCCTTAACGAGGCTCTCGCCAGACCCGCCCCGCCCGCCCCCAGGCCGTCCCGCCCCACCGCGCAAACCACCGCCGCTCCGCCCCGTCCTCCCGTTCCGATAGCCACCCAGCCGACCATCGCACAGATCGCCGCTGCCAACGCGAGCCTCCCCGCACCCACGCCTGCCCTTACCACCCCGTGGGCCACTCACCAGTCACGTCACGCGAAGAAGGTCCAGCAACGCGCTGGTAGCCTTCACGCCCCCGCCACAAACCTCCCGTCTGAGGTCCGTCGTATCGTCTTCGTTCGTGACCCCGCCAGCGCAAACTGCTCCCAGCCCCTGGACGCGTACACGGCAGCCATTAACAACTGCTTGTGGTACAAGAATGCGCCTCAGTTCCACCGCGTTTTGAAGGTGTCCCGCAACGCAAAGGGTACCCTGACGGCCACCACCGTCCCAGGGGTTGATGCAGCCACGCTTTTACGTTTGTATCGTAACGAAATCGTAAACGCAGTTAGGGAAGTAGACCCCGGGGTTACTGATGTCGAGGAGCTAGACCGTTGGGTAGCCCTCAAGGTGCACGGCGTGCCGCTTGCGCGTTTCCTGGGGGAAGGTTCCCACGGAGTGCAAAAACTCCAGGTGGAAATACAAGCAAACCATGAAAACGTAGAAGTACTACCTAACGTCCGTTGGCTGGGTAAGGTTGAAGAAATTCGTGAGCGCTTCGTTCGCGGTGCCACCCAAAGTTCATCCGCTGTAGTTTTCGTGAGAAGCTCCGCTTCCGCCCGCCTGCTAATCACCAAAGGCGTCTTGCTGGGCAGTCGCCGCCACCGGGCAGAGCTCTACGTCTTCGAAGGCCCCGACAGTCAGTGCTCCGGATGCCTAAAATGGGGCCACATCCGCGAGCGCTGCTCCACACCTGATGTGTTCCGGTGCGCCTTCTGCGCCCTCAGCCACCCCACCGCGAAGCACCCCGCGTGCTCATTCGCAGGCTGTAGCAAGCCCATGGGCTCCGCGTGCCCCCATTCCCTCCCGGTACCTAAGTGTGCTAACTGCGGGGAAGAACACTTCGCGACAGCTCGAACCTGCCCTGATCGCCTCGCCGCCATAGCGGCCGCCCGCCTCGCCCGCTCGTCCCGATTAAACCCTGTCACCGCTGCCGCCCCCACCTCGCGTGTAGCCCCCACTCCGACTCCCTCCTCCCCTCCGTCCCCCTCCCCCCAGACTCAAGACCCCAGCCCCTCCACCGCCCTGGTGGTTGTGAACCCCTTCGCTGTCCTCATGGACACCGACTCCGAAGTCGCCTCCTCCGCGGGGTCGACCGATGCCGTTGCGCCCACAGAACCTGAATTATGAGTACAATTCAGGTTCTACAGTTAAACTGTCGCAAGAGCGGTGAGGTTCTTACGGCGATCATGGAGAGCGGGAAAGAGTTGGGTGCGGACGTCGTGCTTGTGCAGGAGCCGCCGACGTTCCAAGGGTGGAGACACCCAGCGTACGACTTTTTCTGGGGTGGTAGAGTGATGGCGGCGGTACGTAAAGACTCAGCGTGGACGTTGAGGCCTAGGGAGGATCTCGCGGTGGGAAGCGACGGGGACGTGCAGGTTTTGGACGTAATGTGTCGAGGACACAGGCAGCTCAGGATAGTGAATGTCTACGACGCTCCTCGTAACTCGGACGGAGCTCGACCAGCTAGAGACGTCAGCTGGGATCGTATCATCACCTCGGGAACGGTACTGGCGGGCGACTTCAATGCCCATAGCCAGCGGTGGAACCCCCGGTGTGACGCACCGCTCCACCACGCCTTCCTAGAGTCCCTGATGGATTCCCACAACCTTCATTACGTAGGTGACGGTCTCGAAACTCACCAGCAAACAGGTCAGCTGCGGTACAGCGTTATCGACTTGGTGCTCGCGACGGAGGAGATAGCGACGGCGGTACGAGCCACAAGATTGGACGATCCGGAACATGCCACCACGTCCGACCACGCTGCGTTGTCGTGGGCAGTGTCGACGGTGATAGCTCCGGCGGACTTCGAAGTCCCAACGAGGGGGTGGGCTGTCAAGGAATTGTTGGAGGATGAGGTCGGAGCGGTCTCTGCGGCGTTAGATTGGCGCCATCGAAGCGAACGCAGACCGCTCCTCACGGATCTCAGCACGGAGGAGGAGGTGGAAGATGAGGTAGTTTGGGTACGGGAGGAACTGACATCTTTGTTGGAGGAACGAGCAAGGAAAATTCGGCTCACCGCACGGTCGAAGCGGTGGTGGTGTGCGGAGATTCGTGAGGCTCGTACGGAGTATGGGAGGACCCGAAGAGCGGTCAAGGAAGGGCGCGCGACGGTGGAAGAAGAGCACCAACTGCGCAACGCATATCATTCGCTACAGAGACAGAAAAAGCGTAGGTGCTGGGGGGACTTCCTGTCGACAGCCAACGGGGACGCTGTCTGGGCAGCACTGAGGATGACTAAACCGCGGGCAGCGACGGTGGTAGGTCCGCTCGAGAATGAAGAAGGGCAACGAGCGGAGGACGATCAGGATAAACGTAGGATGCTCGCGGAAGTATCCTTTCCCCCCCCTAACCCCTTCTCGGAGTTACCACTCCCCCCGGGGCCGCCTGGAACCCTGTGGCAGTCAATCTCGTTACAATCCGTTTCCTCCGCTTTGTCCAGACAGAGCAACAAGAAGGCCCCAGGCGCTGATGCGCTGGGTGTCCCCATCATCAAAGCCCTGCTTTCGTGGGATCCTGTGAACCTGGGCACAGCTTCGACTATGCAGAGGCTTATCCGATTGTATCTCTAGTGCTTCGTCCTCAGTGTTGACAGACACTTCGTTCCCAAGAACAGACAGACACTTCGTTCCCAAGAACTAATAGAGCTTATCCAAAGATAAAGCTAGGAAGAGAATTAATCGATCACAGGCGGAATAAACTTAAGGGTTGTCTTCGGAGGTATTCGTTGGTGTAAATAGGTATCGTTGCGTAGAGGATCAAATGGTTGATGATGGAGGAAGGAGAGGGAAGACAAAGGCTCTTTTATAGACTTTCGTCTACAAGTTCGCCCAGACTTCCTAGGGAACCAATTTCCAAACTGAGCCTAGGAGATAAGACAAGAGTCATTTCTGAGACGCATCTGCTGATAGATTGCATCATACAAAGTGCGTAATCATATTGATTACTTGCTTGCATGATGCTTGCTATCGTCAGACTAATCCTTGACATTCCTCTCTGTACTACCACACCTTCCAATCAGGTGTCAGGGTTATGAGTCATATGGGAGGGCAACTCCGCTTGACTGCATAATGCATGAACTCCTCTGACAAATAACATGCGAGTCATTTATCTTGTGAGTCGTGCTATCATAGATCTCCCTAGAGAATCTCGATTGCGAATGGAGGAATCTGACATCATAAGGCATCCCTGCCCTACCGGAGTGGATCACTCCGACACATTCCTGTGTGATGTCATTATGGCTCCACCTGCGCGCACTTGCGCGCAGCCACACCCTGGTGTGGATGCAAACGCCGAGCTGTTCCTTGGTTGGTAGTCAATAGCCTAAGGGCGCGTCATATCGGTTCCACCAAACAGTTTCCTTGAGAGGGTTGCATGCTTATGGACGTCGTCTCATGCCTTAGCAATCTTGACCCTTGTCCATAGCCCCACTCCTGTTTGCCGACTAGACTCTGCCTTGTTTTCCTGGCTGACCATTCACCCAACTAAGTAAGACCGGATGATTTCGTCGCACCGCTCTGCACATCCTTGGAACTCTCTTCCGATGCAGACCCCTTTGTAGCCGTGAACTTCCGAACACTCCTCAAGTATAAGGAGGTGTCCTTTCGTCTTCGTCTTCGTTCTCCATCAGCGTCGTTCGTAGTTGCTCAAGGGTAAGTCGACACCCATGAGGTAAGTGTTCCCCAATCTCTTCTCTTCTGAATCCTCCCAAACTGACATTGAATAATAGTTGCGACGCCTCGGGCCGGGATCCTCGTGAGGTCCTATCGGAAAGTCACGAATCACGTGACGTGGCTTGTCGGAGCTCCTCTGGGGGTTCCGGCCCGGGATACTAATCTGACTATTCATTCTCTGTCGAGTTTGCCATATTCTCCATTGCGTTATATATGATACCAATTCTATTCTCACACATTTTAGGGTGTGACACCACCTCTCCCCTATTCAAGCTTCGTCCCGAAGCTCGTAGTTCATCTTTCTGTGATCGCACCACGCCGTAGCCTAGTGACTTAAGTGATCAATTTTGGATGTAGTCCTCCAGCCCCTACATCCTACTACCAACTCTACCTGATGAAAACCACATGGGAAAAACATCAAGCATTAGTCTTTGAGTCGGTAGTCCCTCGGAGAATCAGGATACTTGAGATGGAAATCTCTTAGCTTCTCCTGACCTCCTACTGAAAAGTTGTCGAAGGGTTCTGCCGTCCAGTCTTTCTTGTTGGGCCACCCTAGCCATTTGACGAGGTAAAGTACTCTGCTGCCTGATTTGTAGCTGCTCATGATTTCGTCTATGTCGTACTCCTCGCTTCCCTCAACATCGTCTGCTTCCCGAAGAATTTTGTTTGGGTCTGGTGGAGCTCTGGTTCCAGTGTGGAAGGGCTCCAGTAGGGAAGTGTGGAAGACATTGTGGATCTTCCATCTTCTTGGTAGTGTGAGACGTATTGCTGTTGGGGATATGACTTTTTCGATTTGGAATGGACCATGTAATTTGTGATCCAATTTGTGTGATGGGCGTCTTGTTTTTATGTGTCGTCCATCGAGCATAACCAGGTCTCCCACTTGGTAAGTAGGGGCCTCCTTTCGCTGAAGGTCTGCATACTTCTTCATTCTTTCTTGTGCCTTCTGTAATGCTGACTTAGCACCTTCATGCACTGTATGCATCCAATGAGCGTATGCTTTGCTGGCAGGGTTTTGCACAGCTGTTGGAATGGGATTGCTGGCAATGGGGTTGTAACCGTAATTCGCATAAAAAGGTGATAGTCCTGTAGCGCTGGTTACTGAGTTGTTGTAAGCGAACTCAGCCATTGGCAATAGATCAACCCAATCATTCATCTCATGATTGACAAAGGAGCGGAGGTATGCTTCAATTGTCTGGTTAAGTCGTTCCGTCTGTCCATCTGTTTGAGGGTGGAACGCTGTGGACATTCTAGGTTTGATTGCTAGTGTCCCAAGAAATGCTTTCCAGGTGGTGCTTGTAAACCTGGAGTCTCTGTCCGACACAATATCCGTAGGTAGCCCATGTAACTTCCAAATTTCCTTCGCAAAGATTCTAACAAGGTCTGCAGTTGTCTTGCCATCTTTTTGCAGTGGTATGAAGTGGGCCATCTTAGAGAATCTGTCAACTATTACCCATAGTTGATCGCATCCATTGGATTCTGGTAGGTCGGTGATAAAGTCCATGGCGATTGATTGCCATGGGGCATAGGGTAGTTCCAAAGGTTGAAGTAATCCGTACTTGAGGTGCCGTGCTTTTTTGTCTTTTTGACATTCCATACAACTCCTTACATAAGTTATTATTTGTTCTTCCATTCTTGGCCACCAGAAGTTCCTTCGTATTAATTCAATTGTTTTGTCCTGTCCGAAGTGACCTGCAATTTTCGAGTCATGTTCAGATTCCAGAACTGTCTTTACCAAATCCTTTGGTACCCATAGTTTTTCCTTTCGATAGACTATGCCATTATCTATCGTCAATGGTTCCTTAATTTTCTTTGTTGCCTCCACGTAAATCTCATCCAGCTTACCAGCTTCCTTTACCATCTTCAAGAATTCTTCTGACCATTGAATAAAAGGAATAGAGGAGAGACGTGCTGAAGAAATAATAAATGATGTTCCTTCTCCAGCACTGCTGATTGACGAAATGGATGCAAAATGACTCTTATGCAGGATCGTCGTAATCGGCTGATCTTCACCTCCCCCCTTTTCAGGTCGGAACTCCGGACGCCTAGATAGAGCATCAGGTTTCCCATTTTTAACCCCAGGTCTATAAAAAATCTTAAAGTCAACGCCAGCAAGCTCTTGAGCCCATCAAGCTTGACGTCGATTGAGTACTTTTGTTGTTGTAAAGTACTCAAGGTTTTGATGGTCGCTGTAAACTTGGACAGTGTGCATTGCTCCCTCAAGATATCGTCTCCATACTTTAAATGAGTCCACAATAGCCAACAGCTCTTTGTCATGGATCTCATAGTTAATCTCAGCAGGAGTGAATTTTCTTGAGTGGAAAGCAATGGGGTGCAACTTTCCATCTTCCCCCTTCTGGGATAGAACTGCGCCTAAAGCAAAATCTGAAGCATCTGTTTCAACAATGCAAACCTGTCTTGGGTCAAAATGACTTAAGATTGGTGCAGTAGTGAAACGACTTTTGAGCTCATCAAATGCTAGTTCCATAGCAACAGTCCATTCCCATTTCTTCGCATCGCCCTTTGTTGATTCTGTGAGAGGTCGACATATTTTGGAGAAGTCCTTGATGAATCTGCGATAGAAGTTTGCGAATCCAAGAAAGCCCTGTGTTTCTTTCAAGGATTTTGGGGGTTCCCATACCAGGACTGTTTGTACCTTGTCCTTTGCCATTTCAATGCCATTTTCGCTGATAATATAACCCAGAAATTCCACTCTGTTTTGTCCCCAAACACATTTTTCCGGAGAGATAACCAGCCCATTTTCTTCCAATCTTTTTAACACTTCCTTAACCAATTTGTCGTGTTCTTCCTCTGTCTCAGCATATATGAGAACATCATCGATATACGCAATTACTCCCTGATCCAACATGTCTCTAAAGATATGATTCATCATATCTTGGAATGTGGCTGGGGCATTGCTCAAGCCAAAAGGCATAACCGAAAATTCATATAATCCATATCGGCATCGAAAGGCCGTTTTCCATTCATCTCCTTCTTTTATTCTGATGAGATGATATCCATTCTTGAGGTCCATTTTTGTAAATATTTTTGCTCCTCTAACTCTGTCTTGTAATTCTGACATGAGTGGGAGTGGGTACCGGTTGGCAATTGTAATTTTGTTGATGCCCCGGTAATCAACACATAACCGTAGACCTCTGCCATGAGGCTTTGGGACAAAGAGAATAGGAGCTGCTGCTGGTGACTTGGAAGGTCTGATTTTACCAGTACGCAGCATATCCTTCAACCATTCTCTAAGTGTCTCTAGCTCAACTTCGTTGAGAGCATAGACAGGTCCCCAAGGAGGCTTTTCGCCTTCAACTAGGTCAATCGCATGGTCGTAGGGTTTGTGATCAGGAAGCCTATCTGCAGCTTCCTTTGTCATAATGTTGATCCAGCCGCGGAATTTCTCTGGGACTTGCTGAAGGGCCTCAGATAATTCCTCTTTGGTGGATACAGATGAGATGTGGCCTAAGACTAAGGCTTCTGGATGGTCGAGGACATGTTTATCGACCTTCAGTGAGAAGGCACTGGCTTGTGCCTTTGTACATTTTTCTTTGCAACGTGAGGATGTAAAGGAGATTCTGTCTTGATCTCCCCAGAGGTTGCAGGGCTGATGTAGTGCCATCCACCAATAAGGCAGGATAGCATCGCAGTCACTATCTAGTGGAGCGACTTCGAAAGATTCTGCAGCAAAGTGTTTCTTATGCTGCAATATAAAGGGAACCGTAAAGACTTCGCCTGCTCCAGCAACTATCTCATTGTTGAAGTTGCGGATTTGTAAAGGGGTGTCTCTCATAACGGTTGGGATTTTGTATTTGTGGACAAAGGCTTTGTCCAGGAGGGCAGCAGTAGATCCTGTATCAAGAAGGACTCTAACTGTGCGTTGTTGATTCTTGGACCAGTTGAGAACCATGTTGATGATTGGTCTCGGTCCATGGTGAGGAGGAGTGGGAGCTGATTCCTGGGTAACTGGAATAGCTGCTCCATTGTCTTTTCGTCGACTCTTAGTCCTGGTCGACGGAAGGCTGTCCATTGATTTCCTTTTTATTCCTGCGCATTTCCCTATTACTGCGTCTTCATATCCATCCTCCTCGGGTGACGCTTCCCTAGAGGACTTTAAAAATCCGAATCAATGACTTCCTCATCCTCCAATTCCCAAATCCTTGGTTGCGCATCAGACATGTGAGTGTCTTCCTCATCTTGCCTTACTGCAGCAGTCTTCGCCTTCTTGGCTTCCTTGGGCTTTTCTTGTTCATGCCCTTCTTCATGATCTTCATCATCCCGCTTCCTCTTTCCTGAAGAAGCTACCTTTCCATCCTTTGCCAGGTCAGTTCCCCCAACTGTCTTCTTTGCATAGCAGTCGTACATTCTATGACCAGCACGACCACATCGCCAACATTCAGCCTTATCTTTCTTGTGTTTGTCGATTTCGGCTTGGGGTACTCCTTGCAAAGCCTCCCTTCCTGAGGCATAAACCGCCGGTTTATCTGACTTCCTGTCCTTTTTCCCAGCAAATTCCTTCTTAGATCCCTTATCCTTAACCTTTCGGTCCTTCTGCTGCACCTCACGTGGGCGAGCAGCTTCCCTTTCTTTCCCTTTATCCTTGCGTTCCCCACGCACTTCTAAGGTCTTTTTCTTCGTATACCCCAATTCTTCATTCAAGCCTTCCACAACATGTGCAGCTTCTTTGACTGCATGAATCAGGGCAACATCATCATTGGGAACCTCTCCACACCGTTGGTAAACCATCTTCTTGATAGCTGGTGTCATAGCCTCCCATATCACATTCCTAAACATAGGGCCCAGTGCTCCAACACGCATATTCAGATCCTCCAACTTAGTGATATAATCATCGATATCACCATCGTACTGTAGTTCTGTAATGCGTTTGACGTCCTTCTGAGCCTCCCTCTTATCCTCGAACCTTGTCTCAAATGCACTGGAAAATGCAGCCCAAGTATCCTTCAATTTTTGTTTCTGAATAGACTTCCTGCGCTCCTGGTGCCATGCTAAAGCCTTGTGGGTGAATAGACTACCAACCCACTTAACCTGCGCATCTTCATCAGGCCAGGATGTGGCATATGTTTCCACGTAATCCTGTACTGACATCCACCAGGCCCTAAGCAGAGTCTTGTCTTTTCCTGAGAAAAATTGAGGTGCCTTGAGTTCTGGCATCTTGGGTCTCTTTGGTGCATCTCTGGGTCCTTGGATCTTGTCGATAATAGAAGTGAGGAATCTTGTTGCATCCTCCTCAGCTTCTCTTTCTTCTCTAGTCTTTTGGCGAGGGGGCCTTTCTGGCTGTCCGTGTCACACCCTAAAATGTGTGAGGATAGAATTGGTATCATATATAACGCAATGGAGAATATGGCAAACTCGACAGAGAATGAATAGTCAGATTAGTATCCCGGGCCGGAACCCCCAGAGGAGCTCCGACAAGCCACGTCACGTGATTCGTGACTTTCCGATAGGACCTCACGAGGATCCCGGCCCGAGGCGTCGCAACTATTATTCAATGTCAGTTTGGGAGGATTCAGAAGAGAAGAGATTGGGGAACACTTACCTCATGGGTGTCGACTTACCCTTGAGCAACTACGAACGACGCTGATGGAGAACGAAGACGAAGACGAAAGGACACCTCCTTATACTTGAGGAGTGTTCGGAAGTTCACGGCTACAAAGGGGTCTGCATCGGAAGAGAGTTCCAAGGATGTGCAGAGCGGTGCGACGAAATCATCCGGTGTTACTTAGTTGGGTGAATGGTCAGCCAGGAAGACAAGGCAGAGTCTAGTCGGCAAACAGGAGTGGGGCTATGGACAAGGGTCAAGATTGCTAAGGCATGAGACGACGTCCATAAGCGTGCAACCCTCTCAAGGAAACTGTTTGGTGGAACCGATATGACGCGCCCTTAGGCTATTGACTACCAACCAAGGAACAGCTCGGCGTTTGCATCCACACCAGGGTGTGGCTGCGCGCAAGTGCGCGCAGGTGGAGCCATAATGACATCACACAGGAATGTGTCGGAGTGATCCACTCCGGTAGGGCATGGATGCCTTATGATGTCAGATTCCTCCATTCGCAATCGAGATTCTCTAGGGAGATCTATGATAGCACGACTCACAAGATAAATGACTCACATGTTATTTGTCAGAGGAGTTCATGCATTATGCAGTCAAGCGGAGTTGCCCTCCCATATGACTCATAACCCTGACACCTGATTGGAAGGTGTGGTAGTACAAAGAGGAATGTCAAGGATTAGTCTGACGATAGCAAGCATCATGCAAGCAAGTAATCAATATGATTACGCACTTCGTATGATGCAATCTATCAGCAGATGCGTCTCAGAAATGACTCTTGTCTTATCTCCTAGGCTCAGTTTGGAAATTGGTTCCCTAGGAAGTCTGGGCGAACTTGTAGACGAAAGTCTATAAAAGAGCCTTTGTCTTCCCTCTCTCTCCTCCATCATCAACCATTTGATCCTCTACGCGACGATACCTATTATCACCAACGAAGACAACCCTTAAGTTTATTCCGCCTGTGATCGATTAATTCTCTTCCTAGCTTTATCTTTGGATAAGCTCTATTAGTTCTTGGGAACGAAGTGTCTGTCTGTTCTTGGGAACGAAGTGTCTGTCAACACTGAGAACGAAGCACTAGAGATACAATCGGAAAAGCCTCTGCATAGACGAAGCTGTGCCCAGGTTCACACTATAAACTTAAGGCTACAAGCTACCAAGTTTATTAATCGATACGATAACGAAAAGACCCTCTTCTAGGGCAAGCAAGATCAATTTCACAAAGCACCTACTACTCAGCAATGTCCTCCTACCGCAGAATCACTGCATCCCCGGCAGCCCGTCACGATGACGATGTTTCCATGGGAGATATGGTGGAAGTCCATCGCCCTCAATCATGGGACCAACTCTCTGCAGCTGGTAAAGCTGTAGTTCGCCAGGGAACCACTGTCAGCAGGGACCAGCTTCCAGAATGGTTCGTCAAGATGGTGGACAGGATGGAGACAACTGAACAAGATGTGCAGGCATTGATTGAAGCCCTGAAGAAAGAAGGAGTTTCTGTACAGACCGATATGCAAAACGTCAAGAATCTGTACCAAGAAATGTCAGGCATTATGCAAAATGCCTACGATGTTGTTATTCGACAAGGCGACATCGACAGAGAACTCAACCAAACAGCCATTGTTAGACTCATCCAGTCAAGCAATGAATTCAGTTCTCAGGTTTGGAACGCCCTTGGTGAACTAGCCACGGACGCTCAAGAAAAGCAAACAGCCAACCATCAGGCTGTTCAACAACTCAACATTGGTGTACAAATCATCAATGATTACCTCCAAGGATTCTCCAACCATCAACAAGGATGGAACTTCGGTGTTGAAGGCTGGGCAGCCACAAAGAACCAGGCTGACCAACAAAGGGACGAGCAAATCCGTCTTTTAGCCCACAATGAGCAAGAACAGCAACGAAGGCTTTTGGAGTACGAGACAGAGAGGGAAAATGAGAAGAAGGAGATTATCGATAAGGTCATTCAAAGGGTCATGGACATGACAGCCAATAATCAACCTATCGATGCACAGTCACTTGCGGATGCGGTACAGGACGAACCCCAACGCAGAACTGTCTCCCCAAGCATTTTTCAGGTGGCAGTAGACACAAATCTACCACCCTCTAGAAACGACACACCCCCTCCAGCAGCAGGAGGAAATGGAGGACGAGGCAATGGCCCTCCAAGAAGAAGGGTTACCATTCCCCCTCCTGAGCCCTCCGATGATGGTCGAGGAAGACCCGGACAGCCAGAAAGGCCCCCTCGCCAAAAGACTAGAGAAGAAAGAGAAGCTGAGGAGGATGCAACAAGATTCCTCACTTCCATTATCGACAAGATCCAAGGACCCAGAGATGCACCAAAGAGACCCAAGATGCCAGAACTCAAGGCACCTCAATTTTTCTCAGGAAAGGACAAGACTCTGCTTAGAGCCTGGTGGATGTCAGTACAGGATTACGTGGAAACATATGCCACATCCTGGCCTGATGAAGATGCGCAGGTTAAGTGGGTTGGTAGTCTATTCACCCACAAGGCTTTAGCATGGCACCAGGAGCGCAGGAAGTCTATTCAGAAACAGAAATTGAAGGATACTTGGGCTGCATTTTCCAGTGCATTTGAGACAAGGTTCGAGGATAAGAGGGAGGCTCAGAAGGACGTCAAACGCATTACAGAACTACAATACGATGGTGATATTGATGATTATATCACTAAGTTGGAGGATCTGAATATGCGCGTCGGAGCACTGGGCCCTATGTTTAGGAATGTGATATGGGAAGCTATGACACCAGCTATCAAGAAGATGGTTTACCAACGGTGTGGAGAGGTTCCCAATGATGATGTTGCCCTGATTCATGCAGTCAAAGAAGCTGCACATGTTGTGGAAGGCTTGAATGAAGAATTGGGGTATACCAAGAAAAAGACCTTAGAAGTGCGTGGGGAACGCAAGGATAAAGGGAAAGAAAGGGAAGCTGCTCGCCCACGTGAGGTGCAGCAGAAGGACCGAAAGGTTAAGGATAAGGGATCTAAGAAGGAATTTGCTGGGAAAAAGGACAGGAAGTCAGATAAACCGGCGGTTTATGCCTCAGGAAGGGAGGCTTTGCAAGGAGTACCCCAGGCCGAAATCGACAAACACAAGAAGGATAAGGCTGAATGTTGGCGATGTGGTCGTGCTGGTCATAGAATGTACGACTGCTATGCAAAGAAGACAGTTGGGGGAACTGACCTGGCAAAGGATGGAAAGGTAGCTTCTTCAGGAAAAAGGAAGCGGGATGATGAAGATAATGATGAAGGGCAAGAACAGGAAAAGCCCAAGGAAGCCAAGAAGGCGAAGACTGCTGCAGTAAGGCAAGATGAGGAAGACACTCATATGTCTGATGCGCAACCAAGGATTTGGGAAATGGAGGATGAGGAAGTCATTGATTCGGATTTTTAGAGTCCTCTAGGGAAGCGTCACCCGAGGAGGATGGATATGAAGACGCAGTAATAGGGAAATGCGCAGGAATAAAAAGGAAATCAATGGACAGCCTTCTGTCGACCAGGACTAAGAGTCGACGAAAAGACAATGGAGCAGCTATTCCAGTTACCCAGGAATCAGCTCCCACTCCTCCTCACCATGGACCGAGACCAATCATCAACATGGTTCTCAACTGGTCCAAGAATCAACAACGCACAGTTAGAGTCCTTCTTGATACAGGATCTACTGCTGCCCTCCTGGACAAAGCCTTTGTCCACAAATACAAAATCCCAACCGTTATGAGAGACACCCCTTTACAAATCCGCAACTTCAACAATGAGATAGTTGCTGGAGCAGGCGAAGTCTTTACGGTTCCCTTTATATTGCAGCATAAGAAACACTTTGCTGCAGAATCTTTCGAAGTCGCTCCACTAGATAGTGACTGCGATGCTATCCTGCCTTATTGGTGGATGGCACTACATCAGCCCTGCAACCTCTGGGGAGATCAAGACAGAATCTCCTTTACATCCTCACGTTGCAAAGAAAAATGTACAAAGGCACAAGCCAGTGCCTTCTCACTGAAGGTCGATAAACATGTCCTCGACCATCCAGAAGCCTTAGTCTTAGGCCACATCTCATCTGTATCCACCAAAGAGGAATTATCTGAGGCCCTTCAGCAAGTCCCAGAGAAATTCCGCGGCTGGATCAACATTATGACAAAGGAAGCTGCAGATAGGCTTCCTGATCACAAACCCTACGACCATGCGATTGACCTAGTTGAAGGCGAAAAGCCTCCTTGGGGACCTGTCTATGCTCTCAACGAAGTTGAGCTAGAGACACTTAGAGAATGGTTGAAGGATATGCTGCGTACTGGTAAAATCAGACCTTCCAAGTCACCAGCAGCAGCTCCTATTCTCTTTGTCCCAAAGCCTCATGGCAGAGGTCTACGGTTATGTGTTGATTACCGGGGCATCAACAAAATTACAATTGCCAACCGGTACCCACTCCCACTCATGTCAGAATTACAAGACAGAGTTAGAGGAGCAAAAATATTTACGAAAATGGACCTCAAGAATGGATATCATCTCATCAGAATAAAAGAAGGAGATGAATGGAAAACGGCCTTTCGATGCCGGTATGGATTATATGAATTTTCGGTTATGCCTTTTGGCTTGAGCAATGCCCCAGCCACATTCCAAGATATGATGAATCATATCTTTAGAGACATGTTGGACCAGGGAGTGATTGCGTATATTGATGATGTTCTCATATATGCTGAGACAGAGGAAGAACACGACAAATTGGTTAAGGAAGTGTTAAAAAGATTGGAAGAAAATGGGCTGGTTATCTCTCCGGAAAAATGTGTTTGGGGACAAAACAGAGTGGAATTTCTGGGTTATATTATCAGCGAAAATGGCATTGAAATGGCAAAGGACAAGGTACAAACAGTCCTGGTATGGGAACCCCCAAAATCCTTGAAAGAAACACAGGGCTTTCTTGGATTCGCAAACTTCTATCGCAGATTCATCAAGGACTTCTCCAAGATATGTCGTCCCCTCACAGAATCAACAAAAGGCGATGCGAAGAAATGGGAATGGACTGTTGCTATGGAACTAGCATTTGATGAGCTCAAAAGTCGTTTCACTACTGCACCAATCTTAAGTCATTTTGACCCAAGACAGGTTTGCATTGTTGAAACAGATGCTTCAGATTTTGCTTTAGGCGCAGTTCTATCCCAGAAGGGGGAAGATGGAAAGTTGCACCCAATTGCTTTCCACTCAAGAAAATTCACTCCTGCTGAGATAAACTATGAGATCCATGACAAGGAGCTGCTAGCTATTGTGGACTCATTCAAAGTATGGAGGCGATATCTTGAGGGAGCAATGCACACTGTCCAAGTTTACAGCGACCACCAAAACCTTGAGTACTTTACAACAACAAAAGTACTCAATCGACGTCAAGCTAGATGGGCTCAAGAGCTTGCTGGCGTTGACTTTAAGATTTTTTATAGACCTGGGGTTAAGAATGGGAAACCTGATGCTCTATCTAGGCGTCCGGAGTTCCGACCTGAAAAGGGGGGAGGTGAAGATCAGCCGATTACGACGATCCTGCATAAGAGTCATTTTGCATCCATTTCGTCAATCAGCAGTGCTGGAGAAGGAACATCATTTATTATTTCTTCAGCACGTCTTTCCTCTATTCCTTTTATTAAATGGTCAGAAGAATTCTTAAAGATGGTAAAGGAAGCTGGTAAGCTGGATGAGATTTACGTGGAGGCAACAAAGAAAATTAAGGAACCATTGACGATAGATAATGGCATAGTCTATCGAAAGGAAAAACTATGGGTACCAAAGGATTTGGTAAAGACAGTTCTGGAATCTGAACATGACTCGAAAATTGCAGGTCACTTCGGACAGGACAAAACAATTGAATTAATACGAAGGAACTTCTGGTGGCCAAGAATGGAAGAACAAATAATAACTTATGTAAAGAGTTGTATGGAATGTCAAAAAGACAAAAAAGCACGGCACCTCAAGTACGGATTACTTCAACCTTTGGAACTACCCTATGCCCCATGGCAATCAATCGCCATGGACTTTATCACCGACCTACCAGAATCCAATGGATGCGATCAACTATGGGTAATAGTTGACAGATTCTCTAAGATGGCCCACTTCATACCGCTGCAAAAAGACGGCAAGACAACTGCAGACCTTGTTAGAATCTTTGCGAAGGAAATTTGGAAGTTACATGGGCTACCTACGGATATTGTGTCGGACAGGGACTCCAGGTTTACAAGCACCACCTGGAAAGCATTTCTTGGGACGCTAGCAATCAAACCTAGAATGTCCACAGCGTTCCACCCTCAAACAGATGGACAGACGGAACGACTTAACCAGACAATTGAAGCATACCTCCGCTCCTTTGTCAATCATGAGATGAATGATTGGGTTGATCTATTGCCAATGGCTGAGTTCGCTTACAACAACTCAGTAACCAGCGCTACAGGACTATCACCTTTTTATGCGAATTACGGTTACAACCCCATTGCCAGCAATCCCATTCCAACAGCTGTGCAAAACCCGGCCAGCAAAGCATACGCTCATTGGATGCATACAGTGCATGAAGGTGCTAGGTCAGCATTACAGAAGGCACAAGAAAGAATGAAGAAGTATGCAGACCTTCAGCGAAAGGAGGCCCCTACTTACCAGGTTGGAGACTTGGTTATGCTCGATGGACGACACATAAAAACAAGACGCCCATCACACAAATTGGATCACAAATTACATGGTCCATTCCAAATCGAAAAGGTCATATCCCCAACAGCAATACGTCTCACACTACCAAGAAGATGGAAGATTCACAATGTCTTCCACACTTCCCTACTGGAGCCCTTCCACACTGGAACCAGAACTCCACCAGACCCAAACAAAATTCTTCGGGAAGCAGACGATGTTGAGGGAAGCGAGGAGTACGACATAGACGAAATTATGAGCAGCTACAAATCAGGCAGCAGAGTACTTTACCTCGTCAAATGGCTAGGGTGGCCCAACAAGAAAGACTGGACGGCAGAACCCTTCGACAACTTTTCAGTAGGAGGTCAGGAGAAGCTAAGAGATTTCCATCTCAAGTATCCTGATTCTCCGAGGGACTACCGACTCAAAGACTAATGCTTGATGTTTTTCCCATGTGGTTTTCATCAGGTAGCGTTGGTAGTAGGATGTAGGGGCTGGAGGACTACATCCAAAATTGATCACTTAAGTCACTAGGCTACGGCGTGGTGCGATCACAGAAAGATGAACTACGAGCTTCGGGACGAAGCTTGAACAGGGGAGAGGTGGTGTCACACCCTAAAATGTGTGAGGATAGAATTGGTATCATATATAACGCAATGGAGAATATGGCAAACTCGACAGAGAATGAATAGTCAGATTAGTATCCCGGGCCGGAACCCCCAGAGGAGCTCCGACAAGCCACGTCACGTGATTCGTGACTTTCCGATAGGACCTCACGAGGATCCCGGCCCGAGGCGTCGCAACTATTATTCAATGTCAGTTTGGGAGGATTCAGAAGAGAAGAGATTGGGGAACACTTACCTCATGGGTGTCGACTTACCCTTGAGCAACTACGAACGACGCTGATGGAGAACGAAGACGAAGACGAAAGGACACCTCCTTATACTTGAGGAGTGTTCGGAAGTTCACGGCTACAAAGGGGTCTGCATCGGAAGAGAGTTCCAAGGATGTGCAGAGCGGTGCGACGAAATCATCCGGTGTTACTTAGTTGGGTGAATGGTCAGCCAGGAAGACAAGGCAGAGTCTAGTCGGCAAACAGGAGTGGGGCTATGGACAAGGGTCAAGATTGCTAAGGCATGAGACGACGTCCATAAGCGTGCAACCCTCTCAAGGAAACTGTTTGGTGGAACCGATATGACGCGCCCTTAGGCTATTGACTACCAACCAAGGAACAGCTCGGCGTTTGCATCCACACCAGGGTGTGGCTGCGCGCAAGTGCGCGCAGGTGGAGCCATAATGACATCACACAGGAATGTGTCGGAGTGATCCACTCCGGTAGGGCATGGATGCCTTATGATGTCAGATTCCTCCATTCGCAATCGAGATTCTCTAGGGAGATCTATGATAGCACGACTCACAAGATAAATGACTCACATGTTATTTGTCAGAGGAGTTCATGCATTATGCAGTCAAGCGGAGTTGCCCTCCCATATGACTCATAACCCTGACACCTGATTGGAAGGTGTGGTAGTACAAAGAGGAATGTCAAGGATTAGTCTGACGATAGCAAGCATCATGCAAGCAAGTAATCAATATGATTACGCACTTCGTATGATGCAATCTATCAGCAGATGCGTCTCAGAAATGACTCTTGTCTTATCTCCTAGGCTCAGTTTGGAAATTGGTTCCCTAGGAAGTCTGGGCGAACTTGTAGACGAAAGTCTATAAAAGAGCCTTTGTCTTCCCTCTCTCTCCTCCATCATCAACCATTTGATCCTCTACGCGACGATACCTATTATCACCAACGAAGACAACCCTTAAGTTTATTCCGCCTGTGATCGATTAATTCTCTTCCTAGCTTTATCTTTGGATAAGCTCTATTAGTTCTTGGGAACGAAGTGTCTGTCTGTTCTTGGGAACGAAGTGTCTGTCAACACTGAGAACGAAGCACTAGAGATACAATCGGAAAAGCCTCTGCATAGACGAAGCTGTGCCCAGGTTCACAGTCCGGGTCTTCCTTGACCATCATCGGAGGGCTCAGGAGGGGGAATGGTAACCCTTCTTCTTGGAGGGCCATTGCCTCGTCCTCCATTTCCTCCTGCTGCTGGAGGGGGTGTGTCGTTTCTAGAGGGTGGTAGATTTGTGTCTACTGCCACCTGAAAAATGCTTGGGGAGACAGTTCTGCGTTGGGGTTCGTCCTGTACCGCATCCGCAAGTGACTGTGCATCGATAGGTTGATTATTGGCTGTCAGATCCATGACCCTTTGAATGACCTTATCGATAATCTCCTTCTTCTCATTTTCCCTCTCTGTCTCGTACTCCAAAAGCCTTCGTTGCTGTTCTTGCTCATTGTGGGCTAAAAGACGGATTTGCTCGTCCCTTTGTTGGTCAGCCTGGTTCTTTGTGGCTGCCCAGCCTTCAACACCGAAGTTCCATCCTTGTTGATGGTTGGAGAATCCTTGGAGGTAATCATTGATGATTTGTACACCAATGTTGAGTTGTTGAACAGCCTGATGGTTGGCTGTTTGCTTTTCTTGAGCGTCCGTGGCTAGTTCACCAAGGGCGTTCCAAACCTGAGAACTGAATTCATTGCTTGACTGGATGAGTCTAACAATGGCTGTTTGGTTGAGTTCTCTGTCGATGTCGCCTTGTCGAATAACAACATCGTAGGCATTTTGCATAATGCCTGACATTTCTTGGTACAGATTCTTGACGTTTTGCATATCGGTCTGTACAGAAACTCCTTCTTTCTTCAGGGCTTCAATCAATGCCTGCACATCTTGTTCAGTTGTCTCCATCCTGTCCACCATCTTGACGAACCATTCTGGAAGCTGGTCCCTGCTGACAGTGGTTCCCTGGCGAACTACAGCTTTACCAGCTGCAGAGAGTTGGTCCCATGATTGAGGGCGATGGACTTCCACCATATCTCCCATGGAAACATCGTCATCGTGACGGGCTGCCGGGGATGCAGTGATTCTGCGGTAGGAGGACATTGCTGAGTAGTAGGTGCTTTGTGAAATTGATCTTGCTTGCCCTAGAAGAGGGTCTTTTCGTTATCGTATCGATTAATAAACTTGGTAGCTTGTAGCCTTAAGTTTATAGTGTGAACCTGGGCACAGCTTCGACTATGCAGAGGCTTATCCGATTGTATCTCTAGTGCTTCGTCCTCAGTGTTGACAGACACTTCGTTCCCAAGAACAGACAGACACTTCGTTCCCAAGAACTAATAGAGCTTATCCAAAGATAAAGCTAGGAAGAGAATTAATCGATCACAGGCGGAATAAACTTAAGGGTTGTCTTCGGAGGTATTCGTTGGTGTAAATAGGTATCGTTGCGTAGAGGATCAAATGGTTGATGATGGAGGAAGGAGAGGGAAGACAAAGGCTCTTTTATAGACTTTCGTCTACAAGTTCGCCCAGACTTCCTAGGGAACCAATTTCCAAACTGAGCCTAGGAGATAAGACAAGAGTCATTTCTGAGACGCATCTGCTGATAGATTGCATCATACAAAGTGCGTAATCATATTGATTACTTGCTTGCATGATGCTTGCTATCGTCAGACTAATCCTTGACATTCCTCTCTGTACTACCACACCTTCCAATCAGGTGTCAGGGTTATGAGTCATATGGGAGGGCAACTCCGCTTGACTGCATAATGCATGAACTCCTCTGACAAATAACATGTGAGTCATTTATCTTGTGAGTCGTGCTATCATAGATCTCCCTAGAGAATCTCGATTGCGAATGGAGGAATCTGACATCATAAGGCATCCCTGCCCTACCGGAGTGGATCACTCCGACACATTCCTGTGTGATGTCATTATGGCTCCACCTGCGCGCACTTGCGCGCAGCCACACCCTGGTGTGGATGCAAACGCCGAGCTGTTCCTTGGTTGGTAGTCAATAGCCTAAGGGCGCGTCATATCGGTTCCACCAAACAGTTTCCTTGAGAGGGTTGCATGCTTATGGACGTCGTCTCATGCCTTAGCAATCTTGACCCTTGTCCATAGCCCCACTCCTGTTTGCCGACTAGACTCTGCCTTGTTTTCCTGGCTGACCATTCACCCAACTAAGTAAGACCGGATGATTTCGTCGCACCGCTCTGCACATCCTTGGAACTCTCTTCCGATGCAGACCCCTTTGTAGCCGTGAACTTCCGAACACTCCTCAAGTATAAGGAGGTGTCCTTTCGTCTTCGTCTTCGTTCTCCATCAGCGTCGTTCGTAGTTGCTCAAGGGTAAGTCGACACCCATGAGGTAAGTGTTCCCCAATCTCTTCTCTTCTGAATCCTCCCAAACTGACATTGAATAATAGTTGCGACGCCTCGGGCCGGGATCCTCGTGAGGTCCTATCGGAAAGTCACGAATCACGTGACGTGGCTTGTCGGAGCTCCTCTGGGGGTTCCGGCCCGGGATACTAATCTGACTATTCATTCTCTGTCGAGTTTGCCATATTCTCCATTGCGTTATATATGATACCAATTCTATTCTCACACATTTTAGGGTGTGACAGATCCGGACCGGGTTGTTGCGGTGGTGAAACATTGCATACGCCTGGGGTATCATCCCCGCGACTGGAAGATCGCAAAGGGGGTGTGCATCCCGAAGCCGGGAAAGCCGAGCTACTCGCGTGCAAAAAGCTTTCGGATCATCTCCTTGCTCAGCTGCTTTGGCAAGCTGGTTGAAAAAGTGGTAGCGGTGCTGCTCACACAAGAGGCTGAGCCCACGGGGATCCTACATGACGGGCAGTTTGGGGGGAGGACGAACAAGTCGGCGGCGGACGCGGCGGCGGTTTTGGTAGGGTTCGTCGAGGCTGCTTGGGAGGAAAAGGCTTTAGCAGGCGCTCTCTTGATGGATGTTAAGGGCGCGTTTCCTACCGTCAACAGCGTTTGCTTAACCAATAAGCTGCGTAGAGCGACCTTTGACGAAGGTCTTGTTCGCTGGGTGACGAGCTTCATGAGAGGTAGGCGAGTTGAGATTTTCCTCGCAGGGGAGGCTGGCGAGCCGATAGACACAGACACTGGGTTGCCCCAAGGCTCCCCCGTGTCCCCGATATTGTTTCTGCTGTACATAGCGGATCTGGCGAAGATGGTGGAAGCGGAGGTCGGAGGAACGCTGGGACTGTCCTTCGTCGATGACGTCACGTGGCTCGTGAAAGGCGCGTCAGCGACTGACGTCACCACCAAGTTAGATCGATGCGCGTCCCTCTGCCTCGCGTGGGGTGAAGCGAACGCGGTAGTGTTCGAATCAGAAAAGACGGAAGCAATCCTTTTCTCCCGCAGACGCTCTCCCCCGAACCCCGACTCCCTCACAGTAACGGTGGGAACCCACTCCATTCGGTATTCCGAAACCGCTGTTCGGTGGTTAGGTTACTGGCTGGACGCAAAACTCACCTTTAACCAGCATCGCCAGAAATGGCTCTCCCGGGCCTCGCAACAACAAGCACAAATTGCACGCTTGTGCAAGAAATACGGGCTCCCCGCAGGCAGCACCGCTAATCTTCAACAAGCGGTGGTGCAATCCGTTGCTACCTACGGCATAGAAATTAACGCCATCCGCCGACTCCCCTCCCGAGACGCTGGGCACCTGTCCCGTCTCCAACTCGTCCTCAACAAGCAGGCACGGGCCATCACCGGCTGCTTCCGTACAACCCCGCTCGGCTTTCTGGCAGCAGAAAGCGCGACGCGACCGGCAGAATCCCTCGTGCGCGGACGGGAAGCCCGCTTCAGAGCGCGACTTCTTACCCGCCCAGCCCCCCCCGGATCCAGCCCCCCGTCTCCGACCGCCGACATCGTCAGGCAACTGACTCAGCGCGCCACAACTCGTTCGGGCTTCCATCACGTCGAGAGGGTCTTCCCCCCTCTCCCCCAACAGTTCCCCGGTACCGTCGTCATCGCATCGAGGGACGAAGCAACCGAATGCGCCCTACAATGGAGAAACCTTGGCTCCGCCTGCGTTTGGACCGACGGGTCTCGCATAGAAGATGTTTCTGGTTCAGGCTTCGTTCGTTACGTGAGAGGCATTCTCACCCCCTCCTCCTTCTGCGTGGGACGTCATGCAGAGGTGTACGACGCCGAGCTTCATGCCATGCTGATGGCCCTGCGCGATTACTGGGATAATTACCATTACTCAGTGGCCCGCCCCCCCCCGCTCCTCACTATTTTCTCCGATGCACAGGCTGCGCTGCAGCGCCTGCTCTCCGACGTGCCTGGCCCGGGCCAGATCTTGCAGCGCCTGATCGCGACGGAGGTCGCAAAACTCCGCGCCTTCACCGGCATCGAGGTGGTCTTCCGGTGGGTACCCGGACACAGCGACATCCTCGAAAACGAAGCTGCGGACGCAGCAGCAAAACACGGTACAAGCCACCGTTGCTTGGCCCCCCCCCTCCGAGGGTGTGCAAACCCCGCCTGCTCCCCCCTCCCTTGGACGTCGCTGGCGCACGTCAACCGCGCAGTAACGGAGATCCCCAAGGCGATCGCATCGAAGTGGGTACGCCAGCGTACCGACCTCAACGCAGCCTACCGCCCACGAAAGAAGTGGGGCATCCGCGACGGCCTAAAAACCGTGCCGAAACACCGGGCTGCGGTATTCTACCAGATAGCCTCCGGTCACGCGCTGATAGGCACCCACCTGGTGCGCATAAAGAAGAAAGACTCCGATCGCTGTTGGTGGTGCGATTCCGGAGAACGCCAAACGCGAGGCCACCTGTTTGGTGCCTGCGATCGCTGGCAACGTGAGTACGAGGTACTCGCTCAAGAGGTGGAAAAAATAACTGGAAAGCCGCGGCGACGGCGGGGAAGGCTGAAGGCGGTGGAGATTTTTTCGGACGATCGGCTTACCAAAGCGATCTTGGAATTCCTAGCAGCCACGGAGGTGGGTAGGCGCTATGTGGAATGAGAACGGCACGGGTGGGTGAGGCCAAAATGGGAGGATACGGGGAATGAGGTGATACGGGATGCGGGGATTTTCCTTTTTTCTTTTTTCGTTGGGATAAGACGCGTATCTTTGGTTTCCTCTGTTTTTTCTCGCGATGTATTAGAGCAGTCCGCTTCTAAGCGACTTTGTCTCCTTTCCTTTTTCATTTTCTTTTCTTTCTTTTCTTTTCTTTTCTGGGGGCGCACGGTTTGACTGAGTATTTTCTTTTTTCTTTTTATTTTTTACTTCGGGGTGTGTAACGGGGATAGGAGATAGGGGCGCCTCACTAGGTGGTCTTGGCCACGAGGACGGGATACCAGGATTTCTTTCTTCCTGCATAGGCCTTTCAGGCCTCGAACAGTGTATGATACAAAACAAAACAAACAAAACAAGTCACGAAAGGAAAGGCGCAAAGGCACGAAAAGAAAGGCAGGAAAGTCACAAAAAGGCGTATCAAAAATAAAACCAAACTAAACTAAACTAACGGCTCGCAGCTCCGACGCGGCTCCGGGGAAAAAGGTAGATTTGGAGCGCCGTACATAAACTAACCATAAAAGTTCTACATTTGACTGTATATTTATCTTAGCACCAGAGCAAGTGAACGGCACAAATCTTTGTTAAACAAAACCGGTAACGTTGTTGTTGTTGATGTTGCTTGCTGTGGTTTTGGAAAAACCAAAAATCAAAAATTGAAATCAAAGAGTAAAAGTAAAATCAAAAGTTGAATGCAGTATAAAAAATGGTAGCGCAATGGAAAAATAAGAAAATGGAAAAATATATGGATAAATTGGAAAACTATATAAATAGAAAAGAAGCTGGAAAATAATCTGGAAAACTAGAAAAGTAGAGATTCTAAACTTCCGACCGAGGTTAAGATAGAACATATACCCCAGTATCTGTATAAGTATATACAGAGACTATCTATCTACATACGCTCAGACTCCAAGTACACTTACATAGTAAACAGATGTAAATATGTCTGGTGCACTTAGAAATAGTTTAAGCACACATGAAGCCTAGAACTTTAGAACCTTTGATCGCCGGTTTTAATTATTTACTGAGTTACTGAATGAGGAGGCAAGAGTAAGGCTGGGGATGAAGATGAGGCAAACTGAATGAGGAGGCAAATCACAAGACGCAAGATTAAGGCTAAGATTAAGGCGAACTGAGGCCCGAGGCTGAGGCAAAGTGAAGCTGAGATACACAGACTTAAATGAGGAGGTAAGCCGCGTCATGAACCACGAATCACGAACCACAATCCTTAGCCTTAGCCTTAGCCTTAGCCTTAATCTTACAGCCAAAGCTAGGGCTCCGTGGTGGGGTTGGGGTGGCGTCAACCCCACCACCGCTTCCGTATCCGCACCTGTATCCCGCACCCGCAACCGTATCTCGGCGACGGTTTAGTGGGGTGGGGTGATACCAATCATGCGCCGGGAATAAAGAAAACGTGATAAAGCTTGGAATGGAATATGTACCCCACACTGTAAATCCGTCTCTGGGTATAACATATGGAGGATATATATAGTGCGTATAGTGCGTAATCATACCAGATACATAGAATCGATCGATTCGTGATTATGGTATCATGTAAGGCGATGATGATCATATAGTCTCGATCGATTGATCTGTGATTATGGAATCATGTAAAAAAGTGATGGACATGATGATCATGGCATGGATGGACATGACAAACCTGGTGATCATGAATTGAGTGACGAACATGATAAACACGACAAAAAGTGGTATTGAATCAACTAATTGATAAATTAATCAATCAACTATTCATGAGTATTAATATATAAACAATAACGACAACCTTGTTTGTTTATTTATGCGTTTATTTCTATTATTTACCTTACTACCGTTTATTTACTTTCGGGATCATTTTTCTTTACCCTTGGAGATCGTTCTAAATTGAACTGTGAACGATTTATACTTTTTTATAGGTACAGATTGAAGTTCAAATCTCGGTTTCTGATTGGACAAGAGATGTGGTGATCATAACGGGCAAATAGTCACGCATGCCCATCTCTGTTCCTTCATCACTCTTCCATAGAATCACTTAGAAATGAGTGTACATAATCATCTATATATAATCCCTCAATCCCTTAGTTTATCCTAGCTAAATGAAAGAAATTTTTTTCAACACCGTTGGGATTGGAATTTTTGCTTAGGTCTCCGAATTGGGGGCTTTCGTATGACACCATACCCATTGTTTATCCCGGTTAACAAGCTCAAGTCGAAACTCGTACAGAAAATTATATATGATACAATCAATATCCAGATTCTTAAATAGAACCGTGGTAAAGTTCAGAAAGATTTTATTGTTTGGATTGGTGTTAACTGATTTTTGTTTAGTTTTTGGTTTTGTTCTAATTTTTAGGTTATGTAGGTTGTTAGGCGAACCCAATCCCTGAAAAAAAAAAACGGTTCAAATTGTGTTAACCACACACACACCGAATTGATGTGACATGCCCCCGAGGCTCCGATATAACTAAGAGTCATCAAGTCATCGGTTCGCCACCCTTCATGGATATGGATACTAGATGTAGCGCTATATCTCTGGTGAATATCCCACGCTCGGCCGGGATCCCGGGGAACCTTGGAGTCGGGGAGACAGGGAAGACAGCATACCATCGGGATCGGGATCGAGAATCAAAGTAAAACAGGAAAAAGAATCCCGAACTAGAGGAAATAGAAAACAAGATACATATATCCAAAAAAAAAAAGGGAAAAATAGCTGTTTAATCGATTAATTAACTCTTTCGACTTTAGATTATAGTTATTGCAGGTCTATCGATGGTACCATATACGCTCCAAACAGAAAAACTTCCATCATACATATCCATGATAATAATCAATGGCCACCAGTTTTCGATCGCGATTCAACTAAATAACTAATCATCTGACCATCTAACCATCCGTCATCTGCCATCCGGGGAAATGTACGTTAGTTACCATGGATTTGGGTATGATGTGGTTGTGGATATAGATGTGGATATGGATGTGATATCCATATTTACGATATCTTCAACATCTTCGATCCAGTGCCTTCCGTAGATCCATTCATAACTTCGATCTTACGGAGATCTACCACATCCATACGGCACCATATTTTCAACTATGGATAACGATCGATCGATTAATTGATTTATTAATGGATTACACACCCGGTGCTTCATGGAGGATCGAAGAGCATTGCATCGCATCGTGGAGCATCGCATCGTAGAAATGGCATATCGTATCGTACCGTACCGTAAAAAAGATAACAATCCAATCTAGATAATCAAGATAAAATATGAAATAAGAAAATCTGAAATCTGACGAAGCGGAAGTTAGTTATAAAAGAGAAAGGATATCCCTTATAATCCACCCTATTTCGGGTTCTTTTGCTGCGACTTGAACTTCGGGTTCGGGTTCGGGTTCGAGTTCGGGTTCGGCTTTGGGATAGGATGCGACTACATATGCTATTATGCGACGATACGATGATGCGACGATGCGATACAGCTGCGACGTCGAAACAATGGAAATAGAGTTTTGCGGCCTGTCTGTCTGTCTGTCGTTGACTAGCAGCTACCTCTTTCTTGAGTCTATTCCCTTTCTTCCTTCTTCCCTTTCTTCCTTCCTTCTTCTTTCATCCAATCCAGAAGCCTGTTCTAAATTCCAGGTAACAGCCTCCTCCTGGATCCAAAGTTTCAAAGCGTCACCTCCTCAAAAACCGACGCGCAGATTCCAGCTTCCAAAAATCAAGGCTGTGACCTTCTCTATCTTTCCCATGTCCACCATCGCAACCATCGGAGCCATGCACGCTGTCGTCTTCCCAAAGAAACCTCCCCGGTATCAATGATCCGTCAGTTGACGAAATTGTAGCTGTGCCGCTCCCTGACCTCCCGGCATTATTTTCTTTTTTCTGTTTCATTTTGTCTTTCTTGCTTTTTTTATTTTTTTTTCTTCGAGCATAGGGTTTTTATTTCATTTTTTTTTAGGCACCTTAGTTTTTTTCTCAGTAGGAAACTTAACCTTTCAAGGAATTTCTGCTGATATCATAAAATGATCAAGCTTTTTTTTTTCTTGATATCAGATGCGATATGTGAATGCAAATGCAGTATGATACAATGATCAAACTTACTCAACATATCCATATAGCTACATAGATACATAGCGGTATCTAGTTTGTTAGCAGTTGTTTGCAGACTTTTTTTTAAGTTTGTTTCCTTCAGCTCGGCTCCTTTGCTTCCAAAATATTCTGACTCTTTGTTAGGTTTCTTGAGTATGATGCCATAGGTCCTGCGGATTATTATTATTATTGATATTGTCGTTATATATCTTGGTTTTATATTGTCAACTTCGACCTGCCACCTGCCACCTGGTGCCTGGTATCTGCGACCTAACACCAAAGACCTGTGACCTATAACTTTCGATGCCATACAGTACCGGAAGCCGTACTATAAGTATATTACACATAGTATAGGCAATACGACTCCAGGAACCCTGGGGTCATTATTCCATCCTTTAACTTCCATTAATCCTTTAACTACATTCCAACAAGCTTTACTTCATTTTACGATTCCCAGCGATACCTAAAGATCCAGACAGTAAGATGGTGTGTATAGTATATCTCGTCTTCGGCAGTACAACTACTGCAAACTACCGCATTTGATACCATCACCCATCATCATTATCAGCATCATTATCCGCTTCAAGAACCGGGGTAGTTCGGGAGGTTGACGGGTCATATTTTGTGGGGTGCATTTTGTGTTTTATGTTTTTATTTTGTTTTTTTCGGGGGGGCCTTAGGACCATGAACCATGAAGCACGAACCACGAGACAACCGGCGGCTGCGACTTTTGTTCTCGCCTTTCGCCTACAGAAATGGAGTAGGAAAAAATATAGATACTTTAGGAGAATCTTTGATCCCGTATTTTTTAACCCTAATGTGTTGATCGTAGGATTAATTGTTATAGTTGGTTGGGTTTATTGATGGTTTTCGGTCGTTGGCAGGTCTTGTCAGACCCTGTCTGTCGAGCTCGCTCGCTTGTGATATCATGTGCGGGTTTGGTTGTATCGTAGCTGTAGCTAGAAACTGACGAACCAGCTTCCGGAACGCTGCCACTTCCGCTTCCTGAACAGGGAAGTCGAAGAAAAAACCACCATTTTTCATCTATCCAGTCTGTGCACTGCACAAACCTTGCGCCTCTCCCCCAAAAAGCCGAACAAAGACAGTTTTGAACTTTGAGGTCCTTGCTATCTGTTGTATGTATGTATGTAATCTTCATATCATGATCCCTGAGGTGTATCTATGCGGACTTGTAGATAGATATTTGGTTAGATATCTATCTTTTTCAAGATCAGTGCTCATTGCTTGTTGCTCGTTGCTCTCTGTATCTTTGCAACAAAATGATAAGTGATATCGCACGCATGTATGTATGGAACCACAGAAGTCCCGAAGCCAAGCCGCATCTCGTATCGTTTTCGCGTCGTTTTCATCCCCGGCTTTGTACCGTTCTCTAAAACCTCTCTATCCCCTTCATAGAATAGTCAAAGGCAACAAAATGGTTCCCCATATATGGGACCCGATGGTTCGCACCCGCTTGCGATAACCCGGTGAGTTGCTCTGCCCAATCTCTCCGGACATACGGCTGTATCTTACCGGATAGGATAAAACGAGCTTTCATCCCCGCCCGACATCCCGCTCTCCCGCTCTTGCGTGATGCTTGTGAATATTCCGTGAACCGAAGAGTGTTCCGGAAACTCCCTTCTAGATCGTCCATGCTTCTGATATCGAGATACGATACTCTTCTCTACCTTCCCTCCAAGTTCTCTTCCTCCACTATTTCTCCTTCATATCGCTGATATTCTATCAAGGCCCCATAGTCACAATATCATTCACGACGGCCGAGAACACGATATAGGGCTGCATATGACTGAGGGGGTTTGCAAGTGGGTCGCAGGATAAACGAAAATCCGTTCATATCTTTGTCGTCTAATTCTTTGCAACTGCCAACCCCAGTACCCGGTGAATATCATTTGCAAATTATGCTGATAGAGTCGGCAGTTGGAAACCATAAAGCGGGAATATTTGGCCAGGTTTTGATTCCCTATTGATATGGCTAGAACATCAGGGGGATTATCATCATGGTTTTGTTTTATGGTGTGGTGTTTATTTATCGCCATGCGCTAGTGTACAAGCGCACTAGCTCCAGCAGATGGGTGTTTGCACATGCTCTTGTGATTAAATTGAGTTGATATCGTATCGAGTCGACATGTGTGGAGTACATTTCGGAGATTGATGCGTTGGGAGACGCAATACAACGTCAATGTTAGATAGACGTCCTGTTATGTTAACTATACTCTAGAGTATCAAAGAGCAAGGATGGATACGTAGAACGGTCCCCACATTTCTTAAAGATGTGGGACATCGCATCAGCGACGTGTATCGACGTAACCACGGTAATCTTGCCTGATGCTCTGTATCACATCTGGAACGTCAAGATCGGAAGGACAGAAAAAAAAAAGATATCACAAAAACTTCTAAAACATACCCTGGTTGTTGCCTTTGTATTCTAATAGAGTCCAGCCGGGGAAAGAATTCGTCGCCGGTGAAACGCCTGGGGGTGGGATCGGTCGATCGACTGCGTAGGACGTGGCTATATCTATCCCCATCTCTCCCACTCAGAGATGAAATGAATGTGATGGAGGAAAGAGACGCATCAAACGTCCGAAACGTCAAACGTCCCAGGTCGTCCGAAAATGATCAGTAACCACAAAGTTGGTACGCCTTAGAATTTGGAAATGCTGAGTAACTACCCTCCCCTTGCGGATAGTGTACCATACAATCTAAAACAATAATAAGGCAGTCCACTGGAAATATAAACAAACCTCCGGATACCAACCTTTGAAACACCTCCTGCTTATAACACTTTCACAACCATACTCCCTCCGAGTAAACGCAATGTATGGAACCGAGAACAATTACGACAACGATCTGACAAATCGTATCTGCACATACAGATCTTGCATATGATATCCATGATTTGTCTTTTGCGGGGAAGGGCGAGGTATAAATGGAATTCGGAGATCCGATAACATGCAACGGCCCGTTGCATAATTGATGGTCGAGTGAGCGGGGGAATACCCATTGGCAGGATCGAAATTGGCCGGTGCTGGGGGTTGGCGAGCGAGACCTAGGATTAGGCATACAAGAATAGGATCCAAAGGGAAATCCGATTGTCAAAGAGGGGAATAATATCAGATTATGGATGATTCGTGTACCTGGGACCGGCTTGGTTGAAGGGGTTTCTATGATGGTTAGTTGGTTGGGTTGTGCTGGGAACGAGCGTTGGCTGTAATCAAAGTGCTGATAAGATTTGGATCGATGAAAACGAGGGTTGGAATTGCGAATTTGTATAAGTTTGGGTGGATACTTGACTGCCGAAAACCACGAATCAACGACTTCCAGTGTGAAGAATATATAGGAGTCCTTGGTTGGTGACGCATACTCTTCGGTCCACATACATCGGGGAGCCGGCAAGTTTTTGCGTTTGATTTTGATGGTTCGCGGCCGGCGGAGGTTGCGTAGACCTTGGGCTGAAGAAGGAAATTTGGAGGAAGGCGGAGGTTAGCTAAACGGGAAGATCAGTGAAACGCCAATATTCGCCTAATTGCTAGCTTCTGGCTCAGCTTTATTTTTTAAACTCGCTACAGTCGACTCGGTTTGTAAGGGTACGCCGGGACCGAAGGGGTGTACCCTTATATGACGTATATTCTCAAAGACCGCGAAGCTTGGCACGAGTGATTGATTGAGATGCACAGAGCTGTGCGGAGGTAAGTGGAGTCCTAGCGCCACACAAATTGCACCATAGCTACATCACCAGCCGCCCCACTGTATAAGGGTATCATAAAAGTTTTCGGCATTTTCTTAAGGATATTCTAGTACACTGTGATACCCTGAATTCTCATACAAAAACCGCCGGGACTGCGTCCGGTACCCTTCCACAGTGGGTATTCTTATAGATAGTACCCTTATAAACCGAGTCGACTGTAGAACCTTCAATGGTATCGTAATGTCTCAGGATCTCTGTCATTGAAAATCGTAATATCAGATCTCCAAAGAGCTTGTGTCATGATCAACTGTAAGGAAATACACCCGTACAGAAGACATCAATTATAACCAGCAAGTACATAAATGAATTTCAAGAATTGGGAGGTTTTTTTTTTTTTTTTTTTTTTTTTTCAAAAATTGTATTACAAAAAGCATCCAATATTTTTATACTCTGCGTAGAAGCAGCATGGAAGGCTTAAGGATGCCTAGAAAGTTGTGGATTCGAGTGATGTATAAGTGTACTTCATCGCGCTTGTAGGTCCACTTCTAGAGCAACATACGCGAGCTTAACGCATATCCATTTCGGCCAAAATCCCTCTAACCGACCATACATATAAGGTTTTGCTTCGCGAACCGTCTATAAAGTTTCCGCGAACCTCGCTTGTTTTGACAGCCTATAGAACTTGAAAATTAGTCCATGCTATTTTTATGTTCAGTATTAACGATTACCGGCGTTGTTTACCGGCGTTGTTTACCGGCGTTGTTTACCGACTTCCATGCTGTTAGTAAAACATAAATCCACTATACGCGAGGTAACTCACGCCTTTAATTATACTCGGTCCATGTCGTCTCCTGAAGGCGCGTTCCAGTCTTAGGTCGGGCACAAGTGCAAACCTGTTTTTGCTGCGTGATCAGAGCTACTTTCACTTTTGCAAATTTACCAAACCATGATCTGTGAGCCTACAACCTATAAATATTCAACACCTTCCATCATATCATCAGCCAATTCAACGCCTCTCATCGACAATAGCCAATGCACTCTGGTGGAGCCACAACGGAACGGCCAGGAAGACACAAGACACATAAAATATGGAGATATGTCCAAGAATAGTACTTTGTACATAAATTAGTTACCCAAAAGACGCGTACTGAAACTAAATCCGCCAGCAATGTGACGGAGCCTTATCACAAGGGTGTTGAGTACACTATGATGCTATTGGAGCTCTACACGAAACTACTCAGTATCCATCTTCCGCTTACTCCCATCCGCGTCATTTCGCCACCACCTGAGACCACGCTACGGAATTAAATCAAAGTTAAAAATTTACTACGTCAACAATGACATCCTCCCCCAAAAATAACTTTATCCAGATTCTCGCTGTCATCATCAACATATCACTTAGTTTCCAGAAACCGTGAGTGATACCATATGACGGTCCACGTGATACAAAGCACTTAGGTGATGTACATAATCATATTTATTCTGTGCAAACTAACTTCAGATTTAATAAAAATACCCTCATATCAAATAAATACTGGTTTATATTGACTTTTATCCATAGGCAAAAGGAATACGGTCCGTCATAAGGTCTCACCTACGGTTTCCTCTCCCGCCGTCACCGCTTTATCCGCCGATTTTTGTCCGGGTAACATGCTCTTCAGCCGCATCTCATCGGCTAACAACACTAGTCGATTGTATGAATATGAAACGTCCGAGGGGGGCATCTTACATGCCGATGAAACAACGCATCTCCATCAATTGGTTATCAACCCTTTGTTCCCCTGAAGCGTTGTAATGAAGGGTCCTCGAGTGCTTCAGGTTTTTTCCAGCTGGCAGTGGAACGGCCCAGATGCTAACGGTTCGCGAATAGTAAACGCTTGTGTGCGTGGATAGAACTTCATAAGGGGGATACATTGGGTTTGAAATTTAATGTTTTGAGCGCTGCAGATGAAATGTGTCCCATCGCGACCGGCAGCAAGGAACGACAGCATTGTGACAGATATTGGGGACGAAACAGCTCGTTTGGTGACAAATGGCTTTTCATGTGCGTGATGTTTCCCCATTATTATCCTTTATCATCGAGTACTTGAAACGAAACTACATAGCGGCTTTAGGACAGATTAGACGAATGATACGAAACGATCTATATTGGTTTAGTATAGAAGAAGATACAGCTCTATGAGTCAATCCTCAGCGCTTGGTAACTATTATCACTGTGTCTTCATACTGATATGTACGATTGATTGATATCTATAGGCCGACCCTTCTATGTCTCGGTAGCCTGAAGCCGGCAAAAAAAAGGTTGGATTCCATCACTCGGTTGTACCTTTTCAAGAACGTGGTAGCGTTCTTCTGACATCGCAGCACGTAGCCCTGAGAACGCACTGTGTGGCTGATATCGCCACCGCCTGACGGCTCCAAAATGTATTTTCGTAACTAAAGAGCCCGACACCCGGCCTACTCTCTTCACAATTCATTACCGAAGCATTAATATAGAGAGTTTTTAGGATCAGAGGTGAAAATTTGAATCACACTCATCTAAATTCTGATCAGTTTATAGATTCGGCTCGTTTTTGAGGTCGCTATTTCTCTCTTTCATCCTGTATGTATGAGTAGTTCAAATACGTTGCGCGTTTAACGCTGCCCGGATCTAAAATACAAGATTATAGACACCTTGTACGTAGCCGTTCGGAACGCGCTCTAAAGTCGCACTTTCTATTTAAAAGGTCCACACAGTGCCTTAACGTGTTTACATCAATACGTCCACTGTCGGAATATCCAGAACACCTCGATCCAATCTCGCCTTATGGCTGAGAATGACTGGACATACCAGAAAAAATTACCCATACCCTATTACATATACCTAATTAATGATAATTATCTTTCGAAAGAAAGAACACCAATACAGGGAATACAAATTTCGCAAAAAACGACGTTCACGTCGTGCTTTGCGGCGCAAGTTTACCCGGACCCAATCCTGACACCCGATCTTGACCCTTCGCCGCTCACTAGGCCCGTTTTGTTTCCGGCTCGACTCTAGAGGTTAGCACAGCACATATCCTCCACCGCCTCCTCATCTACGACTTCTTCAGAATCATTACACCTCTCGCTCCCTTTTGTCTTCTTGCTCTCTGCGTCCGTCGCAGTGTAATTTGTATTAACGGATCTAACCGCATAGCTGCGCCGCACGTCCAATACGGAACGACAACGACAACGAAACGACTGAACTCCTAATCCATCGGCATCTTCTAATACCCTTTTGTCCCACTAGGCCTCGACCTATCTGTGTCGATTGCGGCTCGATCGATTTTCGTTCGGCAACTTAATCGAACCTCGCTCCGGCTTCGCTTGGGCCTGAGCACGCATATCAGTCGACGTCACTATCAACGGACGCACCTTCGTTAACGATCGGATTCAAGTCTCGTTTTCTACACTGCTCATTGAGCAAGTCTCCCTCCTGGCGGGGATATAACTGGTACATTCTACTCTTGATGTTGGATTGAGTGAGAGATGGTGTTTTGCTGAAAAGGGATGCTGACATGTGGCTGGATGATGTGGTGTAGGTGTAATCCTAATGTCGACTGAATACAGATTAAAATCAAACCAACCTATTTCTGCTCCTTCCTCGGGTCGAAACACAGCCAATTCTTCTCCTACCGAAGCATCCTCTACCAATCCCTCTCGGTACAGTGTTATGAACAACGCTGCCACCTCGGCAGGTAACGGAAGACTCGGAGCCGGCTCCCCTTCTTACGAAGCCTCGGCCGGTGGCCGTCTGTTTAGCAAACGGTATGCTCCACCTGAACTAAGAAGACAGTTTCCTAACCCAAATTTCAGGGCACGTGAAATCCAGGAGGAAGAAGGAGTTGCTCCGCCCAAGCTTGGATGGGGCTCGCCTATCAGTAGCTCTTCTTTGTCATCGTCCTCCCTTCGGGACCGCGAGAACATTATCCCTGAGTCGCCACCAGCAAACGGGTTTGCGGATCCAACGTTTACATTACAATCAAATGCAACCCTTGAGAACCCATCGATTTTTCGTAGAGCCCGGGCTGGAACCGTACCGTCAAGATTCTCTCCCGGGGGGGCCGTGCCTACCCCGCCGCCGATACAGCAGGGAATTTCTTCTACCAGCCGGCCGTCTCCGACATCCAGTCCTTTCCATGTCAACCGTTCGCCTCAGCCATCCATCGAAGTACCTGATGCCCATAATTTACAGCCCTCACAGACTGAGACAAAGTCACGACTCCGATCTGGATCACTCAACATTCCTCCCCCTACCAACTATGTCAATCCTTTTACCTCTTCAGCGTGGGCTGGTGGTCCTTGGCCGACTCGGGAGAGGAGTCAGACAAACTCAGGCTTGCCTCAGATTCCTTCCTCGCCATCATACTCTTCATACTCCCGAGAGGATGACGCATCCCACATGGCCTCGAAAACCCTGGACTACCTTGGACTTGTTGATACCCCACAGGCTGCTAGAGCAACATTGTCCCGCTCGGGTGGACTCGATCCCTTAATGGAAGGCCAGCGTGCGGCCGCTATGCAGCCGTTCATGGCCGATCTTCATAGCTTCAACAACAGAACCTCTCGTGGTCGTTCGTACTCTGTCAATGCCACCGAGAAGTATGCCGCAGATGAGGAGGTTGAGGATGAAATGTACAGTGGTCAACACAGCGGAACTGTCACCCCTCAGGGAGGAGCTAGTTCTTTGCATTCTTTGACCGCCCATGCAATGGCTTTGGCAGCATATGGAACTGGTGGAACACCCAGCAGAGCTAGAGCTAGGACTGCTGGTGTGCTCGATGCCCCTCCTGTGAACCGCATGAAAAGTTATCTTGCCACCCCCTCTAAGCTGGACTCTATGACCAGTGCTGCCGATCTCACTAATGATTACTTTGACTTGCACAACCTGGACGTCAGATTTGGTTCGATGAACCCTCTTTCTTCCGGTGGTGAGGGTGGACTCCAGTCTATCGATGAGTCTCAGCTCGAGGGACCCACTCGCTCTCTTTGGCTTGGCAACATCCCAGCTTCTACAACAACGACATCATTGATTCATATTTTCCAGCCCTATGGAACTGTGGAATCTGCTCGTGTCCTCACGCACAAGAACTGTGGATTCATCAATTATACCACACCTGAGCACGCTATCCAGGCTCGCATTGCTTTGAACGGCAAGGAAATCTTCCCCGGAGCTGGTCCCACTCGTATTGGGTTCGCAAAGCCTTCGTCTTCTGGAAGTAATGGTACTCCTACGCCTAACGGCGGAACCTATGGATCTCCCAGCCCTGACCCAACTTCTCGGGAAGCCAATGGTGTTGTCACTATGTCGACTGGAGCTAGCAGCTCTGGGGTTAATGGTGACGGTGTGGGAAGCATGGATCTGGAGCTACCCCCGCTCGATACTCTCAAATCCGACATTACACAGATTGTTGCTCAGTTTGGTGCAACTCCCGAGGAAATTGTCAAGATTGAAGCAAGCATTCTCCAGGCCATCTCATACAACGATTTTGAGCCTGAAATCCCAACCATTGGTGAACCCAGCCACACCCGCACACATGATGCTCCTAAGTTGCGTGACATTCGTAAGAAAATTGACAATGGGAACTGTTCACCACAAGAGATCGAAGCAATTGCCATGGATATGTTGCCAGAAGTTGCTGAATTATCTAGCGACTACCTTGGAAACACTGTAGTCCAGAAGCTTTTCGAGTTCTGTTCCGAGGAAATCAAAGAAGTCATGCTCACTCAGATTGGTCCCCACTTGGCCGAAATCGGAATACGTAAGTATTCTCATATTTTGATTGCAACCAAATTCTAACTGCCTGAAATTAGACAAAAACGGCACCTGGGCTGGACAGAAGATTATCGATGTCGCAAAGACCCCCACTCAGATGAACACTATTACCAACTCTCTTCGGCCATACACCGTTGCGCTGTTCTTGGACCAATATGGAAACTACGTTTTACAGTGCTGTCTTCGCTTTGGAGCTCCCTACAACGATTATATCTTTGAGACCATGTTGAGCAGAATGTGGGAAATTGCTCAGGGCCGTTTTGGATCGCGCGCCATGAGGGCATGCTTGGAGAGCCACCACGCAAACAAGAGCCAGCAACGTATGCTCGCCGCGGCCATTGCTATTCATAGTGTTCAGCTTGCAACCAACACTAATGGTGCTCTGTTGTTGACCTGGTTCTTGGATACCTGTAGCTTCCCAAATCGCCGAACGGTCTTGGCTCCCCGTCTTGTCCCCCACTTGGTTCACTTGTGTACCCACAAGGTTGCATACTTGACTGTCCTTAAGGTTATTAACCAGAAGACTGAGCCTGAGGCTCGTGAGACTATCTTGGATGCTCTTTTCTGCTCCCCTAACGACGCTACCCTAGAGGCTATCCTTAAGGACTCGCAATGTGGAGCAACTCTCATCTTTAAGGTGTTGACAACTCCATTCTTCGACGAGCCCGCCCGCACCGAGGCCACTGTTACCATCCGCAACGTCTTGACTAAGTTGAAGGCCACTCCTTCTCAGGGATACAAGCGTCTTATGGACGAGGTTGGACTCTCTACCCGTAACCAGACCAACCCTACCAACGGCGGCTCCAAGGAGCGTGAGAGCTCCAGCGGACCTAGCCGGGAGCACCGGATCCCGATCCACCAGACTAGCGGTAACAACCAGGCAACACATGCTCCCCGCAACACAGATAACAACATGCAGGCTGGACAGTTCTACGCCGGCTCGCCCATGTATGACCCGGCTATTCTTGCATCATCTAGCGGTCAGTTCACTGCTCCCATTGACCCTCAGACATTGAGGGCTTTGGAGCAATTCAGCACTCTCAGTCTATACGGCGGAGCCGCCCCCGCTGCTATTGGCTCGCCTGCTTTTCAATTCCAAGTGCTCTCCCAGCAGATGGCCAACCGCGGCGCCCCAGGTTTCTTCCAGGGTATTCCTGGATTCAGCAACCCTCAGGCCGTTCCCGATCACCTTCGTGGTGCTCAGGGTAATGCCCCTCCTGGAATGGGCAACCATATGCTTCAGGGAATGGGTGTTGGTGTTAACCCCGCCTTCAATCCTATGATGCCCCAGGGATTGATTCCCGGATATGGATATGGAGGGATGAACGGCATCCCTATGTTCCCTCAGCCCCAGCAACAGCAAGCCCAGGTTCAGATGCAGCAGCCGCAGCAGCAGCACCAGCAACACCAGGGCAACAACGGCGGACGTCGGGGTGGACGTGTAAGTTTTCTCAACCGACCATAAGTTGATAGTTCAACTGTTAACGCATTTCCAAAATTTAGCGCTAGATATTCATGAGCTTTCAATGTCTTCATCCAGAAGATGAAGATCATTAATGCACCCGATCTAATCTACATTGACGAGAAACGGCTCTATGCGTTCTCTGCTTACGCGACGTCCCCGGACATTGGGTTTTTGCCACGTTTGTTCCTCAACCGATTTTCCTGTTGTTTGATTCCATTCTTGTTTCGTTATGCTTGTTTTAAATTGCCCCGAACGTCTCTCCACTCATTGCTAGATGCTTTCGGGAAAAAAATGGGGGAAGGTATGGAAGGAAGTTGGGCGTTCTATTTTTATGCTATTGTTATTTTGATGCTTGCTTTACACTTGTACTCCAAACCCCCGGCTCCTGCATACTGGATGATATAAATGGGTCGGCTATATTCTGTATTGACGTTTTATTTTCTATCATGTATTAGCGGGGTTATGAAGGGGGGCATTCGTTTGTATGGATGATTTGACGATGGTCAGAAGGTGGTAGGAGTGTGGTGAGTAGCTACAGCATGATTTTTTATGACTAACGACAAAAAGGGGTTGATGGCAACGGTTGAAGGCTTGAATTGTTTTCATTCTTTTCTGTTTTTGTTATTTTGTGTTATTTGTTTTTTTTTTTGTTGGATTGTATAAAATGTGGTTAAAACTATGTCCTCCCTTTTAAGAGATGATGTTGCGGATTGATGGAAATGTTTAATGGTAACTGGCCTGGGCTACCTAATAGTTAGTCTTTAACGTTTCTTGTTTGATACATAGTATCTAATCCTAATGCATGAGGATACTGTATTGTTCGTTAAATTGTAGTACGATTGTGTACAAGCTTTCTGTATCTTAGATTTCGTCATGAGGCATTGAAAGATTTTTGTAACTAAATGATATCAGATGAATTCCAGTCATCCTGTAATGGATGAAATCTACCTGACGGCTGAGTATTTACTCAGTAATCTGATCTTTCATGGTGGTTGCTAATTGCCCGTTTTTATTGACTGAAAACGTAGACTCGCCAAACCTTGAACCGAAATATACCTACCACGCCTTTATACCCCATCAGCATCAGCTCAAGTCCAAGGCATTCTCGAGTATAGCGGATTGAAGGTTACATCGATACTAGCAAGCGTAGCGAAATAATTCGAGAGATTTCCAAGCAGAGCATGGGGCAAACATTTTGTATATATAAGAGAATATGGGTTTCCACCAACGATGTGCGGTGGGCTATGCTACCTGTCCTTTAAGCACTCTGATGCTTAGTAGGAATGATTGGGAAAATGGATGGGTACTTCTTGCAGGATTATTTATGGTGAGGGAGCAGGAGGACCATAGAGGGAGGGGCGGGAAGGGTGATGTTTTTTTTTTGATCATGCAACTGACGTAGTTGAAGATCTAGACAGACAAATACCGTATTTCCCTTCAACCATCGAGAGTTTTGCAATGAATATATTAGACGAACCATAGTTGGCATCGACGATGACGAGATATATGATATAATCTAACAATAACACGTGTCTAGGTTTTTTGGGAGGGGGTTGGGGGTCGAGAGTTGAGATGTGAGTTTGTGTGGCACAGAGATTGGGTATATGATCTTAGGATTTATTTAGGGCCCTTATTTGTTTGCTCATTCATATACTGACAGGACTAAAGGTCCATGTAGAAAGGTGTCGAGGCAGATTTCGGGATATTCCGGGGAGTCCGTGGAATTGGGCTGTAGGGAAATGCTTTTGGAGAAGATTAAGGACTGATTCTTAAAAGGAAGGATATGAGAAGAGATAGAAAGATGTTGTGAGTGAGCGGTAATTGGAAGTTTGTGAGGGTGAGGCGAGAACTATGACTGTGAGAGCACATTGAATCACTCGGCCTTCGGCACCGACTTTGAACGCAACTAATTGTACGAAATCGAAAATAAGAGTAGGACTACAGGTTTCTAACAAAGCACTTTACTTACCAACAAGCTGGTACAGGTAGAATGATTATTTTTTGGAGCCCGAGAACATCTCGGGCGCTGATCCAATTTGTAATATGGATTAAGACAAGATCACTATGATACATGACAAAAAAAGCATTCCCAACCCGCACGCTTAGAAACAAAACCATTTATGCTAATCATTACCCCCTCTCTCCCCTTAAAACCCCTCCGGAACACCCTTTGCAGCAAGACCAGTCTCACCAACATAAGCATCTAGCAGGCAACTCCATCTAATTTCACCATGTAGTAGACGTCGGATATCTTGGTATGCCTTCAGCGAGGCAAATGGCATACCAGTAGCTGGATCGCGGAACTTCGCGGGCTGATGTGATATAACGCAGTAAGGTTTGGTAGTCGCTATGTTCACATTAGACATGGTAGAAATAGTAGGAGTAAAAGTACTTACGTAGACGCCGGGTTTGATCTCCCCAGAGGGTCTTGATCAAGGCTGCTTTGTCTCGGACTAGAGATGGCTCAAAGTTTTCGAGTACTATTAGATTCCGGGCAGAGATCTCGTTCGGCTTCGGTGGTGGAGGTGGTGGTAGAGGAACATCGTAGGCTGTAGGTGGAAGTGGGGTATCTGTTGGTAATGGTGGTAATGGTGGTGGGAAGGTACTGGTGATGGGTGTAATAGCCATGGGAGTGGGCTGCTCTGACGGCGGTAGCGAGGAGAGTTCTGAGAAATTGGACATGGGAGTATCTGCATCTTTGATCTCCACGTTATTTGGAAGGGTTTGCCGGTTCTGTGGGACGGGTGGTTGCGGTAGTGATTTTGGTGATATGGCATCTGCGTCTTCTGGCTGGTTTGTATCTTCTTTATCAGTCTCGGTTTTCACTACTGGCGTATTTTCCGATACGTCTGCCTTCTTCGCAGATGCGTCTCCAACCGCTGCGATGCCTTTCTCATCTTTCACAACTTCCTGGCCCTTTTCCTCTGTAGCCTTCTCTCCTTCCTTCGGTTTCGGTTTGCGAATTCGTTTCTTCTTCTTTTCTTCTCCAGCTTCGTCCTCCTCTATTTCTTCAATCAGCTTTCCTTTTCCTACACGTACTAGCTTTCCTGTTTCGCCATTCCACTCCGCAGGTCCACTCCAATATGTGATAACCGGTCCAGCCAACTTCCGGTTCTGTAAAGCTAGCAAGCGTTGTCTCTGTTCTTCGAGCTTCTGCTGTTCTGTCTCTTGCCATGAGCAAAGACTTCGCAAGTTCCTTCTCTCTGTGAGCTTTGCTTCCTCAAGGCGTTCTGCCTGAGTCATTTCTTTCTTAGGCCGAACTTTCTCTTTCTTAGCAGCCGCCTTCTCCATGAGAGCAATTGTGTGCAGCCTCCGCTTCTGACTCTCCTCTAGCCTCCGCATAGTTTCTGACCGATTTTGTAGTGACAATGTTCGTGAGGATGCTCGAGTGGCAACAAACTCTGGGACCCATGAGATACGCTCCGACTTCTTCCTAGGTCGTGTGAGAGCATTGTATCCGTCGGCGTCCAGCTCTGTGCCAGTTCCAGTATCCTCCTCCGTAACCTCTGGGGCAATAGTAACAGCCTTCTTCCGCTCCTTTCTTGGCTTCATAAAAGCATCATCCGCTTTCCGTTTTCTGGCCTTCTTTGCCTCCTTCTCCTGCCTCTCAATTTCCTTCTCTCCCTCAAACTCTTGGTCGGCTCCCGCAGCTTCGTTCTCGCTGTCCGAAGACGAGTCCATAAGCGCATCGTCGTCATCTTGTAGGTCCTTTTTGTTTACTTCAAACTCAACATCGTCTTCATCTTCCATAAACAGCGTATCCTCCTCGTCTATTTCTTGCGTCAGAAGCTTAGCGAGAAGATTTCCGGCATTGGCGCGGCGGGCGCGTCCAGCGACGAGCGATTCGACAACGGGAGCAGGAGCAGCGGGAGTAGCAGCGGTGGAATTCTCCGGATCGGAAAGTAGCGAGGTTAATTCGGAGTCGGAGTCGGATTCTGACATTGTGGCAGCTCTGGAAGTTGGGTCTAACTGCGGGAGAGGTGAATAAGTTCGACCTTTCACCCTGGGTAACGCGTAGCGCTTGGCACTCACTAAACATTCATGTCATGTCACTCGTTTTTAATAAACCACTGAGTAAGAGAGAGCTTAACATAAGCACTTGAAAAAAATGGGAGTCTTGCATACCGTAACATTTGAAGCTCTTTTTGCCATCTCTGATGTTCTCTTTCGTGGCTTCGTGTCGCTATCTAGTTATTTTCCCTTTCCAGCTAGGCAGATAGTGCCATACTTAAAAAAAATCAATGATTCATTTTAACTGAATAGCATTAGTCTTCTCTGTACATGACAACTACCAAAAAATAACACAACTGCCTGGTGTGCTCTGGAGTTCAACAAGCACCACTACAATCCTAGGCGTATTATCTGAAAAATATCACCTGACAAGAATTATGGATTCAGTAGTTTTTTTCTGACGACATCTTCGTATTCTATCTAGCTGATTTAGCCGTGATATGTCTGTTGGTGTGATCGTTGCCTTGCTACTTCGTTAATGTTTATATGTATCACCTTTTGAAGGACACTCTTTGTCTTGCGTAGGAGCCTGTCAAGAGTTAAGATGTTGTCAGTTTAGCAAATATAATTTCTTAGTGATTTTAAAATATAGGCTCATAATTTCCATTTTCTTTATTTCAAAGCCTTAGTGTAAACTCTACCTCCAACTATCACTGAGATACCTCGAGACACGAGTGTTATGGATTTTCAGAAAGCATCCCAACCCAATGCTATTGATGTAGAACAGATAAACTAACAACAGATATAAAGCTGATGTACTATACTATATGTCATACAAAAATCTACTCACCGCAAAAGTTTGTGTATAGACTACTTTGTATACTCTTATGCGAGGTAGGAACTTTGTAGACCGGCTAGAACATGAGTTACAAAGGCAATGGTACTTCAGATGAATTTACTGCATCGCTCTCAATTCTCTATTGGACAATGCTGTGATATTGCTGTGCACATTTCAGCAGACACAATACTGGAATTCCCTACGGGCATTTGGCTTGGGTAACCCTGATGAATATGACGACAGGTTACAACCTCAAAAAAATCTGCCTCTACTCAAGACTTTGGAAGTCTTAAAACAACTTCGGATATTATCTGAAGTACAATTGCCAGCCCATATATAACCTTAACCTACAGTTCGGCACAGAGGTGTGTGCCCAACATCTGCAGATGCGGACCATGTACTTACTACTGCATTCGATCTGCCGCTATTTTGACTTCAAACTAGAAAAGCCTAAGCAGTCTGTTTAAGGTTAATTTTACCCTTTGCCCAGAATTTTATGCCTGTGTTATGTACACCAGTACTTATGTAAAAGCCAAGCTAGTTGCAGTGGTGCTCCGTTTGTCATCCGATAATTATGGTCTTTATTCGGCGGTTTTCACCGCCTTAGTGTCTCCTAATCTGCAAACGAGAGCAAAGTTTATCTTGTTTGTCAATTATGGAATTTTCTGATCGGATGCCTTTAATCAACTAATATTTAGATGCCCCACGTACGCTGTTGACTCACACTTTTTCTCGTTTGTTCAAAGCGAAATCCCCGACAACCTGAGGCCGCGATTCGACCTTCGATGCATGTTAAAGACATCGTGTCAGAGTACAACAACGCGGCGACCGCCTAATTGTGACAGTTAACCACGATGAGCCCGAAAAGTTCCGCCATTATAATACGGGCATTTATCCTATAAAATTCCACGGAATCAAATGGAAAAATACCGGTCATAGGAAGCACTTATCGGATGAACTGTTCAAGTTTTCAGCCATACATCTATTATAGATAACGTGTATTACACTACGTCATCGGGGGAAAAGAGGCATATCGAGTGTTGGCATCTGTCGTGGTGGCGCCCTCACGTCCATGGTGACACGCAGCACGTTACGAGTAAGCCTCCTTATGCATGCGCTGGTGTTGAGGAAAACTGAAAGTGAAAATATTATCTCCCAAACAATATAACAGCTGCTGGAATATACTTGAAATATCGCAGGTATTTGAAGGAATAAATTTTGATCGATGATGCGAAAGCCGATAGAGAGACTGCTGATACCAAGAGGCTAGGGAGGTAAGCTATACCATGAATTGCATGAATTATTCTAATATTTTGGCGTATCAGGTTTCGTTGAATATACGAGCCATAACGCTTAGCCGGCTATTGAGGTTTTGTGGTTTCGAGGGGCCATAGGGTTATAAGGAAGGCTATCAAGCACATTAACTTGGAGATCTCCTGGCCCCACCCGTTCGCGATCCTTTCCAAATTCGGAGGCGCCGCATATGCGTTCTGAATGTACCTGTGGCCAATTTTCTCGTGGTGGCGATAATTTGGTATTTGGTTGTGGTGACTATGTAATCACAACCAGCTCCCATAAGCACCGTTCACTGAAGGTTGAAATATGCCTTTTGTTTTCCATGCTCTTTATATACAAAATAGTAACCGTTATGTCTAGAGGTTATCTTCCATAGCCTGGAAACAGTACCCGCATAGACTACAGGGCTGTATTTCATTTGAATTTGTCGTTCTCGGTGTTCATAAGGAGTAACTCTAATGGCTTTGGTGCAATTATTGTGCCTTGATATCCTCGGATGATAGAACCCAGCAGAAGACACTTAACGCGGAAAAGTACTACCAATACCGAGAATATTAGTAACTCGCATCCAGGAACCTGCTTTGGACGGAATCAAGCCTCATCAATTAGCGATTCTGGTTTATTCTTTTTGCCTTATTAAAATAAAGCAATTCAATTGAGGATTACCCTGATCTGACAGATACGGTGTAGGATGCACGGTTCTAATAACTAGTCGATAGCGCCATCATCATAGCCCTCAAAGATCTCCCTAAGAATTCATCAGTTATGTCTATCTCGCAGCAGAACACGTAGTATCCATCTCTCGAATCTCGGAGCTATTTCTCTCCCACAGTTTCAGGGATAGTCAACGTAACTCTGGATCATCAACGCGTATTCTAGCTGAGTTTTTCAAAATATGATCCTACTCCGGCGCTGGGGATTTGAAAGGATATCCGGATAACCTATACTTAGTGAAGAGCTCCAGAATACACCAGAGTCAATATTTGTTCTGGAAAGAGATTGCATGATGATGGGAGGGCTTACAAAAATGACATTTAACTAGCCCATCAGATTCAAGCCGATTAACAACATCCGGTAGCCGTCAACAGTCTCCCTTGGAATTTTGCCGTCGGGCCAAGTTCCCTTTGGTTTTCTGAAGCCCTTTGGTTTTCTGAAGAAAGCCTCCCACATTGCGAATAGACATTTCAGCAAGCGAATATTCCACCAGCATTGATGGCTCGCATCTGGGGAACCCGCCTTTTATTGAAGCGACCATCGACCACGGACAGTAGGTGCAAGCTAGCTCTTGTAATTGGTAGTTTGCAATAGGATCGGACCGACTGGCTTCGTTTCGTACGGTATTCGATGGTAGACTGATTTCGCGGGCAGAGAATGTAGTACTTCGAGGTCGACGACGACATTTTCTTTCGCAGCCCCGACTAAAATGCTCCAGTTTATATTCGAATGCCTATCGGGGTCTAAGGAAGGGGCAGTTCTCGTTCAGTTAGCCATTCAGCTGCCAATTTCAGGATACTTTCTTCATCAGCATAGGGCCCAATATTCCCTAGAAGCTGAAGACCTCGCTGGTATAAACTGTGGAAGTGGTTTCCGTATCAACAATAGCTGAGCTTGTTGGGAAAGTTGCGTTATTTTCAGCTTCATTTGAAACGGTTCGAAGCTCCTTGAGGCGTTGGACACCGCTGAGGAAAAGTGTCAATCGTCCCGATGAGATAGAGAAAACGAAGCGTCGTGAAGATTGGTCGCCCAACGACGAAAGTCTCAGTCGGTGTTTTTAACTGACGATAGCTAATTCATGTCCTGGAGCGGCGAAATCTGTTGGTTAGATCGCTTGATCAGTTGCGATGGGGTGGGATCAGTGAACGTTTGAAAAGAGGGCAGGAAGATCTTCGTTTACGATCACAGCTGGATCGACTCGGTGCCAGATGAGGCAACAGAATGGACGAATCTCCATAACGGCTTCTTCGATGTGGTACCGAGAATACCGAGTACTGAAGTCTGGATTATTGAATGCCGATTATTGATTGTGGTATCCGCTTTCAACAGCGTATCGCTGTTATTCCGCAAGAAACAGTCCGGGTGTGTCAAGACGCCTCGTTGCGTTTCCCTCGCGCCACCTGTCCACCAGGCATTTCTGAACACCACACCTAGATCGTTAAGAGAGCACGTATCGCACCAAAAAGCGTTAAACTGCATTCTTTTTGGCGGACATTTTGATGGTCGGGACTTTGCAGTTGTGTGATGCTTCAGTTCAAAATTATCTGCGGGGTACTGATGGATCTCAACTGCCAAGCGTGGATGCGGGATATAACGAACTTATTATTAAGGATCAGTCAAAAGAAGAAAAAAATCATGCAACAAGAGTCATTCCGAACTGCCATATGATTCATCAATTCATTCCGAAAAAAAAGTGCCTCCACTACATATATTCCAATCGATATCTGCTTTCGCCTTGGAAAAGCCCACCCCATCCACCAAAACTCCGAACCTCAAATTGCGAACGTCAATACTCAACCAAGCTCCTCACATATGGTACGTCATAATTTGAGGTCATGACATTGCATGACTTCTTATGCGGACTGGTGTAGAACAATATCTTCCAAGATTTTCTTTTATATGGGACGAGGTAACGGTATAACCGATGGACCCTTTCGATACATGCCTAGATCAACATTTGGTTGATAGCGTCACACTCGCAGAGCGCCTTGATACCGTCGCTGTGTTCTTGAGCTCTATCGCCTCGGAGAGGATACGGGACGTCACGGGTTTGGACCTTATGATATATTGGAACAAAGGCTCTGTATTCAACGCTGGAGTGTTCTTCAACCACTCCGAAGAATTGTCGAGTAATATCCAGGGACTGGAGAGCGAGAGGAAAGTCGTTGTGAATCGACGAGTTGATGTTTTGCTCGATCGGTTGTTCTTTAGGTGGTTGGGTGGAGTGTGCAATCCTCTGGCGATCTGAGTCAAGAACTTCTTCAAATGCCCGAGGATACACCTGAGAAGCTTTGTCGGGGGCATTATTTGATCCCTCGTGAGTAGGGCTCCGGGATCTGGGCGGTGTGGCGGGCTAAGTGCGGATGTCAGTTTTGGTTCTTGAACCGAGTATGTATATACACAGTTCAAAGGGGTGTGAAGTTGACCTTTGACTTTATGGTAACGGAGTGTGCCATTTTGATCAAGAAGGAGGAATGGTCTGATTGAGAATGCGGGGGCGGTGGATTTGTGTACGAAGGGTGGCCGTGAAGAACAGGCGACTGGAAGGTCTGGCTTTATAAAAGATAAAACGTACGAACACAGCAATTATTTTCCCGAGAAAGATGTTGCTCGAAAAATACTGGATGGAAGAATGATTCTTGGAAAAGATGTATTAACACGCAGCGAACCAATGGCGAATTTAGAAGATGGTCTTTGGTCAAAGAATAAGTTATCCTTCCGCAAAGGCTTTCCTCTAGCAGGGTAGCCTCATGGCTATCGCCGGATCTTGTTTGGGTATTTGGAGATAATTGGTTCGCCAGTGTGGTGTTGTGTATCAAGGCAATTCAAGCCATCAGGACCAGATTATATCTTTGGAAGCATCTCGAGACTCGAGTCTCTAGAAATGTTGAGAACCAGTCAACAAAGAATATCAGAGTAGCTTACTGATAGATCTCACCACAATATACCAAGAGAAGCATTTCTTGCCAATTATGTTCTGCAAGATCGGCCACAAGAATAGCGGTTGACCAATTCCCACAGATAGCGGTTATATTTCAAACGTAGAACAGTCACGCGCAGTTGAGGATTATAAGCGACATGTGGAGTCCGATATCTATCCGGTGTATAATATTGTTATTCTTTTAAGGCAACAGAAGACTGTTTGCCAAACGAATAAGACATAGAGTGGTCAACGGGCGTCCTCATATATTCACAGCCTGTCTATATGGCTGCTGAGCAAGATTTTTGCTTTACAGTCACGATATTTCACGTCACGGCGTGGGTGAAACGGATTAAAAACACTTGGCAGTGCCAATTCGACCATTTAGACTGAAGCTTCTCGACTTCCCCCTTCAAATATCACCTTTCAAACACTTCAGTTCAACAGAAACTTGACGTGCAAGCCCAATCTCGAGAACTTATTGGGATATTGGCTATTCGTTTTACCAATCAGAGAGCTGGAATATTAGACGTGTTGGGAACTTGATTCCGTCTGTTTGGCTACCGAAACACCATGATAGGCGACGTAGAAGGATATAAAAACCCCTACATGCAGCACGTTTATGCACTGATTCGATACCGTCAGAAAATATCTCCCGTACCGAAACAGACAGCGGCTATACCATTTAGTTATATTTATGTCGTTTAGAACCATGTGGCTTAAGAATGGATAGCCTCACAAAACTCGCAAAACTTGATATATGAGGCGTGATCAAGCATTTTAATCAGATAAAAGGCCCAAAATGTTCCCAATCTAAACAAATCACATTGTTACTTCTTCTACGCATGCCTTCCTCCAGATTTGCAAAACTCGGGCTAGGCAGCAGTCATATATGAATGGAACACCGTGTCCTCTGAATTTTTGATTTATTAGGCGAATGCGGCAACCACTCTACTCCTACGCTGCTATTTATGAACATGTGCATGGCTCATATGTTTCTACTTGCCATCTTCGGTAATCTGTTTTGATTTTTTAAAACATCCACCGGAATCGAATAGTTAATACTAAATAATCTATTCTTTAGGCCTTTGAAGTGTCTTTAAATGCACAAAACAGTTTCTCCGATAATAAGACCAAAGATTTGTGATGACGAGTTTTTTAGCTTTGATCCTATCAGCTGTTCGCAGTGACAGACAAAAGCCAATGCGCTGTATGATCTTAGAGACACAGCTTGACAGGGAAGCTATGGTATACCTCTTCTTGAGATCCAAAGCAACACTTTATCAGGGGTGAGGTAGCATTAGCGATTTTGTGTTGTGCAAGATTCGTTATCTCTTTTAGTGTCGTCTCACAGCTTGTATCGAGTTACGATTTTATCAATATTTGATACATACAAATCAATCGAGATACACGCTCGACGGGGAAAATTCAGTGCTTCACTGCGCTGGAAGCCAGTTGTTGCAGAATTTCAAGCGCATACATCACAAGAATCAGCCAATCGCCCCACCAAATATTATTGAAATAAGAAGGCTTGTCAAGAAATCAATGGATTTAATATCCCTCAGTTTATCCTAGAATATTGTATGTATAAGAGATTGATCTTCAGTATCAGTCTTAACTCACATACCAATAATCAAGGTCTTACTGACCTCTATCTGCAGTGGCTATAGGGAAAATTGCTAATGGCAGATGTCATCTGACGCCGAGTCTATGACACGGTACATTCCGTACTCGTGCCCCTACATATGCGGCCCTTGAAATCAATAGGCACTCCCTAGAAAGCGGTAATCCGGAATAACCCGGTAACTTTAATATGTCAACACCTTGTTTATGCCATTCATATCGGCTGGCGACTTTTATACGCATTTCCAGCTAAATGCTTGACGAGTTGGCTAAAATCAGATTTGAGTTCAAGCCTCGAAACCATCCACAAATTCACATCGGACATAAACAAAACAAAATAAACCCCCATCTAAAATGGAGTAAAGATCATTCGGATGAATGACGGGGCTGCTTCGCCGGATAATTTATATGCAACACCATCACGGGCACGATATAAGCACTGCTGCAACTACACACTTGGATTTCCAATTATTCTCGTTACTCTAATATTTAAGCTTTGGGAAATTTTTGAGAGATGAGATACATACTCTAACTGGAGCCACGATATCCTACCTTTAGCCGGTGGAACCCGTATCGAAGCATCATACATATGTAAGCCCTGCATACATACATCAGTTCCAATACATGCATATCATTCCCCACAGGGTGATGCCTTGGCAGTCTGTTGGAGTGATTGGTATTAAAATTTATAGTTGTAGTATGTGGTTCAGATGTATGGCGCCGCATAATTAGCCTAGAATGTAGAACCTGCCTTGAATACAGATTCGCAAGTATAATTTTATGATATATATAACATATGGAGTATTATAATACTACCCGCTCTGCCTTATCATAACAAGTGATAATAATACAAATGCATATGTGATTGCATTCGGTCGCTTGAGGATCCAACCGGCTAGCTCCGGAAAATTTTACTTACATGAGCGTAGGTGTTTCTTTTGGAAATGGTCTAGACTAGCAAAGAGACTCCTTTGAAAGTGTGGAGAGCCCTACAATTTTCAGGTTTGTGGATGCATAAGTTACATTACTGAGTTCAAATCTGATCTGCATAATCAATGGAAATTATATACATCCCATTATATAGCGTATGTTTTTTAATATTACTACGATGCTGTATAATTATGCTCAATATCAGTCAACAATTCGCCACGCCTGTTATGGAACTCTGGTTCGCGGTATATTTACATCCAAGATTTAACACCCAAGCACACCTTACCACTACCCGCTCGGCGTGTCCTAACCTTAGCGATAGCAACGTTCGCGATGGGCATCCTTTGTTGCCGCGCACTTACAAGCCGGTATAGGCATGGAAATCTCCCGATTACGTACAGATATATTGGGCATTCGTTTTTTAAATCAATCTATTGGTTATCCTTTTTTCAGGGTACGATAATACACAACCTCTAGAAACTGCTCTATGTGTATATCTTGTTTCCTAGCTTTTTTTTTGACTTCTCCCTTCCTGTTGCCTTCTGGGTATAACATGTATCAACTTTTATATTCTTCAAAGAGTCTTCATGCCAGGACGTCTGCAGCCAGTGTATTGGTAGCGGCGAGAAGGCTCTGATCAATTATAATAGTATGGGCTTTGATATAGGTGTAGTGAAAAAAATCTGTGGAATATCTGTACTTTCGTCTTTCATACCAGGGACGACAAGATGACCATCTCAACCAAGTTGGCTCATGGAGTCCTTATATCGCACATTAGTTATAGGCCAAGTTTACAAAAACGGTGAATTGGAAAGAAAGAAAAGAAGCCTGACATAATTCTAGCCCTTTTGGAATCATCTATGTAGGCATCACTTGGTAAATTCCCAAGCCAATGGGTCGTTTTGGATCAAAACTGCATAAAGATTGTAGTGGATAAGCTTTCCAGATTCGGATTTGTCGGTCATCCAATACGATGCTTGATAATCGTATGCATGCAATGTTTTTGATGCGCACAACCTCTCAAGAACAGATTAAGTCTCAGTCTAACTTGCATTGCATCAGGAATTTGCACGCAGAACCATTCCATCGATGAGATACCGGCTACCATCGTATGAAACCGGAGAGGGGCAATGGCGTGCGGTAGGCGTGATGATGATGCACATTTACTATGCAGCCAAAATTTGCATGCCGGGGTGATCATAACAGCTCAGCTTTTTTGTGTGCTTCAACGATGCGAAGAGGTTCTCGGAGAATTTCCGAGCTTGAACGGGAGTTCGTGAAGTCAACAAGGTAACACACAATATCTGAGTATACAAAGGAAAGCAACACATTGGCACAAGTCACCGTTAGAAAAAAACATTTAGCCATGCACAGACTGGGTCATCAAACAAGCGGCATTTAGGTAAACAGGCGGTTACGACTGGCTACAAGTGGAACTTCCGCAGTTTCAACAGAAGCTTGATTTACTTGTTACTTAAAATGTATCCTGACATGCGATATCGTACCAGGCAGCATGTGTAGCTTAACATAAGATGAAAGCATTACTGATGCTGTGCAACTGTAATACCTTATTTGAAAGCCCAAACAGCTCACTTTATACTCAGCGGCATTACTTGCCAAACCGGGGTTTCATTCAAATGGATATGGTGTCAATATGGTGCACCATGTGTAGTACCATTCGGGTCAGCAGAACTCCTTCGAGAAGAGGCCGACTGGAGCCACGTGCGGTACATGAAATATGCATGTAAATGTATCGTCATGTGGCAAAGGATTCAAGGAGGACCGATTGGATTATAAATACTATGGCATAAAGTCGCACGAACCTGGAAAACATATGTATCGTATTTATTTTACCTTTAGAGCTGAAGAGGATCTGCCTCAGATTGCCATGCGTACATTCGTGCCCTCCCTGCACATCATGTAATTACTACTTCAGAGCTTTAGTTTTACTGCGCTAAAGTTTGGATAATCAAAATCAATGTTGGTGTTGCTGAAATCGGTTTGTTTATGACATTGCTGCCGTTAGCTCCATTCACGAAGTCTTGCCTTAGTAGAATGTGTAGGGCTAAGCCCGCTATCCGCTTATGAACCTTGTCTTGTAGATGATCGTGATGGTTTTTTTTACGCAATATGAAAGGACTAATAGTAATCTAATCAAATAACAATTTACTAATACTTCTATCATTCGAAACCAGTGGGGTTGGCTAAATGCATGTTTATTCTAATTCACTTAATCCAGAAACACCCGTAAACATCCGCTGTCAACTGCTGCCTGCGATTCTACCCGAGAGATGTAGTTTGATACGAGTACGCTGATTTTGAGGGCATGGGTAGTCTTGTATATAGGTGCTTTGTTACACAGTATGTAGCCCGTTTGCACAAGGGAATTATCAATGCCACACATTACATTGAGAAGTAACTTCAATTTTGAAAGAACTAGAGGGGCTGGTGAAGTTGCAGACATGCAATTGTAACACTGGCTATGCCTTGAAATTGTTGATGGGAATATATATACAGCTAGAGAGTAAATGGAACAAATCGGTATCGTTATACTTAGGTATACAATTCTACAATCCAGAAAGTGTTTTACCCATAACACTGGCCACTTCTGAGATTAATCTATCAACTGGCTTGTAAGAAGTGCCTCTCCTGTATCGACACAACTTAGCGTTTAGGTTGCAAGTCGGGCCTACCCGCATTCTACCATGGAACATTCGCCGTTCAAATGAACCAAATTTACAGCTTCTTGCCACGCAGTATCCACCACACATAACCAAGTAGTCTCGCATTCGCTTTGATCGTAATTGAGTTGAGAAATGGTATTGTTTTTTTGTTTTGTACATAAACACCCTTCTTAGAAACCGGGAGGATTGACACGCTGGGAAACACGGGTCCACTTGGGAACCTCTGTAGCTCGGATTAGCACCGCTATTACCGCAAGAACGCGCATAACCAGATGAAGGATTATGGAACATACTATGGATTCCCTTGCGGTACTTCCTGGCGTTACGGTCAAAGATCGTGTACTTGTCCTTGGGCTCCATCTCGGCCTCAGTAGGCATCTCGGCCCTCCACCGGTCAATGGCGGCGATCTTAGTTCCAGTCTTCGCGAGGGCGTTCTCGAGGCAGTCGACAATACGGTCAACACGACGAAGACGCTGTCTCTGGCGGTACTTCTGGGGAGCGGACATCCTCCATGGGATTTTCCTGCGCCCGGTTAGCAAGAGATCACGTAGAAGAACGCGCGAAATATGGGAAACTCACCAGAGGAGACCACCGAACAACGGCTGCGAGGGACGAAGAGCGCCGAACATTTTGTGGTTGTTGAGGAGTTCGGTCGGAAGTGCAGGAGCGGCAAGTAAGGTATGGAGGTTTAGAGGTGAGCGCTCTAGCGGGATGAGGCTCAAAACTTTTTTTCTAACGCAAATGCGAGCCGAGCGCTAGATATCTCCACGAACCCCGCGAAACACGAATTCAACATCAATGGGACGCTAGATTACGCCTACAACCTCGAAATCGCGGTCCAAAGAAGAATACGACAATTTCACCTGCCGATGGTCTCCGTCATATGCGTCGCGCCCTGTATGTCCGGCTGTCTCAGCTTCCAACCACGACCCCCGCGGCTCCTCCGAAGCGACCAATGGCGGAGACAACAAGCTATACGGGTGAATGGGTGTGTATGCAGTGTCGGAATAGTCTGCTAGGGGGGTTATGGGGAAGGTCTGGCAGCACTTTGCAGAAGAAAGGGCGTTCGTCGAGGTCGGAATCTTCAAAAAGCACACGCTCAAGGAAGCCCACACCTCCGCCGAAGACCAATCTACCAACGACGATACCACCACCAGCAGATGCTCCACGTCGATTCTTCAAGAAGATTGGTTCCTTGCCGAAGACGCCGCCGGATACAAAGCCTACACCACCTAAACCGCCAAGTAGTCGACAGGGCGTTGGCAAGAATGGAGTGAAAGTTATGGACCTGCCACCGGCACCTGCAAGGAGAACAATGATTGCGGATGGAGATCTATGGATAGAAGAGGAGGTTGAGAGATGTGGAATAGTATCTCGGGGAACAAGAACTGAAGGGCCGGAGAAATCTACAGTGGAAGATCAACTATTGCCGGAGGATTATTTAGAGGGGTCTGCAGCAAATATCAGTGGTCTTCAGGAATTCATCAAGCTTACCGAGAAGAGTGCTACCGGATTTACATTGTTGAAGTATGAGAGCGATTTCTCTTCCTCGGAACCGAAGCTAGTCGATAAACCAGCGTTTAAAAAGGTGTGGGAACTGTGGAAAATTCTCCTACTCTTCCGGTACCACCTATCTGGAGACGAAGGCGTAAAAATAATATGGAAAGGCATTCGAGATAGAGGTCTATCGATCCCGACACATGGTTCACATGCCGACACGCTTTGGGGAGTCTTTTCGGTAACAGCAAGGGAAGACGAAGAATTTGCACAGGAACTTATCGAATACGCCCTCTTTCATTCGGAAGCAACAAATCACCACAAATACTGGCCTCAATTATACGACTCAATTATGCTTCCTCGGATACGGAAAGTGAAGGGGGTACATGTAGAAGAAAAAGACCAGGTTCTGGCGTGGCATTGGAGGTTATTTCCCGTTTTCTCTTCATATGACTGGGTGTCTTTTTTTTCTACTGCTTTGGAGGGAGATTCGAGTCCAAGGAGGCATACCATACTCCAGAAGATACATACTACATTAAACAAACCAAATCTGTATGCGCATATCATGAAGATTTTATGCGATAGGCAAATGTTTAATCAAGCATTGCACTGGAATAAATATCTTCTCGAGCATCACGATCTTCCACAGGATTCTTCAGCCGCAGATCCATTAGTCCGATGGGCCTCCAAATACAACACCATTCAGAATCTCAAGTTGCTTTTGTGGAGTTTCAAAGAAGCGGGAGTTCCACTTGTGGGAAGTACCGCCGTTGCAGCTCTTCAGTCTCGCCGGAATGCCAAGGAGGCTATCAAAATAATTTTAGAAGACCACACGCTGTTCCCAGCGGAGCAACTGGGTGATGAATTCTGGTACACTCTCTTCGAAGCCGGACTGGATCCAATGACGATCGTCAAGATTGCTCAATTACGGACTCCCGCCGGTTACTATGGCTCAAAAACCGTTTATAAGGCTTCTCAAGTTTTGACTGGAGGTACTGGAGTCACCATCCAAATCCTTGAGGGTGCTGGTCTTCTCCACGATGGCTCTGATCTCACTGCTATTCCTGAGGTAGCGGTCACAGATGCCGCTGCGATACCAAACGACATTGACGGCGCCGCAAACACGAGGATTCAGTTTCAGCTTAACCGTAACGATCTTTATGGAGCTTTGGATTCGATTTCACGGGCTTCACAAGAAGGAATCAACATCTCTCATGAGACTTTATGGTACCTCTCTCGGGTTTTACTGCGAGAACGCCGTAAAGGAATGCGACCTTCGGAACATCCGCACATTATAAAAGGTCACACTCAGGATGTTGATATCCTTGCCCGTACCCTGATCGATCTGAAGAGGACCGGAATGCCTATTATGTGGAACCTATGGACTGAGGTTATAAAACGTCTTGGAATGACCGGAAATCTGGATGCCCTCGAAACCCTGCTTATAACACTACTCGACTTGCTCCATGATCCTGCAGCTCCAGTTCAATCTAAGGAAAATCCGCTCCGGAAGGTTTTTGAAGCAGTGAAGACCCGGGCGTTTGTGGAATGGGGGATTATTCATGGCCCGATGTTGTGGGGTGTCTGGATGTTGCGGCAGATGAAGGAGAAGGGTTTGCATGTGGATGAACGGAGTATTCAACGCGCGGTATTTGTAAGGGTTGTAAGATATGGGGATAATGTGAGCATTACGGAACCGCCGTTAATTGAGTTGAGCAAGTTGAGGCAGATTATGAAGAAGGTGGAACGTACATGGGGTGGAACATTATGGGAGGGCGGAGCTACGGAGCTCATGAAGAGAGTGGAGAGGGAACATGCAAAGTTGATATTGGATAGGAAGAAGTTAAGAACTGTTTGGCATACGGAGAAAGGCCTAATAAGTGGGAAGGGGTTTAGGAGTAAAAGGAACACGGATCCGAGAGGAATACTTACCCGCGGTGATACCTCATGATGTTTTTGTATATATATATGGGAGTGTTTTAGCCTTGTGTGTTTTTTTTTCAGCGGTTAGAAGGATGGAGTTTGGTCATGTAACTAGTAACCAAGGGCTTGTTGATACCAATTGCCTGCTGAAAATCACTAAATCGTCATTTGATTTGATTATTATCACCGGAGTATTAACAACCCCTGTGTGGAACACACACCACATGGTGAACTCGATGCGCAATACGTAATTCTACTCCGCATTGCGCATCCAACACATCCTGCATGCAGAAATGCAGAAATGCAGAAACATTTTTTCCAAGTCCATGCAAGCAGCAAGCCAACTCACCGATTCCTCCAAGGCACCCGCACAGCCTCCGAAAGGCGACCCACATGAGTTCTGTATCACCAGTATCACAACATCAAACCAAAAACCTAGCACACACAAAAAAATCATCGTGCAAAACAAAATATAATCAATTCTAAAAGGGGGGCCTTGCTGGGGGGCCTTGCTAGAGGGCTTAGACCACGAGGGCGGCAGTTGGATCTTTCTTTTACGCTACATGAACCTTTAGGGCCTCGGTCTGCATATGATTCGATAAGAAATAAATACATAACCACTACCAAGATTAACCTCATTATAATCAAATATAGAAAGCACAAAACGTACCCTTAGATACATAAGCCTAGTCACTACATTAGATAGCGTTATCTCACATTTCTGCGGCACAAGGAATTTCAAAATAGTAATCTTTTTCCTTCCACGCATCATATTCAGACAGATCGGGGAAAGGAAAGACTTGGAATTTTGTGGGAAATCTAGCTGTATAGACAACTGATTAGTTCAAGAAGTCACTCACTGATTATTGTAAATATCGAAAAAGACTTTGAGACGAGTTTGTAGCTGTTGAAGTCGGCTAAGGTAGTTGAGACTCTGAGAGAAAGTATCTTAATGGCGGTAATTATAACATGAAGCTTTAACTTTTGGTTAAGAGATAGCTGGGGGATTCATGGTTTGATATCGAGTTCAGTTTCAGTTTTATGGATAATGGAAGGACTATGGTTGGTGGTCATGGATTCTCACCGAACATGAAAATGGCTATTAGCCCATTACACTTGTTTTTTTTGGTATTTCTGTTTTTACCATATTTTTATGCCTTCTATTTTCTCGATCTTTTCATGAATCATGATTCGATACAAAATCATTCCCATCTCAAGACTTATGTCAAATCCCAATAAAGCCCCTATCTTCGCTGTTTCAACATATTCATGAACATCCCACAAACCAAATCCATTCTCTATTCTGTATAATGAGTTCTCGTTTCATCATTTATGCATCTTATCCATTTTTCTTCCCTATTTCCATTTTCTTGCAATAATTCATCCGGATCACCCCGTTTCTGTGCATCTTTCTCATCTCTTCCATAGGCCATGGACTACCAAAAAAAACTTTCACATTCCCTAGCTTTCAATTATTCAACTCCCCACCAATGAGTTAATGACCATTATGACCCTAGACTCCGGAGAAATTTTTACTATTAGAATTCTTTCTATGAAGGGCTATATCCAGACCTCCCAGTCGTACAAGCCAGTTCAAAATGCCGGCCAAAACGGACTGTACGGACTGTTGGAATATGAGAACCGTACGGCGACCCAGTTCAGTTTACTGTCAGTATTATAAACTGGTTAAACTGCGAAAACCAGTTAACTGAATGCAAGGCTTGGCAAATCAGGTGAATTGTTTAAACTGCGTAAAACTGGTTGGTTCAGAAGAACTGGTTTATGAAGGGGCAATAAATATTATTCAGTGCATACGTAAAAAAAATTCTATCCTAGTCGAGTCGCCAGAAATCACAACAGACGCCTATGATTGAAGCTCTGGAGCCCATCAATGGCCTCCAGAGTACCTGCCTGCATTGAATTGCGATCCGATATAATGATCTGCTTTCATTCGTAAAACAGCAGTTCAGACTCGGCAGTCAACGGGGGAACTGAGAGCATGTTTACTACTATTTCGTAAAGGTTGGGAAACCTGGTTACCAGAAGCTGGTGGAATAAGGAGGGTTGAGATACTGGCAGGCCCAACCACCGGTGGGTTCAAACGAGGTTGAATACATTATGTATTCCTGCATGCACTAGTTCTTGATGCGGTTAAACTGGTTTGTATTTATCGAGTCCGTTTAATCAGTGCACTGCAGTTACCTGGTTCTATGGACCTCTCAAAACTGAACCAACTGTGTATCCGGGACATCAAAACTGTACCAACTAACTGTGCATTGTCAGTTCAGTTTACCTGGTTTATGATTTTACCCGGTAAACTGGCTATACCGTTAGGTCTGGGTGGCGAAATATGATGATTGATAATTGATGATTGGTTCTAATAATAGTCATCCAGAGGGAGAAGGAAGGGGAAAAGAACAAGAAACGAGGAAATCAAAGAAGCTATTATTTTCTTATAAGAAAGAAAAAAAACAAAATGAATTAAACACTACACATGTAAATTATTTCCAGTCTGTCGCTTATCTAAACGAGTGATTTGTCATGATCGTCAATGAAAATGGATTATGGATAAAAGTGTCTAATTACAACGCACCCATATCACAAAAAATTACAATTCCATAGCTTTACCAACAAAGAATAAAGGGGTTTAAATATAAAAGCTCGTTTGATATGTAACTAATGTTAATGATTCATTCATACCTACATATTTCAGGAAAAGTAAAAAAAATATTTAGTAGTTCATGAAGGGTAGTTACTTTGGTAATTGGTATTGGAATTTGTAGTTTTACATATATAGGAGAATTCAAGATAAAGCACTGGATATATGGTTACAATGCCATATCATGATCATGGTATTCGATTATACAGTGTAGTTATGCGTACACGGTACGAGGGTATAGTAATTTCAATTGTTTGTTATATATTGGAGAATTGAGACTTTATGTTTTGAGAGTAAAGTATATATACAATATATCTTTGTGTCTAGCCGATAGAAGGCTGAATTTTTATGTCAATTGTATTGGAATTGAATTGAAACCCTTTTTTTTGGCCTCCAAGGTTTTCGGTTACCTGAAAATTGAGGCCGGGATCGGGGTCGGGGTGTGCTGTGGACCTGTCTCCTGTCTCCTGTCTCCTGTGGCCACTGGCTACTGTACTGTCCGCAGTGTGCACTGTGCAGACCCACTAAACTCATTAGACTAGCGTCTAAGGCGGGGTTAACGGAAGCGGGGCAGCGGGGGACAGCGCGGGGAGCGCCGGGAAAAAGCGACAAAGCGAAAAGGAAAGACAAGTCTTGGCCTCGTCATCTGATCTCAATTCGCAGCATAGTGTAACGCGTGCTTGTAGATAGTTCTCGTTGATTCCGACGGCGCAACACAGCACGGTAGCGAAACACCGAAAAAGCGAAAAAGCGAAACTACACGACATCGCGATTACCATTACCAATACCATTACCAAAAGCACCAAGTCATAGAACCACCCAACACGATTACCAAATATTATCACAGTGTCACAGTATCACGTATCGGAATTATCTCGAGAGAATACAGACAAGAGATAGAAGGATAGAAAGATGGAAAATAGATCAACACCACAACCGCAATCGCCACAACCGGCAAAGTTTGCTCATCCGCCGTTAACTCCTCAATTCTGCTTTTCGACGAAGGCTTTGAAAGGTTCGGATTCTTCTGCATCACCCACTCTCTGCCCGCTATTGCTTTACTGCTTCACCGATACACCGTCACCGCTTCACCGCAGCCTCTTCCCCGGCGCGCTTCCCCCTCCCCGCTCTAACGCTGCTCTACCCGAGTCCACCCCCCCTTCCCCGAGCTCTCCGTCCCCCCTCCCCAATACACCCCACCCCACCTCCCCACAGCCCAGTAAAGCCATACTAACCCGCCCTAGATTTCCTCCGCCTCTCTCGCACCAGCATCGACGACACCATTTCCCAGCACCTAAACAGTCTCTCCCCCCCGTCCTCGCAACCCTGGGATCCCACCAGCACCTCCCAGCTCCCGCGGGTTCCCAGTTCCCGCACTCTCCCTCCCTCTGCCTGCTCCACCTTCATAACCAGTATCCTCTTCCCCTCCTGGCAGGAACGTAGCGATGTCCTAAATTATTGCGCCTCTGTGGCTACTAGTGAAAATCCTGATGATCCGGATACGTTGAGTACATTGGCGAGTAACGCCGCGGAGAGGGAAAAGGTTGTGGATGAAAGATTGGATCCGTATAGTGGACGGTATTATCCGAAGGAAACGAAGACGGAGATATTACAGGGAGTGGTTAGGAATGAGAGGAGTGTGGAGGAGATTGTGAGGGAGAGGACTTGGAGGGTGGTGGGCGAACGATGTGGTGGGGTGCAGGAGGATTGGAGGGCGGTTTTGGAGGCGTGGAGAGAGGGGAGAGTGTAGATGGTGGGGATGAAAGAGGGGTTAGATGAAAGAGGGGTGTAGATGGAAGAAACTAGAAGAGGGGTTGGGGAGGTGATTGATTATATCTCAACGACTAGATTTACCTTTACTTCATTATATCAGGGAGAGAGCAAGAGATCGGGGAGATATCGAGATATCGAGATATCGAGAGAGCAGGAGGCAGAGAGGCAGAGAAGATAAGCTTGTATGATATTGTACGATACCCAGTGGAATTGGAGTTTTGAGTCTTTATTTTCCCCTTTCAGAACCTGTATGTAAGATAGAGATTATACAGCACTATAAAACTCCTAGAAACCATATCCTGATATTCCAAACCATTTTTACGAAGTCCTTGAGAAGCTTCAGTGTTCGGTATTCAGTATTCGGTATTCGGTATTCGGTATTCGGTACATTGGAATATAACAATGATATCATGATTTATGAATCTTCTTGATGATGTTGATGTTTGTTAGGGTCATGATGTATCGTGGCTATCGTGACTCGTAGCTATCATAGCTATCGGATCATTGGATACTACATGACACTATGGCACTATGGCACTATGATACTACGGTACTATGGCACTACGGTATCTACATACTGCTAATAATAGATTTTCTTGTACTGTATGTACTGTATGTACTGTATGTTCCCTATCATCTGCTTCATCGTCATCGGGTTCATCGTCATCTGGTTCATCGTTCGGGTTTATTAGTTCCTGTTGATGTTCATGTACCTGTTATCTACTTAAGCATCTAGTTTCAGGTGCTATAGTTGTTCGTCTATTTCATCGGATTCATAGTTTTTCTATCATATCCATCATATGGTTTCATTCCTTCATTCATTTATTCATTCATTTATTCATTTATTCATCGTCATATCCATCATATCCATCATATCCATCATATCCATCATATCCATCATATCCATCACCCCCATCCCCATCACCATATCCCCATCGCCCCCTTCATATCCATCACCCCCATCACCCCCATCATATCCTCATTAGTAATACACCATGTAGCATTCAAGCTTACACTTACATATAAGCCACCTGACAACTTTCTTTCTAAGCCTGTTACCAGTGTAGTGGCGCGTATACCATACCATATCATAGGCTAATGATATCATTATTTGTTTTTATCAAAGAATATTGAAGACCTTTGTCACAGCAGGAGAAGTATCAGTAGCAGATTCTAACTGCTGGATTAGATATTACATATTGGGGGGGGGGGGGGGGTGTTTTTTTTTATGCATACCTTGATGATTGAAATGTTATGGATGGTTTTGAGGATGGTGGATGATATTTGCTTCGCTATGCATATACTGTATAGAGTACATACAATGAAAAAATTGCAGTTGTTATTGATCACTGATCACTGATCACTGATGCTGCTTTTGAAAAATGAACCCCATGATGTATGGATTAATTAATTGAGGAAAAATTTGAACATGCTTGATGGTATAGATGGATTATTGATGGATTGGATTGGTTGGAGAGGATTCAGAGGAGGATTGGATTGGTTAGAGAGGAGGATTTAAGGGATTGGGATTTGTAGATTGAAAGCCTAAAGGTTTGAAGCAGGGAGGAAGAATTGAGAATTGAGGGATTGGGAATTAAGAATTAGGAATTAGGAATTGACAGTTAGGAATTGAGAATCTCGGAATTAAGAATTAAGAATTATGGATTGGGAATTGAGATTTTCGGAATTAGGGATTACAGATGTAGCAGCTTCGGGGGATTGGGGATTGGGGATTGGGGATTGAAAATTAAGAATTAAGAATTAGAAATTAAGAAATTGAAAACCAAGAAATATTCAGACTTTATCTTGGGGTTTTCAAACGAATTGAGAATTGAGAATTGAGAATTGAGAATTAATTTAGGGCTTTTAATTGGTGGTGGTGGTAGATTTGAAGATTCGATGCCTCTTCTCATATCTCTTCTCATGGCGCTTCACTTCTGACCTCTAAGGTTCCCAGGTTCCCAAGATTCCCAAGGCTCCCGCGGCTGCAGCTCCAGCTCCAGCTCCAAAATACCCGCTCTTCCTCTTTTCTTTACTCTTTTCTTTTTGCTCTTTACTATTCCATATTCATTCCATATCCATTCCAGCTCCCAGCTCAAAAATCCCACCTAGCCTGAATCATCCCATCCCCCCCCCCCCCCCCCCCCCGCGAACCGTCCAAGAAGCGGGAAGAAGTAGCTAGCTCCGCGACGCAACGAAACGCAGGTAAAAGAGCTCCCCCCGACACCCCGCATCATTTGGTTTGGTTTGGTTTCGGAAGTATTATTTTACACCGCCACCACTGCTGCTGCTACTGTCGCTGCTACCACTGCTGCTATCACCGATATACCGCTACGACTGTCACCATTGTCACGACTGTCACGGCTGCTGCTACCCCCACGACACCACGATCCCACGACCCCACGATTCAAGAAAAAAGCAATATAAAGCCAAAGGACGAGGAGAAACAAGGACCCAACTGCAGTTTACCTTCTAAGCCGCGAGTATCACCAAATACCAAGGCACAGGCAACGATAATCACCGGGCAACAACAAGCAGCCGGCAAGTGCGTCGACGGGTACTTAGACAAGTGCGTCGACAGTTACTAAGACAGGTACTTGGACAGGTACTTAGACAGGTACTTAGACAGGTACTTGGTCGAGCTACATACAGCTTCGATCTGCAATTTACACAAGACACACACACATATATATCTAGCATCCGTCATAGTTATAGTTATAGTTATGGCAACGGTTCCTGATACTTTTGAGGAGACACTGGGATTGCAACAACCTCGACAACTGCAACTGCAACAACAACGACAGCGACAGCGACAGCAATACGATAACGCGCTGCATAGTGAAGACGAAGACGAGGAAACAGAAGAGGGGTTACAGCAGAAAGACGAGGAATTACAAGACGAGGAACTAGCGACAAGGTTACGACATCGACGACTTGAGATTGATCACGAGATAGAAGAGTTTAAGAAGCGGAAGGAGATAGAGTTTCAGAGGTTTAAAGAGGGGATAATTGCCGAGGCAAAGTTACGACGAGAGAAGAATAAGCAGCAGCAGCAGCAGCAGGAGGATCTGGGAAGGGAAGAAGTTAACAAGAAGGAGGATCAGAGTTACTCCCCGCCGTTTGAGAAGGAGTTACAGGTTGCGGGATTGTTTGCGCCTTGTTATTTACCACTGCTTGAGGATTGTAGGAGTTCGGTTATGGAGGCACTGGATATGAAGGAGACGAAGGATTCACGGGAGTCACAGGATTCACGGGCTTTGCGGGATCCCCAGGATTCACAGGATTCACAGAGTTCACGAGCTTCACAGTCTTCACGGGCTTCACAACCCCCCAACGGCCACTCGCCACCGAAATCTCCAACGAGTACTTCGCCTACCTCCACTTCCCCAGTACCATTAGCCTCATCGCTCAAGAGTTCTTCTGGTAGCTTCTACGGAACCGGAAACAGCAGCGACGGCAGCCGAAAATCGCAGAAACCGAAATCGCCAAAGAAAGTGACATTCCAATTCGATGACGAAAGCACCGTACCATCGCGCAGTAGTCCACCCCCGACAAAGGTTGTATGGTCATTTGGACCTATCAGCGACGGAGATTTCGAAAATGGAAATTCAGACTACGATCTATATGATGAGGAGATGGCATTTGAAAATGGGGAAATAGAACATGTTGAGGACGTCACTGGCTCTGGCTCTGGCTCTGGCTCGGGTTATGCGGGCTCCCCGGGCTCCCCAGGCTACGCGGGCACTGCTGCAGACCCGCTAGCCATGGTTGGTTCTCTCGATAACCAGACGCACTACTACACAAGATCACATGGCGACCAGCTCATCACCCCCCTTGCCTTCGGTTCCGAGTTGCAACCAGACAACCACAACCCCTCCACATCTCCCATGTCAGCAGCAGCTTCAGGCAGCAGTGGTAACTGGACATCTCAACTTGCTACAACCTCAAACACCACCAACGGCATGGCACACGACAGCGACAGCGACGACGGCGGTCTGTTTGATCTCGATGAGACCGTTCCCGATCTCCCAGAGCAGAGTCCACCAACACGCGACTACTCTCCACTAATGGATGCTCAGCTTGCAGCCCAGGCCAGCAATCTCAACTTGAATCCACGCTCATCTCTCTCCGCTAGCTTTTCAGCCTCTGTTCCGCGTGGTAGTATTCCAGCATCTCTCTCCCGTCCGTCCGCCCTTACCAATGATCCTTTGACATTTGGAAAATCACCTCTCCGTGGTCCTACATCACCCTTTAGCAGCAGCTTCTCCTTCAACCCCTCTGGTCGCGCGGCTCCAACAGTATCTCTACACGCGCACACCGCCTCCGCCGTCACGTCGACCGCAGCATCTACAGGCGGTATCCCGTCCTCGCTTCCTACTTGGGGTTTCCATCCTCCTGCAGCTCAACAAGACAACTCCCGCTTCCGCCGTAGAAGCATCAACAAATACATCCCCTCCCCACCTCCCGAGGAAGAAGCCGAAGCCGCCGCCAAAGAAGCCGATGACGAGCCTCCCGCTACCAGCATCTACGGTAGCTCCTTACCCATGGCTATTACCCCGCGTCTCAGCAGTCTACGATCTCCACCCGCTTCAATGAGCCCTGTCAACCCCAGTCCAAGACGCGTCCAGGAAGTCAACCGTACCCCGAGCCCAATGAGCGGATTGCAGGCCGTGCTTACATCCGGCACCACGGCTTCCCCGGCAATTGGTATCTCTGGAAAACTCGACACAGCATCGATTCTGGCAGAGGGAGGAGCCGAGCAGGCAAATAACAGCCAGGTGGACAGCTACATCCGTACGCAACGGTTCCCATCCGCAACAATGTCGAGTTACAAAACAAAGTACGCAGAAGAGTTGGCAACACAGTTAATGGGAGAAGGAGGAGCGGAGGAAAGTGTTGTTGGAGGTGTGGATGGAAGAACGGGGTTGGATCCGGGTAGCTTCAGTGTTAGGGGAAGAGGAAGTTATATGGAGGGATCTAGATTCGGAAGTGTGGCTGGTGGCCAGAGATTGAGCATTGCGGGTGGAAGCTATATGGGATCCCTGAGAGGCTCGGTGGCCCAGGGACAGAGGGGTTATAGCTTGAGTGCCCGGATGGCGGAGGAGGACGAGATGGAGGAGGAGATGAGGAGGCGTCCTTAGTGGGTGGATGGGTGAACGAGCGAATGGGCGAATGGGCCAATGAAGAAAAGGTGAAGGAAAGTAAGTGAAAGAAGAAAGAAATGATAGAAAGAGAAATAAGAAATAAGAGCATACAAAAGACAAAAGAAGATGAAAAAAGAAACTGCAAGCAAAATTCAGAAAAAGTTAGCGGTACACTCATAATCTTAGAGTCTTAGATGCTCATATGTTCAGATGTTCAGAAGAGAAGTTGTTGTCGAGTTGTCGAGTTGTGGAATGGCGGCGGTATGGGGAGGAGGAAGTAGGGGTCAAGGGGAACGAGAAAGGGGAGGAGGAAGTAATGATCTCTTTTCTTTTTTTCTAACATCTTTTTTCTAACATCTTTTTTCTAACATCTTTTTTTTTTTTCTCTGATTTCTTTTTTTCTTTATGGTATCTATACTGTGTGTTTTTGATAAGGTTTTTTGTGATTTACTTTTTTTTTTTTTCTTTCTTTTTTTTTGTTTACTAACTCACTATTAAGGTCCTTTTTTTTGTTTTTTTTTATGGGGATGGTTGGTGCATTGATAATGGTGTTTTTTGTTTTTTGTTTTTTGATGCTTGTGGTTTTTGATGTTTGTTTTCTTGTTGCTTTTTGCGGAGGGTATGTTAACTAAGATTGAAGTGGCAGTGGATGGAAGTGGATGGAAGTGGATGTGAACTGAGAAGATGGATGCAAGTGGCAGTGGATAGGATAGGATAGGATGAAGTGTATATATGCTATGATAGTACCTTGACTGAAAGTGGAATTGAAGATGATGATGATGATGATGAAACAGAATACGATCTATTCCAGTGCAGTCCAGTACAGTACAGTACAATCCAGTACAGTACAATCCAGTACACAAGACAAGACAGGACAGGACAGGACAGGACAGTAGTTGCGTGTTCGTTTCAAGCCCTGATGGATTTGTTATGCTTTCTGGATATTGCGTTTTATGCTTTCCGGATCTGGATCTGGATCTTACTGCTGGACTGCTGGGTCTTACTGCTGGGTCTTTTATGCTATGGAGAGATAGAGAGGGAAATGGAGGTGAGATATTGATTGGTGGTTACGTTTCACGGGATCACGGGATAAAAGGCATAGAGAGACTTAATAGGAAGATACTAGATGTAGATGAGATGGTTCGATTATTTCGCTGCAGACTAATTTGCCATCTCAGCTGGTCGAATATGTAGCTTTTCGATGGTTATCGGTAAATGAAAATATGATATGGTACTGAGAGGATAAAGAAAAGCACTGCTAAAGTACTACTAATCAGATAAAGAAAAGTGTAGACAGACAGATTGAAGTAACTTAAGAAAAAGACCATTGAAGGTACAAACTTAACTAACCTAAAGAAAACAAGAAATAATAAAAAGGAGACCACTAACTATTTTACATGATTCCGATACAAAAAACATAACCTTTAGTTGCTCGCAACAACATTAGGTGAAAGATATCGTAATACAATAATGTTAATGTTGCCAACCATCCTAACACTTTTGGCACTGTACGTACTATACACTCATAATGGGGGGTATAATCTCCTTGACCAAATTAACTCGTGAATGGGTCTTATCTTTACCAAACCATTCCATCTTTCTTTCCTTTCCGGCTTGCCCGCTGAGATTTATACTCATTCCTTTGTATTCCTTCCGCACTTCTTCCCATCGCTTTTTCTTTTTCTTATCTTTTCTCGCATTCACACTTTCCGGTAGCACACTTTCCCCTATCATCTCCCTAAACGGGGAAGTTTCCCGTGTGCATCTCTCCTCCGAAATCCTAGTTAGCGTTATCAACCCCAACACCACCAGAAGCCTTGGTATCAAGCAAGACACCACCCGCAGCATTATCCTCCATCTCCTTCTTGCTTGCCATCTCCATTTTCTTCCCCTCCTCAGCCGTGATCCTAATCCGTTCCAATTTCTCCAACTCCCATCTCTCCTTCAGTTCATCGAGAGGACCTTCCGTTTCCTCGTCCCCAAAGCTATATTGGCATCCCTCATACCATTTAGCTTTTCTCAATCTAAGTCTAGCACCAAGAGCTGTTCCGATACTTGACATTTTGATGATGGCGTTGGTACCGTTGACTTCAACGCTTTCGAATTCTACACAGAGGTTGACGCTTTGCTTGCGGACTTGTTCTTTGACGATGTCGGAACGGGTTCCTTGGGGTAGGTTGGAGACTAGGAGGATACGTGTGGCGTTTTCGTCACGGATGGCTTTGGCGACGTTGGGTTTGATGGGTTCGTGACCTCCCTTTGCACGGGGGATAGCCTGGGGAATATCAGTCAACATATGATCATCTTATCATCTCATCATCTTATCATCATATCATCCCGCCTTCTCAATATCTTCACAAGACAACAATCGGGGAGTTGCAACTTACCTCAACAGCACTAACCATAACCCCCTTCATCTGCTTCCCATTATCATTCCAGTAAACCCCCCCAAGTCTTCTAACATACTTAATAAACCTCTCCGCATCAATCGCCAACACGAAAAATATCCCCACACATGTTCTGTTTTGATGGTTGATGAAATCTACTCTTTCGATTCTTCCGCCTCGGATCTGTTTCACAATCGAGGCCACTGTGGAATTCGACGGGATGTTCTTGAAGAATACTCCCCTGGAATGTTCTAGCATGGGACTTCCATGATGAGAGGGGATCACGCCACAGGTCGGGGCTCCAGAGGGATGGAAGTGGCTGGCGTAGTAAGCAGGGGATAGGGTTGCAGAGGGGGACAAAGAGCCGTCGCTACCGGGGGGGTGGTTAAAGAAGCTGCTGGATGTCATCATCCTATTCATGCTATTCATCCTATTCATGCTATTCATCCTATTCATCCCAAACTGAGAGAAATCGAAATCGAAATCGAAATCAGAAGCAGCATAACGTTGCTGACCGTGTGCTTGACCACGTGCTTGCGCTTGCGCTTGCAGTTGCAGCCGGTGTTCAAGAAGTACCTGACGCTGAACAATCTCGGAGATAGCACTGATATCGGCTTCCGTTTTATTGTGTAGACTGGCAAGAAGTGGGTCTTGGAGGGTTGAGCCGGGGAAGCTTGATAGGTTTTGGTTTAGACCGTAGAGAGTGCCTGCGTTGTATGCTTCGATACTATAGAAATCGTGCTCTGGTCTTGGGTTACCGTAATCTATAGATAATTATTGTCAGTCATACATTATCACTCTATGCTTTGTGGATCACTCGATTCTGGATTTTGGATCCGGGGGGGGGGGGGGGGTTGGGGCGGGGTGGAGGGAGCGGAGTGGAGGGAACTTACGTCTCCGAAACTCCCTAGCATCAGTACTGATACTTTTTATCTGCTGATCAATTCTCTCCCGCTCGGCAATAAGCTCCGCCATAGTAGGAGAACGAACTTTATCAATCACACTCGTCAGCAAATTTGCTTCCTCTTGTTTGTTCTCATAAGAATCTGTACTGGAGGGCGAGGGCGTACTTTGTGTCATCGGCGCATGATACATTGGCATGGACATTGGCATAGACATAGACATAGGAATCTGCTGTCCTTGTCCTTGTCCTTGTCCTTGTACCTGTCCATGAGTTTCATCCTTCATCATCATCATAGACCCAACTCCCTGGTTCATCTGTCGCTTCCGTAATCCCATCTGAAGTTGCTGACCGGGACCCATATCCTGCTGCTGCTGGTATGGCTGCTGCTGGTGCGGCTGCTGTAAATCCCACCCCTGCATCCCCAATCCAAGACCCATAACCCCAGTTTCAAGCTCCTTGATGGCAGATTCGTCGCGAAACATATCTAATCCCTGGGTTTGGGCTGGGTATGCACTTTTGATAATATCCTGGGATTGGACTGTAGGGGTTGTATGGGTTGTATGGGTTGTATCGGGATTTACTTGCTGCTTCTGCTGGGTTTTCAATAAGAAGGCGTTATGATGAGCTTGTGCCTCCAGCGAATGCTGGTGGTGTTGCTGCTGGGGATAAAAATGTCCAGTGCTGGATCTAGGAATCTCCACCAAAGAAGATCCCATAGAAGATCCCATAGAAGATCCCATAGAAGATCCCATAGAAGCAGGGAAAGGATATGGCTCTATCAAACAAGAGGGGTTAGTAATAGCCTTGTTAAGAGAAAGGGGGGGTTTACCGCTGTTGACGCGGGAAACGCGCTGGATTTGGGGGTTGGTTTCTTGTGATAGAGGGGAGCGCGGGAAGGGTCGGTTGGGGGTTGTGTGGGATTGGATGCTGCTGTTGATGGTGATGCCGCTGCTGCTACTAACACCGCCGATGCCATTGCCGATGCCGATGCTGCTGATGCCACCGCCATTGCCGCTGGAATAGGGATTGTCCAGGATTCCGGATTCTGGGAGAGGGCGCCCGAAACTGTTGATACGGGACATGCTGGGGGATTCATGATGGCCGGATGGTTGAGGGATGGGGATGGATCGGGATTGTTCAAGAGGGAAGGAGTTTTTGCGGAGGAGGTTTAGTTGCTCTCTAGCGGCGGAGAGTTGCTCATGGGCTTCTGTGGGGTTTGTTAGGAATATGATGGTTTTGAAGATATGGAGAAAGAGATACATACCGAGACCGCTGTTGACTCTTGAGGTAGGACGAATGTTGTAATAGACTTCGCTGTTTTGGGTGGATGAGCTGGGAAATGGTTGTTGATAGGTATTTCCTGATTTGCATGTTTTGTTAGCATTGCTTTGATTAATTTTTGATTACTATGGCTTTGTTTATAGTTTATAAGGAATCAGATAGGTTGAGAAGTTGAGGAATACAAACCCGTACGAGACATCAGAGCAGGGCTTCCAGTCAATGTCTCTTGGTCCTGAACTGGAGAAGACTGCGAACGAGGTCTATACTGAAACTGTCCGAAGGTATCGGAAGAGATAGACTGAGACTGAGACATAGCTCCAGAAGTCCTACCAGACCTGTTCAAACGAATTTTTCCGATGATATTTTGCATATCAGGAGTGTTGGAAGCTTCGAGTGAAGCTCCAGTTGAAGAACGGGTGAATTGTCCTTTTCCTCCATGAGAATGATCAAACGAGCTGGAGGGTTTGATGGTATCTTGCGGCCATCCTAGGAATGTTAGAATCAACTTGAACCAGAGGATAGGATAAAGCCATGGGAGTGAAGCTAATAGAACTCACCACAGTACTGCTGGAGGACTTGGTCAACCTCTTCTTGAGTAAGACCGTCAAGGTCTCTGTCGTCCATGGGCAGCGCCATGAGTTTGTCGAATGTACAATCGTTCTGACTGCACATTCGCTATGGACGAACGCGGCTGGGTTTAAGGTTTAAAGTTTTCTGTCTTCAATAAAGAGAATGCACGAAGCCTGGGGGAAGGTGTAGATAGAAGGTTGATGTCGATGATTGGGTATCGAAGTGGTTGGAGTTGTCTTTTGGTTGGAGGATACTGAACGAAGAATGAGACTTGAAAGAATGAAAGAAACGAAGGACAATCTAGGCCCCTTCTTGGTACAAGAAAGAAAGAAGCTCAAACTGGACCTGGCCGCCAGTGCACAGCAAGCAACCCAGCAGAGGAACTATGAATTCTTTTCCGGGCCTAACCCTAGATGATTCATGCCGATCACCATGTATCACGTCGCTCATATACCCCTGCAAAATTCTGTTTGGTGATTCCAAGTTGGATACCCATCGACCCCCACTCTGCTGTAGGATCCAAATAACCCCTCGACCCCTCATTCAGGCCGCAACAAAGAAACTAGTGGCGTATCCACATCTAGGGGTCGAGTTCAATTTGTGATAGTTGATTTTGACCTTTGAAGTTCGAATTTGTTAGAGAGGCGGAGAAAACGGGACTCCATCTCCACCAACAAACACACACACACATACCCGCAGCATCTATCAATCAGAAGCAACTTGGCTAGGGGAGGCCTACAAATTCATGATGAACCACACCATCGTCCAATCGCTTCTTGCGGTCAATTCTTCCACAGCGAATCCATCAATGACTGCTCAGGAGCCCGGGCCTCCGCCCAATACTTTGGCTACAGAAGGCCAACCTCTTCCTCCAGCGACTACGGAGGAAATCAAGACGGATATTCCTCCTCCTGCTACGGTTGAACCTCCTGCCTCTTCGCCTCCACCACCACCTCCTCCACCAGCGGAGACAACAGTCGAGGCTGCTCCAGCTCCTCCTCCACCACCGCCACCGCCTCCTCCTCCTCCTCCTCCTGCTCCTGAGGTTCCTGCTACCACTACTCAACAAGAGCAACCTCCTCCACCACCTCCTCCAGCAACCGATAATGTTCCGGCTACGTCCGACACCATCGTCAAGGCCCCTGTGGCGTCTGCTACACCTCTCAGCGATCAAATCTTTTCGACCATCACCGCTCTTAACCCCGCCCTTAGCAGCACGTCTATGCCCGGTATCAACCCCTCTGGTGTCCTCGGCCCTGACTCCAACCCTTCCGGTCATTTGGGAACCATCTCAACATTGGCTCCAACATCCACCGGCACACCAGCTGTATCTACAGCTACCAAGGAGCCACTCTGGATCCGCATTGACGGCCAACTCCACCTCAATGCCGACGCTCTGGATATCCCAATTTTATACACGATCACATTCACGCTAGGTTGTGTCTTGACTGCGTTGGTTATGTGGAAGGGTGTTTGTTTGTGGTATCCGGATGAGGAAGAGAGATTGAGGTGCACGCATTACGATGGGTGTGGGTGTATCTTGACGGAGAGAGGTAGACTTGTGAGATTTGTTAGGTTGCCAGGAGGTGAGGTCATTGATTTTGCCAGGTTTCAACGCAGGGTCGATTGGGAGAGAGAGAAGAGACGCATGCAGAGAGATGGAACTGGCGTCACGGTGGCTAGTGCGGAGAATAATTAAGTGGAGACGATGCGCTTTATGGGATGGAAAACTTTATAATGGTTGAACTTTACTTACAAGGCGGATGAAACTGTCTAAGATTGTTGTGCGTGTTTATGGTTCCTCTCTTCCTATAAATATCTAGCTCTGCAGACAGACAGCTTGAAGCGACGCCCCGCACAGTCGAGGAATAATAACATAATGCCACTGTATGTGATACGTTTTCGCAGTTTAAATAAAGATTAATTATTTCTATTTCCGTACAAGTGACATCATGGAATATGTGATAAAATCCAGAAGTTTTAGATAAACTCGTAAATGGAACTATAATTTAATTCCGGTTCAGCGTAGTGAAGGCAATGGGTGACTTCCTGTGGGTCTGGAGCTGGTGATTTATGAAAAAAATGACTATTTATCGTTAGTGATTCCATCTAACCCAACTACATATCAGTTTTTGAAAGCACTCATACTGAAGGTTTTTGATAAAATCTTGAGGGAAGTATGTGTATCACCAAAGACTTTTTGATATCTAAACATGGAATGTCACCCGTGCAAGGTTGAGCTGGCGGATTAAGTTATGATTTATCACGCATTTCCAAATTCGATTCGCCAACAACAGCGGACGGTGTATTGGTGCATCAACGTAATGGATAGTGAATGTTAAAGATGCCATGAAGGCTCTATAGATTAACAGCTTGTATAATTCTGGAGCTGATTCATTGTTTCAGTTTTCAGCCTTCCTCCATCCAGTTGACGGTTAGTCAATGGTCCATGAACTGCGATATAAAGATTACGAAACTACTGAAGCTATCAATTTACACATTTACAATTATTTATTGAAATAACTATGATAATGAATCCTAACTCGATCGGGATTTAGAAAATGACAATGAATAGATGTCACTGATAGCTACAATTACGCTTCGGCAGTACTGGGTACAACTTCGCACCTGTAACCTCAAGCCAGCTATGTCTCAGCAAGCATCAGCAGTGGTATTCAACAAGTCCTACAGAATGAAGTATGGGAGGGATTCTCGGAAAAACGTCAACAAGAACACTAGCAAGAATTTAAGGGAAACTCAAATGGAAATGTCAAGAGTCAAGACGATGGTGGCTACATAGGTACATGATCACCAGGGATCATCCGAAGGCGTTTCTCTCAAGTTCTGGAGACAATTTTTCCACTAGTTTGATGATGGAGACTTTGTGTTTATTTTGGAGAGTGAGAAAGCAGTAAAGGAGGGATGGAGATTACTGTCCAGGTACCACAGAGCTTGGATTTTCTCTGGTATTCTAAGGAGATGAATTTTGCACTTCTAGAAGGATTTTTAGTAACTATACTATACAGTAAAGGTTTATTATTGCGTACTTTAACTTTTTCTATCGTATTACAGTGAATTCACACTACATGGTGTTGTGTTTGTATCGTCACATTTCTCTTTCAAATATACTTACGCGCGCATCTCGCGGGAGCGATACCTAAAGAAGTCTAACCCTTGTACACCCCCTGTCAGCACCGCCATCCGCGCCACAGCATCGTCATGCAAGTTCCCCGCGCCAAACAAGCTCCAAGCTCCTACACCAACCACCATCTCCAACGGTTAACTATCACCACCACACTGCAGCTATGTGGGAAGACAACAACCCTCTGTCCTTTGACAACCCTGATGACGATCCCCACTTTCAGCCTTACGACAGCGACGAAGCCTCCCGTCCGGGAACTCAAGATTCCAACCCATCACCAGCTGTGTTTGCCAGAAGTCCTTCCGCCCACTCTCGTCGCGCCGAGTCAGAAGATGAAGAAGATGAAGAATACCGTCGTATGCGACGAGAGAAAGGATATTCCTCACGTGTAGAGCAAATGCTTCTCGAAAATAAAAATGTTCCAATAGTTATCAGTGATGCTGGGAAGAACCATGAAGGAAGTGGTGGATTTATCGTGTATACCATCCGTACTGGTGTGCGTAACCCCTTCTATAAGGCGATTTAAAGCTCTACTAACAGAAGAAATAGGACCTCGAAGTCCGTCGTCGCTACTCGGAATTTGAATCCCTTCGCAAAAACCTTAGCTTGTTGCACCCATGCTTAATCGTACCTCCCATCCCTGAGAAGCAATCAGTAAGCGACTACGTCACCGCCCCTACCTCCGCGAAAGAAAATGTCTCCATGATCGACCACCGAAAGCGTATGCTTGGAGTCTTTCTCCAGCGCTGCGCCTTGATGACCGAAATTCGCTACGACTCGGTCTTCCAGCGTTTCCTGGACCCTAATGCCAGCTGGAGCGAAGTGCTATCTTCCCCTCCTATTATCAACATCCCTAAACAACACCTCCGTGCTCCCCCTCTAAACCCTAGCGAACCAACAGCGGCTCACGCTTATCTTCCCATTCCCTCCGCATCCGCCAAGCTCCGACCAAGCCATAACGACTCCCCCAGTGGACAGCTACCTGGCAATCTCGGCCGCCTCCCTCCTCCCAACCACAACCTTGCTGAAAGCGAATTGGACCCATACTTCAACGCATACGAATCCTCGACTCGTCAATACGAAGCCCTCTTGACAGGATCTGTGGAGCGTGTCAACCGCCGTATCTTGAAGCGACTCCAAGAGCTATGCATCGACTACCACGAACTTGGAGGCCGTTACAACGCCTGGTCCCTAGGAGAAAACCAAAGCCAGGACCTAAACTCCGCCATTGAAAAGATTGGAAAGGCAGTTGACGACACTTGTATTCGCACTGCGGAGCTTGCACGGGCTTTGGATTCTGGTTTCGCTGAGCCTTTGAGGGAGAGTGCACAATTTGCGGGGGTTGTTCAGAAGGTTCTAAGGTATAGAGTGTTGAAAAGGATACAGGAGGACCAGACTAGGGCGTTATTGGCGGAGAAAAGACAACTACTTGATTCCCTGGAGAAATCAGAGGCGGAGGCGAGGAGGATTGAAGCAGCGCTTCATGATGATGGCAGGGATCCTGATATCGAAAGCCTAGATTCTGATACAAACGACAGCAGCGGTCCGTTCCCACCAAATCACGCAGAGCCGGCACAGCAACAGAGAAGGAATAGTACCACCTCTAAACCAGCGGTAGGAGGCATGGGCGGACAGACTGGACATAGAAAGTCCAGTTCTTACGCCGCCCCTAGCAGTAGTGGAAATATCTTTGCCCGCGGGTTCGGGAAGTTAGGTTACGCAATCCACGGGGTTGTTGATGTTGACCCAGAACGGACTAGGAGGGATAATATTGGTAAAACGAAAGAGCTATTGGTACAGCTTGAAGGAGCTGAGAAGGCAGTCGAAAAAGATGTAGAAGAAGCCGGAAGAGCGGTGCTGAAAGATTTGAGGAGGTTCCAGAGAGAGAAGGTGGGGGATATGAGGGCTATTATGAGAGAGTATGCAAAGGCGCAGATTGAATGGGCGCGAAGATGCGAGGAGGCTTGGCAAGAGGCCGGAAGAGAGGTGGGGAAAATACAGGGACGATAGAGGATCGGTGATGATGAGTGATAGGTAGGCTCAAGGTGACTTCTAAAGAACGACGAGCGGGATGGTGTATTTTAGGGAGGGTTAATGATCTGGTTTTATGCTTGTTTTTGCTGTGATTTTCTGCTTTTAGGGAAAAATTTAATGCTTCTATGTTAGAGGCTTTCTAGTCAGTTATGGCTTGTGACTTTTGTTGCGGATGTGGTTGCGTGCAGTCATGGAATATCACGCGACATCGAAAGACTTTGCAAAGAACTTCTGTATTGAAGTTTACAAAGCTGTAAAGTTGTGAAGTGCAACGCTGCAAATTTGAAGATTTGTATAAACTTATTTATTCACATGGCTAAATAACGATCATACGGTATCTTCTCGGGTCTCAGGCCACCGGAGAACCCTCAATCCCTCAGACGCCTTACCAGCAATCCCAACCCTCTCCCCCTTATCCACCTTCTCACCCCCAGGCATTCCAACCCTTGACTTATCTAACACCTCATAATTACCCCTTTGGTCGTACACAAAGAAATAAAATCACGTTGAAGGCGAAAATGTCAAGCAAACTAATAACCTCGAGTTTCTTGGTTCAAAATTAAGTGGGTTCTAAGCGCGTGATCACTACCTGTTATATTTTATGCTGGATGGTTTCTCGGGGAGCGTATGTGTATTATTTTATAAGGTTTATGATTCTGTGATTCTGGTGGAGATAGTGTCATCTTTGGCTTTTGTTGTTTGTTGTGGTTGAGTTGCTTGCTGTTTTATGTAGCCTTGGGCGGTGGACTTGGGCTGGTTGATTGGTTGATTGGTTGGTTGGTTGGTATGTCGGTTTATGTTAGGGTGGTTGTAGATGGAAATTACGATACGGCGGTGTGTGATGGACTCCAGGTGATGTAACTGCGATAAGAAACGAGAGTTCACACAGCGGAGGCGTAATCTATCTTGGTGCTGTGCTCTTGGTATTTGATTTAATTTGATTTTCGTAAATGTACCCAACCTCATGGTCATGACGTATGCTACAGTTTCCGATACATTTTTGGAGGGGTTGGCTATCTCCCCACCCCCCCCCCACCCCCCCCTCTCCAAGCTGTCTCGCTGGGATTCACCACAGAGCGTACATGTTGTTTCGGGCCTGCACCCCCCTTTCTTCTTTATCGTACTAGTTTTCTTCCTCATCGTTGTGTTTTGAACCCTGTACGCTCTGTGCTCGGGGGAAGTAGTAGACGTGGCTGGTATCATCTTGTTTTCTATCTTCACTCATCCGTTTCATTATCAGCGCCACCTATATCGTGGCTCGATAGACTAATAATCTAAACACCTCAACTCGGTGGCTTATGAAGTAGGCTGTGAATCAAAACATGATGGGTGTTGTGGAATGTTTGGTTGTTATATCGACGTGGTTGATTAAAGGGATATAGGAACATATGGTTGACGTCATGAATCATGATCAGGCAGCGACAAGGATTTTTGTTCTAAAACGGAAGTGGCTGGGTTATGGTAATTTATAATAGATGGCAGGGTGGCTTTTACGATAGTTTCTGGTCGGGTTACTGCAGTCCCGTATACGAATGGTGGTTGGAGCTTGAGTGGGAATGAAGCGTAGTTGGTCGTGTTGACGGGTGCAACTGCGGGTGACAACCGGTGAGGTAACTTGACCCTGATGAGTTTGGCGAATTTTATTGGTGATGTTCTGGACTGATAGCTGTAGTCCAATAATTTTCAAGATGGTTTCGGGATCTTTAGGCTACTTGGGGAATATTTTCATCTCATATGAAATCACTAGTATAGGGATGACAGACACCAACGCCACAGCGGCGAATAATAGGGAAGCTTGGGTGCTGCCCTGTGAACTGTTTAAACAACACTTTTATAATAGCGATATTCGCAATCACAATCAGTAAGTATGATCCAAAGCCTTATTATCTAACTCATAATATGCGTCGTTATCCAAAATCTTCTAATAAAAACAAAGCCACCAAAAAACCATCGCTAATGCACCAATTCCTCTAATGAAAAAACAAATTACCCACCAACAAAAACACAAACCCCGCCATACAACAAACCAATAAAATCCCTATAATAAATATCAAGTAACTCATAAGTAAGAAAACAATTATGTAAAACATTCCTCCCAATAAAATTCCTTCCGCACATCACAAAAGAAAAATCTATTATTCGAGTGTTCCCTGGGGCGTCACAATTCTGCTCCTCTTCATCCACCTCCCTCCAACCGCTTCCCATCTCCTCTTTGTCACGACCCTGTCCGTTAGTCTCGGAATCGTCAGCTGCGCCTTTGATAATGGCCCACTGGGGCTTTGATTTAACTTCGCCCTAATACTCGCTGCTCTCAGATGCAACTGCTCTGTACTAACAGACTGGAGAAGCTTTTTCTGGGTGGGAGTAGACACGGGAAAACCAGGTGCAGGAGTTGGATAAGGTACGGGAGGAAGACTGGCTAGGGATATCTGTGAAGCTCTCCGCGAAGCCTCAGAAAATCTCGATGCCCGCTGGGAAGTAAATGAAGCACGGGAGGCCAATGAGCTTGAAGAGTTTTTATGGACAGTCCGAGGGGTAGGTGTGGGATGTGGAGCACAGGGCGTCGTGTCGATGTCCACGTCTTCCTCTATGAACCTGGAAGTACGGGAAGCAACGGATGTAAGGGAAGAAAATGGGGCTTCCTGGTTAAGTTTGTTGGACGTTGAGCCAGCCCTGATGGCTTCCTCGGGATTTGATGTAGCGTGGGTTGAGGGTAAGGCTGGGGAAATGACTGGTGGTGAGATATATAGGCTCTCTGAGGAGGCATTTGATGGCATCTCCGGCTGAAGAACTGCCTTTAAGGGCCAGTTTGCTTCCTGTCGAAGAATGGCTGGTGAGATATGAGCTTCAGTAGATAAAGACCAAGTTGATATCGCCGAGACGTTTGGAGCAGCTTTCTCAGTCATCGTGGACTCATCCTCAGATGAAACTTCCGCCACCGAAACACAAGATCTTCTTGATTTGTTATCAACCCCAGTTACAGATTTAGCGGCTGAGGAGGTGCTGCATAAGGCTGAAGAGACAGTAATAGCAGAGTCATATCCCAACGTAGGAGAAGACACGTTTGACGGCAGCTCCTCCGTTTTCCCAGCGGGCATAATCGAAGTAGATGTCAGGACCTCATCGAGTGATAGTGATGATGCATTCGATCCATCCTCGGGGTACATAGATGGTGAGTAAACCCGTTCCTGGGGGACGATATTCGGCGCCTCTTTATTTTCGTTGCGTTGAGGTTCGGATCCACTCGCCATTTCATGTTCTATCCGAGTTTCAGCTTCCCGTCTAGTCTGGTGGGGCTGAGATGTGGCGATGTTAAGGGCAGAAGCAGTCAGTCTCCTCCACTGATGTGGCTGCGGTGGTTGCATCGGCTGGGTTGAAGGTAGTTGTTCACTTTGCCTACGATTTTCTGAAACGAAAGGAAATTGTAGGTTCTGTAAAACTTGTCGCCAGCTTTTAGCGCCTTGTTCATGGTGGTTTCGGGGGCTTTGTTGGCTTTGGCTTTGGCTCTGTTGACTTTGCGTGCCCTGTGTTCCCGCTCTCGATCCTCTTGAAAGACGTTGAAATTTCCTAACAATATTTGCGCTGTCATGACGGATTCTTTGTGAAATGTTACCAGATAATACCGTCCACCAATGTTGAGGGGTAATTTGACTACTTTCAGCCGCAGAGGAGATGGTTGAGGGGGGAGATATAGAGGGTGTGTCACTGGGTCTGCGGAAACTTTCACAGGTTGCCAAAGTTCCTGGATGAACATCTGGAATGAATTCGTAGGTATTTCTTGCTAGACTGAAGAGAGGGGGTTCTGAAGATCCTGGTAATATTGGTGAGATTGGTGGTGTTGTAGTTGGAGTTTCTGTTTTTTTCCAAGGGTAGATTCTATTTTTCGGTTGGCTAATTTTGTAATCTGTAAATGGAGCAATTTCATGCCATTCTTGCTTTGTTGACGGAACTGTGGGACTCCAGGGAGGTGAGTTGGATGCATGGGAAGATGGGGGCTGTGATACTATTGATGGAATCTGTACTTCGGCTAGAGCTGCGGCCGGATGTGGGGGAGGGGGATACAAAATATAACCATATTTAGACCGGGAACGAGTGCTCTTTTGTGATTGCGAGCTCGGGTTGCGGCGGTACTGGCTCGGAGAACCGTTCGAGGCTACTTGTTGATTATAAACTCGAGGCCCAAGAACTTTCGGTTTTAAGTGACTCTCGGATTGGCTTCTGGTGGGATATCCTATAAGACCATCGCAGCAGCCGGTTCCGTATTCTTCACTTGTTGCGTTGCTTGCTCGATGACCACAATGACTGTCTCCATCTAAATGTCTCCTTTTGTTGTTGTGATAGTTACAGTTTGATATTTGTTCCTGAGTAGTGTGTCTTCTCATCGAATTCATTTCGTTCGGACAAAATTCTCTTCTGCGAGGGCTTCCAGTGAGGGCAGCCGGCGGTCTGTTGATAATTTCAGACATTCGAAGAGCCAATATTCCATTTTCATTGATCCTGTGCTCGTGTTCTGATATTCCCGCATTATGGTGAACTGGATACCTTTCTGTGTCATCTGCATGGCCTCTCCTGGTCCTCGAATTCTTGCGAATGAGCATCCAGACCACACCAACAATGATGGCCACTACCGTGAGCGATACAGCAACTGCTATTATGATTCCTTTTTGAGACGGGGATGCGGTCCTTCGTAGTATAGAGTTTGGCATTTTTGTTGTTTGAATGAGATGTTTGTCCGATTACGCGCATAGAATGGTTCTCGAGAGGTGAAACTGATTCCTAGGGACAAAAAAATCTTGTGCCATTTAACACAAGTATAACTGTGGCTATGAACGCGTGATACTGTAAGTAATAGTCTATCAACGCCGGAAATCAAACGTCCATTCGTTAGATCGTCAGGGATTGCATACCATAAATCATGCATCAACCCGAAATATTCGTCAATGGGGCGTTTGGGAGTTGTTCCAAAATCTCGCAGTGGTACATCAAAGTGATCGTCGAGCTATGAATCCCCCACTCGTTGTTTACCAGCGCGTTGGTTAGGTACGGATATATGGGGCGACGAATGGTAGGCAAGGTACGTCTCGCTCGGGATCTTTGCTGTGGATGTAAAGAATGCCACCGGAGTGCTGTTTCGCGCTGAGAGGGCGAAATTCCCTTAGGTTACACGGTTTATTTTTCGCGCACCTGAAAGGATTCACTCGGTGGCTTTGTTCCCGCCTATCTCTCTCCTTCATGCATTTTTGGCGGCAGTGTAAAGTATTGTTCCTCAATTGTTTTATCTGCCAACCATAGTAAGACACCACACTAAAATTACTTCTATCGATAATGCTAGCCTAAACTCCGCAAAACAATATTTTTATTACATACAAAGAGACAAATCGTTCATTCCAGCCTTTCACCATCGGTCTTTTACATTTTTGATTATCCTCATCCTCGTTTACTCATGCTTGGTTTCGGCCAAGCCAAGATGAATCTGATCTCCTCTCATCGCTAAGATTCTCTGCAGCAAACGTGCTCTGGACATATGAGTTACGGATTTCCTGTTCAAACCCTGGCGTAGGAATTCTCGGAATCTGAGTTGAAACGAAACTGGAGGCCATACCAGTATCAAGGTCTTCGGAATCCCTATGCACAGCTTCCAGAGGTATTCCTCCAAGACTATCGACGTTATCATATAGATAGTTTCGTTGTGTTTTCGGTGTTCCTTGTTTACTCGAAGACGTAGCACTATCGAGTGTGGGCTTAAGCTTCCGAGTGTGTCTACGGGGCCTTCTTGACCCCGCGTCTCTCTTGAGGGCCGGAATATTCATTTGCCTTAAACCTTGTGAATCGGCCTCCTTTATGATAAGGTTCATTTGAGAGCTGGCATCTTCCTGAGGTGTTCGAGACCCTTCCATTCCTCGGGGAATGTTCTGCTTATGCTGTTTGCACTTTTTCTTCAACCATTTCGAGAATTTGATAAACGCCGGGTAGCCAGTACGTCTCTGGCCCCACATAAAAACACATAGCATTACAAATGCGAGCAATGCAATAACACTTGCCACTGTTAATACGCCATACTTGTGTCCTGCTTTAGAGCTATCTTCTGCGGCTGGCTCCTGGGTTGCAGTGATTGTTGTGATGCTTGATGTTTTCGTTTCGACTGTTGTGGGCGACAAGTATGTCGTAAGGCTTTGGAAACTATTCGTTTGCTGTTTGGGGGTTGTAATCGTAGAAATCGTGTACATTGTGGTGGGTAATGTCTGTCCTCTGAATGATGTAATTGTCTGTAGAATCGATGCTGAAGTCGTAGCAGAAGTCACTGTTGAAGGCATGGAACTCCTAGTGTTCTCTATTACGGTTTTTGTGGGACGTATGGTACGATATGAGGTAATCGTCGTTCTTAAAGTCGAATAAATTAGTAGGTCCGGTGTAACCGCAATTATTGAAACTATGGCGCCGTTTGCCTCCCCTTGTTTTGCAGTCTCTAGCGGTGTTTGTCTTTTGTGGGCATTAATATCTAGATCTTGAAGAGTGGTATGAATTACCCGTTCAATCCTTATAGGATCCGATTGGAGTGTGTAATCCGGAATTTTGCTGGCGGAGTCATTGGCGTTGGATATAATGGGTCTAATATAATCGGTACTGTTACTCTTGGAGAAGTTTGGCAGTCGAGTGGGGTTCTCTCGTTTGACATAAATAACGATCATGTTGCCGAAGTAAGAGATGTGGAAACAGCTTGGTTTTCCAATTTTTCGAGTCAAATTTTTCTTCAGGGCCGATAGTGAAGTTGGGATTCAAATTGAGTTGGGCTGCAACTACCAGATAGTCTTTCTGGCTGCTATTCGATTTGAGGTGAATCTTCGAATATCGTTTCTTCTATTCTTCTATTCTTCTGCATTCTCTGGAGACATTCGATCCTCTTAACAGAATCGCATAATTCTATGAACGAGAAACGCGCCAGGCTATTTATCTATAGTGTGCGGTGTCAGCGGGATCATCAAATGTTGGCATAAATTCTTCTTTTAAACTCCATTAAATAAACAGTTAATATTATTGCCTTTAACCTTCTAGGCAGTGAATAACCCAATTTGCGCCCCTGCATGAACCCGAGAACCGGCCGGGGGTGGCACAGCCATTGGCCCGCTTTGGTTGCAAACGAACTGAGAATCCCATGAGTTGTCCTTTGTTCACTGGAAGTCATAATCTTCGTAAATTTTCAACACCGGTGATCGTATGGATTTTCATAAGGCTCGACTTGCCATGTCGCAGAAGAATCTGTAGGGCTTAGGGTTTCCAAAACATGCATGATGTGGTGCAACCAAGATTAAACCTGGAATCTTCGCGCCAAGCTTTGAAATATCCAAGGTTTGTATATCTGCGATGCAGAGCCAGTACCAAATGAGTGGGATTGTGCCGTTTATATCGCCGCTTTATTCCTATCCACGTGCAATAACCGTGGTATGAGATCATCCCAACGCCTCCAGGGGCTGCGGAAGCTTGCACGTTTCCGTATATGTAACAAAAGGGCACAATGAGGCTCATAGCCGATGTGCTACTGGGTCTACTCAGAATGTGCATCCGACGGACGGAATCCGCCGCGAAAAAGCTGTCAAGTTGGTATTGGGTACGCTGAGAGAACGAGTGCCTCATGATCAGTGGAGAGTATGTTGGGGTCCATGTCCAGTATATATGCGGTGACACGAGTTAAATGGATTTTCTTATCGACTCAGTCGCTTCTTGAGCACCAGACGCAGCATACCTTAAGCGATGTACATTCCTTATGCGGGTGCTATTCTAAGATGCCGAATTGCGGACCGAACAAACTAAACTTCCTTACGATTCCCGAAGTATTCTATTGATCCCGTGATGCTTTGTTCCGGTCGGTTAATTTCGCCGGGAAGGCGTAAACGAGACTTTATACCCAGATACTGTAACCTAAATACTTTGAAATGCCAAATGTACTTCTAATTCAGAGAACATATGACCCCCTCCGACCTCCTTTCAAACGTCAAACGTCAAACCAAACCATCTCACCCTCTAGATACGGCCTTTACACCATCCGTCAAAAAAAAAATGTCGAACTCGGTCTTCATCTTTCAATCGAACTTTCTTCCAGGATTCAGCTATATTTGTACACCATACCCTGAACAGTACCAGAGTATACAAGTAGCCGCTTTCGTGGGGGATAGCTGGCCTTCTGGAGCTGCGTTTATTCGCGGTCAACTTTTACCGACTCCCTTTCCTTATCGCCGTTTTCTGCTTTACAAAATATTTCAATCGGAGAATCCGGTTAGCCGAGACCATCCGGAGCTATCTGATGAGTTGAAAATAGAGGCTCACCCATCAAATATCACAAAGGGGCGTTGGTTTTTAGGAGCTGTTGGTTGTGAGAGAGCGGCACAGAAGCCGGCCACCGAAGCTCAGAATATCTGTTGAGATAATCCATAACTTTTAGGCGATTTCGAAGGTTTTTATGTACTCTAGATGGATCTCGAATTTGCGATGATTGGTGATAGTTGGTGATGGCGTTTAATGGTCTGCAATAGCAGTAGTAGAAGACACTCGAGGGATTAGGGGGCCTCACTAGATAGCTTAGACCACGAGGACTGGATTTTAATTTTTTTTTTGACCCATATGGGCCTTTTAGGTCACTGTCAATGCACGATCAAAAAAATGAATAAAACCACTAAATAAGACACTTGAGCACGAAAATCACCTCTAAATGTTATACATATGATAATTAGAAACTCGCTGATATATATGGCTATACCCACTTGAGCCACGCTTTATGCATTACAATTTGAAGCCATTTGCAACCCGCTGCCGTTACCAACCCCTCGAAGCTGCCCTGTTACCACCCGAAGAGCTTGATCGTCCATTAAAAGCCCTCTATCTACTATCGAATCTGTAACACCGTTTGGTCGAGATGGTTGGTATTACTAAGGGTGGATGGCGGGATAGTTTGTGAGAGACGCGGTCACCATGACGACATCATATTCGGTCAGCGGGGATCAAGTGCAAAGCAGGCAGCGCCTAGTGACACGCAGCTTTCCAGAACTTAAATATAATATCACACACACCCCATGAGTAATTTTGGTTACAGTTGCAGGAAAATCTGCGTGTTTGCGGTAGGTTTGCGGATTTGACGCTATAAAACGAGGCAGCGGCCCCGCCCATGCTAGGCCTCCTCAGTAACGAGAACTAAAGCCAGTATTTCAAGGATCTGGAGATACCACATTATTAGATTCTGTATGGTGTAGGAAATTGCTTATAGACCTTCCAAGGAAAAGTTTTGTCTGAGTGCGCTAATAATTTACATTCCAATAATTTTTATCAACTCCCACTCAAACACTATGTAATAATGTCGTTGTTTTTTGGATCCTCACCTGAACACTGGATTTTAGGTCTTGAAAACTAGAGTGGAGACACGGTCTATCACCATTAGTAATCCCAACAACTCGGACTGTTTATACGCACCTCTGTTTTATCTGCAAGAAGCACTATCGAATACACCATTGGCACCGCTACCGAAGCCGGCTCCCAGTGTTGTGTCTGAACCTCGCTAAGAACTCTAGGCGTAACCAGTGATCATGAATCCATCAAGGACCCGGTTTCCTGTGACGCCATGTACTCTAATAATAGGGTAGACAGGGGGAGGGAAAGATCACGGCGAGGGAAGCAGACTTGCCATAAGACTATGTTTGGAGTAAAACGAAGGAATGTAGGAAATAAAACTTAACAAAGTCAATCATGGGATTCGGCTACGGGTTCACTTCGACACCTCTTGGTTACTTCGCCCACCCGCCGATCAACAGAAGGGGGCCTGTGGCCGACTTTTATTCAACCCTAAACGGCACATTGTCTTTCACAAACAACTGACCTTGAATCTCCCATCTTCCTCTATCATCATTTGTGCACCACCAACATATACCCAACAGGATGGCCGTTCTCTCAAAGATTGATCCAAATAATCTGGATTCCTCCGACGCGCTGGGTCGGAATACCGATGATCCCTTGGACTGCAATGGAGACGAGAATGACGACGAAGATGATGACGACGAAGATGACGACGGCGATGACTCCGATGTCGAAAGCTTCGATGGGGATGATAGCGGTACCTACAAGCCCCCGCGTGTGAACAAGCCCAAGAAGTATACTTCCAATCCAACTCTCCTCTTCTATCACTATATGCTGACATATTCAGCCCTAAAATCAATAACGACAAAGCATCTATTAGCTGGCCAGTCTATAACCACCAAGAAGAGCTCATGAATGCCCGAAATCGGGTCCTGGAGCAAGCACGCCTCGGCATTCAACCCGACCTACCTACCCCTCCGGACTTCGAGACCGAGCAGGAGCTACATCTGTGGATGCTCCACAAGTTTGGGGATGTTGACCCAAAGTATTGGAAAAGCCTTGAAGCTTATTATAGATATGGACATTGGTTCTGGGAGTACTTCGACGAGGAAGATGATGAGGGATACTTCAATAACAACAGTCTTCCATCGATGGCAGAAGCCGACTACCCTGACTTCTCACTGGATATTAAAAATGATATGACGACAGCAAAGCAGGAAGCCGAACTCAGAGTCTCGAAAAGGGAGAAGAAATGTTGCGATGGGCATGCTTACCTCTGGCAGGAACGTAACGTTAACAGAATCAGTGTTATTTCGGTTCGCAATAAACGCCGGAGCCAAATTCGAGAGGACGTCAAAGCTAAAATGAGCCCTTCCGTTCAAGCTGCGGTAGAAGTATTGGATGAAAAAAAGAAGACTTGGCTACAGGTGGAAGAGGCTAGAGAGAAGGCGGAGCGAGAAGCGGAAAAGAAGCTTTTAGCAAAAAGACCAGTGCCACGCCCAGGATCTAGCGACTGGTGGTGGCAGTAGATGCATTCTTATACGCTTATCACGACAAGTACACGAACAAATTCTCGCATGCTGGTAATTATCACGGCAAACAGCGGAATGCTTAATTTATTAATTAGGTTTTCAAAGCCTCAGAATAAATTAAAACTGACGAGGAGGAGAATCACCAAATTTTTAATATATTAACGATATTCTTTAATTGGTGTTTAGTGGAGAGGAAAACTGGGTCGGTTATTTTTATTGCTTTAGCTTACTTAACACTACACTGTTTATCTAATCCATAGCAATAAAAGCAAAATTCCCACAATTATTCTAGAAGGACCCCTTCTCTTTGCTACCGTCCCCAAAAATAGCAACTGTTGGAAATCTTAAGGCAGATGCAACGTTCTGTGTTGACTGATATTACCTAGAAACAAAGAGCCAAAGAACCGGGGTCGTCGAGACAGTCAAAAAATCAAGGAAAGTCTGTGCATAAATTTATGAAAGATAGAAAGTCATCCTTCTTTGTAAAAAAAAAAAGAAAAAAAATCCGCCCTTCTTGTCCTTTCCAATTATTTCTAGCCTTGAGTGTGAAACAATAACAAACCATTGATACAAAGTTTCAAAAGAGAACAGCGGAGTGAGACAAATAAGAACCGAGCGAAACAAAAACAACCGTATCCAGGATTTCCGTCTAGGCCCCCCGGACAGCAGTATTCGGACAATAGTGCAGTTAACGGGACAGGGTCATTCTCGACGTCATAGGACCCTTTTACAACGTTCTTGGCGACTGTTTCAGGGTTAGGGCTCTTATTCGGGCTAAATCACGTAACACACAATAAGAATAACCTTCCAAGAGAAAGTCGCCGTAATCCCCCGCCTGAATCGATACGCCAAGGAAAAGCAGACCGAAGCATGGAGACAATGGTTATAAAAATAAATTGGTCTCGACTAGCTTGCCATCAAAAGTGAAACTGGAGTTCACCGCCATTAAGACAACGAAGACAATGGCCACTCGATATTACGATTAAAGACAAGACACACAGTCGTCAGAGTGCACTTTAAATAGATAAAAAAGAAATTCCAGATAGCGTATCCTGGTAGTGCAATTTGAGCGATAGACAGAAAGCTAAACACATGGTCAAGGAATGCCCGTAGTAAAAGGCGGAAGGCATCAAAAAGCACTTCCAGGTTTGACGGAAAGGAAAGATTAAGAGCCGAAGAGGAAGAAGAAAGAAGGAAACAAATGAAAGATTAACCACGAGATATTGATGCCATCATGGAAGAAATATTTACAGAAGGACAATCACGTGACACGATGAAGATGTAAATTCGTCGGCCCAGGGAATCAGATCCAACAAGAAGACAGAGAAAGCGGAGCCCAAAAAATCCGAAAGGGAGGAAATTGCAAAAGAAGAAGAAAGAGGACAAAGGACAAGAACAAAAAGAATAGCCAGTGAGCGTACTCCGAATTGCGGACAAAAATAGAAGAACAAAATCAACGTTTACCCTGAGCTCGAGGGTTTAAAATGCTTTGTATACATTGGAGACGGTCATGAAGGAAAACGCATTATACAAATCACGTTGAGAAAATAACGCCGGCTAATCACTCTAGTTCCAAGCAACCTCAGCGTGTAGCTGTTGTCGGTGAGTTAGAAGCTTTAGCCGACCAGTATGTGTGTTAAACATTCCTAAGCATACCGTGACGATCGAATCAGAGAGACTAAATCACAATATCGCATCTGCTTCGTTTGCAGGACCAATGGAAGTGAAATCAAAAGCAAATACTGCTTCTCTATTTAAAATTTTCAATACAAAACCTGCATGGTATTGAGTAACTGAAACTCTGAGGACATTATTGCTATTTGTCGAGTAACTACCGGTGGTGTTCCGCCTTTTTTTATCCACACCTATCAATCACACCGTTATCCTACTCTTCAGCACCGATTGGATGCTCTTTTAACGGATGTATACCAATTCTCAGAGCATTACGCAACACAGCCGGCAAGTACCACATCATCGACTTAATCTTTACCATTCTATTGGACGAAGGTTTTGCGGTCGTTTCTTGGGCCAGTCTTTTGAAGTAAGAGTAAAGCAGAGAGTTGCAGGTCGTTGGCACCTCTCGAATACTTTTTGTCGCCAGTTTTTCCTTGTAGTAGCAGTCGAAACACTCTCAATTGATCCTTTGCATTCCATTTGAATGAACAATACATTTTTTTCCTACCAAACGCCAATCCATCCTATCACACAAAAACCATGTATGTTACAAAACATTTTTCCGAGTTACCAGAGAGAATCCTAGCACTTTCCTCAGCCCTCCAATAATACCAAAACAAAACACCATAACCTCAAAGACTTCTCCTATGGTTCTCTTAATCAAAGTGTTCCGGAGCCCATCTAACACGTCTCAACCACCTCCTCGGATCATTGATCTCACTTCTCGCATGCAAAAACCTTGCATTATCTACCACAATCACCGCATTTTCCGTCATAACATCCGGACCAAGGACATTAACACCAGGAGTTTTTCCTTCGTTAATCTCAGCTAAAACTTTCTCCAATACATCCAACGCATTCTTAGCCTCTTCATTCATTGGGTCAATAATTTCTCTTCGGTATCGCATCTTCCAAACTGGTGTCCCTTCTCCAGGACCCAGCGGAAGAGGCATTAGGATCGATCCGACTACGTGGTCTTTGTCTTTCATGAACTCCCGGGGGACGCGGAACTTGAACTGGGGTGTTTGTAGTGTGGCGATGATTTCCGCGGGGAGACGTTCGAGAAGATGTGGTACAGAGAGAAGTCGGAGTTGACCTCCTCCGCAGAGATCAGGGTGGAGAATGTGTAGTGCAAAGTAGCGAGGAGGTGCTAGCTCAAAGGAACAGTCCTAGAGATTATTGGTCAGCAAGCAGAGACTTTTTGGAATATCTATGTCGAATGACTATCTATATATAGAAACGTATATAGATATATCAAATGACTAATTAAAATATATCACGGATGCTAAAACTTACAGTATGCCAAGGAAAGCATTCCTTAGTCTCAGATCTAGCCGCACGCTTCGAATCCATGCCCTCGATCGGCCGAACATCCCACAAAATACCGTGTGCACTTGAATGAGCTAACGGCAGTCCAAGAGCTTGGGACAGTGCGACGACATATTTGCTATCAGGGTCTTGACGCGGTAGGTGAACAACCGAAAGACCATATTTTGCAAGTGATGCGCGGACCTGGTCGTACTGAACTTCGGGTCCGTTTAATGCGGCAAAAACACGTGCGTCTGCAGGTACCGAGACTATGCAACGATTAGTTTGGATTAAATTGGTTTTCTCAATTATCTTACCATTCGGCTTAGAATTTGAATTTTCAACCCCATTCACTCCATTCACCCCATTTTGAGGGTTGGCTTGAGGGGCCTTAATGATGTTTACGGAGGGCACTGAAACCTCGGTGATACTGGGGAATGCGAATCCCAAGCCGTGGGAGAGTGCAATGATATCGGCAGGTGCGGTTCGCCATGGGGAGATACCCAAAAAGTGGCGGTCGACGCAGAGGAATGTTCCGACCAATGGCCAGCAAACTTTCGTGAGGGATGCTTCGCCGTCTGGTGATGATGAAGGCATAGGGACCTATGCAATTAAATTAGCTTCCATCAACCAAAAACTGAAAGTGTATAGCAGGATTTGTTTCAGATAAGAAAGCACATACCATAAGGGGGACCCGTTTTTGCTTGATGTAGCGCTGAAGGACGTAACTGCACCCACTCTCCTGCTGACGCTGGGACTCCAATACCTCCTTCCATCTATCTTCATCGACATTCTTTCCAAAAATCATTCCCTCGCCTTTTCCTGCCATACACATTTTTAACGTCCATTCATCCTTTTTTCCTTCATGTAATATCCTTTCGAACTGCGGGTCCTTGGGGATATATGATTCCGTTACACCTCTTCGTAGTACCTCCGCCTGACCAGGAGTGATCTCGCCCAAACCAACCAACCACTCAAGCTCACGCCGGATGAGATACAGCATACGCTTATCGTGAACAAAATAAATTGTTCTTAGATCATTCCAGCAAGTCTTTGCAAGAACGTGGAGTAAAGGTTCTGAAAGTTCTTCAATCTCGAACTGATGCATCTCCAGCAAAAATTGGTCAAGAGGACCAATATCATCTGTGATTCCCATCCCATCGGAGCTCAGACGTAGTGATTGAGGCTTTACAAATCGCGAGAAAGGGAAGAGCATATCTGCGGCCGGGGCTACGTCATGTGGATCCCGCAATTCTTTGTCACCGACAATAGCGACTGGACGGCTGGCGTCAATAAGGTTGGCGTATGCCTGAACTAAATCGGTCTGGAAGTAAATTTCATATTAGCAGAGTTTTATTTAGTTGGAGGAGTTATTCACATACAAATTTTCCGCAGGTTGAATGATGCAGGCCTTCTTTCTCTCCCTCAGTGGTCAATCCTGACCTTTCTCTGGCCTGATCCATCTCCATGGCCAGGATGAAGCCATTGAACATAAACCGGGCGTTGATCTCACAAATGGTCAAGGATCCATCTAACTCGTTATCGTTGACCCCGTTTGTCTTCATCCCGTTACTACTTTTGGAGTCCCCATCTCGGATTAAGAAATCTGGTCGAAAGCTGCCAATCATCTCATATGGCCTAACCCGGTCCAACTCCTTCAAAACACGACTGAGCTTCTCTGATACTGGGATGACATCAGAAAAGTCTGGTCGTGACCACCAGCGTCTGACGATAGCTGTCAAGGCTGTGTGTAATGCCGTGTGTAAGTCCTGAAGCTCTTTTGTCCGGTTGGAGGACATCATGATGGGATAAGGTACGGCGGAGTGCTTCATGACATCGGTCCAGAAGGGTGAAAAGTGGCTGTGAAACGCGGCTTGATGAGCCAAATCTGGATTAGGAGGGAGGGTTTGCGAAAAGTCTGAATTCATGATGAATGATTGATAGTTTCAAGAGAGAGACAAAAAAACCGGAATGCTGAGTTCTTGGTCAATGGTGATGAATCGGAAATCCGTGGATCTATTTATCATGCCTTGTATCTTCAACCCCTCAACGCAATTGTGGTTACAATTAGACTGTACAACGTCTCCTCCTCAATCCCTGTACTGTGTAATCGCGGCAAGCTGAAAAACAAACGCTCTCGGCGACCCGGCATGACGCATTGATAGACTCTATTTTGTTTTGAAATCGGCGGCGTTGCGCCGCTTTTTCTTCATCATAATAGCAGCGTAGTCGAAGATATCCAATCACTATTCAGCTACACATCATACGCGCGCAGTCGTCGTGTTATGTTGTAGGATACTATGCCAGTAATCCATCGAGGCCCTGCATAAAGCTTTTTAGGCTCCGGACTTGTATGATTCAAACCATATCAAAATCCATCGAGGCGGGCATATATACCCTACTTAGGTAAGTACGTACTTAGTCATTAGATCGATTCCGGATCAATGGCAGCTGAGCTGAACTGAATCAATCTCCGAATTACGTATAGTGTACGAGCTGAGCTGAATCAATCTCTAATGCGTACGTCCGAGCTGAGCTGAATCAACGTATGCCTGCATTAGGGCGGAAGTATGCATAACATACGTAAAAGCATGTTAACCATCAAATAGATACGCGCCTCAAAATGCGGTCAGCGTGCAGTTGTGTACATACGAAACGAGCGTATCAAATCTTCAGAGTGGTAGTCATTTATTGTACCTATATTGATGCTACTATTTATTTCCCCATTCCCGCCTTGTATTCAACAAGTATCATAATATTTTTGCCCTGAAATTCCCAATCTTTTATCCTCTATACCTCGAAAAACCGCCAAAATGTTTACTCTCGACGACATCCTTCTACGAGCAAGCAAACATACCATTTATGCCCATCTACTAGATGGCAACCGCGACAATCAAGAAGGGCAAAAGCTCCGTCTCGAAGACTTCCCAACCGTCGACAAAGCTCACCTCATCGCCGGATTCGCCAAGCTCATGGAAACGGACCCGACAGCTCTCCATGCGGCGTACCTTTCACCCACCGGCGGAACTCGTTGGGGATCCAAGCAGTTGCACTTCATCAGCGATACACGAGAGAATCGTTTACAGCGGGTCAACTTTGCGGAACGTGTTCTAGCACCCTTGGGAGTCTTCACTTCTACAGACATTGTCGTCAACTTGCACGGAGTGTCATCCCCAATGTACAGAAGTCAGGAGTTGATTGGAACTTTAATTGAATATGCGGGAGCCACAGAGGTGGGGGTGGGAGGCATGGCAACGAATGAGGAAGTGCTGTCCCACACGGAACTATTCCGCGCCAATGTTTTCACGGGAACCGCAAGCAAGTTACTGCAAATTGCCGAATACATGTCTGCGAACCCCGAGCTATTCCCCAAGGTCGCCAATATCACCAAGGTGGTCTACACAAGCGAACATATGACGCGACCCCAGGAGTTGTTTTTACGCCGGGTATTGAAGAATGTCGAGGTTGTGTCATGTATCTACGGAAGTTCCGAGGGAGGTCCTTGGGCTGCTGGTACGCCACAGAAAGAGGTACGGCCGGAGGATAGGAACTGGGACGAGATGGTCTTCGACTCGGAGATGATGGTAGTTCAGATTATGGATCCCGAAAGCGAGACAGTGCTTGCCGATTCGCGTACTGTTTGCGCTGAGGGAGCAGATGCCGTGTCTGAGGACTGCGGACCGGTGGGAGAGATTGTATTGACGTCGTTGAGTCGTGCTCGGAACCCACTTTTGCGGTATCGTACCGGTGATCTCGGATCGCTGCGCCGTCATGATTCCTCACCATTATGCTACCTACGATTCAAGGGACGGTCACCAGAGAAATCTTTCGACCTCGATGGAGACTACATGGATGTTGCGGAGTTTGAGCAGCGAGTGTTTTCCAACCAGGAATACCGGGTCATCGAGTGGCAGGTCATTGTCGACGGTGTTGGTGCTGCCGACGGCCGACACCGCCTCGAGTTCCGAGTTGTGGCTGAGGTCGAAGAGGAAAAGCGCAACGAATGGGAGGAGAAGGTCAAGAAGGACCTTGTAGATAACGTAATTGGTCCGGAGATAGATGTGGTAGTTCTGAAGGTGGGGTATGATCAGCTTGAGCGCGGTAGAGTCGCACGCAAGGTGGTTAAGGTTCTTGATCGACGTGCAGGAAGAGTTAAGGCCTAGTAGGGTAATCGCTTCGTAGCTTCATGTCTTCAGTTATGATTTTCACGATTGCCCACGCGTTGGAGTTGCTCCTAAAAAAAGCTTTAGCTAGAGCTCAATAAAAAGAAATAGTTAAACAAATATTCAATATCTCAATTTTTGATGTCGCATTACGGTAAATTGCAAACCTGCATAAATGACATCCGTAGGCGTGATCATTTGAAATTCAACAAACCGATCCCGAGTTTATTTCCATGAAGAGAACGCTATTCCCAAAACTCCCCCGCTGCTGCCTACACCCAGGTCTCCCATAAATCCTTACTCAACGGCAGATGCAATCTACAACAAAGCTTACGGCATACCCATCCCAGAATCTTGATCAATAATCCAGTTGACACCTACACCCGTAAGCTGACGCGTCTAAGTTACGATATCTCACTTCATCCAAACCTGTCCGCAGGCTTCCTTCACAGCCAAAAAAAAAAAACACTTCACCCCCACCGCACCCACAAAAAAACTACCCCTCCTTACCCCGCCATATCCGTCACTTTCTAATCCGCCGAAATTAACTGCAGCAGAGCAGGAAAAGAAAAAAAGATCAGTGACAAGAGGGGGATTCGAACCCCCGCCTCTTGCGAGACCAGAATGCTCCGTGTGGTGATCCACTCGGAAACTCAAGCTTGAGTCTGGCGCCTTAGACCGCTCGGCCATCTTGCCTTGTATATTGAATTGAGTAGTCATACTTCTTACAATTGTGTTAATCCTGCGTCTATGGTTGGTGTAAAATCATTGATGGTTTACATCCATGATGTAGCTACAGTTTAGCTTAAGCGATAGACCAGCACCAGCGTCGCTGAAGCAAGAATCATGGTTTAGCTAGAGTCCGGACTGAAATAAGCGAAGCCCGAAGCGTCGTGGCAAACAAACTATCAAACGAAAAGGACTTGAGGTTCTCAGCTGAGGTTGTTATGTAGTAACCTTAGCTCGGTGAAGCGAAGCAAAACCAGTGAAGCCTGATTTCAAAGAATTAGATCCATTTCGTCAGAACAACAACATAGCAACACCAAACTAGAATCGTGATGGTGTACTCTATATTAGTAGAAGCACAAAAAGAACAGCGTTGAACGCGCTTTTCTTGTACATATGGAAATAAACAAAGGATAGGGTAATAGCGTTGGTGCTTTTGCGGACATTTTTGTTAGCAAACAACATAACAACTATGAAATTTGGATAGAATGATTATAAGTTTTTCTTTTTTGCGGTATGATACGTTCGTTTGACTGAGATAATGATTTTTTTTTGTCTAAATTTTCTACCCAAATTAGGATATAATAATAATATCATAATGAAATATCGACGAAAATCATTCAAGTTCATGTCCTTTACTCATTACAAGCAATCGGAACATGAACCTCACTTCAACCAACAAGTATGCAACGCCCCTGTCAAGTGCTAGATGAAGAATACCAAACAGAAATAATAAAGTTAGAGTTGTTACACTTGATAAACTTTCAATATCGTTCGATTCATCGGGTATTCGCGCTGATACCAATCACCAGACATGAGGAAGAATCGGTCCGGATAATTAAATCATAATTCGGCCCGTTCGAATGAAGTTCGATACGGCCTATGTACCTAACATCTCGCCAGTCGTGACTTTAACCGGCCGGCGGCAAGCGAAAGGCCCAAGAGTTCATCGTGCTATTAAGCGACGGCGCCTTCGAACTGACGTATGTATGACTACGGCCAAGTATTCGCCAGAAATAAGCTTTGCCGAGACTAAACCAGACCAGACCTAGGGAACGATCACCGCGCTCAGGCTCAAGCTCAAGCTCGACTATGTACATACGTACGTCGTACATAGGGTACATAGGTATCTTACCTAATCACACTCGCAATTCCACTATCACTCTTACTCCCACTATCACTCGTATTTGAAGCTGAAACAATGCAGCCGGATTTTTCTTCCCACCGTAAATTCACATCTCAATTATTCCATCACTTATCGATTTCTCTATTATGTATACTTATACCCCACATACCATCATCGTCTGATCCGGAATTCGGACCCGGTCTCCGGTCTTCGGACTTCGGCACCGAAAATTCTCCGATCACCCATATCCATATCCATACCGAGTTCCGACCCGACCGGACAGTCACATCACATCACATCACATCATCACATCATAAAAAATCACCGCGCCGTCACTGCACCGTGATATCCGTTCGGGTGATTCTTTAGATATGGTGCCGTACAGATACTCGTGCCGTACACCGGATCTCGGGCGTTCATCATCACGGAATTTAGATATCAGCATAGAGGCATATCAGCTACCGCATTTGAGTTTTTCCCTTTGTCCTTTTGTCCGAGTTTGCGTGGTGAGCGGCGGTGAGGCTGATGCGGTGGGGGTTCACTGAAGGGGTAGGTAGTGAAGGGGTAATAGAGAATAGGAAGTTACGGACGAGGCAGGAGGAGGGATGAGGGCCAAGGACAAGGCATATCACAAGGCTGTGGGTCTATCAGTCTGTAACGGAAGAGTACCCATTTATCGAGCAGCGTTTGAAGTTTGGTGTATTGTAGGCTTGCTGCAGATTTCTATACCATACCATACACTGGTCGAGGTTACCCCAGGATACAACTACAGCACAAATTGTGTTTAGTGGTGTGGCATATTATAAGCCCTTTGTCATGCAAACTACATATTCTGGTGAAGAGTTTTGAGTTTCGAGTTTCGAGCCTGGATTTCATGGTTAACTCCAGCACTGTTTAGTTAAAGCATGCTTCTATACTCATATACATTGTATGCTGGTGAAGCAAGACATCGTTTGACAACGGTACGTATATCTGTATCCCGCCCGAGTCCACAGCAGCTCCTAAAGCTGTCAAAGAAGCCTTAACAAAGCTTCTCTGTACGGTACCTGCAACCATAAATCCACCCCATAACAGCATCACCACACAATGACGTTTCATACCCCAGAAAAAATAAAACCGCACAAAAACCCTCGAATGACGAAGCCTCGAAGCCTATTCCAGTTCCGGCAACTCCCAGAAGCACAGAATCACAGAACATTCCAGCAACCACCACAGAACCCAGAAGTATAGAACCCCAGAAGCATAGAAGCTTCTAGTGTTGTTTCAGAAGTCCACCTTACGATGCAGAAAGCCTGAGCCTACATGAAATTACGCACCATAAGCACACACGTTTAAAGTAAAGTACATACTCATGCTCGGAAAATAGAGGATTGTTTCTACCTATGTAACGGGATTCAGGAACAGGATAGGGATGTTCCTTGGTACGTGGTTTCGCATAGATGGAGGACATAGACGGAGATTTCCATTGATCAATCAGGGAGCAGGCTCAGGGTGCTAAAGCAAGGTTCAGCGGTCGAGCGGTGATCATGATTCATGAATTACGACCAGCCACCGAAAAGAAGCCCCCTCCCCCCAGGGCCAAGGTCAAGTCTAGGCAAAGGAAATGCTTATAATTATCGTAAGCTATTGTGTATTTGCAAGGTCCATATTTTTTTGTTCATTTTACTTGGTACCAAAACACCTGGATATAAAATTCTATTTATATAAGTCTTGATGCCTACATCACAATAACACCTGCGTTTCTTTGTTTTTATGCATCTCATTTCTCAACATTTTCAATCATTTCTTTCATATAAAAAAAGACGTGCGATAAATAACACAATATCATATTCATCTTCGTCTTAATCTTCATCTTAATCTTCATCCTATCTTCAACAAAAAATGAAAAATAAATAAAAAAAATCCCGTTCAGGGAGTGAGCCTAAATAAGAAAAAACTTTTTGTTCCTCGCTGCATGCATGCAAAAAGAAGTAACAGTAACTTGTCGCCAAAATGGTGACTGGCATATGACCCAAGTTAAGTACATCGACCAAAAAAAAAGAGAAGAGAAAAAGAAACCAAGAGGGGTATAGTGTAGTATCGTAGTATGGTAACGGAGTGGAGTAAAGCGAGCGTGGTATATATGTCGTATGACTTTGCTCAATACATGACTTTTTCAGAAATCAGTAAAATCTGTAGGTAAAAAGCAAATAAAAAAAGAGGAAAAAGAATCCCAAAGTAAAAAAAAATGTTCAAAAACAAAAAACTCCCGCCAGCCCGCGACAACCTAGTAAAGAAAAAACAATTTCTAAGAAAAAGAAAGAAAGCAGAAAAAAAAAGTGATATACAGAAACGCCAAAAACACCTGCCACATATGAAAGCGAAACACAAGAAACAAAAAAAGTCAGTCCTAAGATAATACAAATTTTGAATCGCCTATCTCTTCTTCTCTTCGCCAAGTTTCTCCGTCACCTTATCTTCGTATCCTCTGTTCTTTCTTCCCCTTCTGCTACAGGATTCCCAACGCTCTTCAAGTACTTCAGGCCTATAGGCTCACTGGCCATTCACTCACTCCCTTTTCCTTAAATTGCGCGGTAAGCCGGTAGCTCCTCCTGGCCACAAAGGTTCTCCAACTCCCTTTCCACACCCCATTTACCATCTACACTTCCCCTCTTAATTCTTTCCTCCTCCAAGGTTCTCTGAATTTCCGCCATAATCTTTGACAAAATAGCCTGCTCCAAGATACTACCGGGTGCTCCTGGTGGCATACGAATCTTGGGAGTCTCTCGCCATGACTCTTGCTGGCGGAGATGGGCCTTTTCTTTATCGGAAGGAATAGGTTTAGATGCGGTAGTCGTTGGGCGGGGCGGGTAGGTGATATCTTCGGTGGCTGTAGAATCGGTAGGAGATGAAGGGCGGATGAGGGTGATGGGAACAGTAGGACGGAGGCTGGGACGGAGCTCGGCAGGATCGTAGTCGATGGAATCTTCGCGGACGCGGCGGATGTGAGCGGGAGCTCTTTCACAGTATCCTTCTTCAACGGCACATTCTGATGTGGCTGTAGAAGCGAGGGGAGTAGATTCGCTTGATGAAGGCTCGGAGGAGAGGGGAGTGTCGGTGGGTCCGGTACGGCGTTTACGGAGATCGACAACACGGTGCTTCTTTTTTCGACGTGAAGGGGTGGTGGGAATGTTGCAGCGGCTTGGAGTGGTGGATAGACTTGGGCGAGAGCTAGTGATGCTCTGGGTTTCGATAGCATCCCCGTTTTCGGAGAAGGCGTAACTTCTCGATTCCCCAGCGAGGGGAGCGTCAAGTGCACCGGGTTTGTCCCACATGGTACTGTTGTGAGCCACACCGGATGCCCAGGCACGGAATACAACGTCGGCTATCTTGGGAGTATCTAATGATAGAGTATTTTGTGCGTCCATTAAGGAGGATAGTTTTAGTAGGTTCTTTTGGGAGAATTGAGATGAAGATTCCTCTCTTTCTGATGGCGATAGTAATGGGTTAAAATATTGGTCGTCATTCTCTGCGTCTTCGTCTGTATCTTCTGGTGCAGATTCGCCGGTCTGAAGGGGCTTTGCTGGGGCTGTTGCTTCATCACCAAGAGAGGCAGCATATTCGGGGTTCCATAGTCTCAACGAAAGCCGATGCACTGCTACAGGTAAATCCTCCTGGAATAGCCGGCGAACTTGTCGCTCAATTTCCTTCTGTAGATAATCGGCGATAAATGGAATAGAATCAAAAGTTGATGATACTTTCAATGACTCGAGGGGATCGTTTCGAAACACCAAAGTGATTCCCTTTGCCTTTGAAAACACCAAAATCACGAATCCTGATAACTTGAACTGACTCAAGGTAATTTGTACTGGGATAGTTAATGGAGAGTTTGCTGCAAGAGGGCCAGGAGAAGTGATCGAGGATGCGGTTGATAGGTAGGTGTTGAGGGGGTTTGCCTTCACCATGTCAGCACGACACACTGCAAGTGTCATAACAAGTTCCACACACCTGAACTTTTGTCCGCAGAGTCAAACACGCGTCTCCACAGTAGCTCATACGGAAAATTCCTCTAAAGCGATCCTCCGCGATATCTCCAATTTCCAAAATCTCCAAATCGGGGGCTGACGCGCCCAGATTCAAGTCGTCTACGAGGATGTCATCGACAATAATCGGCGGTTTTGACGATTTATTGAGTGCTGCCGTAAGTAGCGATTTGGCATGGTCGTAGAAGGCAGTTGAAGAGGTTGATGTTGCGGATAAAGGCGACCAGTTGAAGTTGAAGGCCATTTTAACGGGTCATCGGAGACGGTCTCGACGTCACAGCAGGATCGTAGGATGGTTTACGACGGCTCTTCCGCTAAGCCGGGTCTTTGAAAAGAGCAAAGTCGACTTGTCGCTGCGAGGGGTTGTATTGACACCGGTTTGGATCGACTTTGTAAATTCGACAGAATTGTCGATGTTCTATATCGCAGACTGTCTGTGTCGTTGGTGGCGGAAGATGATGGAGTTTAGGGTGGAGGCGAGGGAGGGAGTAAAAGCAGAGACTGTCTAGCGGGGCCTGCACTATGAAATTGGCTCGGAATTCGGTTGTCGCGTGAGTTTGCGCACCCCTGATTGGCCGCTGGGCTTATTCAGCACGTGAAAGTCTACCTGCCTTTTTTTCATCGGGCGCAGCAGGTAAAAAAGCAACGCTGCAACGAGAACCAGCAACAGGGGCATCGAAAGCATATCCACTCAGCCCTCGTTCGTCAGCCCCGGCAAATCACCCAACCGTGGCAAACCAGACAGGAGACAATCACAGACCAGAATGTCCAACCACATAGGGCAATCACTCATCAAAATGACCTGGACACAGGGCAATCACACATCAAAATAACCTCCACACAGGGCAATCACTCATCAAATGTCCATAACACAGGGCAATCACTCATGAAAATGTCCAACCACCTCTAATAACTCCCTCCCCCCCCCCCACTGAGATGCTCACACCAACCGTCATCGCCAGATATAATCTTTATTCGATCGCCCTACACAAACTGACAGCCCCACCCTGCGATCTGCCCCGCAAAGCCCAGAGCATGCAAAACAATATAGATCTTGAGAATCTATCCATCCAGCCAACAAATATCATCTGCATTTCAAAAGAAAGAAGGAAGGAGGGTTGAGCAGCCAAAAACTGCAACCACCTTGCTTCCGACCTGCGGGGACAGCGAAACAAAGTGGTTTGTTATAAAACAGCATCAAGATCCAATGATACCCTTCATCTGAGCTGTTGTACCTGCAGGCTCTCGTCACAGGAGACGCTAGACAACTAGCATGCAGCAACGGTCTCCCTGAAGATCGAGAGTACGTACTGAACCCAAAGTAATACTGTGCAGCTCCTGCAAATCTATGAAAATTAAAAGTCCATATCAGACAAACAATCTACCAGTCACCGGTAGAACTGCTACTTTCGGGAGCCCTATGATAGGAGTGGAGCCGTTTGGTACTCCCGCCGTCAAATCTTGTTCGTTCCGGATGCACGGAAGGTTATCGTGCGAGCTACTGGTTCATCTATCCTCGGCGTTATTTCAGCGTCGAAATACAGGCCAACACAGCTCCGAAGCAACGAAAAAGGTAAAAAGATATTCCGCAGTATTCGGCTCTCGGGTGCAAATTTTATTCGTCGAATATTTCATTCTCAGAGACCCCTCAATAACTGGTCTGACGGTCATAATTCAGCCAGCCCGGAGATTCTTTACAAAACAGCAGCAAGCGCTGTGGTAAATATAAAGCGAAACAGTCAGAAACTAGTCAGACAAGATAAAGATCGACTAGATACCGAAATTACCTAGCGAGCTAATCCAGACAAAACTGCACAGTCTCTCGTCCGTGCCAGATAAAGCAAAGCAAAGCATAAAGAAAAAGAAAAAAACATAACGCACAGTTCGTCTCTTCGCTCCGCAAATAAACGAAAACGGAGTAACAAAAAACGTGCTTGTACCTGCAAGATGATGGTACATAAAATAACCATAGATAAAAATGGCTAACACCCCAGATCTCAAAGGAGGTCCAAGGTGGTGTCCAAGAGCTTGTTTTTTGGTTTGGAGCAACGTCACAGTCTTCCCACGGAAACGAACTAGATGTAAAAGATCTATCGCTAGACGGATTACTTTTACCCCGCTTTATTAGTCTAAATAACCTCAAGGCATGCGAGTGATGTAATATGCCCAGCTTTTATGTCTTGCATATCATGCATCCTCCTCTCCTTCCATCTTCCACATCATCGGAAACGGGCTCAGGCTCGGGAGTACCTCGTACCTCGAACTTTCTTTCGATCAACCATATCCGACCGCCGCTTCGACGAATTCCAACTGGCCTGTATCGCACCATATAAGCCACACATCTGCATCTCGTTTATTTCGTTTGCACCCCTTCCTCTTCGTATCATCACAGCCGGGGGGGGGGGGGGGGGTAGCTCTCACCTCTTTACCCCGCTCTCACAAACACCCGCTAAAGCTGTATGGCATACATAGATATGATGCGCCATATGCACCCTATGTACTCTAGAGCAGACCCTAAAGCTGCATATGCATCAAGGTCGATCTTGTAATTTTCATTTTTTTTTCTGCTCCCTTTTCATGGAGAGCGAATACCGATACCAGTCACCCGCTATCGCATGCGAGATTTGGGAAGGCTGTTTTCACCATTCCCCTTTGTGCTTTTTCTCTTCTTCCTCACCGCAGAAATCCGTATGTATGAGATGGAGGATGGATCTGAGACTGGGTTATGATGGGAAGTGGAGTACATATGGGGCTGGAGCTGGGCGGTTAACAACGGTGTTTGAACTTTGTGGGGATCCGCTAAAGCTCGAAATAACTTTTAATCGATTTTTATGTGACAGATAAAACAGAAATATGAGGGGTAAGCTCCATAGGCTCCATAACGGATTCCTATTGGAGTAATCCAGCACGCACACATATTTGTAGCCTGGTTTAGGCTTTTCGAAAGGCTACATAGGCTTATCGATAAGTTCCCGACTGTCTGTTAAATTTGCACTTTACGTTCGTTTTATGCAGAAGGTATATGTACTCTTATGTACCTTTTCTGTAGCTAAAGTTTTTCTGGCTGGCATAAATTTCGCAAACCTCGCAAGCTTGTCGTGTCGTGTGCTCGGGTTGGCGGGATTTCATGGAGTGAAGCTTGGTGAGCTTTAGGTACATATGACCGCATGAGGCCGCATCCAATTAGTTTACCGCTTGCTGGGTCTTACTGGGACTTGCTGGATTTTCATGGAAACTAGCGAAGTCTGCAAAGTCTGCGAAGATACATGGCGAAGATAGCGAAGACATAGCCTTCAGCCGAGAAAAATGCACTCGGAGGATCCGTCGATCCTGGGAGCCCAGAGAGCTTTTAATAGGTTCGTGGCTGTAGATGGATGATAGATAAGGCGGTGCAGCGCCAGTGCCAGTTCACCTTCATCGCGAGAAGTTGGACTGCTGGTTATTAGAGCAGCAACCTCCTGCAACCTGCGAAATTTTCCATGAAATTTTTTTGAAGCCTAGGAGGCATGGTTACATCACGGTACTTTTGATTACTCTACTTTTTGGAATTGCTCGATGGTTGAGAGAAGAGGATTATCGAGAAGTCAAATTTACAATGGGGAAGCTGGGGTTAATGACGCTGGATGGTTTGTGTCAACAAATCGAAACTAATAGAAGCCTTGACGACGATTTCATATTTCTCCAAGATGGAGAAATAATCGATGATACGCACCAGAATTCAGTTCGGGACCGTCGGAGACAGATGGCAATCAACCCTTCATGACCCCTACCAAGCCCGCTGCAGTAAAGCGGCGAACACGTTTCACTTCCCTCACTCCAAGGCAGCTCGGAAACATCACGATAAAGCGGGAATGATCGGACCGTTCCGACCGGTGAAGGTACGCGAGTTTATTGCCTGAAAGACGGGCACTAAATCCCATAAACAACCCAACCCGCCTCAGTCAAGCTCCCCGCCTTTGAGCTAGCCAGCGTGTCAAACGCCGACAACGACAAGAAACGCCGCCGCCGCCGCCGCCGCAAAGGAATGAAAAAAGAGAAACAAATTTTCAAAAGCTTAGGTGAACTACAAACAAGATACCTAGGCGTTACGTACACGTTACCCCAAAGACCTGCATTACAATACATACAGTGGCAACACGGTCGAGCAGTCTTAAGCAATTGCGCGGTTAAGTGCCTCAGAGTACATATTCATACATAAACAACTTGTACATAAAGTGATCTGCAGCTACGTGGCCGCCGATGTTTCCAATCCTACTGTCGGCGCCCACCGGTGTCGGTACATACATAGGAGCAGAAGCGGCCATCGCCACTGGATCGGCCTCGCCTAAGTTCTGAGGGTAAAACCCCAGTACATACCAGACGTTGGGTAGCATTGGCTAGAGTACATGGAAGTGGAGCAACGGAAGTGGTTAGGGCAAACCCCGAAATAAAGTACCTCCCGGCAAGGCAGCAACAGAAACATAGATGAGGGCGGGGATTGAGCATTTGGATCGACGATTTCGTTTTTCGTTGCTGCAGTGTAACCTGAGTTGACAGGAGGCGTGTGCGAAACTATGATTAAGGGAAGAGTATCAATAATAACCTCTCATTCTGTGTAACCTTGATGATTATTACTGTCGTAAGATTGCAGTTACAAGTTTCCAAAAATCACTTTAACGCTTGTCTATATCTAAGGAGACATAAATGGGGTAAGCAGAGCTTTCCGCTCAAAGTGTCCTGAGTACTGTATGTAGGCCTGCGCGGAGCTTGGAGTCTTCAGATGGACAAGCACGGAATGGGTGAAGTAGCATGACGGTGTTAAAGTTTTATAATATATAATGTCTAGAATACCCAGACTGTCAGCTACGGTCATAGAATCATGAATACAACGCATCCCGTCCGCTCTGCGCTATTTAAGCATGATATCGTCCGGCTAGTACTGTCGTGGGTGACCAGACGGGAATCCCGGATACTGTAGTTTTTGCTAATTGGCCCAACGATTATATTTTTGCTGCGTTTTTATGACTCCCTACATTTTACGCACGCGGAGCATTCTAATTGTATATTCTGAAAACATTCACATAGTTGTAATTGACAAAGCCCGGAAACCTGGATTTGACCGGCGTGTTGATCGATATCTCCCCTAGTCATCATCAGAACTGCCTATCTAAATCAATACCGTCCATGTACGATTTACCTCGACCAATCAATTTAATCGGAAACGGAGGAGTATCAATTGATGAATCGGCTTGGAGGGTGATGGGCTCCGCGCTGTATATAGCTTCATGTTGTGGGAGGTGTCGCTAAGCGCAAGCGGGTTATCAGTATCTACCATTTTTGGCATACAATACAGTATTGTGAGTCACCATATTTTCAGCACGCTTCATATGCCAAATAAACGCAGTGTCGAATGTTACATCATACATATAAATGGGCTCGGTTTTATGTTTCATATGTTCGCTGTACTTTGGATACCGTTTCTGCCTTCCAGATATTGAAAGAAATTATTTGCATCATAGTTTGAGAAATGTTCCTTCGACAACATTGTTGAACCAACTCGCTTCACAAGTGGCGCACAGTATGGAGCAAGTACTGCCATGGCAGTATAGTCTTTTCATCGTTGGATAGGAATAACCAGGGCGGCTTTTGATGCGCTTAGGACATAGTTTACGAGACATGTAGCAGGTACCATATTCATATTCATATTCATACGTTCGTCCATTTGCACAGTAAATTAACTATTGCAGAATTTCAGTTACTCTTGACATCAGCAGTGATGGCTGGCGGCTTCCTGCAAACTTGTTTTGAACCAACAACGTCATTAGCAAGCGAGTATGACCAACGTCCAAGTCCGTACCTGGGGTATTCTATTAAAAACACAGCGTTAAGCCGATGTTGTGATTACAGCGGTTCGCAATGACGCAGTGGCGGCAGCGGGTAACGCTTAGATGCCTAGTCGCTGGTGCGGCACCTATCAACAACATCAAACTTTCTCTCGATTATCCAGTTCATCCATCGGTAGAATTATCTCAACTGCCATGATATCATATGCCTAAGGCAGAAAAAAACACATGAAGGGCTCCAGGCTGTATCTATGTTGTATTTAACCCTGGTGCGGTCCGTTAAATATGGCTTTGAGAGAGCGGTTTGCCTGGAAATTTTGCCATCCCGTCAATATTTTCTATGTTTTTAGCGACGATTAACCTCACAATTCCTGTCTAAACGTACTGCAAACGTAGCGCTGAATAGCATCATTTATTTACCTGTATTGCATATCCTGGTTTCAGAATCGCCGGTCTTAGGTTAGCTTGTGACTCTAAAGATATTAGTGGATATCATTTGTGGTAACTGAATGTACCATCGAGTACTTCTGTAGCTCGTATGATGGAATGCTAAGATTCATCGGATACAGTATTCTCGCTGAATGTGTGCCAGTTGAACTGACTCAGTGGGGTGTTGGATATATTTGGCCTGGCCATGACGGATAGTTAGAGTCTTGAGGTTGAAGGTAGATCGGTTTATAAGGTTGGTAGAACATACGCAACTATTTCTCGCATCTGTACCCATTAGAAGAACCCTTTCATTGACTGCGAAAATACCACTAATCACAAAGGATCACTCGAAAATGCTTTCAACAAACAGTCGCATATATTCTAACCAGAACGGATGCACCGCTATAGTGACTTTATTGATTGAAAACAAAGGATACAAGTTAATTCCAAATAAAACGCCGATAAATATTGGTATGTATTAATAAAATCCCCCTACAGATATTTCAAAATGTAAGCATCCGTTAGTCGCGGTACTTGAAGAGGCTCAATTAATACTCCGGGTAGAACGCACGCATTTGATAAGCCTCGACAACCCTCCAGACTGCTGCTATAGAGACACCCAGCATATCCGAGATGAAGCTAACTTCTAGTCGCATTTGATAATGATCCCAGATCTGTTGTATCATATACGGAGTCAACTCGTGATACTCCTTTTTTCTAGTAGACTGCATTTTTGCGGTAACGTGAATGTATTGTGTTTTGTATGTACAATATCCGGAGCGATAAGATTGGTGTCGAAGATGGATTAATTATAAAGGTCCCTGGAGTACTGAATCGGGATTCTTTTATGTGTATCGGAAGTGTGTTAGTAAAAGCCAAATAGGTGATATGTCGCGTGTACGCAGTGCTGGTGCAAACAAATTCGGACGAAAAGAACTTTTTGGTGGCGGAGGATGTGATGGAATTGGTTGAAAAAAGGAGCACAGGTGTAATCCCGATAAATACCTGCTTATTGGATTGGAGTTTATTCTATTAATCCAATCTTCTTATTCAACGTGCTGCCATGGCGTGAAGTTATCTCTTTTCAAAGTGTAATTGGTAGACTTAGAATTTCAGCGAATGACACCGAAGAAGGAAGGCTATCTTCGCGCAGAAATTGAACATGGTTGATACAACCATGTCAGATCTTATGAGGCTTTCGAAGGTGACGAACGAATGATGACATAAAGATAGTCTGCTTATTCCTCTTTGTGTGTACTGACATCAAACTCTTTTAGTGCGGAGGATAACTACTTGAGGCAGGGAGTCAACCACGTGTCAGTCACAAAATCCCGCAACAGTGAAAACACAAGAACTCATGATTTTTATCACATATCCTAAAACACCGCCAATTTAATGTATGGGCGTACTGAGGCCTATTTTGATATTGCTAGCGTATATGGAATTAATCACCCAGATTTGTAGGCCCAACTGCTGTAAAAGGAAATTTACAAATTTGATACACTGGAAAGTCATGCTAACGTCCTTGAAAATTAGTATGGAACAATAAATTTACGATGGTATTAACATAGCAATTAGAAGCTATATTAGATAACTTTTGCAATGAAAAGTGGTTGTAGTTGAGATTGTTAGTTGAATTGTATTTGATTATTGACTGGGTTGAGTTGGTTGTCACCAGCCGGACATCAATACCGCAAAGCATCCACGGTTACCGCCACAGAAACAATAATCCCGCAATATAATCAAGCACCATCAATAAAAACAGGATGATTATAAGACCGACAAAAAGCCGAATACATTTTCTTCATTCCAAACTATTTTGTACTATTTTTTTTATCTAGTCTTCAATGCAGCTTTAAATATATGCCTTAATTACACACGCGAGCTTACTCGCACAGAAGACAGATAAAACAACTCAACACAATTATGTCAGATTAACACAAGTAAAATTTTTTCAAGGTTCCCAGTGTGCTGGATATCTCTTTCGCAGGTTAGATCGGCCACATGGGTTTGTATAAGGGGGGAGCAAGGAATGTTTGCTCAGCTGGTTGTAATTTGGTATTTATACCACATTCGGAAGAACTGTCCCAGGTTTAATACATGGACCATCAAGATGTGCAAGAAACTGATTATTCATTTCTTGATCCAGTGGGAATTCTTCGGACTACTTGCTAAAAGTTTGTGCTCAGCCTCACCAAAGCGAATCATGGTCCATGATTCATTCTTCGACCAGCATCCCTGCTCTCTGTACTGTGCAGAATTGCCAGTGATCTAAGTCTGTTTTCGAAAACATTCTTTGGGAGCTCTTAGAATGCTCTTGTCTACCATTTTCACTGATTGACAAAAAGAGTTTCCTTGGCACCCCTGCCTGTGGCTGATTGGCGGGGCAACTCTGTTACAGCCGTGCAGCTTTGAGGCCTTTGAGTACCCTTGCGCACCAGATCTTGCGATACCTTGGCATGCGAAAGACCTCTGTTTGCGTGGAACTCGTATCATCTTTGGAAGATTTTTTGACAAGTTTGTATAGACTCTGGGTCTGTAAAAAGGATGTTTTAATATTTCTGCCGAACACAGACAGTTAGCAAGCGGTTGCGCTGCTCAATCTAAACGTGCGGCAGGGCTATCTGGACTAACTTCTGGTTTATTGCCTACTCCGTCCAAAAGTGACTGCTTTCAAGCCCAAACAACTTCCGTACTCTGCGGTTACAATAGATCGCTGCATATAATTCGTACACAGCAACAGCATAACTATTCCTTCAAAGATTTCGTAAGAAAATATGAGCCATGAAGAGTTCTATGATGGCCGATATTGACAAATGACCAGCAAAAGACAGTTAGTACTTCACGGAGGGCAGTGGTCTCGGCGTTATGAGTAGTGTGGGAGGACAAAAGTCGGGTGCAGTGATATGGTGCACCATACAGCAGATCATCGAACTTACCCATGTACCCAAGTACATATATAAAGCCATCGATTACAACAAAGCTCCTGCAAACGGTTGTTTAATAAGTCTTGTACGAAGAACTTGATAAAGCTGTTCAACTCCGAGAGTTACACACACAAATAAATGAAGCTCTTGAAATGCGAATAACAGTGTGAAACATTGAAACAAAAATTGGCTTTCCCCAGGCCCACGCAGCATAACCGACTTCTAAACTGTATCGAGTATATTTTGCAGAGTGCAGTTTGGTAACAGTGTAAAAAATGAAGGAAAAAGTATGCATCCGTCGGGAATCGAACCCGAGCCAATTGCTTGGAAGGCAATTATGATACCATTTCACCACGGAAGCCACTTAATGGACATTTGAGAAAAGTTAGCAATATAAATCTATACCTGCATAGTTAAAGTTGAGTTTGACCGTTTCCAGTTTCATCCCATGCCTTCCCGATAAGGCTGTTATGGTACTCACGGGTCACTACCTCACAGAAATTGTTACACTTCGAATGTGTGGATGAATTAAGGTTACTTGCCTATGTAACACTACATGAAGGAACGCACCACAGTGATGTACCATTCCGTGATTCCAGCCACAAAGCTTGACATTTGACGTGGCTCAGAGATTATACAAGAAAAGTGGCTTTGCAAGTTCCAGTTACCCACGATAGATCTCCGACGGACCAGGAAGACAGCGCAAGAGTAACTTGATGGATTCTATTCTATTTCATCCCGACTCAGGATTGACGGAGGAATCTGAGTAATCAACGATATAAAACTGTAGGGAGTTTGTTCATCTCAACGTCATCAGAAGTTTTTCGTATATCCCTACACCTTATCTGATCAGCCCATCTCACCATCAATTGAGAATCCTATCCGCCACGCCTCCTTCATCGAAGCTATATTTCTCACTTGAACAACTTATTTTCTACTTCAACGAGACTCAGCAAGGGTTGACTTCATGATCGTAAGATTTTTTAAAGCCTCATATCTTCATCACAGACAACTCTCAGCTCCAGACCCGGCTTCGTGAGATATTTGACTCATCACGCCAATTCTTTGCAGCAAGTTTTTATCACCAGCCGATCGAAAATTTACGCGCTTGTTCCCTAGGCGTTCGTGGCGCAAACAAAGTAGGTGGCTGGCAGAGCTTTTGATCATACCAAATCCCTGTATAATACGTAGCGTCCTAACTATCCAGGTGGCGAAGGAAGGAATACCCAAATTTAAACTTAGTTAACTAGTCACTTTAGTTAGCTGGCTTAATCATGGCGTTGGTTCCTGGCGTTTCCTGTCGTACCTGAACCTTCGGGCGGGTGGCAGTCAGATCGTGCCGATTGGGAGCTCGTTTTCGCTGGGTTTCGGATTAGTGGATTTCCTTTTCTCGGGATGGCTCTAAGGTGAAGTAGACTGGTATTGATGATGGATTTGAGTTTTGTTTTTATGGATTCACAAAAACATTGATTAACAGGTTATCACTTCAGTTAATTGATACTTTTCGTAGTTTTGTAATAAATCATTATCAATCATTAATGCCAATACCCAATAACTAATCGCCATATACAATACATACAACCCAAACATTACCACCCAATCCCTTTTTTACATTAACAAACATCCTCCTAATAATTTTTTTTCATTCACCAACAAAAACTGCTTAGACCAACAGTCCCTTAGAGGACTTAACCTCATCCAACTTAATGTTGCGCCACATAGCAACCCAAACGAAAGAGAAGACCATGACCGCGGTGGCGGCAATGACCATGATACGCTGAGTGGCAGCGTAAGCATCGATGATAGCGTTACGCTCTGGGGATCCCCAGGCGTAGGAAAGCTGAACGGGAAGGGAGGAGTAGATGGTCATGTAGTCTGCCTTCATGTGCTCAGGGAGTCTCTGAAGAAGCTGCTTGGGAAGAGTGGAGGTCCAGATAGCTCCAGAAACACCAGCTCCAATACCTCCTCCAATAGCAGAGAACAATCCAATGAATGCAAGGACAGCAGCAACGTTCTCGTGGGGAGAAGCCGCCATGATAGCAAGCTGCTCACAGATAACAAGAGTACCTCCAGCAAAGGCGATGAAGATCTGGCACATAACGACGTATCCGATGGAGGTGTGGGACTGGCGGAAGTGAATCATAAGACCGGTGGCCATGACGTAGAGAGGAACGGCGAAGAACAAGGTAAGGTACTTGAACTGGCGAGTCCACTTGATGAAGAGACCGACAATGACTGCGAAGAAGCAGGATCCGATGGAGTAGATGTTGTAGATGTATCCAGCGTTACGGATGGACTGGTTGTGAACAACCTGGACGTAAGAGGAGTAGTAGGCGTCCCAACAGTAGAAAGAGATGAAGATGGTGCAAGAAAGTCCACAGGCTCCGAGAACGGTGCGGTCAGAGAGGAGCTCGAAAGGAATGAAGGTCTTGCGAGCAAAGTACTTCTCGTGGAAACCGAAAGCGATGAGAGAAACACCTCCGACGACGAACATGGAGATGATGGTAGCAGATCCCCAGGTCTCCTTCTGGTAGTTGGCGAGAGAGAGAGGAAGAAGGATAAGGATGAAACCAGCACAAGAGAGGATGATTCCAATGAAGTCGAACTCCCAGAAGTAGTAGACGATGAGCTCAGGAATGGTCTTTCCGACATGGTTGGGGTTCTGCTTGATGAAACCCTGCTTCTTGGCCTTGCTCTGGTTCCTGAAGACAATGACGAGGAAGGGAAGACACATGAAAGGGAGAATGATAGTCCAAACTCCGTGTCCCCACTGCCAGGTTGACTCCTGGTAAAAGCGCTGAGCAAGGGCAGGTCCTGCGAAGGTAGTTCCAATGTAGGGAGTCAAGGAGAAACCGAAAACCAAAGCACGGTGCTTGAGGGTGGAAGTATCGGCCATGAAAACTTGGAGAATGTAGGACATTCCGTTGAATCCAACCCAGTAGAATACCTGAGCTCCGGCGTAGATAGAGACGTTGGTACATCCGGCCATCATGGCAAGACCTAATTCAAAATTAGAAATTGTACAATTAATTTTTGATGGGATACCTTACCAATAACAGTGCAAGCAAGCATGAGGCAGAATCCCTCAGCACGTCCCCAAAGATCCAACAACTTAGCAATAGGAAGCTTCAAGACACCTCCGACAATGTTGGAGACAATGGCAATGGTAGAAACCAAAGAGTGCATGAAGAACGACGAAGTAACATAGGGGTACAAGTTTCCGGTAACCTGCTGCTGAAGAGAGTTGAAGAAGAAAATAATGAAGATTCTGTAAATTGAAAGTCAGTTTGAAGATCTGATAAAGTCACGTGTGTAATATAAACATACCCAGCATATGCAAAGTATAATTCATTCTTCGTCCAAACGGAGGCAATGGCCTCAACCTTCTTAACTCCCTCCTGTGCATCTTCCGTTACTGGGCTGTTGTCAGATGCGCTGTCGAAGGCAGCATCTTTCTTCTCAGGATTTTCCGATGAGAAACCTGAGGCGAGGTTTTCCCGTCCGGCAACGACCACGGGGGCGGGCATATTTGTCTGTGCGAGAGAACGCTTTGATTGATGTGTGGTTGAATTTTATCGAACGCCAGGTGATAGCAGCCTTATATGAGATCCACTATCTCACAGGCAAGGGGGGCGGATATGGAAGTAGGACAAAGGCGTGTAGTGTAGGAGGCACGTAACCTTCAGTGATCGTCGGTGGGATATCTTGAAATGGGAGGGCGGCGAGACGGATGACTTTATGCACTCCTCCACCGTCTTGATATTTGCTATCCTAGTCCTAATATGCAGAGCACTATGGCTCGACCCGTCTGTTTTCCCTTTGCTCTCCACCCCATATCCCCGGTTCATACAGGAACCTGCGGCCTGGAGTGATACTTCCCTGCAGATTGCTGTGCATCTCAAGTGCGTAACCCTTTACGATCTTTCACCATCATCTGCCCAGCTTCTGGCCTTTCAAAATCCGCCGGCAAAAATCTCTTTCTCATGCGGTGGTGTTATCAGATCCTTGACATGAAGTTGATATTAGCGTTAGCTGCAACTTATTAGCGAGGAGATCCATGCGCCTTTTGACTTTACCCTTGTCTTCCTGGACTCATGCCCCACGAACCATAGATTTCACGGAGAATCAGATATCATCAGAACACAGCGTAGATGCCCGATGCCCGGATAAAATTCAAGGCACCACTCACAGTAGAAATGCTGTGAAACCATCCGATACTCAATCTGATTACTCGAGCTGAAGTGAACGAATTTTCGACTTTCGGTTTTCAGGATCGATGATCTCTTTTGGTGAAACCCCACCAAAATACCGCATCAACGCCAACACCGGCGGCATCACGCCGTCTAGAAAACTCTTCATCTGATAAAACCGCAATCTAAGCCTGATTTAGCACTGTCGTTACGTTATCTGATGCAGCAAGGTAATCAGATCCGAGTTTCGCAATCTAGTTATCTGATATGATTGGCGCGCGACAGCCGATATCATATCTGATCATACGAGCTACCCCCAAAGTGGTATGCGCGGCGTGAAAAATCTCGCGCAGCAAGACGGATCCTGCCGCGGAGTAACGGGTGGGGAGTGGGGAGTGATGGCAGCCGGAAGTACGATGAATCGGCGACTGGGTGCCGTATTGATTGTAGCATCTTACGCCAATTCAAGGGCGGTGATGTCGAGAAAGAGAAAAGGCCAGCTCGTCGTGCGTTTCATCATTCATGATGTGCATTTCGGGAATTTGTGAGCACGGACTTCACCGCAAGCTTGCGAATGTCGTCACTGCGGGGTACCCCTCGGAACCATTTTCTCCTGGCGAACTCCAAATGTCTTGTATTCGTTTTGGCGCGCACATCGAAGCCATGATTATCTGATGGAAACACTGGGAGAGTTCCTGGAACACCTCCGATCACCATCAGATATCGCCAATTTTTTTCCACGTGGCGCTAGAACAGCGGGAATTTTTCGCGCGTTAGCGAAGAGTCCAGATTCCATAGAGAGCACACGAGCAAGAACATGACGGCACCACGGTAACCAGCCTCTTCGCTAGTTGTCGCATATTGGGGTCTAAATTGGTGATTCGGAATTTCTAGGGTGGTGGCGACGGGCAGCTGCCGAGCTTGAAGTCGGGATGACAAGACAACCGACGGTGAAAAGTAGTTGTGGTTTCTTCCTTCTCACCGTAGCTTGATCTTTGTCTTGTGATATGTATAGACAAAGCTTCTGCAAACGAATCTAGACAAGAGCTCTGTAATAAAAACACAATTCAGGCTTTCAGAAACCATGAACATACTACAAAATGCTCGGTAATTAACGCGTTTCCGCAGACCAGGGCTCTGGTAGCTAGTTTTCCACCCAAGTGATGAAATTCGTCCTGAGAGGTGTTTTTTTATCTGAAACAACTTGTTAGCGTTTATTAGGAGGTATCTAGAGTGGTGCCTCGCGGGCTATCTGCCGATAGAGACAGTTTATGACAAGGATAACTCACATCTCCGTCGGTTCGATGAGTATTTTGCGTATACTCTACCTGACGACCTGAAGGGTGATTGAGAGCGAGGGGCAAAAAGGAGGGATCTGGATCAATGATTTTTTCGATACTTAACAAGAGTAGGGCTGAGGTTGTTAACTTGTTAAAGATGGAAGAAATTGAGGATTGTAGCTCTGTTCGTCTGTCGAGGCCCCAAAGCTCCGGTTGCATGCAGGATAGCTTTAGCGCGTCACCGCGTAAACTTTGACACATGAATTCATCTTATGTAATGACACAAAAGATCTCTTTCAGCGGTAGACGTCTGAGGACGTGATGCATGCTCCCATTGTATGTAGAATGACATAATGTAATTAGGCGACCTGCGGCTGTGAGTGTGGCTCGAGCGATGATCTCGGTTATCGGTGCACTTGAGATTTCCAGAACAAGCCAATCATTTGACGTCCGTTCTTTTATTTCAGATAGTGAATAAAACATCAGTGGATCAGGAAAGATATTTCAATGCACGGGAGTCTTTTTTGTTACCACATTAGACCGCGGTTATCTTCGAGTAATCGGCTATGACGCGAATTGACCCGTCCTCAATCCATTTCAAAATATTCAATATCCTGAATTCTAAGCAAAATATCCCAAGAATCAAGATATGTATATCAAATTTCTATGAAACAAGTCTTGATTGAGAGACTCATTTGATATCACTCGCTGTGTAACAGGACTACGGTATCAATATGAATACAAGAGACTATTCTATCATTAATGTGACTCAATTGATTGATGAATTTCAAAACGATTTTATTATAAGCCATAACTGAAAGCTTTAGACACAGGTCAGTTAAAATGCGTTAACTACGCGAATTGGCATCGTATCTCATTCGCTTTTTGCCAACTATGTAACACAATCGACCTACGGCATGATCCCGTGGTCGGGTCTTCTGTTATATCGATACCGGTATTAGATTCGATGGTATGTTGTTACATTTGCAATTTGGAAAGGTTAGATCGCTTAATGCCTATTGGAAGTTAACGTCGAGTAAGACGGTCAACGTCAGGCTAGCCTACAGCCAAGAAAAAAGCATCTAAGTGCACTTCTGCCAAGTTTTGACATTTTCGAATTCACGATTGTTTGAGAATGAGTTAAAATTATTTTTAGCTTTCTATGGAAAATCTGATATCATAAGGACCATAAGAAAGTTAATACTGCCTGCTTTCTTACAGCTCGCATAGGCGCTTTCTTGATAGCTCAGCACGTCCTACTTTCACATTCGCTGTTGTTTTTGAAGTGACCTCTAAATCATCATAAAATGCATCCTCACAATTAAAGACACCCGCTGACTACATACACCATGTAACCGCCATCTCAACCAGTTCCTTCACTGCCCAGGTGTCAATTAAAGCTTGGAAGTCCTGAAACGCAGCGGATTCTTGTCTGGGGACAAGCGCATCAGGAGACATTCAGTAAACCTTGATGGAATTGGCGTCATTGATAAGCTCATAGATGTATTCCGTTGCTGTGGTAAAAGACAGGCTTGAGTAGTGTACAGATAGAGAATTTGTTGATAACTTGAAGTCTGTATTTACAAATGAAGAGAATCAAGATGGAAAAGAAACTGCGCAAAATGAAAAAACTCCTGTCGCGGCAAAAAGTGCGGCAGTAATAAAAAGCGAGGGGTATTTCACATCAGTCTGAGCCCGGGGGCATCCTATTCTGTTAAACTGATTCCTGAATTATATATTCGCACGATCTTAAAAGATGGCCACTTTTTTACATTCCCACATAGAGATGCACACGAGACGAGACGAGACGAGACCGTCAATAGGCTCGAGACATCTTGTCTCGTGGGATTTCCGTCTCGTAAGTCCCAAGACGTCTCGATCATCTCGGCGAGACGCTCGAGACTTTGAGCGAGAAAAACGATTCCATAAAACTACAAGTGAAGCAACGATTCTGCAGAAAATTATCTGCCCCAATGCTCATGCTCTTTCTCCTTGAACACCTTCCAATCCTCAGACACCAGTAGTCCATTCTCGCTCTTGATTAGCAGCACTCACTGCCGAAGTAATTTTACCAAGAAGCTCATTTTCACTCTTGGTAACAACTTTACCTGGAATACTACTTAGCGGAGAAGGAGAAAAATACATTCTTAACGTTATTGCGCATATTTTTGCCCTGTAAAGTATGAAATGTACAAGTGTCGAAATTATCTCGAGATTTTGAAAAAAAAGGCCTTGAAACATTTCGTCTCGTGGAAATCCAGTGTCGTCGGTTTCGAGCCCTAAGCTCGAATTTTTGTCTCGAGCCGCTCGCCTCCTGTGCATCCCTATCCCCATAACGTTATTCCGCTGCAATTCGGAAGTCGCAAGATGAATCTATTTGAACTTCTTACTATGATATTCGGCATCCTATCTACCGTATTAACCGCAATTGCAACCACCGAAGGAATTATAATTGTTATTGTAACTATCTCGCGAGCAACTGAAATAAGACAGTAACAAATAACATCTATTGTTTGAATAGACAATCTAGCGATCGTAGAAGTACACAGTTGCCAAAGTCTGTGATGTGTAACGTGTATATTTCCCACAGCGTTTCAAACTGCAAGCAGTAGAACTTCTCTATAACGATTTTCCCTACACCGGTAACTTGTGAAATATAGCGCCATGATGGTGGAGCGTACACTGCTGCCTTCACTAGTCACATGTAATCACTCGCACTCAATACCGGCGCCAAGCCCGTTCCCCATAACGATTTCCTGTGAATACCGGTAGATTTTCCCATTCCGGACCCTACCGTTATAGACAAGTTTTACTGAGCCGCTTTGCTACTGCATGTATGAACGGTGTAGACGGATAAGTTATATACTCATTTGAGTAAGAATCTTCTGGATTACGGACCACTCCACTATAGGGCCAGAAGTTACTCTTGTTATTTTTTTACAGAAATCCTCATACAAAGCGCCGAGTGTAAGCTTGGACATGATTCTGCCCGTTCAGTCAAGCTTGAAATGACCAATCCATATCTAGGTCGCGCGCATAATCGATGAAAATCTTAGTCACGTCATAAAAAAAGGAATCTGGATGCACTTTTGGACGGGAATATGGCTCCTCTAGAGCTACAATACCTCGAAGATGGCCCTGATAACTACCAATCATTGTATGTAAACTGTACCACATTTCAGCATAAGCACATTGCTCCGTCGGCAAACCATTAATTTATAACATTAGCTATCTCTTGCTGCCTTGTGTGGGCGTCGAAAATTTCAAAGTTACCGAATATATGGCCGCCATCTTGTGCATATCCGTAAAATTAGTGTAGCTATAAGCTTAAACGTACCGCAGATCGTGGCTTCAGTTTCCAACAGCTTCTCGTCGGTATAAACCACCAAACAACCAAGATAGCTTGGCACATGAATGCCAATGCTGCGATTTGATAGAGCACGGAGAGAAGATTACAATAAAAAGTTGGGTGATTTAGTTGGCATTTCAGCGATTTAAGGCAAAAATACTGAGCAGACGGGCGGCAAGCTCAGCTCCAGCTGCATGACAACACATGCTCATGAGACATTACTTAATGCTTAGTAACGGGGTATCATGTGTGTACAGAAATAGAATATTTGTCTAGCCGTGAAAAAAATTCACCTTGACCGGGTTTCTGGCAGTGATCGAATACATGGGGCCAGGGTTAACAGCTGTCTTACGCACTTAAGACTAACCTCCTTAAATTCCCTTTCCGATGATAATTTTTGAATCGTTCTTCTTCGTCACATCCCCATAATCCACTAATGTTTTCCAAATAAATTCCTCCGAACTTAATACAGCGGTTTGCGGTGTTCTCGCACTTTTCTTCGCAGCCGTTGGAGTAACTGATGAACGAAGATATATCTTTACCTTCCGTTATCTTTAGCCATTTTCGAATTGCCACACATCTGTCGAGGGTGTTTGTTTAAAAATTAGATCTCGTGTCTTTATCTGCATAACAGCCATATGATTTTGTTCCTGAGAGCCACATTAATCTTCATGCCTTGAAAGTTTTAACCCCCGCCAAAACATCTCGGGTCGATATTGCAGCCGGTTCAATTATATAAAGTCCAGAACATGTATATTAATTCCAGCTATTACATACCCCAACAGTGGCTTTGTCGAATGTCTACATCCGCAACACAATGGTTGCAATATCTACTATGGGGGGAAACGAATGAACACTGCGGCTAGAAGAGCTAAGAAGTGCTGGTGTTCAAAACCATGTTGCTTGAGCGTTACGTTTTGAGAATTCATCGTATCTCAAGCATTGGAGATTTCTTCTCCACACTATGCTATTTTTTTGGTGGAAATGAATATGATATTCTTGAAGTTAGGCTCACAAGCACCGCTAGTTTTGATTGTTGGTAAGTTCTACCTTTCGCTCTAGTATGCTTGCCCGCATCGCCTGAATAGCTCACACATAACCTGTACGGCTCGCGCAGCGCAGACTGCGCACACCGCCAGTACCACACGGAGGAATACGCCCCAAAATTACGCGTTACCAGTATTGCCTTATGCGATTTAGAAGCAGATATCTGCATCTGTCATGATTATTAAGATCGGGGTATCTAGTAGCCGAATCACTGTAAAGGGGGCGAAGCAGTCCGCAACAACTACGGCGTTACAGGACAAAAAACAAGGCTTTGTGGAACATAGGTATTTAATACCTCCGCAAAAACAGTGCCTTACGGTATACCTTACAGCCTCAAGTAATGGAAATAACGCTAAGCTCCAGAGCTTTAATACGGAGCTTTCATCTTAACAACAAACGTTTGGTGCAGAAGGATTAATACTCTGTCACTATCTGAGATGTCTCACAACACATGTGGAGAAGTCACTTTTCGCTCTTGATATGCTGACAGATTTCCTATGTCGTACCGAGCTATATCCAGCTCCAGAGATCCATAATTAGATCCAATGAATACTTACCGTGAGAATCGTTCAGTGAGAATCGGAGAATTGGCTACCTAAAAGAGCAAAGATCTACAATTTCAGCTCGAAAACTAATAAGTTTCAAAATGCCCGATGAGTTTTGAACACACACACCAAGAAAGAGAGAAAAAATTACCAACTCATATCTGTAACTAAAAAGAGGCTGATACAGTGAGCGAACGGAAAAAGTTATGTAAGGTCACCGCGAATGGAGAGCACACCCAAATCGAGAGCATACAAAACGAATGTGAGGAGAAGTGCTGAGTCATGTGGGGAGACGTGCAACCCCGAGAGATGCATAACCAGCATTATCAGCCGCAGATAGGCATTAGTAATTTTTTCATTTTTAGTGTGCGTATTTATAAACTTAGCGGGAATTTTCAAACTTATTAGTGTAGAGACGGGCATTGTAGACCTTGGCTGATATTTTGGATATTCTGCACCTTGCTCATTGACGCGATTTGGGACATGCAGCCTGCACCAGCTTGCTTACGGTCGGCTCAATCATATAGCTAAATGTTCAACTGCAACGCACTTTCTGGGATACCTTTATCAGTCAGTACATATGTAAACTATCAGAATGTGAAATAAACCATATAGCAGATACTCGTGACTGAGAAAATGCCACGAACATACACGTAAGTATTTATAACCTGCCTCACGCCCTCAAAGAATCTCATCATAGAACACGAAACACAACCATTCCAAGTTTTAACACTCTACCACTTAAAATATAGTCGACAAATCTTCATATATCAGAATGAACCCCACCGAGACTAGCGCAACAATCCTCAGCGCCATTGCCGTATTTCTCGCCATAGTCGGTACTATTGAAAGCTTCAAATTCTTGATACGTTGTTTCAAGGTCTCTCAAAAAGAATAAAACAAAGTTTGACTTAACGCTAACATCTTTATAGCGGTTTATCTATAATAAAAACCATCCCAATCGCCACCAAGACATTGAAGACATTGGAACTCCCTTACTTAATCGTCAGGGCCATGCAGTCCATAACTGCCAATGTACCTTACAACAACTCCGGCGAACTCGGACTCTACTTTTCTCCGATGTCGTTATAATGGGTCCAGTAGTAGATATACCGGATATGGACCATATGGACCATATGGGTAGACAACGTTCAGGAAGTGTGCAGGAAAGATAGATCAGGATTTTTAAGTACAGTATATTTATGGAACAGATAGGTGTTGGAAAGTGTTACGAGTAGGATACTATCAAGGGACCGCTTCTTTGCGATTTGTTTAATCATTTATTTCATGTCGATCAGGATACCAACAAGGCACCACTCTCTTCTGGCTTCTAAATAATTGTTCTTTTCTTTTCGGTGCCATATTGGTTTATCTTTTTTCTGTACAGTTCCGGTGGATCCAGGCGGATGCAACGGGTTTAAGGAATTGTGAAGCCTCTCTGGGTGGCATAGACTAGGGGGACGTAATTTGGACGTTTTTTATTCTGTAAGGGTCTTTAGGCCTCGGTCTGTGCATAGTATAACAAATAATACAATTAATAATATTGAGAGCGCCCATACAATTGAAGGGTGCATCAGATACCACACGCTCCATGTAATGTTGCATAACAACCTAACAACCACAACTCCAAAAACGTGAAGGTTCAACTGAAAAGAGCCGAAAACGAGCTAAGTTTACCACAACAATCAAAGCTTGGGTTGCTTCATGGAAGATGGTTGTCTTCGCACTTATATTTGTATGATGTGGCAAACGTCGGATGCAGCGATACAAAGCAGCGCCAGGCTTACCTTTGTACTTCAGTACAATATATTTCAGAGCTCCTAAGAGTCCATCTGATCCATTAGTATGATAGGACCTGGACTGGTGGTCTTATGAATACCATAGACTGGGCCGCTTGTGGGTGAATGTAGTCGGCCATTGCGCTGGTCACTGGCGGTCACTCGCTGGTGACTGGCGTCAACCACAGTCTTATTTATTTATTAATTCCTCACACTCGCTTACAACTGTAAGGTTACGATAAAGGCGAGATATTGTAATACAAGGTTGGTTCTCTGGCTCTTACTCCAGGTCCCCACTGGGATACGCCCTGGAGCAGTCGTTCGTTTCGGAGGCCGAGTCCCCCATTGTTATCCTTGTTTATGTTCCGTCTCGAGCCTTCTGTTCCCGGAGCCCTAACTGCTTTGAGGCCACCTCACCGGGATATCCTCCATTGTCTCCTCCGTTTTACTCCCGTTTAATTCTGTCTCCCGTTTTTGTTTCCTCCACTCTTTGTTTCCTCCACTCTTTGTTTCCTCCACTCTTTGTTTCCTCCACTGTCAACCGCCATGTATGGCTCCCACTAGCGCGATAGCGTTGAGAATCTTGAGATGCTATTTTCTCCGATCGCTCCCTTTTATCGACTCTTTATGTACAGCGTATTGGAGGACAATAAATACACTGGTAAAGTGCTCTTTCTATTATTCTATTGTTTTGCTCGATGTATTTATTTTACTGTCTTGTTGAACGGATTATATGGGCCGTTGAGGTGTGGCAGTGGGTTAATACTGCGCCAACCAGCACTGGGCAAAAATAATAAATTTTTTTAAAAAAGTAAATAGTGTCGATATCTGATGGATATAAACTCAACTTCAGGAATCAGTCTATCTTGGCGGTGGCCTGGTGGTCTGAATCAAGACATTGAAATAACTCCATTTTTTGCCCAATGTCTCTTTTCTGTTTCTTTTTATACAATCTACTGTTCTGCACTGCTTTGTAATTCAAACTGTCTTCCATGTGCCGCTTATACGGACTCCCAGCGAGGTGTTTCTACTCTTTTATGAATGCTGTTGTCGAGGAAAATATCATTCCGTGTGTAACATTCAGAATTCTATATCATCATCATGATCTAGATCAATTCCATCTTCATACAGTCTTCAACCTCAGCAAAAATCATGATGTTTTAGTTGTCCAGCTTAATTGTACCGTAATTGAGCGTTTTGGCTTGTTTTTCCCCTGTAAAAAATAAGGTTATGAAGCCCTGTTTTGTTGCATATAGAACTTTGGGGATAGGTTTTCCTTTTGTCTACCCTTTATCTCCTAAAAGTTAAGCGTATGTAGCTATAATGCTAACCTCCTCGCCGATATCCACTAATCTGTAGAAGGTATACCACGTCTATGTGTTCAAGACGCTACTTACACAATTCGCCTACGTATATCGAAAGTGAATTATCTCGTATCTCACTGAAATACAATGTGGATATGTAAACAGCTCTTTCCCTTGTTTATCTAATTATCGCCACTTGTTGCGAAGTGATGAAGAATAGATTGGAATGTGCGAGGATTTCATACAGCCGGGAGAGCTGCCCAGGATCTCAGAGTTTCAGACTTTCAAAATTTCAGATGATTTTGCGCTACCCGGCGAGAACTCCCACGTTCCGGAAGCGATGTAATACACTGGCACAACATAATGCAAGCTTTACTTCAATACGGCTTCAGTAGTTGATGTACACGCCTCTCCATAGATACCAACTTCAAGAATATTTCTATCTTGATGGCAGCCCGGTAGGTTGGATTAAGGTATTGAAAAACAATATTTTAGACCTCTGCCAATGTCTTTCTTCCGCTGTTTGTTGACTTTGCCGTCCTTTATGGCCCTATAATCCACCCTTACCCCCCTATCTCTGGTTCGGGTTAAAAAGGTGGGTACGTTGTTGGACTGTCAATAAGGCGGTAGTAGATAGTGCCCATGTGGTGGTTGCAATTTTTAATAGCTTGATAGCTTGATAGCTAGATAGCTAGATGTATGCTGTTGTATCTTTTGAATGATGTAATGGTAAAATGCCCATCTATCAATTGCCCGTGAAAGTTGAAGGTTGAAGTATAGCAGTGAGTTAATTCTGCGACGAGTAGTGCTGGACAAAAATGATAGAATTAAGAATGTGTAAATAATGTTGATAGTTGATGGATATCAAATAGATATACTATGAATATTCCGTAAAATATGGTGAAATATAGTATATTGTATTTTGGCTTTAACCAGTACAATCGCAATTTCGTTGTCTGGGCGTCTCCAAAAGATTCCCAATTGGGTACCCGAGCCTAATCGGATATATATTCCCAAGAGGGGATACCCGCAACTTAATCGGATGTTTGATAAAAGTAATGGAAAGCAACCTAAATCCAAGGTTAGTAATAGACTACATAATCTGCTTGGGGGTGAGGGGGGGGGGGGGGGGGGGGGGGGGTGGGGGGTGGGGGGTGGGAGGGCGGGCTGAAGGACGACGAGAAGACTGAAGAACAAAAGGTCGGAGGTGGAATAGGGGGTTTATATAGAGCAGTTGGGCCCAAAGAGGTAGTCACTGTGAAGTCGAGCGGGGCTCGGAAAGCGGATATTTTTTCTTATGACGTGATGATATAGCGTGCATTCTACTGCCGCATAACGGAATTCATTGCCGCTTCATAGACCAGTTCCGCTGGAAAAACCAGTTTTCCGCGCTTTCAAGTCTTTTGCCTGGTTTGAAAGGGCTTCCATTCGCTCTAACCGGTTTTCGCAGTTTAACCAGGTAATACTGCTTGGATTGAAATGGTTTAGGTCCTCGTACAGTTGTCATATTCCAACATTCTGTACAGTCCGTTTGTGCTGCCAGGTTGAACTTGTTTGTGTGTATGCTTGGGAAGTCTGCTGCTTCCTATCCGGCTCAATAGAATCATGGGAGATTTTCCAGGAAATTGGTAATAAGATGGCGAGTTTTGTTTTGGCTTTAACCAGTACAATCGCAATTTGTTGTCTGGGCTTCTCCAAAAGATTCCCAAATAGATATCCGAACCTAATCGAATATATATTCCCAAGAGGGGATACCCACAACTTAATCAGGTGTTTGATAAAAGTCATGGAAAGCAACATAAGGCTAAGGGAGTATTAGTATGTGACTGCATAATGAGAGGGGAGGGGGGGTGGGGTGGGGGTTGACGACCAGAAAGCTGAAGAACAAAAAGTCGGGGGTGGAATGGGGGTTTATATAGACAAATTGGACCCCAGGAAGTAGCCACCGTGTACATAGGCGGAGCTCGTAAAGCGGATGTGTTTTTCTTATGACGTGATGATATAGTATTATCGTACCACCGGTAGTTGTGCAGCGGTACCATAGTCTTGTACTTCTCCGGCAGGCGTTGGGTGGTATCAAATAATTCTAGCAATCTTCTCGGTATCCGCAATGAGGACAAGATGCTTGGAACGGACGATAGCTCATTCATTTGGCGGCAGTGGCAGACTAGATCGCTTAGGTAGCATAGTGGCAATTTCTCGTCCATGTGCCGCTTCGATATGCTTCTAGCGAAGCATTTCTTCTCCCGCTTCTTTGCCGGTGGGTGTGTTTTACGCCTTTTTATCGAAGAAGCTTTCATGCAATTCTGGCTACTTTGGTATCAGTAGAAAGGATTACGCTGTAATAGGTCGCCCCTAACCAGGAATAACCGGCTTTCCCTCACGGTAGTCCTTCATTCATAGCAGTGCAATGCAAGGTATAAGTACCATCTTTTCATGGCGAAAGGAAGTTGTGAATCGACACCATCAAATCAGTCGTTAGCGGCCGCGAACCTACCGGCAACAACCCTGGCGAGCACCCTTGAGAACTGGAGAGATAAAAATCACTCCAATCCACGGTTGAAATGGGAAACGACATTATAGCTTGCAGTTCTTCAAAAGGCCCCTGAAGCCATTGATTGGATTTCGGATACTATAGAAGGAAAAAAAAAACAGAAAATGAAACAGAAGTAGCCCCGAGTGAGTCGATATGAATATTTGTACTCAACTACTGTAACGGTTCCGAAGAAGATAGAATCTGAACATGGTTGAATCCAGCTTTGATATTTGAGTCATTTCGTTGTAGGATTACTCGCAGGAGTTGTGCTGCTCGAGTGGAAAAGATCGAGGGCTCAGTTCTGGATTGATCCAGTATGAGAGATATCTTGTGTATCCTAGGGGGGACACGGGAAGTCCAAAGTCGGCGTAAGAATGGAGTTGAGGTTTATTAGCAGATTACGTTGAGATACCCAGTAGTTAAGCAGTGATCGTACAGCAGTTCGATCACTAGATACACTACGCTAGCTCAATATGCCTAACGCAAAAAATGCCAACTCTTCTGCCAACCAAGTAGATTGAAGCAGAAGAGTGGGCCAACTGTTCGATCGAATTTACTTGTGCATTCAAAGCAAAAGTAAAGGAAAATTCATCGACAAATATTGAGCAAAAAAATAGCACGTAAAAGTTTTTGGCTTTAACTAGACGAATCTGGGCTTCTCCAAAATTGCCGTTGGCCAATTGGGGATACTCGCAACTTAATCGAGCGTTTGATCAACGGCAGTACAATTCAAGATCTGTATATAGAGAAACCATCCGGTATATATGACGCAATAAGAACAAAACCAAATCAAAGGTCGGGGAAGGAATATGTGGTTATATAGATACAATCGAAAACAGGAGTAAATCTGGGAGGGGCCCGCAAAGCGGATATCCCGATATCACACATAATTTCTATCCTTTTACCGCTCATTCAGTCATATTCTGGGAGTAGTCAGGCTTATTTACATAATCTCCTCATTGTACCCGCCGAAAAAAAACGGTTACTGGCGAGTGACCGCGCGTGACTCTGTCTTGGTTACCTACTGTTGGAAACTCTGCTCAGTCTGTGATGACTGAATATTACATTGGTCTGTAATTACTTTTGGATTTCGGCTAACATCAACCGGCTTCCGTGGTGAAATGGTATCATAATTGCCTTCCAAGCAATTGGCTCGGGTTCGATTCCCGACGGATGCATTGATTTTTTTCTGGCCTCTTTTTCTTTCTGAGCGCCCATCGTTCTCCATCGGTTTCCATATTCCATTCCATAGCGCATTGCTTCTTCGTGTTGCGTTTGATCCGCCTTAAACTTAACTGCACTTCAGCCTACCCAACCATCTCCCATTCTCCTCCTCAACCTCCTCCATGAAACAAAATTATAACCACACTCAAACTTAAAACATTTCCCCGCAACCACGATATTCTATGCAGTTACATATATTCTCATATCCATAAGCTTGTTTACGCCAAACATAGCCTTCGAAGGCAGAAACCAAACTCCGAGGTCCACTTCTGTTACCAGTAAATGAAACGGTGGGCCGGTTTAAGAAAAGATTTACTGAGGAATATAGGGTCGCTGGTTATGATTCTAAGAAATAGAGGTGGGTGTGTATTACCCTTGCAAGGATGAATGGGGAGAGAGGCGGTGGGGGTTGACTATGACGGGTCCCTTCACGGGGTTTTTAAGGTAAAGATATCGTTGGAAAGGATACTTACATACCTTTAGTCCTCAGAAACCCCATTTCCAATTTCGATTCTGATCAAAAGCTACATACATGATTATACATATTACAATAATTAAGAGTTTTCCGGAATCTGGATCAGTAATTTATCGGGTTATTGAGAACGGCAAATGTTTGCAGCACAGGGTAATAGAAATCCATTGGGTATTATCTATGATCCATCGTCCATCATCCAATTATCTATCATCATATCAGCTCACGAAAAACAAGTTCGTAAACAGTGGACACTGAACAAAAATACAAGACCAACCAAGCATCTCACGCATAATAGATTCCTTAACCTCAACCTTGAGACCACAAATCAGATTCCCTCAAGTCCTTGGCTCCTTGCAAACGCATTTTTTTTCTAGGAGTATCTATCGATCGTCAATTTTAACCATATTTTCTTTCTCATCGATGATTAATCGTAGACAGTGTATTGATCACCAGGATATTGTAGCATTCGAATGTTATGTTGCTTGTACATGGTTCTGTATATCAAATACCCGACAGTGATTCTATTGGCTGGGGAAGTGGATTGGATTGGATTGGTTCCAGATCTTCGGCTTTTCAGCTTTACGTTATGTTCTGTATGTTGTACATACAATGGAACAGTGGTACAGATCGCCACAGGGTTCAGGGGGGTCATAATGTTATAACGTTACAGCAGGGGGGCGGGGGGGGCGGGGGGGGGGGGGGGGTGCATATGTAAGATGCGATGCAACGCGACGCAAGGTGATGCAAGGCGATACAAAACGATAAGCGATAAGCGATAAGCGAGTGAATGAGCTTTGGTTAGGATGGGATCTAGGATCCAGGATATACCATACCGGGCTGCATCAGCTGTGCGACCATACATATGTACGTAATAGCAAGTGCATGATGTATATATATATGTATACATACATATCATATCATACCTGACGATTGTAATTTAATGTAACGTGACAATCAGAGTACTGTATATATATAGATGGGTGATGCTGCATGTATGGAATATTACATATTACCATGATGCGGACGGTGAAGCAAGGATTGGGGGCGGCCCCAGTGGTGTAGTGGTATAACTCCCTGCAACTGCGCAAAAGCAACGGGTTCGAATCCCGTGCCGCTCCCACAGGTATATCTTGGTAACCGGGGTTTGCCCTCAAGGGAGGTTTACCCGGCGGCTCAGATTGAGTAGTCACTCTGTGTAGTGAAAGGGCACTTGACATATGTCAAGAGTAGCCCCGCTTATCCTGATCTATGCCTTCTTAGGTATAGACAAGAAGCAAAGGAAATATTTGGGAGAAAAAAGAAATGTAATAGTAATGTTACGATTGTCATAACCTATCGGTTGGGAACATAAATGAGAATATTATTATTATATGAAGCAAGGATTGGTAATCACAATATCATAATATCACAATATCATAATATCACAATCCCAGTTCGAATGATAATCCCAATACATAACCTTACCTTACCTTACCTTACCTTACCTTACCTTACCTTACCTTACCTTGCCTTACCTTACCTTTTCCCCTTATCCACCTCATCCACTCTTTTCACCAAGCGATCATACGCCCCATCACATTCACAACAGAGCAATTTTTTTTTCAGAATCATTGATGAATCATGGGTCAATCATGGGTCAATCAATCAATCAATCAATCATTCATAATTTCATATCGTATCATATCATGTCATAGGACAAAGAGTGTTGTGTTATACAACCCCTTGCTAACCCTCCAACCTTCCAACCTTTCATCCTTTCATCCTTTCAGATCTTCAATCTTCCAACCAAAAAACATATTCAAAAGCCAAAAACCCATCCTAAAAGAATATCCAACAAGGAAAAACAACAAAACGAAACAAACCAAACCAAAGACGAGGAAAAGGACATCCCCAAAAATATTCAAAGAAAACATAAGAGAAAACAAAAAAAACAAAAAAAACAAACAAAAAAGAACAAAAAAGGATATCCCCAAAAAATAAAACCACCCAAAAACTCAACTCAACCCAACCCAACCCTAACCGCTTTCATCAAAAATCAGTTATTCCGAAAAACAAAAATACTTTTCCCCCTTCTCCTTCTCCTTCTCCTTATTCTTCATCCTCATCCCCATCCCCCATCATCTCATCTCATCTCCTATAATTCATCTTTAATCGACTGTACCTTTTCTTTCACATCCCCAACTTTCTCCCCCACCTTCTCCCCCACCTCCCCAACAACCTCACCAACCACCATCAAAGCCTCCTCAACCCCCCTAACCGCACCCTCAATCCTCCTCTTCGCATTCTCCATCAATTGATCTCTATACCTCACCTCCTCCTCCTGTAGGCCAAGCTTAACCCCCGCATCATGTCCGATAGAAGAAACACCCGAGGAAGCAGCGGAGGCTATGGAGGCCGCAGAATCCGTCGCTGCTGTTGCCAGGGATATAATCTCGATTTTAACAACCGAGACCACTGAGGCAGCTGATTCCTGTGCTGCAGCAGCAGCATTTCCAGCCTCCTCAGCCACAGCCGCAGCACCCTCAGCCACAGCCCCCGCAACCTTCCCCGCACCATCCACCACATTTCCAGCTCCCTCAGTCGCAACAGAAACTACACTACCGACAGAACTCGTAGCCTTCTCCCAACTCCCGTTAGGGGTAACAGTCCCATAAACAGCCTCACTAACCTTCCTTACCGCATCCTCCCCCAGGGCCCGTACCTTCTCCAGAACCCGTTCTTTCTCGGGTTGCGGGGTATGTAGCATACCCGACGCTTCCTGTGCCGCGGATTTAATCCTTGCTACACCCTCTGAGATTAGGGAGTCGATTGAGGGGGGCATTGATGCTGCTACTGCTGCGTAGGAGGATACTACTGATGCGGCATCAGAGACAACCGAGGAAGCAGCTGAGGAAATATCAGAAGCGGCACCAGAGACAGCTGACGAAGCATCGGAAGCGACAGAGGCAACAGCCCCAGTGGCTTGAACAACGGATGCAGACAGCCGTGACAAAAACGGTTCAGGAGTACCATAGATCACAGCCTCGAAACGGGATCTAATGCTTTCCCGTAAAGGAAGCTGCTGACTTCCAAGGAGTTCATTAAAGAGATTTTTTAATTCTTCATATCTTGCTTCCGTTAAAGCCTCCGCCGAGGCTGCGACTGCTTCCACCTGCGAAGCGACAGAGCTGTAGAGGGATTCTAAAGCCGGGGTGGGAGTTCCATATAACTGCTCAGAAGCCATCGCATACCAACTATCATAACCTCTCTTCGCCTCTGCCACGGCTTGTTGATATTTCTCCTTTGCAGAGCTGAGGATATTATCTCTATGTTCCGCAGTCGATGCAGCAGCCGCAGCTTCAGATTGCCGGGAAATAGCACCGGCGATAGCTTCGTCTAAGCCCTTCTTTGCTTCAGAGGCGGAGGATAGAAGAGCGGAGTATTGTGCGTCGGCGGCGGATAGGGCTGAGGTGTAATGAGAACTGGCGGCGGAGTAGAGAGATTCTCGGAGGGGTTTTTCTTCGGGTTGGAGTTGGGTTGCTACTAGCTGCTGGATGGATTGGAGTTGGTCTCCGGCGAGGGAGGTGGCGTGAGCGTAGGCGAGGGAGGCTTGGGATAGTAACATTTCGTGTGCTGGTGTAGGTTCTGGAGTACCAAAGACAGCGGCAGAAGCAACGGAGGACGCATCCATGATTTGTGACTTGACACCCTCTGCAACCTGGGAAGCGAACTCGGAGCCAGAGGAGATGATAGAGGATGCTTCTTCTTCGAATATGATCTTTTCCTGCTTGACAGTGGATCCTGCATAGACTCCAAAGGGAACTTTCTTGACATCCTCGGTTACTTTGGCGGCTAGAGATGCGATGGACTCGGTGGCTTCGGTGGCGAGTGATGCGAAACTCTCAGCTGCTTCTGAAACGACTTCTGCAACTTTTTCTGCTGCGTTGGGTTCGGGTTCGGGTGTACCGAGGACTACCTCTGAAGCGGCGGAGGCGATGCTCTCGATAGCGGCGGCGATAGACTCGGAGGCGGAAGAAGCGGCAGAGGCAATTGATTCTGTAACAGGAGTAGGTGTAACCGTGCTAGCTGTGGATTGGAGGACGACTTCCTCTATCTTTTTTTTGACTTCTTCAGCTGCGTGAAGGATCTTTTCGGTGATGGTTTCCTTCTCGTCAACGGTGTCTTCGACTTGCTGGCCGATGATTGCATCTTTCAGTTTCTCCGAGGCCTTCAAAACCTGCTGTCCAGCTTTTCTAACAGGAACAGGGATGACATCATCAGCAAAGGAGTCACTACCATCAGCCATCTCAATCTTCCTCTTCCCAATTCCCTTCAACCTAGCAAGCTCCTCTGCCGCCTCCTTCGCAATCGCCGTAACCTTTCCTTCCCACATCTCCTCCACCCATTTCGTAAACTCCAGCAGCTTCTCATTCCTCTCGGCGCTCTTGATGATAGCCCCTTTGGACTCCTTAACATTACTCTTAAAATCATGATACTTTGCCCAATCCTTATAAGAAACGTAATCCATCCAAGCCCATTTCATTCCCAATTCCTGGAGTCCCATCTCATTAATTCCATCCAATATCTCAAGATGTTGATCAGCCGCCTCAGAAACCTTGTCGTATACAACCGCAAGATGTTCCTCAGCCTGTTTACGTAGCTGCTGAGCTGCATCACGGATCTTGATACCGAGATTCCGAGTTGCGGTAAACAACTTATCCTCCGTAGCTGTGACTTCCTCCGTGGTAGAATCTTCATTAACTGACGAAGCCAGAGTAATTATCTGCTTTTTCAAATCTTCCAATCCCGCATCACAAAGCTCCTTCAGTGCAGCGATATCCTTCTCTACAACCCCCTTCTTTTCCGTAATAGCATTCTGGGAGATCTCATTAATTTGCACTGTTAAATCTGCAAGGGTACGCTCAGATGAAGAAGCGAATTTCTCGGCCCAGGCAATTAAATCATTGTTGATGATTTCTCGTTCTTCTTCGCGGGTTAGTTTATGTGGTGCGTCTGAGCCAGCAGATTCTTTAGCGGCAGAGGCGACGGATACCATAGAGGAGATAGAGGAGGATGCATCGGTTGCTGCGCCGGAGGAGGTGAGGGTGGGGATGACAGAAGACATGGCGCTGGCTGGTGCGTTGCTAGAGAAGGTTAGGTTAGCGAGTGAGAACTTGTGAAATATTGGGGAGGTTGCCTGCGCTGGGCGTTGCCGGGCTTCGCTAAAGTTCGCTTACCTGTTGCCATTCATGCCACCAAGACGTTCACCAATTCTTCCCACCTGTGGCTGCACAACCTCACTCCACACACCTCTTCCCCAACCGAGTGCTTTATCACCTCCCTCCTTCACTACCGGAGCTACCACTGTTAGAAGAACATATTTCCCCTGCTCATAAGCTGACGCTAGGTATGGTTGGATCTTTCCATAGTTTGGCATTATGTTATCCGCCAAGATGATTCTGACATGATCCTTTCCGACCTCGACCTTGGGTTTCACGTTGGTGATGTAGACTTGCTTAATAGTGCTTGCATGGGGTGCAACATAGAGATTCAAATAATCCCCAGCCTTCTCTTTAGCTGTCACCACATGTGGCTTCAAAAGACGGGAATATTCTGTTGCCGCATACTCGGTTCCCTGAATAACATATGGTTCGGCATGCTGCTTATAAGACTCTTGAACAGTCGTAACGGCAGGGATTATGTAGTCTTTATTCGCCTGTTGTACGTATGGTGAATAGGCGTGTACGTAGGGTGAAATGTAGGTTTCGTAAATTGGTTGTGTATATGGTTTTAGGTATGTTTTTATTGAATGTGCGGGGTGACATAGGCCGGGTGATTCTTTGGTGGGGTATGTTGGACAGCGAAATAGAACGGTGTAAAGGGCGTACCAGGCGATTAACCTATAAAGCCAGAGATTAGCGATTGTAGTTCAGATTTGGACTGCAGGAAATCTGTCAAGTTACCGGGCGATGAAGTTGAAGAGACTAAAACTTCGTCCAGTCGCTGCTGTTGGCTTTGTTGGCTTTGCTGCCCGAGCTGGGACAGTCCGCGTGTACATCTTGCCTGATGGACTGGACTTTGCCGAGGCAGTGGTCACCGCCATTGATCAGGTGTTGGTCGACTGGGCGATGATGCTACTCGCTTCTTTTGCCAGTTCGCAAGTGGGATCTGAGACACACCGGTGTCTATAGATTTTGCGGTCGGCGGAGGTGGGGAGGTTGGGATAGCTTGCTGTAGCTGCGGGGAGACGAGTGGTTGGAGGGGAAGCGGATGACGGATTTTTCTTCTTAAAAATCTACCGTAGAGACCCCGCAGACGGAAGCGGCGCAGCGGGGTTTCAGAGCGATTTTGTTCGTATCAGTGCCCGCCACTACTGTTTCCTGTGCAGATTTCACGTATCTGCAGCTCGTGAAGTCGCTCGCTTTGAGCGTGCAGGGTTCGCGTAAGAATCAGACGCCGGTTGAAAAGGTTGCTGCGTTGTCGCGTGCGAACTAGATATGAATCGGGTATGATGGAAAACAGACGAAGCTTTATCTTGACAAGTCACAAATTAGAAATAAGGATTAGAGGAGGTATAAATAAGTATTGGAGTTTGGGTGAATATGTGTGTAGGTAAGATCGTGGACGTGAGAGAGAGAAGACGTGAACGAGAGGATGATCGTGAAATCGTGAAGATGCGACGATGGAGTTTTACTGCTGTGACAGTCACCGGTGAGTTGCTGAGCAATTAAGGGAAGATGCTTTGAACAGCAGACAGGTTTATCTGCAACCATGGTCCATACATATTGCGTTTCAGCAGCAGGCTGGCCCAGACAAAAGCTGTCACTGCTATTTCTGCGACGAAATAAAATTACATTGAAATCCTGATTTTCCAATCGCTTGCTCTCTGTATGGTTCCTGGAAACTGTCTGGAGTGATGAGCGGATGCACGATCATTTCCATCTGCTGCCTCCCAAATGATGTAATGACAGCTCGCTCACCAAATCGTGTTCCCAGAAAACCTAACAAGCCCAGCCCACCAAGGCTTGGCATCTCGCTCGACTAACCCCTTCCGGCAACAGATCAAAGCCACACGAGCACGCCCCAAACACCTCCACATTCCAGGCTAGTCAAGATCCTGAGTAGCCCTGTGGCGTTCCCGCTCACCTCTAACCTATCTCCGACTCAACGACACATCTCTATCATCCGTCACAAAGACGGTATCACCAACACCGCGGTATTTCAGTATACAAGTCAACAACACTGAATAAAGCTCTACACAGCTCTTAACCATCACGTCGTTCCCGCTGGCGAGCCTACATCGCGTCCCCGCGTAACACGCAGCAAGTCGCGAGGAATGGCGTCTGAGCCAGAGGGCGTGGGTCCCTCCGTCATGAACCCCTCGTCGGATCACGATGACTCTACTCCACAAGAACAAGTCTGTCGAATATGTCGTTCCGAAGGCACCCCACAAGAGCCACTCTATCATCCTTGCAAATGCAGCGGATCCATCAAATTCGTACATCAAGACTGGTTCGTAGAGCTCTCTTTGTACGCGCGATACTGGTGCTAATATCTTCATAGCTTGATGGAGTGGCTCCAACACTCCCAGAAGAAATACTGTGAGCTTTGCAAAACACCATTTACCTTTACAAAAATATACGATCCGGATATGCCAAAAACACTCCCGACACCATTATTTTTACGCCAGTCTATACGGAGGTTAGGGCGGGATTTATTATTTTATGCGAGAGCGGTGCTGGTCGGAATTGTTTGGCTATGCTGCTTGCCATGGATGGTACGGTCTATGTGGTTGAGCTGGTTCTGGATAAGCGACGGAGGATGGTGGCGAGATCCACCGGGACCAACCAATGGTCTTAATCCTTCACCAACGTCGGAATTATCTGCAGAAGCTACAAGTTCAGCAAATGGGCGTGGTATTGTCGGTTATTTATCATCTCCGTCACTATCAGCAGTAATGTCGCCAGTCAACGGAGCTGCTATCGTCAACACTACTATTGAATCGGTAAATAATGCAACAAACCCAGACATGGTTGTCCGGGATGGTATCTTTTTTAGTCACAATCCATTCTATCAAGCTACACGGTTTCCCGCTATCAACCGAACCATGCTTCATATCCTTGATGGACAAATTCTTACGGCTTTTATTGTTTTCTCTTTCATCGTTGTTTTTCTGATTAGAGAGTGGGTTGTCCAACAGCAACCTGCTATTCTCGGCGATGCAGCAAACATTCCACTATTGAATGAACAACCATTTCCTCCGGCTGCTCCTGCCCTTGAACCTGTTAACGATGGCGACGAAGAGGATGACGCACCTCGACCTGCTAATGTTGCTTTACCAAATGAACTTGCTGTACTGGAAGCGCTTATTAATCGCGAACGTAACAGACGGAATAACGATAATAATGATGCTGCGCAGGATGAAGCAGGTAATGCTGAATTTCCTCGGGAGCGTGTTATTGCCCGGCCGCGACGCCGTAGACCTGTAGTCATCGATGCTGAGGACGAAAACAATGCTGCTCAAGACACCATGGATGGTGCTATTGACCAGCCCGCTCCACAGCAGGAAACTGTCAACAGAGGAACTAGTACCGCCTTCAACTTTGCAGAGGCTCTCCCAAGACCAACACCAACTCGGGAAACCACATCGCACGTTGCAAACCTTCGGAGAGAAGTGGAGGAGTCTGGCAGAAGTGCAGGCCCCAACTCTATGTATGACTTTAGTGGCTCTGGTAGCAGTACCGAAAATATCTTCCAGTTTGGAAGCAACCCCCCGCCATCACGTCCACCGGCTACCGAGGCTCTATTTGCATCTCGTCCCTGGAGGGATAATGCGCCTTGGGATCAAGAGCTCCCAGACGATGAATATTCAGCATCCCGCCTTGATACTATTGATACTGGTAGAACTACTGACTGGATGGAAGCCAATACTAGCAGCCAATCCGGATCCAACACAACAGAACGTCCCATGTCTTTTACCGGATTGGGCTATGATCCATCCAGATTGAGTTTTATTGCAGACGGTCAGGATGATAACACCGTTGATGACGACCATAGTACGGAGAGCTCAAACGGTTCATACCAGATGATTGGGAAGCCCCATGACAAGGGTAAACAGAAGGACACTTCTATCGCCGAGGAATCCAGCTCGGGTTCTTCTGGCAAAGGAAAAGGAAAAGAGGTTACTCATGATACAGAGGAGACTTTGTTCAATTTTGATGATCTTAACGATGCCGGGGAGCAGGCTAATGATTCTGATGATGACTCAACAACCGAGGGATCTCGAGGATATAGGCGGCTTACAACTGCGAAATCTGATTGGTCTGCGGCCGCCACAGCTGGAGACACACCTGATCCTTCGTCTTCCTCGGGTACACCTCCACCACCACCTCGTCGTGCTGATTCCTTGAACTATTATGAACGCCGTCCTATCATGCATGAACCGCCTCCACCTCGGGTTAATGAAAACGAGCAACAGCAACGTATCCAGGAAATTAGAAATCGGCTTTTACGGGGTGAAATTCAGGGAGATATTCCTAACATCTTGCGAGACATAAGGGAGGAAAACCGGATAAGACCCAATGAGGAAATGGTTCGGCCTATTATCGGTGCTGTGCCGGAGAGAAACGATGCAGCTGGGCAGCGCCGTGGTGGTTTCTTGGATTGGATTATGGAAGATCAGCAACCTCCTATTGATATGGATGACGATACTGACGATGAAGAACCTCCCATCGCTCCGCCAGTTCTTGTTAATGATGATGCGGCAGATGATTTTGAAGGAATTATGGAACTAGTAGGAATGAGAGGACCACTCATGGGACTGGTACAGAATGCCGCCATTAGTAGTCTGCTTATCACAGCAACTGTCGCAGTCGGAGTCGCTTTCCCATATGTTACTGGTAAAACAGTTATGGTTATTTTGGCTCACCCAATTGTCTTTTTTGTCCGGTTCCCTCTTAAAATTGTCAGCTTTAGTGCGGAATTTTTGGTGGACTTTTCGACTATGGTTATTTTCCATACGCTCTTATTCTCCGGCCACGTACTTGGGCTCCTTGCAACACCATTCTCTTGGATTCTTCCCGATATGTCAGCTTTCTCTTGGACTGCAATGCTTACCAACTTCCTCAGGTCCTGGGCAAATGATGGTCAGTCTCGTGTTTTAAGAAAATGGGTCAGCTTCGAGACTAGTTATGTCGCTATGAAGAAATACACACCTGCTTCTACACCTCCTCTTCGCTTGGTTGTTAAGGAGGCTTTGAATAGACTATCGGGAAGCATCATGTGGGGCCTTGAAAAGGTTGGACTGGATAGCTTGGCAAACGCTCGCATAACTGCCGGGCCGGCTGAATTGGACTTGAAGGTTCTGACTGTCACCAACCCGGTTGCTTGGACTGTTAATGCTCTCGAGGAGACTTTTGCTGCCGTCAACTTTACTAAGACTGCCAGTCCCACCATTGACCGCGCTACTTTGGACCTTGTACGCAGACTGGACCCCAGCGTTACTTACAAATGGAATTTCTGGGACAGACTGGGGGTTGTCTTCCTTGGATACGCTGCCTTTACTGTTATTGGAATGGTTTATGTCACACGCAGACGCCATGATCAGCAAAGCAGCGTTGAGCGGGTTGTTATTGAGTTCTTGAAGCAATGTGGAGGAGTTATGAAAGTTGTCCTTATTATCGGCATCGAGATGTTTCTCTTCCCCTTGTACTGTGGTCTTCTATTGGGTAAGTTGATGACTTTACAAATTTCCACTCACAGCTAACGAAATATTAGATGTTGCCATGTTGCCTGTCTTTGAGACTGCAACTCTTGCTAGTCGGATTCAGTTTGCCATTGACTTTCCTTTTACAAATGTCTTTGTGCATTGGTTCGTGGGAACTTGTTACATGTTCCATTTTGCCCTCTTTGTCAGCATGTGCCGCAAGATCATGCGCACTGGTGTCTTGCGTAAGTCAGCCATTTCGTTCAATCGTTACACAAATACTAACTGGGATTAGACTTCATCCGCGACCCTGATGACCCCACTTTCCATCCAGTTAGAGACGTTTTGAACAGGCCTGTATTGACACAGCTCAGAAAGATTGGATTCTCGGCCTTCATCTACGGTATCCTCGTCCTAGTCTGTCTCGGTGGAGTAGTCTGGGGCCTTTATGGTGCGACCCAGGCAATTCTCCCAATTCACTGGGCTTCGAACGAACCCGTCTTCGAATTTCCCGTCGACTTGTTGTTTTATAACTTCTTGATGCCGGTTGGAGTTAAGTTCTTTAAACCAGCAGATGCCCTGCATGTTATCTATGGATGGTGGTTCCGTCGGTGTGCACGTGCTCTTCGTCTTACCAGCTTTATGTTTGGTGAGCGCCACGCAGACGAAGAAGGTTACACTTACCACCCAACTTGGAGGTCCTGGTTCTTGCGCGAGAAGGGAGACGCTGAGCACCCTGTCATGCCCGGAGAATTTGGTCCTAAAGATAAGGTTCATTTCGTCCGCGATGGACGTTTCGTCCGTGCTCCTGCTAGCGATAGTATCCGCCGCGCCAAGGGAGTCCCGGTTTTTATTCCAGTAGACGAAAATAATGTTCGCACAGATATCGATCCGGCGTTGGATGTTGGACCTACTGGACGGAATAATAATGAGTGGCGCCACGCATATATTCCGCCATACTTCAAGGCAAGAATCGGGGCTGTGGTTGTTGGAATCTGGCTTTTTGCCGCGTTGACTGGAGTTTCTGTCACCATCGCCCCTCTTCTTTTGGGTCGCCATCTCCTCCGTCAACTTGTTCCCAACCATGTCAGGTTAAACGACATCTACGCTTTCGCTATCGGTGTATACATTCTTGGTGGTCTTGCATTACTCGTCACCAAGCTTCGTGCCGCTTATCAATCTCTTACTACCACCGCTCCTATCCAACCCAACCACGGCCCCTTGGATCACGTCGTCTCCGTTATCAAAGCCGCCTTTTGGTTCGTGATCAGAACTGTCAAGATTACTTACATTTTAGCAGCCTTTGCGATCGTGATCCCCACACTTGTAGCATTGATTATCGAACTCTACTTTATAATCCCCCTACACACGGCCTTTGGATCCTCCGCAGCATCTTTCACCGCAACCCTAACCAACTCTGTCGCAACCTCCACCAGCTCCGCAGCCGCATCAATAGCAACCGACGCTGCAACAGCAGCATTATCCGATACCGCCGCAACTGCTGCTGCTGCCGCTGCCAATAATGTTAATTCTCACACCATCCACTTTATTCAAGACTGGACTCTAGGAGTGCTTTATGTCAAGATGATGGGGAAGATGATGTTACTGGATGATAACTCTCACGCTGCACGCATGCTTAGAGCTATCGTTGCAGATGGCTGGTTGAACCCGGATGTTGTATTGGCGACTAAAGTTTTCGTATTCCCTTATATCGGTGCTATGCTTTGCGCATTATTATTCCCGTTAGCATTGGGCAGAGTATTCCTTTTCCTCATCCCCGGGGGCTCCGAAGGGGTCCAAGGCGCCGAGGCCATGAAAACTAAAGCCACAGAGCTGGCAGGAGAAATATCCGCTCAAGCCAGCGAATTTATGAAGGAGAGAATAGAAGACGCAGCAGAGTTGGCGAGGAAACAGTGGGAGACGGTGGTTTATAGGTACTCGTACCCTGCAGTGCTATTGTTGGTGTTGATGGCGGTTGCTGGGTGGCAGATTTGGAAATCGGCCCAGAAGTGGAAGGAGAGTATTAAGGATGATGTTTATTTGAGGGGTATGATGATACATAACCATCATGAGGGTAGGGAGGTGCGGGAGAGGAGTTAGAGGGGGTGTGGTAGGAATTCGTGGAGGGGGAGGGGGGGATATGAGAGATGAGATGATAAGGGGAGGAAATAGAGCTGGATGATGTGGATGATGTGGATGATGTGTGTGATGGGGGACGGCGGGTGGTTGGCTATGAGGTCAAGCGAAGTGGATGTGGGGTTTAGCCCGGGGGAGGGGGGAGGGCGGAAGAAACAGAGAATAGGAAAGAGAGAGATTTGTATGATTAGAGATAGGATTCTGGCTTCCTTTAGGCTTTGGATATTGATTTGCGCTTTTTAGTTTTTTTTTTCGGCTTTCTTTTTTTTTAGCAATTCCAATTCCAATTCAATGAGTTTTTTTTTTTTTTTTTTTTTTTTTTTTTTTTTTTTTTTTTTTTTTGCGATTTCGATTCTGATTCGTGGGGGAGGGGCGGTTTATGAGGTTTGCTTTGAGGCTTGCTTTGAGGGTTTCTTTGTGGGTTTCTTTGTGGGTTGCAACTTTGAAGTCTGCGGATTACTGTGAAGATTACTGTGAAGTCTGCGGATTACTGTGAAGTCTGCGGATTACTGTGAAGTCTGCGGATTACTGTGAAGTCTGCGGATTACTGTGAAGTCTGCGGATTACTGTGAAGTCTGCGGATTACTGTGAAGTCTGCGGATTACTGTGAAGTCTGCTTTGGAGACGTCGAATTAATTGGAAGATTACTTTAACGATTTATTTCAAGACAATTTAACTTTGAAAAGTGTAGATGAAAGGTTTGAAACATTGCTGATTGTGGAATGTGGGTGAAGATGATTTCAATCCTTAACCTCCGGCTATGGAAACCCATGGCTTTTCTTTTTTTTTTGGAGATGGTATGAAAGGTGTATGAAAGGGAAGGGTGTATGGAGTGGGATTTTGGGATTTTGGGATGGGGATTGGGAGGGGGATTGGAGGGGGTATGTGGAGACTAGGGACTTGGGACTAGGGACTTGGTATGTGTACCTACTGTACCTACTGTACATATATGTATGTATGGATGTATTTATGTAGTCTATCCCGTCTATCCCGTCTATTCCTTTTATTTATTTATTTATTTATTTATCTAGACCAGAAGAGACCGGTCACCAGCCTAGACCAGAGAAAAGGAGAATGGTATTTTAATCACCGAATCATGACTTTCGTGGTGTATGTAGCGTATTAAAGACTATTTATCTGTACCAATTTTTACTTGTTGCTTGTTACTTGTTGCTTATTGCTTGGCACTTATGCAACTCACTACTCACTACTCACTACTCACTACTCACTACTCACTACTCACTACTCACTACTCACTACTCACTACTCACTACTCACTACTCACTACTCACTACTCACTACTCACTACTCACTACTCACTACTCACTACTCACTACTCACTACTCACTACTCACTACTCACTACTCACTACTCACTACTCACTACTCACTACTCAATCCCCCAATCCCCCAATCCCCCAATCCCCCAATCCCCCAATCCCCCAATCCCCAAATCCCCCAATAAAGAGCTATATAAACGGTCTTTTGTTGATTTAGAATTTATATTGCTATTGCTATAGATATCGATATCGATATGGCGTAGGTGACGTTGAGCTTGGATTGGGGTTGGGTTTAGGTTTGGGTTGGGTTGCGGTTTGGGTTGCGGTTGATTTTGTCTTGTTTATCCGGGATATATACATGGAGTTATGGGGGGTTGGGAGGGATGGGAGGGATGGGAGGGATGGGAGGGATGGGAGGGATGGGAGGGATGGGAGGGATGGGAGGGATGGGAGGGATGGGAGGGATGGGAGGGATGGGAGGGATGGGTTGGATGGGTTGGAGGGTTGGAAGCATTGGCGGGAATGGAAGGGTTGGAAGGGTTGGAAGGGGTGGAAGGGGAGGGAGAAATCGAAGGGTTGGAAGGGGTGGAAGCATTGGCGGGAATGGAAGGTTGGAAGCATTGGCCGGAATGAAATAGAGGCATTTTCTGGATCGGAAGGATTACTCATGCCTAAAGATATTCTAGTAGATCATCAATTGCCATTATCTACTCAACCGCTATTTCGTCTTGAAAAATTGGTCTGTATACACTTAAGGGTATCTACTTCAATATTACTCTTTACTTGAATAATTCACGTGTTGCTGGCACTCCGTACCCGATGGTACAAGAAAACGAGTGAGAGTGGTTTAGTTCAAACACCTTCGTGGTTTAGCTAAACACCGAAAGTGTTTAGTTAAACACCCTAAACACCAAAGTTGTTTAGTCTGATTTAAGGTGTTTAGCTAAACCACCCATCGTTGTTTGAAAGTGTTTAGTTAAACACCCTTAAACACCGAAGTTGTTTAGTGTAATTTACGGTGTTTAGCTAAACCACCTAGCATTGTTTAGTTAAACAACTACCTTGATTTTTTTTTTGTGGGGTTTATTTAAACACCCTAGGGGTGTTTAAATAAACACCTTCTTTTTCGCTTATTCTTTGGGGTCTATTTAAACCATCCAAAGTGGTTTAAATAAACACCCAATTTGTGTTTAGGGATGTTTAAATAAACACCTTCTTCTTCGCTTATTCTTTGTTGTTTATTTAAACACCCTAGGGGTGTTTAAGGATGTTTAAATAAACACCTTCTTTTTCGCTTATTCTTAGGTGTTTATTTAAACACCCTAGGGGTGTTTAGATAAACAACCAATTTGTGTTTAAGGATGTTTAAATAAACACCTTCTTTTTTACATATTCTTTGGAGTTTATTTAAACACCCTAGGGGTGTTTAAATAAACACCTTCTTCTTCGCTTATTCTTCGGGGTTTATTTGAACTATCCTCTGATGTTTGTATAACATCTACAGTCCACTTCCTAGGGATGGCTTTTCCATGGTTCATATAAATCACCCTGCAGTGTTCTACTGAACATTCAGTTTTAAACTGTAGAGCTGTTTTCTGCTTACCCTATGGTACAAGAAAACGAGTGAGAGTGGTTTAGTTCAAACACCTTCGTGGTTTAGCTAAACACCGAAAGTGTTTAGTTAAACACCCTAAACACCAAAGTTGTTTAGTCTGATTTAAGGTGTTTAGCTAAACCACCCATCGTTGTTTAAAGGTGTTTAGTTAAACACCTCTAAACACCGAAGTTGTTTAGTGTGATTTACGGCGTTTAGCTAAACCACCCAGCGTTGTTTAGTTAAACAACTACCTTGATTTTTTTTTTTGAGGGGTTTATTTAAACACCCTAGGGGTGTTTAAGGATGTTTAAATAAACACATTCTTTTTCGCTTATTCTTTGGTGTTTATTTAAACACCCTAGGGGTGTTTAAATAAACACCTTCTTCGCTTATTCTTCGGGGTTTATTTGAACTGTCCTCTGATGTTCAAATAAACATCTACAGTCCACTTCCTAGGGAGGGCTTTTCCATGGTTCATATAAATCACCCTGCAGTGTTCTACTGAACATTCAGTTTTAAACTGTAGAGCTGTGTTCTGCTTATGTTTGTTGATGGAAGTGGATATTGCCTTAGTGCGCATCCCTTCCTTATGTTCTGTTCGTTGTGCCGTTGTTGTTCCTCGTTCTTCATCCATTTCATTCACTTGTTTCTCCACCTCCATCTCTCCCTCTTGTTTAACTGTAAGTTTTTCCTCATGTCAAATGTTTGTCCCTCAACAGAATTTGCTAGTTCATACACCATACGCCACCGGAGGGAAAAAAGAGAGAGAGAGGGGGAATTGGGATATGAACTTCTAGATACTCGCTGAGTCAAGTACTGCAAACCAACCCCACAAGTATCTACAATGCTAACCAGACAAACAGGATGCTCAGAAAACCTAAGTCTATTTATTGAAGCGAACAATGATTCCAGCATATGTAAGGGTCAATTAATAAAGGCACAAAGCGAATGGTACTACACAGAGAGCAGGAGCAGGAGTAGGAGGGGTGAGGAGGGAGGTGGGAGGTTCCTGTATGTATAGATAGAGGACCTGGCAATAGCTAGAGACATGTTATATAATGAGCGAGTGGTTTAGTAATTAATTTAACACATTTAAAAAATATCTGAGGTGCTTGATCAAACCACTATTGTGCAAGGTGTTTGGAGGTGTTTAGTAGGTGTTTAAAAAGGTGTTTAATTCGGTGATTAAAGGTGTTTAGTAGGTGTTTAGTAGGTGTTTAAAAAGGTGTTTAGTAGGTGTTTAAAAAGGTGTTTAGTAGGTGTTTAAAGGTGTTTAAAGGTGTTTAAAAAGGTGTTTAAAGGTGTTTAGTAAGTGTTTAAAGAGGTGTTTAGTAAATGAATTTTGTGGATGTTTAAATTAAACACCTTTCGTGGTTTAATGTGTGGTTTGATTAAACACCTTTTTTTTGTACCACAGGGCGTAGGAGTGCCCACGGTTGCTCGTGGACGAGCAGCTGGGGATGGGGTCGTTAGCCAACAACTTTAGGCACGGGTAGTTGGGATTACCAGGTCAGAAGGGTTTCCTAGAGTTTGCAGGGGTTGGCAGGGATTTATGCCAGGGGAGGGGGTGCTATAAATGAGGAAGTGGATCATGGACAAGTGGGGAAAATGATGGGAATAAGATAAAATATGTATATCTAAATGGCTCACCCATTCGCTTCCGTGGTGAAATGGTATCATAATTGCCTTCCAAGCAATTGGCTCGGGTTCGATTCCCGACGGATGCAAATATTTTTTCAGTTCCAATTTCTCGTTCTTCACAGTTTATTCAGTTTCTTTATCATTTTATCTTACATCTTTTATCTACCGCTACATTACACTCGCTTTTTTATGCTTTGCAGCGTGAAAAATAGAAATTTTATCCGCAAAAACAGGAACTAAAATAGCCGAGCGTTTAGTGTCCTACCGGAGTGCCCAAATCACGTGCCTAACTGATGTGATGAAACCCGGTTTAAGCCCTATCCCTATGTAAGCTAATTATTTAGGCTACATGTGTGGCACACATGAACTTGGGGGCAACGCAGGTTAATGAGTAGGTTGAGCACCCCCTTAAGCTAATTCTTTAGGCTACAACGCTACATATTTGTCACATCCATGTTAATAGGGTGTGCTTGGTTGGACGGAAAACAAAGTTGAACAAAGGCTAAAATCCATGTTTTCGGGTGCAACCAAACGCACCCTAAAGTACATATGAGCTTCCGGACAATCTTTAAGCTACAACGCTAAATCCATGTCACATCTAGGACCCAATATGAAATCCGGGACAACGCCAAATCCATGTCACATCTAGGACGCAATATGAAATTCGGGACAATGCTAGGTTACCGGGGAGATTTAGCACCCCCTGGCACAGGTGGATATTCCCGTGGGTAAGGGGTGGGGGTTATTATAACCTCAATCATCCCAGGATAGGAAAGTCCGTCGTTTTGGCAGTCACTACGGGCTTGTTACTACACCAGATAGTGCCAGAATTCACCTCCCAGTCCAGCTGCAAGTTTTCTGCGCATGTGATATCGTTGGTGGGGAGGTATGCACGGTTGTGGTTTTAAGTACTCATGCGGCTAACATCTTATAGGAATAGATTCTACGATGATCTGGTGTACAAAGATATTGTGATGATTTACATACAACGTGGAAATATGGCCACGGCTCTCGGCGGTTTTTGCATGGGAAGTAGCAGCTCTTTTTTTGTATACGTATACTGGTAAGGAAATAGGAAGATTTTCTATATATAGAGGGCTTATATTGAAGTGCGATTAGAGATGCGCTTGTAACGTTAAGAAGGATGAATAGGTTCAGGAGCGTACACTCCACCCCTAGGTGAGCTACATGTCTCAAGAATGACTAGCACTTTATGTTAGGATATCGTTGGTTTAGTAGTATGGCTCTTAGGTTTAGCGGGATTGTGGTGGTATGGTGTCCATAAGGGTTTACTGTACATGGTTGCTTGAAGCAGCATGGAGAAAATGTAATATCTTTACCTATTCCTTAATTGCTGGTGCCGTCGCTGTATGACATACACCGAATCTGGTCGTGCACGGTGCATTGTACATTCGTGCCATTCTTGTCTACTTGTGTAACTCATATCGAGTTATATCGGATAACTCAATTGGGAAACCCGGGAGCCCAGGCAACCTTTTACGTCGAATTTGTTAGGCTAGATGTTAGTCATCAGCTTCCAGTATTTATGGTTGATTGATTATGTAGGTTTGTTACACAAGACAGCGATGAAGGTCCCCTTTTCATTGGCTGATCTGTGCAGGTCATCCCATGTCGCACTTACCGGATTGGATAGAGGAACACTACCTCACTATGTACGTTGGCGATAAAGGCGCCCAATAAGGTAAGAGGAGGTGCATTGAGGCAGTGAAAAAAAAAAGCATTGAAACTACCATGTATACATAGTGCATGTAACATATCTTGAACAACGCCGTTCCTCCATATTATGTATGGGTTAGGGCTGTGTATTCTGCTCAGTTAGATATTAAGAACGCGGAAACTACCTGGACCTCCGCCATCTCTTCAACAACACTTTTCAGTTACAAATCAAACGTCCCAGAATGAATTCTTCTGAAATCAGCACCATAATACTCGGCATCCTAGCTACCGTATTCACCGCCATAGGAGCTATCGAAGGAATCGGATTCATCATCCGTTACTTTAAGGTATCATTAAATTCACTTGTTCGTCCTTCTGGACTGTATTTACTACATAACAAATTTAATTTCAACTTTTCTGCTTGGAGTAGCGGCAAAAGTAAGATCTCGCTACGAGTCATGCTAATGTGGATCTCTCAGAAGCGCTGTGTTCAACGCCAACAAATCTCTCGGGCCGATATCGAAGCCGTACCGATGATGCCGCAGCAGGAGCATCGACAACAACATGAATTCCAACTACCACGTACCCCGACCGTCGTATTATCGAACGTGTACATCTTCGGAGCAACTGTTGGATCGTCTCCTGTAGAAGAGATAAGGATAGATACTATGGCTGGAAGAGTTGATGACTGCTAGAGTTTGGAACAATCATTGATGTAGCATTGTTTGTGAATTCGAAACCTATCCAACTTCAAACTGTGATGTTTCATTGAAGGAGATATGATGTATTTATCAATATATACTGTGCCTTTCTGGTGAGCGACTGAAAGAATTCGCTGAGAAAGCAGTATCTCCTCTTGTGGTAGATTTGTAGTATCAACTCACCTGATCGGATGGAATGACAACATTACACATGCTGGTCCCCACTTATATCATGCATGCATTAATATCATTATATATCACTCGACTTGTGCTACTTGGACTCAGGTACACGCTATACCTATTGTAGTATAGCTCCCTTATAGGGCCGCAGTGGTGATGCCTTCATAAATACCGGGATCTGCCATCCACAACTACATACGCCTAGCAATTGAATTTTGAAACCCCAGAATTATCCAGGAAGTTCTATTGTATCACTTCAAAAAACAATGAGGGTATCTTGAAGATTAAATGTCTTAGCGGGGGCATCGTGCATAATTTCCATAAAAACAAAGCCTATAGTTGAGGACATCTAGGATGTAAGAACCTTGGTATTGAACGCAAAAGAAAGATCAAACGATATCAACAAAATTCACAAATTTTTCCAAGGCCAGCTGTTACAATAAGCGCGAGACTATGTTTCAAAACTGAACCCTGATCAAGTAGCAATTGACATTAAGAATATACTGCACGATTGCTGGTCCGGAAATTTACACGAGAAGTATGTAGCATCTGTTTTGAGATATAGGAATATTGATAAGAAAATAGTAAGGGCTTGTATAGTGTGCTAGTGCGACTGAAGATGATATTTTGATGTTGTGAAAGGTGTAGATGCTAAGAAGCGTTCACTTCGTCTCCAGGTGAGTTACGTATCTCAAGAATCACTAGCATTAAGCTAGAATTTATGTATGGATATCGTTGGTTTGGTGTTATGGCTCTTGGGTTCTAAGAAATTGTGGCAGTGGAGCTATACTGTAGTTGCTTTACGTATGGAGCAGCTGTGATATTCCTACCTATTCCTTAATAATTGCTGGTACCGCCGCTGTGTGACATGCACTGAATTTAGTCATAAACCGTGCCCTGTTGATTTGTGCCGTTTGCTCGTGTAATGTACAACCCTGATACTCTGGATACACTGGAGCCCAGACAACCTTTCCCATCAGATTTCAATGTCTATTTCGCCACAAAAACGCATTTTGATTGAAGTTCGACGATATGGGATTGTTTGCTACGTTCTATTCTGTCACTCTGAACTTTGGGTTCAATATGTTTTATGTCGCGCCCGTTGACGACCTGAATTTCCGAACAATCAAATGCAGCCATGCCAAAACTGGGTCAAAGCTGAAGAGGAACTGAATATCATTTCACCATGCCAAACGTTGAGAATCAGATAACGGAGGCTGCAGCAAATAGTGACCTCTGTCGCGCCATTCCTCTTTTGTAAGTCTGGCGGATCGAGGTCTAAGCTTTTCGTGTTCCAGGTTCTTCCAGGCTGATGTGAATTTCAGTCATGCACGTTATTGCAAGCTGTTTTGAGCTAAGTGATTTTGCCGACCGATGAAAACAATAATTGCATTCTACGCTAAATTTTTTCAACCAGCTCTGAGCCTGACTATCAGCCTAACCGCCACGACCCTTGTTGTCGAACCCCTGCATACTGGCGCAAGAAAGCCGCAAAGGTAGTAGTATGCCCACCATGGTATAAGGTATCCGTTGGTGACTTGAGTCTTGACTTTCCCTACAAGGTGATTCAGCGATACTAAAACTGTCTAAACCGAAGAGATATTATTTGTTCACCGTCTCATTTTGGGCGCTCGCCAGATAGTTACAGTATATTCAGATAAAAACACATCACGTTCATTTTGATAAAATAGAACAGTCTAGTTAGATAAAGCTCATTAATATTTAAATAACGCCACATCAATAATTATTCCGCACTCTAGTACTCCTCAACTCTCCCAGCCGTAGTATCCATCCTTATCTCTTCTATAGGAGACGTTCCAACAGTCGCTCCGAAGATGTACACGTTCGACAATACGACGATCGGGGTGCGTGGTAGTTGGAATCCATGTTGGTGCCGATGCTCCTGCCGGGGCATCATCGGTACGGCTTCGATATCGGCTCGATGGATTTGTTGGCGTTGAACGAAACGCTTCTGAGAAATCTAGATTAGCATGACTCGTAGTGAGATGACAGTCTTGCTGCTACTCCAACTAGAAAAGTAGAAATTGAATTTGTTATGTAGTAAATACAATCCAGAAGGATGAGCCAAAGGATGTAATGATACCTTAAAGTAACGAATGATGTATTTGATTCCTTCGATAGCTCCTATGGCGGTAAACACGGTGGCTAGAACACCAAATATTATAGTATTGAGATCGGAGGAATTCATTCTGGAAGGTTTGTGTGATGGCTCAAGAACATTGTTGGAGAGACGGGCAGCTTTTGAGCCATGCCATTGATTCAGAACGAAGCTGCGACTTTATTCATAACCCTACTACTTTAGGGTTGTTATTTATGTAGGGTTACGATTCCACCTGAGATGGTAGCCAGGCGACGACCGTAAATGGTTAGGTTCTGCGTGGGTTGGCCATTCAATCCCGGTACATACGTGGTGCGGCAGGGAATGAGCTCTTCGAAAGAAACTTAGAAAGATTACAAAAACTCCCCAATTACAATTAGAAAGAACAAAACCTATCAATGACGCAAGAGAAGAATGCAGCGATTGCTTTGATGGGTTCTCCCATTGTTCACAACCAATGTCGGAGAGCAGCTGGTCAGGAGAAATAAGCGATATTTTTATAGCCGACACACTTTCTTTTTGCAAGTTACAATCTTCACATCCTAAAAAATGAATTAAGCTGGTGTTAAATACGCTCGTTACAGGTCAATCAGTTACAAATTCTGTCGCTTGCCTATTCCTAAGCGAATTTCATTTTTGCGAGAGCCAGGAATTTCAGAATGTTACACAGACTAAACGACGGTCATCATAAATGGTTTTGCTACAGGCTCAGTGTGTTATCTAGTATTTATTTATTGAATCAAGTTTCTGTACTCTCATCTCCACCAGCAATTTTCGGTAGATGTTGAATTTTTTTTTTCCAAGGTGCAACTCTTCGCAAGAAATTAATGCCAAGAGTATACTTACAGCGTCCAGTCTCAGCACATTACGAAGGAGTAAACAAGATACTGGCAAAAGAGATTATTGTCGCCTACTCCCATTGGTCATCTCAAATGAAAGTATTGAATGTTACCCTGTCGAGCCCTGTGGTGGGATAGGGTTGTCTCTCTTTGTTTAGGGTTGCCGTGTTGACCGAAGTGAGGTGAGGTGGATGCCGCCACTGGCGCGCCCCCCTCCCATATGTATTCGATGGAAATGTCTGTCCGCGCTGTTCTATTCATCACTCAAGAAACCTTCTTCCATCTCACTTCCTTCGCTGCCTCTCTTCGTGACTCCTCCTCTTCATATTAAGATTGACTCGTCCCTCTTCTTCAGAAAGCAGTCAACGTTCGTCTGTTCTTATTAAAGCCTTAGTGAGATAACTTTATCTGGAATATATTATAGTTAATTCCGGAGATCAAATCTCTGGGAACAAGACGGATTAGTTTAGTTGAATCATCCCCCACATTTTCAAAGCCGGTCAACCCAGCTGTCCATAAAATGAGCCCCGTGGCTATAACATCGCAGAATAATATTGTTGTATACTTCGAGGCTGCTGAAGCTTCTACCGGCGTTGTATCGTACGTCGCTGGGATTGCCGCTATGTATTTGACATCCATGTCGTAGTAGAGGAAGTTTTATTCTCTGGAATAGATGCCGCCGGAGACGTTTTTATGATCAGTGTTGTTCAATAGAGATATGCTGGAGTGATTCGTGGTCTAATGAGGCGAGGGGTTACAGATCGGTACAGAAATTCGGATCTTTCGACGGTCCTTCTTATCGCCAGAAACTGTGTTAGGAAGCTCAATGTTGTCGAAGTTATCTCAGTGAAGCTCATGGCGTTAGTCGAAGCACTTCTTATAGAGCGCGATATCGAACAAGAGAAAGAAAAAGAAAAACTGGGTGGGCGCTGGACTCGCGTACACACCTTCCAGTCGTACAAACCAGTTCAAAATGACGACCAAAACGGACTATACGGTCTGTTGGGATATGATAACTGTACGGCGACCCAGTTCAGTTTACTGTCAGTAGTATAAACTGGTTGAACTGCGAAAACCAGTTAACTGAATGTAAGGCTTGGCAAATCAGGTGAACTGTTTAAAACTGTGAAAACTGCTTTGTCCAGAGGAACTGGTTTATGAAGGGGAAATAAATATTATTCAGTGCGTAAAAAACAAAATTCTATATTAATCGTGTCTCCAGAAATCACAACTGACGCCCACGATTGCAGCTCTTGAGCCCCTCAATGGCCTTCAGAGTATCTGCTTGCATTCAATGGCGTTCTGGTACAACGATCCGCTTGCATTCGGAAAATAGCAGCTCAGACTCAGCAGTCATCGCGGGAACTTAGAGCATGTTCAACGCCATTTTGTAGAGGTTGGGAAATCTGGTTACCAGAAGCTGGTGGAATAGGGAGGGTTGAGATACCGGCAGGCTCGGCCACCGATGGGTTAAAATGAGGTTGAATACATTATTTATGAGCAAAGATCTACAATGTCCGTCTCTTGGCGCATCGTGTTTCTAAATGCCCGACCGGTCTACAATGCCCGTCACCCCTGCACAAACAATGGATGACTAAGGCTCACTTGTGGCTGAAGAATACGCGCGAATGAATAACACACGCGAACGGGGACGGAAAATCTCGATACTTCAAATAATCACGGTGCAATTAACAGAAAAATTTAAAATTCAATAATAATTAAAAAAAAAAAATTTTTTTTGAACAGCGTAAACCCCCATGGAAGTACGCGCGGATGGAAAGCACGCGCGTAAGGGCCCGCGAATGAAGACGCAGTTAAATGTAAAATCAGGATGCTAATAATTACCACGTGATCAATTGGGAAATTTTCAATTTTCAATTTTGAATTTAAATTTTCTTTTATTTTATATTGTATTTTATTCATTTTTTCTACAAAAATTCGACCATGCGCACATGATCGTGGCCCTCTCCTCTGAAGCAAGAGCACCACGCGTTACACCCGACCGGGCACTTCCAGCGCGCCCATAAATTTAGCCTGACGGGTACACTGCTTCCCCATTATGCGCTGTACATACCCTTGCTGGTCGGCCTCGCGGTTTGTTTTTGGAAGAGGAGCGGGCGACAAAGTGGTTGTCGACATGGAGATAAACGCGCTGGTCGGGAGACGTGCGCACGGAGACATTGGCGATGAGCACTTTCCGCCACAGCTAGGCCTTAGTCATTCATTTTTGTGCAGGGGTGACGGGCATTGTAAACCGGTCGGCCATTTAGAAACACGATGCGCCAAGAGACGGGCATTGTAGACCTTTGCTCATTATTTATTCCTGCATGCACTGGTTCCCGATGCGGTTAAACTGGTTTGTATTTTTCGAGTCCGTTTAATCAGTGCAATGCAGTTACCTGGTTCTATGTACATATGGATCCCTCAAAACTGAACCAACTGTCTATCCGAGACACCAAAACTGCACCAAAACTGCACCAAAACTGCACCAAAACTGCACCAAAACCGTGAATTGTCAATTCAGTTTACCTGGTTTACGATTTTACCCGGTGAACTGGCTACTGTATACGGTTGGGAGGTCTGCTAGCGTAGAAATACCGATATTCTCTTTCCGACGTAACACACGCATGGTAGGTAATGATTGGCTATATGATCCATGATCCATGCAACATTTTGTGCTCACATGTACTCTAGATCCAATTCAGAGAACTCATCGCTATTCTAAAAATATTATTGGAGGCCTAGGACATATCTACATTATACATGTCAGATGTGGTGGTACGTATTTCATCCAGACTGATTGCCAGGTCACCTCGAACAAAATTGATACAATCGAGTGAGAAAACATGCAAAGGGGAAGGAATGTGAAGGATTACTGGAACAGGAAAGGAAAGGATCAGCAGCAGCCGCCACAGGGGCAGAAATAGGTAAATCACTACCCTAGCGAGTACAAACCTCTAAACACCATGACAGCGTTCAAATAAAATCCACAGAATATGGTAAATATTTAACATGATCTCATGAAAAAAGAACAATATCAACCCGTGCGATAAATCCTTGAACTCAATTACATTCAAAAGAACATCACTGAACATAAATTATCATTAATCCGTCTTTCCTTCACATACCTCAACATTCCGGACTTTGCATAGTTAAAATTTAACAAAATCAACCGAACCCTTCCCTCCCCAGTATTCTCCACCTCTAATCGACACTATGTCTCCCTGTGTACCTCTGATCCACTATGAAATTCGTAAACCGTGTAATAATTCGTGTGAGTATACGAATTTGAATACATTATCGCCTGAACTCTTATAGGTTGTTGTGGGAAGCATCGGCACTCATGACTTGGGAGCATCGCTATGGCTTCGGTTTCGGCTCGAGGACGACAGCAACACTGGAAGCACCACTGGTAAAGTATCTTAGTATGATAAAATAGACAACAAGAAATGGCGGTAGTTTTAGACGAATTCTAGTAGGAAATGTTCTAGTCGTAAGAGTGCGTAAAATATCGACTTGGGCAAGCTAAACGGAGACAAGTGATAAAAAAACCGAAGGGTACCTTTAAAATACTGGCTATGAATGTAATGCCGTTAAGGGCAGTGATGGCGGCAAAGAATAATCCGAGGATTCCAATAATTGTAGTTCCGATTTCAAACCCGTTCATATTGAGTTGTAGAATAGCGAAATACTTTCTGGATGATCTTAGGTTTGTGTGAGGTTATACACCGGGGCTGTGCAAAAGGGTTCCAATGTGTAACGTAATTCCACGCAACGTAACTTTACGGTATCGGGGTTAACGTCAGGTTATGTAAGTATGGTGGATTTCACCATAAACGTCCGAAAACCGACGAAAAAATCCCACGCCACGCCAAACGCTACTGCTCAACCACAACAACCAGAATCAAATATATTGAAAAGTACAATTAAAATTCGTCTTCTGGAGAACAATACTACGATCAAAAAAATTAAATTCAAAAAAAATCCGATGAGTTATAGAGCTTTAAAAACCCGGTATTTTGTATGGGCGGCCTAAAATGTGTCGACACTCTTGGCACGCCAAGACTGCCAAGACTAGAAATTCACAGCGGAGAAACATGTTTGATTGGCTGAAAAAATGACTAAGCTAATGGCACTAAACAAGATCCTCCCCCATCCTCCTCCGATGTGATCCTTCCGCCCTCTCTACAAACTCCTGTTGGAGTTCATCCAAGCCTGATGCATAGGAATCAATCCATCGTCGTGATTTATTTGCAAATCGGCGAATGGTCGTCAAAGACACTGAATCCAGCCCTTGGCAGACTGTTCTTTCCAACCCCGTGAAGGTATAATTACAGTTCTCCCGAGTATATCGCTTGACTGCTCACCAGTAAAATTCAATGTAATCGCTTGATTGCAGTCTACCTAGCGACCTGCTGGCTCTGCTTGCGTCTCTTTGTCGGTCGTGGCATTGACGCTGTTGATTTTAATCCTGCTTCTTATCAGCCATGTATCAAAAATCAAGGACGTGAATATTAATCTCACGAGGGTGCGCCTAGGCGATCGGCAGGATAGTTGAGGGCGGGAGGGTATTGCGCGACTTTCGGGGAAGGTATGGTCGACGTGACTTCCGACATTAGCGTAAGCGAGAAAAACTCTGAATCACCGAGTGTCACTCGAGGACATTTTAATCCCTGTCGCCCCCCCTGTCATCGGGACCAAAAGTGTCGACTTTCGTCGGTTTTCGGACGTTTATGGTGAAATGGGTGGCTTCCCGGGGTGTCCGAGGAAAACTGCGAACCTTGAAATGGAAGAGTCTAACGTGAAATGAAGGAAGCTAACGGTTTTCGGCGGATCTCGTTTAGAGCCAGCGGCCCCCAGATTTAACTCTATACACTCGCAAGGGTGGGGTCTGCTCAGACGCACGTATCAGCGTAGTTGGGTTAGCGCGTACCAAAGAAGCTAAGACTTACAGACTGCATTGCATAGCGCAGAAAAAAAGAAATGAGGGTGTGTTGACTACATACGAAGCGACGCGCCGAAAGCTGAGAACTCTACGTTGCTACAGCGACAAGAGCGGGCGGGGTTGGTGATGTTGACGAAGCTGGGTGGAGTTGGTGATGTTAGCTATGCTTCGTGCCCGCACGCAACAAAATCACAACCACCACAAAATATGAAAGCAAATTCGTAAGAGTAACTCAACAATGTAAGCATATTACAATAAAGCTCTCTATTTACAAGTGCAAGCGATATTTTTACATTTCACACCTTTTCGCTACATTAGGAAATCAGCCGAAAAATGGTCCGCAGGATGGCGCGTTTATTTAGGAATAGATTCTATAATCTGGAGAGTTTTCGCAGACACCCCGGGAAGCCACCCAATCCACCATACATACAGGAAACAACACGACTCTTTGTCGAGGTAGCGTGGCAGGGGTTACCGTGCGGAACAAGACCCCTGCACGCCAACCTTTACTCCACCTCACAACAAAAAAGAGTTTATTTTGATTCCTCATGCCTAAAGATGGTACGTGGCCGCTAGCTACCATCTTTGGGCACGAGTAGGAACAATGGTTGAATAGAAGTCAGGGAGCAATTATTACGAAATGCAATTCGATTTTGGACCGTGGTTGTGAAGCTATATATTCTGGCAGATCACCTGTTTTGGGGTGCGGGGGCCGGGGTAAGTTGGATAGGGCCAGCAGGTAGCACTGTGGTGCAGAATATGCGGCTCTGGGCTTGCACCATACCTACTTAGGCATAGTATACGCGAGTGACTACATACAAACTGCAGCATTCATCATCACCCGATGCTTACAGTCGTAAAGGTGAATTGCAAAGTGAGCAAAGATCTACAATGCCCGCAATGAGTTTCAAATGCCCGATGAGTTTTAAATACCCGCACCAAAAAATTACTACATAGTGCCTATCGGTGCCTGAGAATGCTTGTCGCGCATCTCTCCGGGCGCCCATCTCCTCACAACCAGCACTTCTCCTCACCCATATCATCTTGTCCGTAAATCACTTATTATCAAATGCTATCCGTTTTTTGTTTCAGTAATTAGTGTGTATTAATCATTAACGTGTGCTTTTAAATTCACGCGTGTTATTGATTTTTGTATGCTCTCCATTTTGGTGTACTCTGCATTGGCGGTGACCTTACTCGTCCACATTTTGAACCACAATTTTCCTATCGTCACTTTGCATCTTTACTGCATCATGCCCAAATTTTTTTCACTGAAAATTATAATGGCTAATCTGTATCACGTGCGACAAATAGAAAACTGAAGATGTCACAATCTAGTACAAAGTAAAAAGTGCCATTGTAGGACAATCTTTAAAGCCTATTTACAATAAATATCCCGCCTAAGCCCTGGGTACGGCAACGCATCTGTACATGGAGGGACAAAAAAACTTTGCATTTTTAATTTGCATTCACACTTTTCACTTTTCATCTGTTGCAACGCAGCAGTGCAACAGAGGAAGAGTGCCCACCTACCAAAATAAATGGTCGCCACAACGACGCAGCCACACCGCTGACTAAAACACCGACAGATGCGCATCACAAAATCGCAAGCGCGTACCGATGCTGCACTGCGCAGAGACGACGTTTTGCCTCAACACCTGAAGACGCAGCGTGATACTTTACTTAGGCATTGATATATGGATGAAATGTTGAATTTACGTGTTATGTGTTATTTTACAATGTTATCCTGTATCTCTATATCTCAGGTCTGTCTTTTCTCGGCTTCATGCACCAGAGTTTTCTCCACCATGGTCTTTACTACCAAGATTGCCACCACAGAGTGGATACAGGTAACCAATGCTCCCGCTATGGAGGATGACACGGAAGGAAGAAGAATAGGTTGGGAAACACTGATCAAATCTGAGAACGAGCATGAAGCAGTTCTGATCAAACAAGACGTATAATGCTGTAAATAAAAACAAAAAACACTAAAGACAGATACATAATTAAGTACCTAAATAGCCGAAGGACAGCAAAAGCGAGAAATGGGTATTGAGCCAGAAAAGCCGAATAGAGGAAGTACGAGGAAGAAGAGAAAAGGATGAGACGAAAACTGAAGAGAGGCGAGTGGAGAAGTCTGAAAAGAATAGGAAAAAGGCTAGGGCGAAGTGAGAGAGGCGGAGAGAAGGGGAGCGGAGATGAGTGAAACGGAGCAGAGAAGAGAGTAGTGGAGAAGAGAGGAGCGGAGAGACGAGGAGCGGTAAAGACGGAAGTAGAGCGGTGGGGAGAGAAGCGGAGAGAAAAGAAGAGCAGAGGAGAGCTGGGGAGAGCAGGGGATAGCTGGGGAGAGCAGGGTTAGGGTAACCCTAATCAGCAGTGTGGCGGTGTCGTTGCGTTGCAACAGATGAAACCTGAAAAATGAAAATTGCAAAATGCAAATTAAAAATGCAAAGTTTTTTTGTCCCTCCATGTACAGATGCGTTGCCGTACTGGGATACCTCTCAGACCAAGCAAGCAATTTTCTGCTGACTTCTACTATTCACATCAGCAAAACAATTAGATGGTTACCTTGCTACTATACGGCACTCAACGATTATATCAATAAGACAAAGAATTTCTCAATTATTGCGACACTGGAGGACTTCCCATCGCTCTATTGGGGGTGGATAGAACAACCTCAACTTCATCTATTCGATAGCAATAGAAAATCTGAATAGACAGGGGGGTAGCGACCCCCCTGTCTATCCTAGTGCTCTATTCGCGTTCTATAGAACATATTTTTTTGTGGTGAAATGGACTCTCACGTCCGTTGCTATAGAGCGATGGGAAGTCCTCCACTTTTTTGACTTAGAAGCTGTGCAGCTTTTGGTGATGTGGCGTGCAGTCGCTATATGCACGCGCGTAAAATTATGCCCGAGCAATCAATTCTCGAATGAGATGTTTTGTACTGGTTAAAAAGCCGGTAATATTGAATATTTATGACTTATGATTGATACATTCCCTCTTGAATAGATCATAATGTTTGAAATAAAGCTATATACTGTTTGTGTTCAGTAGCGAAGGTGTACTTTTACTCAGGCTGACAAGCAAAAGTACAATGCACCCTCACCCCAAACAATTATCTACCTGCTCCATGCATTTACCCGTGTCATCCCCTCGTGTCCAAGATCATTTAGGGCTCCAGAATGTATTACCCTATGTTACCAAGCCATTCATGACAACACCCGCATACTCGGGCCAAGTAGTGCTAATACCTTGGCAAGAGTAGCTTAATGGGAACTGGGTTCGCAGTCTCTAGAGTCAAAAGAAGAATAATCGCTCAAAAATACATGCATCCGTCGGGAATCGAACCCGAGCCAATTGCTTGGAAGGCAATTATGATACCATTTCACCACGGAAGCTTGCTTACAATTAGAAAATAACATATATAATAGCATTGTACACACACATCAAGCAATTGTTTGCTCCGATCTCATCCTTCCAGGGTTTAGAACGACATAGCATTCTCCATGGTCCATAGTAGAAATTATGTAGCCACAGGAAATTCTCTTCAATCCATCAAAGGTCGACCTTCAACATCGTCACGAATACCAAACCGAATTTGCGGACCAAACATCTACTCCATCGGTTAGATCCTACTATCTCTACTCAACATTATGGATTAGTGATTACCCGTCTCGCATATCGCATAACATGTTTTCCTCCTTGTACAGCGCCGACTACCACAAAACCAGTCGCTAGGATACTGAGAATGATTGTGCCGACATCGGCTGGACCCATTCTGGAGGATAGTAAATTCTGATGGGGGTATTTTTGAGGAAGAGAGGGGGTTAGACCACATTTTATACTCTTACGCCTCTGCCGGGTTACGCTGCGGCTTCACCGTGATTACATGGTTCTAGATCTTGACAGCCGCATACTTGTCCGAATGCTGTGTGACGATGTAATCGTAAAGCTGAGGACTGTGCACATTGGTGTGGCGCTTACTACAATTGGATTTTGGAGTTCCAATGTAGTTCAGCTCGGGGATGGAAATTACCGGTGCTTTGGTACGCACGACGCAGATGGAGATCATAACACTAAGGAAGTTAAATAAGCGGTCGGTTAGCTACGCGCGTCGGTTCGGCATAGCAGGGGTGATTTGGCGGCGTCTCTTGCTTTGACAACAACTCCTGTTTCCGGTACTTGGAGACAGAAAACGAAAAGCGTGAAGTTCTGATGTTCAACTTAGTACCATTAACAACAACTTGTATCGTTCTTTTCTTCTTCGCATCTCCATTTCCAACTTTAAAATGCAGACATTTGTATGCATCGTGGTTTCCATCCACGATAGCCAAGTCAGACACGAAAATTAAAATTTATATTGGCCTATGGGTCCTTAATGGCAGAGAAAAATATTGATGATTCAACTTTTTGTTAGCCGATAGATACTGCCAGACATCTCTTTGGACCCTATCTTCCTCTCATGAACAAAATCTCCAGTCACTATATTAGTGATAGGAACCCTATGGTATCTTTCTTGGCATAGAAAGGGAAATATTACTACCAATTTGATGAAGTTACTAAGACATTTTCATCATTTGAAAAGCATTTTTTTCACAAAAAATAATAGGAAAAACACCGAGGACTATGTTACTAGTTTCGCTTGGGTTCATAATCTGCGAACGAAAACACGGTCAACTTCATGAGAATTTTTGAGCCGAGAATAGGCTTCTGGATATTAGGGCATAGTCAGGGTGTTTACCCGTCGATCTGCGAATATATCTGGCGCTGATACCCGATGGCACCACTTGGTGCGCATGAGATGAGAAGAGTTCCCCTACAATGACTGCTACGTAGGAAAATATAGTCTAATCGATGGCTCTGACGCCACAGAGGCTACATTGACGTATGAGCATGTACCTGTCAGTGCCTGGTTTTGGCTACATATGTCAGGTACGGTGGAAGCAACGATGAACCAGCCTGAAGCGTGCCGCTGTATGTACATATCCTAATGATTGGTTACATGCACACGTGGGTAGACACACACGCCGTTACGGTATTATCCCAACTTTATTGTGTAGCGCGACATAGACTGGACAGAGAATAATATGTAGAAACAGAAAAATAGAAGGACACAAGGGTTATACAAGTGTACTTCAAAGTGGAAATTCACAACTTATTTCATATGCTCCTTGCCGCTGCATATGGAGAAAATTATTTGTTCGACTGGGCTCTACCGAGTATTACATACCAATGTCGTTATCCTATCTTGTGGGGACTTTTCATTTTGACACATTTGATTATTATTTTTAGGTTAGGGTTATTCTCACGCAGGGTTAGACACCATATCCGAAATTGCCTAGTGTAGATCCAAACATGCGCAGTTATGTATGAACTCAGCCTTACCCGGCCCGCCCCTCCCCCACATTCGTTTCAACTCGGTGCAGCAGCGTCAAATCGATTTAATGAATACGCCAACAACTCTCACCGAGCTTTACCAGCAGCTCAACCATGACTCGCCACAAATTCCCGAAGCGAGTCTGAAGGAGATCCGTACAATCTTAATACAGAAAGCACAGACTCCCGAAGTTATTCCTCTATCCTCGTAAATCTTTCTTGCGCGTCTTTAAGCCCTACTTCGCGCTGGTTCTAACTTCATCAGCGATGTTGCGATCGCCTTCTTTGGTCGCATTCTTGCGACGGCACGGGATCCTACCGTTCTACATGCCCACCGCGCCCTAGCGGCCGATACGATCTCCACATGGATGGTGCGCGCCCGTACCAATCTTACCTTGCGCCCGCCGTTCCCCGCCGCGTTCGAAGCTATTTGCGATGTCTTCCTTACCTACTTTGATGATGCGACCTCTGGCTTGACAAAGGCTCTGAAGGATCTGTTGACCAATACCTTATCCCTTTCTGCAACTCTTGAAGCTTCGGCGGGTGTGGTTCGCACTTTAGCGACTCGGGGACTTGTCGGTGTGTCCGTTGGTGAGGGAAAGAAGGGTGGCTACTATGCGCTTGATATGGCGGTACGAAAAGGCGCTGGTGCTGCTGCGACTTTCGAGTATGCCGGGGGCGCGGAGAAGTTGGTTGGAGAAATGCTCGCAAATCTAGTGGACCGGAATCTAGGACCTGCAATCGGAAAGGCAGTAGTTACGTTACTGGTCACAAGAAGAAAGGAACTTATGGATGAAGGAAAGGGGGAGAAGGAATGGCTACAAATCTGGCAGGAACCGGTGAAGAAGGCGTTGGTGGATGAGGAGTTGAGGCCGAGAGTAGTTAACTACGTTCTACCGGGACTATTGAAGCCAAGTGCAGAGGGCTTTAAGATCTTTGTGCAGCGCTTAGGATTGAGCGAGGAAGGAACAGTTTCTGGTGCTAATGACTCAGACTTGGGTGCCCTGTTGTCCTGCTTGAAAGTCGGTAAAGAGCTTGGATTTGTCGGTGAAATTGGTAGGAAATTTTTAACTATGATGTCGTGACATTTGCTGACTTGATAGGCGACGAGACTACCGGAACCAGAGCTGTAGTTTATCTCAACTCGGAGTTGGTTATTCCTCTCCTCAGTCATGCCCTATCACACATTCGTGTAGCTGCCTTCAATCTCGTCGTACAGTCAGAATCGATCACTCGTCCATTCTCCGCCGGTGCATTGGGCATCCTCAAGCAGGCACTTCCACCTTTACATGCTGAGTCCGACGCCGAAGTTCGAGACCTTATCATTGGAGGTATCCGTAACTTGATCGAACGCATTGCTTGCTCATCATACGCAACTGAAAAGGAGCTTAAGAACCTACAGCAGAAACTTCGTTCTGGAAACAGACCTACACCTGAGGATATCCGCAAGATGATCGAGCTTGACTCTCGCATTAATGACGCAAAACAGTTCTGCGAGTGGTACATTGAGTTAATGGAGACTCTGCTTCGACCTGGCTCAAACTACCAACGGTGCATTACAGGACTACGTGCCTTGGGATTCCTGATAAGATCGGGAGTTGATGCATCTATCGCAGACCGCACTTTTGCTGTTTTACCCGGACACGGGTCAACTTCTTCAAATGGCGAGGCTTTCAAGAAGGGTCTTTTCAAGTGGCCCGAGTTTTCTAAGAATATCAATATTTTCAGATCAGGAATTAAGCGAGTCTTATTGGAGGGAATGTTTGATCCATTCGAGGATGTCCGAATTATTTCCTCAGAAATTCTTCGGTTCAATCCTAACTGGGATACCGACAGCTTGAAGGCTTTCCTCGAGCGTGGATTGACGGCCATGAATGAAAGTGGACGTGCTCGTGATTCAGATGGATTTGCCCGAACTGTTGCCCTTGTCTTTGAGCTCGCAAGAAGAGGAGATGTCATATTCCCCGAGAACTACAAGATTTGGCAATTCGCAATCACGGACGATAAATCGGGCTTGGGAGTTATTAGATGGGTTCTTGACATTTTGGAGAAAGAGTACCTTAAGGTTGCTGCGGCAGATTTCCTCCGGGCTGTTAAAGAGAGGCCTATTCATGGAATATTCGAGTCGCTTGTTCTTATCCTAGAGTCCAAGGGTGCAGCAGAAGACGAGGATACTGCCGCCTGGAGAGAAGTCTATGTACAAATTTTCCAGCACTGCCAAACCATCTGGAGACTTACCCGGGCACCCCTGTGCTTGGACTCTCCTGAGGGCCACGTACCCGCCGACTTCGATGAAGAAGACGAAGATATGGGCACCCAGACCGTCATGTCCTACTCTTGGCGTGCCATTAAGGAATCTTCCGCTCTCCTGGGAACCATTCTTGGCAAGGCCCCCTTCTCATCACTCGACTCCGCCGATTTTGAAAAGGGTGGAAATCTAGTATTGGAGCAGTTGGCTGATATCCGTCACCGTGGAGCTTTCTCTTCTGTATCGCCTGCGTTTGTGGCTCTCTGCACCAGATGTTTCAACTCCTCCGACGCAAATCTCCAGGAGCTCCCCAGAACTTGGCTCAAGAAGAACTTGGAGGTGATTTTGGAAAAATCAACCAAAATCACTCGTCGATCAGCAGGTCTTCCTTACTTGATCGTCGGAGTTTTAGCATCTGAGACGGATCCTAAGAGACCTCTTCTATCTAGCACCATTGCACGCTTGCAGGAGATTGCAACTATGCCAGCTATCTCTAGTGCTAGCGGAGAGAAGATGGATCTCCCCCAGGTTCATGCTCTTAACTGTCTCAAATTCTTGTTCGTGGATGCGCGTATGTCTCAGATTGTCGTGCCTTTCATGGGTGCCGGCCTTGAGCTTGCTGTTTCCTGTTTCGGTTCTGAGATCTGGGCCATCCGCAATTGTGGTGTAATGTTATTCACCGCTCTTACCAACCGTCTTTTCGGACTCCGCAAGAGCAGAAACGACTACTCCAGCGGTATCACTACTCGCTCTTTCTTCGAGAAGTTTGTAGCTGTTAGAACTGTTCTCTTGAAGAACCTCCAGGAGAAAGTTGGAAGTCTTGAGGGAGGTGATGCTGTTTCTGTTGAGATGGTATACCCGGCTTTATCCTTGATTGCGAGAATGGAGGTGGATCCAGAGTATCAGGGTATGGACGATTTCCTGGAGCCGATTGAGCTGTGTATGCGCTCAAGGATGTGGAAGGTTAGAGAGATGTCGGCGAGAGCTATGGCAGCATTGGTAGGACCTAAGCAGGTTGTGGCAACCATTAAGGTTTTAATGGAGGCTGGACATGAGCAGCAGAATGTTTTACATGGAAACTTGTGTGCTGTTAGGGCTCTTCTGGAGAGAAGAGTTAGACAGGCCGAATTACAGGAGGGTGAGCAGGTGTGGACACGCATTGTGGAGATTTTCAATGATCGCTTTGAGGACCTGGTTGTGAAGAACAAGTGTTCTGTCACCAAGGCAGTTGTGCTACAAATCCTCTCTCTTCACAGTGAGAAGTTCAAGACCAGTATGTTCTTTCCCACATAAATTTTGAGTTTTACTAATCCCCACAGGCCCTGCTTTCCAAACGACCATCGAGTCCTACCTTACCCGTGATGCAACCCAGGAAGTATTCAGCTCTTCAATCGTTGGACGTTCCTTCTTCAAAGAACATTTGGTTGCCTTCACTCTTCTCTTCAAGCCTACGCTTGTCGATAGCCTCTTCAGCCACACCGATGAAGAGATTCTTTTATACACAGCGGACTACATCATCGCCCACCCTGAGCTTGAGATCACCACCCCTACAACCCGTCTCTGGGAACTTGCCACCACACACCATTGGACCCTGCTTAAGACTTCCTCTCTCGCTCTCCTCCATCTCTCCCCCCCTACCTCCGCCTCCAAGTCTGACTTCGACAATATCTTCGCCCTTCTAGAGTCGCCGAGGGAGCCAATCAAGGAGGCTGCCTTATCTCTATTGGGCCCTCTTATCTGTGTTCTCCCTGAGGCTTCCCAGGAAAGCGCGCTGGAGGACCTCCTCTCAAAGCTCGTCAAGGCATCAGACGAAGAAGAGCCCTACACAACCCGCATGGCCGCCCTCTCATCCCTTTCCTCTCTCGCCCCCTTGCTTCAATTGAAGGAAGGAATCAACGAGGCTCTTATCCCTGCTTATACGCTTGTCTACGACTTCCTCAATGATGACGACGATGAGATTCGTATGCTCGCCACTTCTTTGGCGCAGAAGATTCTTGGAAGCGATATCCCCCTTTTGCCCTTAGCAGCAGCGGAGAAGTTGGCGCTGCAGCTGCCAACATATTTCAAGGGTTCTCACGCTCTTTTGAGAACTGCAATTAACCGCATCACTTCGGGGGAGAAGGCGGAGAAGGTCTGGGAAAATGCTACCAAGAAGGATACTATTTTGTTCCAGAGGGAGAAACAGAATTTGTGGGTGGATATTGTAGGCAGCATTGAAATCTGGGGTGTGGTAGCGGAGCTTGTTTTAGCAAGAGGAGTTGGAGCAGAGGAGATTCAGAGTCTTAGAAAATGGGTTAAGGATGCGAAGGCGGTGATCGCGGTGAAGGAGCAAGCAGAAGGTGATGGAGAGGTGCCAGGTGGATGGGGACGTGAGGAGGAGACGGTGTGTTTCTTGGCTAGAGTAAAGGTTGCGGCGAGAGTGGTTAGAATAGAGTAACGAAGGAAAGAGGGATGAGAAAAGTTTGCTATCTTTATATTTTGTTTGTTACACACAGTACATATGGATTCCGGGTAGAAAAAGTTGTTGAGTAATTGAAAATACCTCATGTTTTGATAGATACAGTAGATAATTTCTGCCAAGAGAGCCCTGTCTTGACCTCGTCTAGTAGCGGTGCAATAGATGGTGATATGAGCAAAGGTGGTCCCCGTCGCGCTTGGCGTAACCGGCGTGGCCACCTCTCAGGCTGTATCCCAAAACTGCTTTCCATATCTAGCTTTGATGATGCCTATATTTGTTAGACATAATAATTTGATCCAGGACTAAATTTCCGAGCCAGGTTTTAAAATCACACGCCACTCGTATTTGAAGAATGCGATATTGATTGATATAGAAAAATCTGTGATGATAGATAGCACAGAAAATTCGGATCAAAGGGACCGAAATAGCCATTTATCACCTCTGGTTGAAGCGCAGCTTCCGAGCGAACAGGGCTTAAGGACAAAACCGACGCGCAGGACAAAGTATTTAGAGGGCAGGACAAGAGGAGGCTACGACCATAAACTGCAAGCTCACTCTGGGGTGTTCCCAGTGGCCATCGATACACCACCGTGGCTAGCAATGTACAATAACAGTAGCACCCGTCATAATCTTACGGTTGCAAGCGTTGATGAAATAATAAACAAATAAAAAATAAAAAGAAGCACAGCTTGGTATACATTTCGGTATTGGGGCCTTCAAGAAGTCTTCGGCATCGCCGGGGCGTGGAATGTTGTCACTTTTCATCGGCCCCACTCACGGTTCTTCATTGGTAGGGATTAGAGAACGTGTGCAAAGATAGGCGAGCTCCTTGAGAAATGCGTAAATGCGGACACTAATGGACCGGAGTAATATCTAGGCGGAATATTTGCTAACAAATGCGATCTCATAGCTCTAAGGGACGGAAAATTGTAATCAATAATTCAAAAGGCTTCCAGAATACCGGCTGATGAGAAAAGTCACATCAAATGATTCGCTACTATTCCTCCGTGCAGACATAACTTGACAAATCTATCCTCACGCAAACAATACTTATTTAATAGTCATGGATGTTCGAGATGAATTGGAAATGGAAGCTTTAGCAGCCACCGGGATTGCCGAGAAACCAATATAAAAATCTCTGTTCAAACGAATCCGCGGAGGTGCCCGGAGGTACATGGTAGTCGAAGCAACGGGATCTGGCGCACTAGAAGGCTGAAGTCACTACCTGCTCCGCCGTCGAAAATTTTACATGATGATATTTTTGTATAGTTCCATGAAGACTTCGCTAAAGTCATCTACTTATTGTTAGTTGCAATCGGCTAGATGCCGAAGCTATCTAATTAACGACTCCCCCCCCCCCCCCCCATGCAATCGATCATGCGGCTAAACTCAATGGATGTGATAACCGGTAGGCGAGATATTCAACCCGTTAAAACCATGTATTTCCTATGGTCTTTTCTATCAGGAATCCTCAGATAATTTGGCTTCCCCGAATCTAACTCTACATTGGGTGTCAAAAAATATGCCACGATCCGGAAGGACGACTCTTAAGGAAGGTCAAAAATAACCTTCCCTGTAATACGATATCAATAAGCTGGTATCTTAAACGTTAGATAGGAATCAGTGTTTGGCTTGTTACAGGGTGAATTGTAGGTACTGTTTACGGAAATCCGAGTGAAACTTTTACAGTCCCTTCCTGGTCTCTAATACTGGAGTTGCCTTTTTTCGGTACTCTGGTCTAACCATCAGAGGTCAAGGCTTATATTTCAATCTCCAACAAAAATAATTTGTACAAAGAAACCATATTCGGGCTTACTATAAAAGCCCTTCTCTCTTTCCCTCCCCATCCATAATTATCACCACAGCGAACTTCTCTATTAAACATCCAAAATGCAGTTTACAACCCTCGCCAGCCTTCTTATTACCTTTGGCCTCTCCCAGGCCGCTCTAAATGGACCCTGCTCTGTCGGTGGCACTCCAGGAACCTGTATCTCAACCTCAACCTGCTCCGCGGGTGGAGGAACCTCATACAGCGGATACTGTCCTAACGACCCCACGGATATCAAGTGCTGCACCAAAACTGCTTGTGGTTCTGGTGGAAACTGTAGATTCACTAGCCAGTGCGCTAGTGGAAACACTGTTTCCGGTAATTCCTCTCGTCACGTCGTCTCATTCTTTCCACTGATGGAGGATAAGGTCTTTGCCCTGGTCCCGCAGACTTCAAGTGCTGTCTCCCCGCTACTGGGTGTACACCTCCTCCGGTCAATACTGCTACTGTCAACTTGATTAAAGAATTCGAGGGATTCGTTCCTAGCCCTTCTCCCGACCCGTAAGCTTCCTCCATGTAAGAGTGATGTGCTGTGACTAATATAATATAGAATTGGACTTCCCACCGTTGGATACGGACATCTCTGCCAGCAGACCAACTGTGCCGAGGTTCCATACCCGTTCCCGTTGACTACAACTACTGCTGCCGCACTCCTTCAAACCGATTTAAAGACTTACACCAAGTGCATCTCCGACTACATTGTCGACAGTGTTCGTTTGAATGACAACCAATAGTAAGTCCCACATGCCCTGACCAATCTTCTCATAATATGATATGCTTACAGTTCGTCAGCGGTGCTCTCTCCTCTTGGGCCTTCAACGTCGGTTGTGGAAACGCCAAGACCTCCACTTTGATCGCCCGCCTGAACGCCGGCCAGAACCCGAACACAGTTGCAAGTGAGGAACTTCCAAAATGGAATAAGGCAGGAGGAAGTGTTTTACCAGGCCTTACAAGACGACGGGCAGCGGAGGTGACGCTGTTTACAACGGCTTCTACGAAGATTGCACACCCCGCTTGTTAAGCTATGCGCATATTGAGACAGGTGGAAAGTTCGTTCATGTATGCCGTTGGATAAGGAGATGGTATTTTTTTTGTATCGAGCTCATGGTTTGAGTTTTAGATAATCTCAAAGTTATGGATATCGGCACTAAGTATCACGCTAGTTGACCATAAAATTAGAAATCTCCTATGAATTCATTGATACTGTTGGAATAAGTAACAGGACTCCATAAGGCCTCCAACCCTGCTACCGACTGCATCAACCTTGAAACGATTGATTTTCAATGAACGGGAGGAATGCCAAGGGCGGCTCTGCGATTGGTGCCGTCACTCTAGCGCTATTAGCGCTGGGGTACCGGCTAAACACGGCTAGCCTTATGCATGATGTCACACACACATAGGTTATTTTGGGGGGCCGCTTTCCATCGTTTAAATTGGAGTTCTCTGCCCCATGCCCCACAATATGTTTGAAGAGCCGCGATGCATCGATAAAATGTTTTGAAATTCCAACTGAATGCCGGTCCTACCGAGATGTGAGGAGATATGAGTATATTCGAGAGAATGAGCCTGCATATCTGCAGCCTGCCCTATAAACCCGTGTACCTTGTCATTGGTTGATGATAAACGGGGTTAAGAGCGTTGTCACGACAAAATCGGATGTGCTGGTGCCATGCAATGCGGATTCCTCAGCCCCAGAGCCTTATTTATTGTCTCATGGAATTGCGATAGCCAACGACAGAACGTTGCGATACTCAAGTCCTACGTGACAAGTTTGCTTTAGGTCAATCACACCGGCTGAGTGGTGACACGCATTCATATTCCCCTCTTCTCCGAGCAAGGTAAAACTCAAACAAATCCTCCGCCATGAGGCCATAGTACTTGCTGTCGGATTTACCAATCCGGACCGTCCATTTCTTACAGCAACATCAGGCAGCACCGTTGCCTCACTATCGCACATCATCTTGTGCTTTTGGATTTAATCACCTTGTTTCCCAGTTATGGGATACAACACCTTCGGCTACCCTTCACACCATTATAATGGACGTGAAATCGACACTCTACGATGCTCTCGAACGCCAACGCGCAGAGCTAATTCAGAGTCGGCAGAAAGGAGATTCCTTAGAAATACGAAAGCAAAAAGTAGCTGAACATCAAACAAAGCTCCAGTTAGAGGCACTCGACCGGTGCTTATCAGCCGTTCCGGAGATGGCATCAATTGTGAATGGTAGACAACTTATATCTGCTCTTTCCCCACCCACGCCCACTTCGACAATAGAAGTTCAATCACTTTCGCATCATGTTCCATATCCAGGTAGGATAGTATTGGGTGAACGCTCGAGACGCTACGACAATATGTCCCGATCGTTTCCTATACTCGCCAACGCTGCTCCACTATATACACGAGATCCAATGAATTTTACACTCAGACATCTTGACGGACGAATGACAGATATGTGGGCTTGTGAGAGGGAAAGTAATCTCTCATCTGAGAGTTCTTCATCGATTCAGACCCCGCATCGCGAAAACATGGATTCGAACGAGTTTCACGGCAGTATACTTTTGCCGATGCCAGAGCTCCAGTATGCCTCTCACGGATTGTTCACCTATAAAGATCAGCCACACCACGTAATCACAGTGGAACAACCAAGTATTCTGCAAGAGCCACCACAAAATCAAAATCCTCAAAATAAATTGCCCACCAAAGTATCGCGGCCATTGACGTGGGATTTGTACTCTGGGGAGTCTAATCATGATAGATACCCATGCAAAAGGGTGCGCCATATGGACACAAGCGAATATCCAGAATCGACCGATCATTCGGAGCAATCCGAAAATCTCCCATCACTCACGACACCACCGAAAAGCCACATCGGGCCTCTTCGGCACTGTCCCCGCACTCCCCCACGACCGGGAAGAAGAACAGATCCGTACGGCAACCATAACCCACGAAATCGATTAATTCCGCCAGTAGTAAAATTTTCAAAAAGTTCTAAAGAATTCCTACCAAATGCGGTTACATACCCCGTATTAGATTCGCCAGAATTTCCGCCTCACATTCCCAAGCCAACACTGAAACGGTTGCCAGACATTCTGCGACATTATCCGGAAACGATTAAATCCCTCACAACGCAGGGGTCCGGAGTCGGCCCGTTGGATAACTTAGGTTTCGAGGACCATACCCAGAGGCAGGAAACTTTACATTGTCTCCCGGAGCAGTATTCAAATTCCCGAGAATTCGGCAATAATCCAGTTGAAACCCAAACTCAAAGTAATACATACGAATATCAGCAATACCAAGAAGTTACGCAAGAAGCGTCGTATCCGCCTATCTCCCCGGATGTGTCGCCTGTGGATAATCTTCACCCGATCCCATCCTACTTACTTCAACAGAATCGTCGACTTCCAGCACCAACTGCATATGTAAATACTTATCAGACTGTTAATAACGCCAGCAACATTCAAAATCCAGTACCATTCACACAGAATGTAGGACAAACCAGCATCGACAGGCCAAACGCCCTTCCCGGCGGAGGATATCCCCCGACAGTGAATATCACCGATAATCAGCAATGTAATTCAAGCAATGGTTATGACTTGGGACAAATACTTTCCAGTCGTGGTGTTGGACGCCATTCGGATTTATTTCATGAGCTCCCTGCTTCGGACTACACATCACTGCAGTTGCCTGACCTCGCTTCCACACGGACACATTCCCAGTATTTAGAGAATCAGGGCGTATGGCAGGAGAGGAATATTCAGTACGGAGAGATTTTGCAGAGACAGATTGGACAAGCGTGGCAAACACGACAGGAGCGGATTTTACCGGATCCGTTTCCAAGTCATGATCTACAGAGTTCGCAGATACACAACTTGCAACTACAGGCACAGTTCCAGAGGACTATTGATGTGATGGAGAGGATTATGGTGCAAAGAAAAAGAGAGGAGGGATTAAGAAACCTAGAGGAGGAGTCAAGACGAAAGGCTGGGCAGTGGCAAGATGCGATTAGAAAAAGGGAGGAGGTACGAGAAATGGAAGTTCGACGCCAAGAGCAGGATTCAAGACGACAAGTGGAGCGGTGGCAGGATAGGATAAGAAAGGACATGGAGCGGCGGGCATCAATACAAAAACAAGATGCAGCCCGGCTGATGGAATGGCAGGAAGCAAACAGAAAGAAGGCAGCAGAGCTTCAGGCAGCAAGAGAGTTAGAATTGCAGAGGCTATTTCAAAAAACAGAATGCATCGTTTGTGGAGAAAAATACGCAAAAATCGAGATGCTAACTACCGATTGTGGTCATTCGTATTGTTTTAGTTATGATTGTCTTCAAGGTCTGTTTATTTCCTATCCAAGAACAAAATTGCTGCATCTAACCTTAAAATTTCCAGCTCCCTTCATGAGAAGCTTTCAAGAGAAGAATTTATTTTCTTGTTGTGGAAAACCAGTCAATATCATAGATGCTGCAGGTTTATTTGACGATGCGTTTGTAACGGCCTACAGATTACTGCATCTAGAACGTACCACGCCCAACCCCCTTTATTGCTCGGCCTCAAAATGCTCTGCCTTTATTGTTCCCAGTGCGATCAAAGGTACTATCGGAAAGTGCAGCCAATGCAACAAAAAGACATGCCGGTTTTGTCGGAAAGGAGAACACAAGGGTATCTGTACTCAAGATATGGAAGGACAAAAGGTACGCGAGCTTGCTAAGCAGATGGGCTGGAAGGAATGTCCAAAGTGCAAGCGTATTGTGGAGCGTCGGTCGGGTTGTCTTCATATGACATGCAGATGTGGAGGCGAGTTCTGTTACAACTGTGGAAAGTTGTACCGCGAATGTCGCGGAACCTGTAATCGCGGAACATAATTGTTTAGTATTTGATGAACGTCTATGTACATATCTCGGAGACTGAAGGCATAAAACCCTTACTGATAATGATAGCAACAAGCATCTCTCTCGCTACCTTGCTGGCAGCAACCAGTGCAGTGCGTGATATTGAAGGAATAACAGCGGACGTTCAGTCACTAACCAAATACCTCGACAAAATCCTTACAAACAGCTACCGAAGCTTCATCGTCGTTTATCGCGTGACGCCGTAGCCTCTCGTGTTCATTTGAGTAGACGCTGATCGAGGCCGGATGGCCCATACAGGATGAAGCCACTCATTCGGTAATGATAGACCGTATCGACTGGGGAATATGAGTGATATTCTATGACGTCCAGAAACTCACTCGGTAAGTTCCGCATTTAGCGTCCGTAGTTCAACAGTCTATGTACGGTTAAGGCTTGCGACACGGCACCCCTTGAACATGGCATGTTTCGGGAAAATCCTTACAGACAGGACCTTGGGTACCATTGAATCTGCCGCGGTGAGATACCATCCGATACGTACCTACAGTCTGTGGTCGCGACTATCCAGTGGGTTATAAACCCCGCCTACCGGAATGCAAATGAAAGTAACTGATTAGGTAAACTTATCCGCTGTATCAGACGATTATCATACGAAATCTAATATTTTTCCAACAAGGCAGAAGAGTACTTAGCTAGAGTAGGTCTACATGTTAATATTGATTAGGGTTCTAAAGAACAAGGCAGGATTTAATATGTAGTCTGCGCTTATGGGCCGACAATCGGCTACCACCGGATGCACGGGGGGAAAAAACTAGAAGACGACGGTGTTTGGATGAACTCTTGTTCTGCCTTTCTCAATCAAGATTCATCGGCGGAGTAAAAGGTTTAAAATCAAGTCGATTGCCGGCTCCCTAGTGTACCGGAATATACCTCACTCAATCTAGTGTCACAATTTCTGAGACGTGGTTCGCCGTACATCGATCACGCATGACACAGCAATGATCATCCATCTAGAAACACGCTCACCCAACTATGTCATCAGGGTGGATGAAGATAAGGCTCACAGAAACATAAATGAGCCACTTAGCTAGTGAATTTAGATGACCCTTAAAATGACCCTTGTGATGGTACGAATAAAGTTCAAACTATCAACACACCATATTATGAATTAGGGTACATTATATTGAATAAACGGTGACTCCAAAAACACAGTAAAAACCAAAGGTATCCCTAAACATCAACCACAATTCTAAAGCTCTGAAAGAACGTACAACAAATGAAAATAAAAATAATCCAGAATTTCAATTCCACTGAATTAGAAAACTTCTAATCCGAATCAACAGATAACAAAAGAAAAAATAAATGAATGAATAAGATTGGGCCATCCGATCCTAACTCAATAAAAGTTACTGGGCCTAGAAACGAGCGTCTCGCGCAAAGGACAAGGGTGAAGGTTTAGAAATGCGGCGGCGATGGAACTTCTGCGCCTTTACTTCGCAAGTGGTCGAGAAGCTCTTGTGTGGCGGCGTCTATTATCGTATAAGTTAAATTCCCTAGACCTAAGTTAGAGAGGATGAACATACCAGTATGAGTTGTCGGTACACTGTCTTCCTGAACGATTACCACGTTTGTTTTTCTTTCTTGTACTGTCGTACCACCACCTGCGCTACCATTCATCAACCCGGAGTCTGATGAGTGTATCCGTATTCCTCCTTCAACCTTGAATAAGCTTACCCCGAGTCTGTAATTACCGGGCTTGTTGATGGTAAGATCGGGGAAAAGAGCATAGCTGCCGTGGAGATTTCCGATAGCACCACCATCTGCCGAACCTGATTCGTCCAACAAATCCAAAGATTGTGATAACCGGCCAGAGAGAAGGTAAACATCCGGAGGTGCTATTGACTGTCCATTTCCATTTTCCTGATAGAGTGCTGTCTGGGCAAATAGTCCACTCAACTCATCTTCCCCGGTGATCTCGGCTCCTGACGCGTCATGAATATGCACTCGGACGACAAGCGGCGGATATAAGGGCACCCCTGCTTTTGCCAAGGCGGGCGGTTGAACCGCCACTTCAAGGGAGTAACGTCTGGAATCCATGTAATGGGGTTTCTGGAATGTTTTCGGTATTATCCAAAGTTGCAATATCGAAAATGTTGGTGCTGTTCCAAATAAGCCTCGGGTAATGTCGTGTAATCAGTGTTGTGTTCCTGGTCTCTAAAATATGTGTAGCGGAGTAATATTGCGGGCTTCAAAGAGAAGTGTGAGGGCAAAGCGTGTTGGTTTGGCGAGCTTGTGGCCACCGTATAGATCCTGTGATCCCGTTTCACCGGACAGCCGTGTGGATTATGCCGTTTTAATGCGATACCGAAAGACTGGGTGGAATGTTTCGAAAGGTCTTATATCGAGCTGTATCAGCTAAGAATAAGTATAGACTAGGGCGATCTTCTAGTGCCGGGTCTTCTGTTTAGTGTCAGCCAGAAAATTTCGTAAGATCATAAGCGAAAACCAATCAGCAGCGAAAGACTCTACAAAAACTAGCAAAGGGAAACAACGACGACAATGAAGACTTCCGATGGTAACTGCATCCGATTATGATGTCATACAGCGGGTAATGACAAATTGTGATTGTGAGGCGGAGACTAGGTGGTGCTTTTTGTGGGAATGATAGGAAAGGTTTTTGAGATTCTCTTTCCCATGCAAGGTGTATTATTTGAGAACGAACATCGTGGCTACTTTGGAGCTTATATTCAGATGAGATACTCATGATGAAAAAAGGACAAGGATCCGATGTCTAAACTCCTGTTCACATATCTCATCTTGCATATTGGGGCGTTCTTCAGCGTCACTAAGAAAACTGTTTACATCGATATCAGCATTCGCAATAAACATAAGAATAATAGGCTAACCTACAAACAACTTTAATGACACTAAAATGTCCAAAGCGGCTCACAATTTAATCAAAATATACTGGAGATGGGTTCCTTGCAAGAGTTTTTGAGGCTAGCATCCAATATTGACTTCTCTAGGATCCGAAGAATGTACCAGAAGCCCTAAACCGACTGCAATAGTCGGTGGGGCGAGACCTTTTCCGGGAGACATATCAATGCATGATGCATAGATATAATCTACGAGAAACCTTGAACCAACGGAAACCTTGAAAAGTTTTCACCTCCTGAATTTGGGGAAGAACCGGTGGTCCGGTAAAACCTTGCCTTTTCGTTAGTCTTCCGTAGACGCAGAACCGAAAAAAGAGCGGGAGGAATGCAACGAACCGTTTATACACTGTGGTTAGATCATTGTCGCAAGACACGAACGAAAGTGCAAGGATGTCGATGAATACAGAGCTCGGCCCCAGTCCTCCGCCATTAGGCCGGTAGCTTACCTTTAGAATCCACCGAGAAGCCATAATAAGTTCATTACGGGTTGCAAAAGCAAATCTTACATTTCATCGTACCTTAAATCGGAAGCCCTAAGAGGCATGAAAAGGGTGCAATGGAAGGGATAGGGTATCAACGTCAAGACAGGGTCATGTAAAGCCCATTCTGACAAAGTCTTTCAGAGTCTGATGAGAGAAACAAAAAGCAAAAAGTAGTACAACCTTGTAACAATGTATAATGGTTACCCCTTGTAACGGGCAGCGGTGATTATTGACAAATTAACCCTCCGTACGTTATATGTAACTGGCTAAAATATGACAGCCGTGAAGATGTCGGCTGGTACTAACGAAACTGCAGCTTAAGGGGTATTGGTAGCTATTAGTCTGTCAATTTTATGAAGAAAAGACGTTAGCACCAACTCGTATTATCAGAAGTAAGCCTGCCAGATGCAGCAACAATTTCAATGAAATTTCTCCAAGTGCAAGTCTCATCGAAGTTTTCCAATGGCACAATATGTTGAGGGAGTCCAAGCAAGGCCATAGTACAAAACGGATGTCGTGAAATTTAGCTTACCGTGAGAAGTTTATTTATCCGTGAGGAAGGTGCGCACGGTCAATTGTGGAATGACGACCAAGCGGAATTGCGTATAGTATTTGACGGGTAATGTTGATCGGAGTCGAGCGGAGAGTAGCGTAGGAGTAGGCGGCGAGGATGGTCAAGGAATATAAGGAGAAATCCTTGGAAGATAATCCGTCAAATACGGTAGACGGTGCCAGTGTGTTGCCGTTATCTCAGCTTCGCGGAATTCCCGGTGCCCGGCACGCCAACAGGTCTTTAGCGTCAGGTTTCCTGTGTGAACTCTGTCACGCAAGATTTTAGGGTGCGGTATACGGCTTTGAGACAGTTGGATCATTCATCCTGCGTTGCGGGTGGTGTCTGACCCGGGAACCTGGGATGTTGTCGGGACATGAGAGTCAGTGCATACAACTGTTGGCCTTCGAAACACCAAATCTATGTCTTCGAATCGTTTCGCGACCAATAAGGATCCACTTTTAAAGACGGGTTGACTTCCGAGCCAAAACAATAGAGAGACACAATAATCCGAGCCACAAACATCCTCCTAACACCCTCCCGAGAAGGTAACATCGGTACATTCTTCTTAGTGAAAATTTCACTCAGGGAGGCAGAGTCCAAATTGAGACAATATATCCGTGGAACCCCCCTTATCTGAAGACATCGAGAAAGGTGTCAGAGGTGATATCTGTTTCAATTTTCGAAGCGAAAAAGTTATCCGAAAAGTGGCGTATCACTCAACAAGTCACTGAAATAGGCGTCAAAAGAAAATGAGCTGTTGTGCAAACTTAGGATACCCAAACAAATAAGCGACAATTTCGATGTCATTCATGAGATGCGCAACAGTGCAGCCGACGCTTGTGCGCATCCTCAATTAGGTGCCGATACCGAGAGGTCGCCTGAGTCTTACCAACCAACGCAAGCGTCTTGTCGCATCTAAAGTCCGATTTGCCTCGGGACGAGATCTTGGGAAGTTGGTTCGGTACTGTTGCGCTAAGTCAATTACCTTCTTTGGAGTTCAATTAAGCTCTGAGCGCGATAATTGGCTGGTAAAATTAGGGATTTACCGGAGTGGTGATCTACTTGTAAGTAGATGGTACCACCGAACTACCATAAACAACTTTATTCTGAACCTTTTGTTTTATACCTCCTTTTTAGGGAATTCTGCATTCACATCTGCAGACTGGATGTCTTCTCTCCGAAAAGAATACCTGAAGATCGTGATTACGGAGGCACGTTCAGCGTCGGTGCGGCGGAGCGTTCGACCGGTCGGCGTCGACTACACCGCGCGTCCATCGAATCTGCAAAAGCTCCACATCTCAGCTTTTTAAAGAAACAAAGATAATTAGGCTTGCAATCTAGAGGTTTGCATTGACTCAATTTGGATAAACATGGTGAAAGGCATATATGTTCACTAAGGATCTGCAAATCAAATGGTACAAAAGAACAGGGGTCTTTCGGCTATTCAACCCTAACCCTATTTATTGGGCACCAACTGCGGTATTTTCCTCGTACTTTTTATGTTTCCTAACGTCACATATAGTCTTTTAATCAGATCCAATGGCATTGGAAGCTTTGGATGCCTGGGTTTCCCAATTATTCCACCTGGGGGCTGAGAATTATGGCCTACGGCAGCCAATTTTACCGCGGAGGACAGTACCATGGTTGTACCATGTTCAGGCACAGACGCAAACTCACATGAACCACTACCATATATGGGGTTGATCCTTGTTAACCGAAACCCTGTCTCACGTTACCAATATGAGCAACTGAAGTATAACTGAGATTCCACCGAAATTCCACCGCGAATTTCAAGCCGACAACCCGAACGGCAAGCAATTCATCAATCATATGCACGTAATCAGCGGGATAAATTGTAGAATACCTTTTTTTACTGGCTGCCTTTGCGGAACAACCATCTTGATGTGCCGAGTTTGATACATCGGGTTCGCAGCCGGCACAAGCCCTTACGCCGCCGTCTCCGCGATTATATGTCATAGTGAAACCAGACAGTTGCCTCGCGGCGGCTTATTCATTTCTAGCCCGACCCACAGATCTAAGCGATTTTAGCTTTCGAGTTAGTCATTCGATCTCACGATTCATAGTCCATTATGCATGGCGATGCCCTACTGAGTGTTGGTTGATTCCATTGACTCACACCCAGGAATCAGATGCTCATCTGAAAGACCCTCACTCACAAAATCAATTACAAACATCTTATATACGAAAATAGACATGGTTTGTTGTTGGGAAGATCAGCCTCGTAAGTTCATGGATAAGCACTCGAATATACACCGAAGGGAGTATTATGAGTGATCGTTTGTGCAGCACGAATGAATTTATCCGGGGGTTGCTTTGCCACGTCGGGGCCGCGCTAGCGGGATCTTGTTCAAGGCAGGTATCATACTGCTGATTGGGATTGACTGAAAATATATTGGTTTAGATAGTATCAGGCAGCAGCACATATTAACGAATGAAATCCCGAGCCGAGTCTGGACAGCGCACCCGAACATATCGGAATCAGAAAATATCACCAATGTTTGATTGTTAAGTACATAAGAATGTTTGTTAGGTTAACCAGTTGAACTGGGTGCATTATCACTGGGGTTTTCTTATAACAACATTCGGTAACTTGAAACAAATCACTCCCGCTTCATGTTCTCTTGTGTTGAATTATACCATCACGTGATAGCTTTCCACTTTTCAAGCATCCGATTCGTTTCTATTTATGGGGCATATCTCGATCTCACGATCAGAAGAACTGTTCTAGATCACTGAGTCACACTCCCAAGTCCCACTGATGTCCCTCGTGTCAAAATTGAGACGAAGCGAGATCAACATGCGCCAGCGTCCTAGTTGATTCCCATCTGCGTCGCTTCGAGCGGCTCACAATGAGGTGGTATTCAGGCATTAATCTCCAACATCAACAAATGCAATGCTATACCTAAGGCACCACTCATAAAATCTAATTTCGCGCTCAACGAATAAAACTTGCAGCTTATTCCTAAGGAACTAATCTAATGCGATTGCATGTTGCAACCCGACGCAGTGGTTCAACTATTCGCATTCGTAAGCGTGGCGACCCGTAATCAACGCTGTCCGGCCCGCATAACATCAGAACACTTGAGCATTGGTATGCTAGAGTACCCCGCAACACAGTAGCGATATCGATAACGAGCCTAAGAAGCATGGAGAAGGTTGATGCTCGCTAGACTTTGCTTACCGAGAGGCTGTGGGGTATGATTTCGCCAACAAAGCGCGGATTGTAAAGTTGGGATCTAGTCCCCAAGAAACCTGAGGCATCACATCAAATGCCTGATGAGAAACCCTTTGAATGAACCAATATTATTAAATTTGAACCTGCAACAACGAATGCAGAGGCTAAGCTTGGTTTCAGAATTTTTGCTATCGTGTCTATTCCTTAACAACGTATTCGCCAGGAACTCTGGCGTTACAGGGGGAAGAGTATTTGAATAAACTTGAAAATATTCTGATCTTGCCTGATGTGTTCCGCGTGGCGTTTTTTTGTAATGCAATCGTAGGCTTTTACCGCCGGATTTGGTGGGAACTGCCGTCGTAGGAGGTCCGCCAGAAAGCCGCTGCCTAAGGCCGACCAACCAACAAAGACCGCAGATGCCCGCAGGAGGTTTGCATATAACAGGAGTTTGCATAACGTCCGCAGAAATCAAACAGCCGTTATCGACATCGACGCCAGTCCAACCATCAATACAATACACTACAATACAATACTTTCGATCGAAATCGTACCATTCTGGTTACGAAGTTTAAGCCATCCGGCATTACACGTCTACTGTGCAGTTTAATGATTCATCTTACGAGATGCTTAGACGAGACGTCAATCCACCATTAATATATTGCATTAATTTGAGAAAATGGTCAGGGAGGAATGAAGTAAGGCAGTTTTATGCGAATGAATAATTACGCTTGCAGTTACGAGTCATGATAACTCAGGATCCAATAGATTATCTTTTATCTGATGAACCTTGTTGCTTATTGCAGCATAGTGGCGGTATCCACGATGATTTTCGCTTACTTAACATACCCGCATTATGCACATACATACACTTCACTGATACGAACCATACAGATAGTTCCCCGATCTACGATCTTCAATGGCCTCGAGATATCTTTCCCCAGACACAGTCAGCTCTCGCATTCTTGCCTCAAACACGCGTTCCAATAGACTTTTCCAATTGTAAATAAATCGGCATATGCATATCCCCACCCCGGCCTTACATTTTCGATATCGCCCACAGGGCTCGAGATCCTCGCGAGCTTATCGGACGACCAAGCCTTTCGTCAATTAGGATGAGACGCCACGACATGATAGGACTGGCCCAAGAAACCGACTTCCGGGTTTCTCTTCACTCCACGTCCGTAGGGTTTCATGCAGATAATGCATTTGAGCTTCATCGGCCTCTAAGAGGCGGATATGATGGCGTAATTTCTGCCCACCGACGTCGTCATAAAATTCCGTAACCCCAGTTTTTCGTCTGTGGACGCCTTACAGACGCTCTTTCGTATTTTTCTTTCCTTTTTTTGTCCAACTGTTCAAATGTATTGGATATCAAAGCGACATCTTTCAATTTCTTGCATTGCATCCAATAAACTTCAAACGGCATTTCTTTTCGCCGGCAGAATTCCATCCCACCCATCACCGGTGTTCCCTATGTACGTCTTCACACACACACACGTCCACGTCCGGGCATATTATTTGTTCCGTAAACAAAAAATTCTGCCTACATTCTCATCATTTTCGTTGAAATATGATGATGATGGTGATGTGTTTGTGGTTCGCCAGTTTTTAATAATCTGCCGTGATGCCATAACGCAGCGACCAGCGCCTCTAGATCTAGGGTTACAAAGTGTATCTTGTATGAGAAACGAGATGCAGAATCTTAATAAATTACTCCAGTTCGTCATGAACCAAGTGAATCTAGACCCACAAAGAGTGGCATCATAGCATCACATAGAGTACTTTTTGATAGTCTGTGGCTTCGTTAAGTCATTTCGAGTGATCGTTGGTGACTAACATATAATACCCACATCGATGAATACTCGCTTCTGCGTTTACAACGTCGCGTGTTCGCTGCGGATTGAGCTGCAATGCTCATGGTTATTACAAGTAGGGAATTTTATAAAGTACTTCTTATACCTGGACATGTAGATGTTATTTCCCGGGCTTCTCATCTCCGGCTTATTGACAGCAGTATCAGGAATTAGCCACACCGGGTTCATGAACTCTCCAACGGGTCTTGGTACGTATTAACTCCCCTACCAAAGCCACCCATTCATCATAGCATCCTCTATTATTTCTTCGTCCATCAATTTCTGCCTATGTATCTTGTCTTATCTAGTCTTATCTTATCGTCACAATCACTACATAGACACCTCATCTACTCTATCAAGTCGCGTGTTCGCTTACCATTGACTTCCGAAATTAATAAGCATCTCATCCTAACTACCCCGCTTCCAAACCACCACCACAACCACAACCACAGTCACACACACCACACCCCACACAACCCCGCATCATAAACTTCACGTGACCCATTTCCCTCCGGGAGTCGGCTGCTATATGTATGTATACTGTACTGTTGCTATAGATATCCCCCGGTCACTGTGGAAAACAGGAAAAAGCAAGGTAAATGCGAAGTAAAATGCAGCGCAAAAATGTAAACAAGATACAGGTAACAGCATAACATAGCATAACACAGCACAATACAATACAGCACAGCACAGCACAGCGCAAAAAATGAACAGGTACGTAGATCAGAAAATCTAGGATATGTATAAAAATCACAACACTGCCTTATCTCCGACTCCGATTATCGGAGGTGTGAAGGCGTTTTGTAGATTTAATGATCGTGGGGGATTACGAGATTACGAGATTCTGGGATGTTTCTTTTTTTGGGTTTATTTTTTTTTTGTTTTGAGATCTGGACTAGGGATATGTGCGATATGTAGATTGTGGGGTTTTTGTGTGGATATTTTTGTGAGTTATGACGATTGGTATGTGAGTTATGACGACTTTTGTAGATGCGAATGCGGGGGGCCGGGGGTGGGGGTGGGGGTGTTGTTACAGTAACCGTAGCTATGAACGGTGGCCATTAGAGATATGTTACTGCGACTATTACTGCGATTATTATTGTTATTGTTACTGTTACTGTCACTACGTCTAGGTAGGATAGACGTTTTGTTTACCTTTTCTACCTCATTTACCCTGTTTACTTTATTTACCTTTTCCCCCCGCCCCCGGAAACGGTAATGGTATGTATATGTATGTAAGATAAACATAACCAACATACCGCACCTCACAATCCACAACCCACAACCCGCAACCCGCAACCCGCAATCTGCCCTATGTACTCCCTACTGGCGCCATGTCCATGTTGTCATAGTGCGTGTAATGCGTATGTATGTATGTATAGTTTGCATAAAGTTTCGATATATGTATGTATGCATGCTAGGGGTGCATTTGGGGGGGGGGGGAGGAGGGGGTGGGGGGGTTGTTTATCTAACCCTGTTTTCTCCGAATACCCCAGAAATACCCCACACCAGGGTCTACATCCGATATATGGGCACGCCGCACCATCTGTCAACAGCCCCCTTCCCTAGGTCACGGATAAGATAAACAACGCCGCAGGACTGCAGATTTCCAGATTCGCAGATTCGTCGTCTGTTTTCTGTTTCCTATCCTCTCCGTTCTTATTACAACACTTCCCTGTAATCCTATGTAGAAGCTTTAAGCCCTGCAAGCCTACACCCCGGAAGTCTCGTGACTAGTGACTAGTGACTAGTGATCCTAAACCGAAATCTAAGCCCAGTATGTATGTAATTCCTTGAAGCCTTCAACACAAGCCAAGCCAAGCCAAGCCTTAAGCCTTATGCCTGAAACACGTCAACCTTGGCTGGTCGACGAAAACGACGGAAACGACGGAAGTGATGAGTTTTAAGGCGACGAGGCGATTGGGGAATAGTAACCATACAACAAGATACTAAGATACTAAGATACCAAGATACTAAGACATCAAGGCGATAAGGTGACAAGGTGACGAGGTGACGAGGTAAGGCAAGCCCACCACCATACATACAAAACCCAATCCTGGAATATCGGCAGTTTTACATCCGGGTTTGGGTAGTTCTGGAATAAGAATATGGTTCTGGAATTCCATTACAGGGACAAGGCGATAATATAGATCAAGTCCGTCATTAAAGGAATGCCGCAACCCGGGGATTCGAGGTTTTGGTTCCGGGTTCGGTTTGTTCTGGAATAAGAATAAGAATAAGGAATATGGAATAGAAGGCTTCTGTTATTCCATATATTCCATAAGGCGTTTTAGGTTCTTAAGTTTACAGGGTTGGTTCTTGTATCGTGCGAATGCTTGGAAGATGGATGGATGGATGGATGGGGATTTGAGTTCTATTTTTGTTTTCTTTCTTTTTTTTTTTTTCTTTTTTTGAGGTGCTGAATTCGGGATTCGGGACTTGTGGAACTAGGCGTGATGCTGAAGAATTGTTTTATGAAGGCCTGAAACGGAAGTTGTGATTTCTTTTCGGCTTTAGCTTTTGCTTTTGCTTTTATTTAGAATGGAATGGAGTGGAAAGGGTTATAGAGAGATCGAAATATTACGAATGCGGATTTGATAGGGTTGTTGTTTACTTCTAGAAGTTTGAAGTTGTGTGTTGTGTGGTGGCAGTTGCGGTGTTATGTGTTCTGTGTTTTGGTGTTCCTATGTTCCTATGTTCCAATTCTCCAGTCTTTAGAATTTTTATATACTTCCCCACCCCAATATACCCCCATATCCCCATATCCCCATATCCCCATATCCCCATATCCCCATATCAATATCATAATCTTTCTTTATCCACACCTCTAAACCATACTCCACAATACCCCATACCCACGCCAAGCCACCACCCCAATCCAATCACCCAATCACCCAATCCAATCATCCAATCACCCAATCACCCAATCACCCAATCCAATCATCCAATCCATAAACCCCAAACTCTAAACTCCAAACTCTAAACTCTAAACTCCAACATAAGCTTCCACATCAGTCTTATTCTTCCCTCACATAGCACCCCGTCCCCCCCCACCCTACCCCCACATCTCGTAACCCTATAACGCCATAACATCATAACATCTAGTAACCCTATAACGCCATAACGCTATTTCTGCACTCCACATTCTTGTTCTTGATTTTGTTCTTATTCTTGTTCTCAGCCTTGTTGATATCGTCACTGGCTACACTGGTGATGCTACAGACACACAGACACTATTGCGATCCGTCACCCCCACGCTTTGTAACCTCATTACTGCACATCCACATATACTGTAACCTCATTACTGCACCCCCAAATGTACTGTACTGTAACAGCCGCAACAGCCCGAACAGCCCGGATGACGTAACAGCGTAATAGCGTAACAGCGTAACTCCTACTACACTCCATTACTGCACCTTACATCTTCAGCCATTCCATTCCGCACCCCACACTCCCAGCCTAAAGTCATGCTAATCCCACACCCCAAGCTCCCAGCCTGGAATTACATAGAACCTTCCTGCATTCCTGCACCCACGGCATCTTACAGCATTTTCCATCTTCCATCTTCCATCTTCCATCCCCAGCACTAAAATCAAAACCAAAAGTCAAAAGTCGCAAGTCGAAAGTCTACAATATCCCCGAAGGTAACACTGTATCCCATAGAGTTTCCACCGTAACCATACATCATTTGCTACTGTATACTATGTACTGAGCACTGTGTACATAGCGTTACATTGTGGCGTTACGGTTCTATTGGTGGTGTCGGGATGGTATCAGGATGATGGATCGATGACATATGGATGATATATGGATATATGGATAGATATATGATATATGGATGACAGATAAATGACAGACATCATATGCTACCCCATCCCATGCCATCCCATATCTTATCTTATTTTATTTTATGCACCTTATATAATTCATGATACAGGTGGATATATATGTCGAAATATAAATATGTAGAGATAAAATCTTTATATCATACGACTATACTCCAATATCTTTAGCTAGTGGAGAGATATAGAGATATGCATAGCGAGGTGGAGAAGGTGGAGGAGGTAAAGATAGAGAAGGTAAAGATAGGATATTCTGAACTATGTAACATTCTGATAGACTGATAGACTGATGGTATAAAATCATGGAAAAGTAAAGTACATTTACCGGGAAGCTTGATTTGTCGATTTATTAATTTACTATTCCATAAGCCATGAATACCATTACCAGCGAGCTATATCACCATTATCAGCCTACTTCCAAGATTCATAAAGATGTACCATATCAAAAAAAAATTCTGTTGTCTATGCAAAAGTCATCGTCAATTCATCGTCAATGTCATCGTCAATTCATCGTCAATTCATCGTCAATGTCATCGTCAATTCATCGTCAATTCATCGTCAATTCATCGTCAATTCATCGTCATTTAATAGTTTTCTCAACCTCAACCTCAACCTCGTTACACCATCACCATCACCATCATTATCGATCTTGGAACTATAACAGCTCGTATCAGGTATTTCATGTAATTAACAATGGTAATTATTTATTCCACTATATCCCGCTATATCCCCCGCTATATCCACCCTCCATCCATACTATCCCCCATCCACCCCCCACCCCCCACCCCCCATCCACACTATCCCAAACAAAGAAAATTCGTAACCCCATTCCTATTCCCATTCCTATGTATCCACAAAATCCACAGTATCCACACACCAGCATACCAGCATACCACCCCATCAACAAAAGGAAACCCTCCCAAAAACGAGTGTGAAAGTGTGAAGTGTACATACACATACACCATTAAAAAAAAGGAAAAAGAAAAACCCCCAGTATGTTTTTACGCCGCTACAAAAAAAAGCCAAAGCAAAAGCAAAAGCAAAAGTTCCGCCGCCCAAATAATAATAATAAATAAAGTAAAAGAGATCCAAGCCCAAACCAAAACCAAAACTAAAAACTCAAGCTGACCAATAGACGCCGGTAGATGAAATGATACATAAGAAACAATATAAAAAGGAAAAAGGAAAAAGGAATAAGGAAAAACTATGACTAGATGATATGATGAGATGGAGAATAGCGAAGATGAGATGGTATAATAGGAAAAGGAAAAAGGAAAAAGGAAATTAGTAATAAAAAATGAAAAGGAAAAGGAAAAGGGAAAGGTTAGTTAGTTATCTGTATTTCCATCTCTTGATTCTTTCTGTATGATGTATCCGGGCTTTGCTTGCCTGTAACCCTCAACACCGCCGTTGCACACCCCTAAATTCCCCCACCGCTCATAGTCATCCTTCTCCTAGGAGCATACGCATACTCCCCCTGCAGCGACTTCCTGCCTACCAACTCCTCTCTTCCAACAGATCCATAATGCAACTGTTGATGCACCTGCTGTTGTCTCTCCCTAACATATCTATACGCATCACTCTTAACATACTCCACATCTCTTCCCATCCGTAACTTTGGTCTTTGAATTTCCTCAGCTCTCGGGTTGGTGTATTCAACCCTATCATCATATCCCGTAGTTGCATATCCATAATACCCATCACTAGATCCTCTAACATGACCTCTCTCCCTTTCCCTTTCCCTTTCCCTCGGTTCATCACTAATAGCACAATTCTCCATCGCCCTACTAAGCGCCGAAGGTCCAAGCCTAACACTCCCATAATACTCCCGTTCCCTTTCCCTTTCCCTAGCCCCACCAGACTCCCTCCTACTCCTCTCCCTTCCCAACCCCGGAGTTTTCGACCTCCGCTTCTCAACTGGGGGGTCATAGGCATTCCCCGGGGGTACCGAAGCCGACACTGTACGATCCAGGCTCTGATTGGTATCTAAATAAGCCGGCTGCTGTTGTTGCTGCTGCTGGATCCAGCTACTTGGTCTTTCTCTTTCCCTCTCTCGTTCTAAACCCATAGAGGCGGTATTTGTGGCGGGAATAGGAATAGCCCGGCTACTGCTGCGTCGTGTTGGTGGCTGCAGTACAGGGGATAAAGGGTAGTCGTAGTCTTCCTCGTGATATCTGCCGCCTAGAGACCCGCGACGGGGACCATGTAGCTGGGGAGGAGGAGGAAGGGAGCTATTGCTGGAATGGTGGGTTTCGTAGGTGTGTTGGGTGGGTTCATAGGGGTATTGAGGATGCGGGTCGGGGTAGGTGTAGGTATCGTAGGTGTCGTAGGGGTAGGAGGAGTAGGAGTAGCCGGAAGCCGGTGGGACGCGGGTGTCGAGAGGTGGAGGGGCATAGGGGGAGAATGCAGTGGGTGGGCAGGTGTTGGATGGAGCTGGGGCTGCCGCAGGGGAGCTGGAGAAGTAGGTTGGGTAGGAGTTTGTGTAGCTGTTGCTGAAGCTTGAGGTTGGGCGTTGAGCGGGGAGGGAGGTACGTTTTCGTTCGCGGTCGGTGGGAAGGGGTTTCTCGGGGTAGCTGGTGTCGAGGGGGTAGGTGGTGTCGTAGCGTGGGTCTGGGTAGGGCTGGTAGTTGCCGTAGTTTGGGGAGTGCCCGTAGCTGCTGCTGCTGTGGTTTTGGTTGTAGCTACTCGAGTAATGTGGGGAGCTGCCGGGGATGGCGTTGGAGGGAAGCTTGCAGTCGGCGCAATCGCATTCGTCGGCTCCACCGCCGGAGGAGGCCATGGTTGGCGAGCGTTCCCGCGGTTTGGCATTGGGGATGTTGCGGGGAACGGCGGGGGAGGTGGTGCGGTTGTTGGTGGTTTTGCTAGGCGGACGAGGGATGTTTTGACCGGTGGTACCGGGGGTGGAAGCTCTCTTCATGGCGTCTTTTCGTGTGTTTTGAGGAGCTGGAGTAGTAGATTTTAGAGGAGGGGTTTCATTGTTCGGAGTGTTGGTAGAGCTGTAACCACTGTCGGATACTCCGTCGTAGCTGGTAGGTTCTGAAGATGCAGAGAGCTCTTGTGATAACCCGGATTTCCTAGTTGTAGGCAGGCGACGGGTCATAGGGATTACTTCGCTGATTACAGAATCGTAGTCTTCTACGTAGGGCTGAAGGGAAGCTGGATCCACGGCCGCCATTTTTCTTTATTTTGCTTCGTTTGAAGTTGTGATTGTTTGAAAAGTTCGTCAATGTTGCAAAGCCTGGAAGCTATTGTATATCCGTATCGAGGTGGTGATGTTTTGGTTATCTGGGACTAGCCTTGATGTCGATAATAGTTGCCAATCGATAACGATAGTCGATAGAAACGATGGATTATTTTATCCGTCAAAGCAAACCGGTGCTTCACAGATATTTCTGATGATGTCCTTTTTTCGATTTCTCCTCAGACTATTGACCACTGCGGGGTGGCTGTGGTCGTATATATATTCTGTGTTGGAACTTTGGGTGTGTTTCTTCTGTGAGGTGTCAGCACGGTAGCGCAATCGGTCGGAGCGCTGTGAGCGGGGTAGCTAGTTTAGTAGCAACCAGTAGTCTGGTGATTCTTGGTGTGGCAGTTTGGGGATGAAAGATATGCGGAGCTTGGTGGTCAACTCACATCAGTGGAGCAGTCTGAATTACAGTTGGTGGGGGGTGGTATACTGTAGATTATTGTGGATTGCGTTGGTTTGTGGGCACTGAAGGTATTGAGGATTGTCTTATGGGTATTGTAGTTATTTTAGATTATTGTTTTGGGGGTATTATAGTTATTGATAGATTATCTGCGGTATCGATCGATATTAAAGACCTGCTTTGGATGGAGGGTGGTCTGTGATATGATGGATGTTGTTTGGCGGACTGATTAACTCGGGGCGGGGAAGTCTTATGGTCAGTGGGGGAGCGGCGGTGTATATAAAGTGCATGCTCATTCACAACCGCGTCAGTCTTTTGTGGTCTGAATATTTCTGTGCTACGATAACCATTCTGTCTGGCTATGTGTGTACTACGATAACGATTGGCTTGATTACAGCTTTTTACAAGAGATCCTATCCACCTACCCTACCACAAACCTACCTACCCTACCACAAACCTACCTAGCCCCCCTCCCCCCCCACCACCCCAGTCTATCCGCCCCGGCAACACTCGCCTCACTCGCCTTATTTCGCTTCGCCTTGCAAAGCCTGTAAAGCGAGCGCTGGCTGACCATGGATGGTGTCAGCAAGAAAACCCAAGGGAACATCTGTTACCACTCTGTTACATACATGCTTCAGGTTTGGTGGCGTCGAGAAATGATGATCTCGCACCAAAGCACCGAAGAACCACTCCAGTACCCAATCATCCCACCATGTATCACCCGACGACAGACAAGATGGTGTCAATACATATGCTGCTGTCGATATATGTGTCCCTCATGCAATATCGTAAACAGTCCTCTTTTCGTAGATCACGCAGGGCAAAACGAGATTAAAACGTATCCAATCAAGAGAATCGGAAGGTTGACAACAAAAAAACAAAAAAGTGATCTGATCTGTGAATCTGTGACCCAGAAATCGGAGTTACACAGTGAGGTGAATATGTACTCCACAGCAAAGTACCGGAAAATCAAAGTAAATGTAAAAGCAGCGCAAGCAACGCAAGCAACGCAACGCAAATCAATATCAAACCAAAGCAACGCAAAGCAAAAACTCCCCTAGATCCTACGCCTTGACATCTCTGCAGAAAATCCAATTTAAAAGTCATGGTTGCATGCGTCTTTATTCCCGCCTTCTCCTCGCCTCTGCTTCCTCTCGCCTTCTCGTCTTGCGGTTTCGCCTCCATCCCGGCCGTACCTCAGGATGCTCTAATCTCTACCTACCGCGCGGCCGTTCTGCAGGAGGCTGCAAAGATGTAAAGTAAAGCCGCTCTAAAACCCCTACTGCCGCTTCGTTACCGCAGGGTATATATCCATACCGCTTCAACTTGGCCATCTTCACCGGCCTCTGAAAGTTCCGTTCCTGGGTCCCCGTCCCCGTCGCCGGAGGAGGACTTGGAACTCTGGGAGGCAACTTGCACCGATCCGTCGGTCGACGTGGCAAGCGTCGGTTTGTCGAGTATTCCCAGCGGTTCACAGGCTCGCAGAACTGTTGTTGCTCTGTTACCATTCCGGGTTTGCCTCTATGTGGTGATCCTCGAATTCTCTGTTGATCATCCTAGGAGCCTGCAGTGATTTTGTCAGCATGACCTGCTGCTGCGGATATTCCACTGCGTCCTCATTAACAAGTCAAGTTCGACACCAGCTGGCTGGAAATAGTATCTTTTTCAGTATAATTGATTCGTCGCATATTTGTATTCGGTTACATCTCCTCGGTTTCGGTGTTCCAGTTCTTCTGCGGAACTTCGATTGTGCCAGATAGATTGATTTTCTCTGCTTTGGTTTACGACGGCGTCTGTAGACCTTCACCCTAGCAAAGCAAGTAAAGCAAGACCTGGCCGCCCACGATACACAGCTCACGGTATGTATGTAGCTGTTGACGCAGTCTTCCATCCTAACTAAATCAAGTATCATCAGAATGGCAGTTTAACATCCTTCCTAACTTCCTTAAGTTCGCCCGAGCCGGATCTTAGGTTAATCCTAAACATTCTTAGTTCGTTTCCCCGCGATTGGTGGTCCCTTGGTCGATGTTCGAAGGATCCAATTTCGTCCGCCCCAGGCGCGATAGGTCAGAAGACCGCAACATTTCCAAATTGGTTAGACACATGGAGATCCACCACTCCCACCACCACGTCTGGCGAAAAGTATCCGAATACACAGGTGGTGGGTAACGAGTCAGATAACGTCTAATCTACGATGGATCCCCAGAGGGTATGGTAGCCTGCCGTGGATCAGAAGCAACAAAGTGCAACACTGCCCACAAGTCGTGCTGTTTTTCTAGGATGAAACACGATTTCACGTCGCAGTCATTTTGTCCTATCGGAGTCTGTTTCCACCCCTCTGGTTGGGCGTTGCTTGTGAAGCACAACATCTTTTGATTCCTTGGCTCCCTGGGGTTGTTTTGTTTTGTTTTTTTTTATCAACCAGCGTTAACCAATCCACAGGTGCTCGGCTCCCAGATACCAAATCCGTTTTGGCTAGAAGGCTTCCAGAAGCCCAGCCGCGCCATATCCAGGAAGCCCCACCAATTCCCATCCCAACCGCAAACAAATCCATCCGGCGTTTGTCTCGTGAGTTGGCGAGATACCTTGCTGCAAGGCACGTCGCCACGGCCAGGAACGCGACGACAGCGGGCAACGACAACAACAACATAATTGCTGTAATAAATAGCAACATGTGCAAAAGCTATAAAACTCCTGATCAGTGCGGCATTTCTCGGCATCAAGTCCTACATAGGCACAACATCCAAATTCTTCAGCTGCAAAGAATTCAACATCTGTCGCCATCCCATCCAATAACGTCCAATAGTCACGAATATCCACTTCACTTATGAGCTATCTTGCCCTTGTCCCAGGCTCATACATATCATAACACTTGATATGCTCGCCATAGATACCCCCCACCACACATACATACCCTTGGGTACGCGAACGCTACCACCATATATGGTACCATAGCCACCAGATGCGTTGCGCAGGGGAAATCCCTCGCCGAACCGAATGAATGCCGCTTGCCCGCCTCGCGCTCAACAAGCCCGCAACCACCAGCCACGTCAGTGCGAATTCAATCCATCCATGCATCCACGTTCGACGTTCCGGGTGCTAGCGGAATGTGGAGGCGAGCTTGCAAGGTCAAGAGGCTGCTGCTTGCGAGGAATGGTCGCCGTGCATATGTAACTGGCCGTATCCAAAGAACTGCATCCCCCAACAAAATATGGTGCGAGCGGGCCTATGGGATTGCTTTCTGTCTGCATTCTAGCATTCTCGCCCACCGTGGTTTGCGAGGAAGGAGGAGGAGGAAGAGGATCAGGAAAGCCATACCTAAGGTCCTAAGGACTAAAGCCATAGATACATGCATTATCTGCACCCTCCATCCAATCCTCAGCTCAACGTGACATGTAACATTGTTTACTCTAGTGAGAAGGTATGTGTCTGAGATATGATACGACTCTTCCATCCAATCTTTCGATCTATCGTTCGCCCTGGACAAAAAGCGGTGCTGTTAGCCGATCATTATCACCTCGTTGCTAGACTGCAGACGTGATACTAGATAGCCCCATCGCCATCCCAGCCCTTCTTCCAGCCTCGTTGGCCTGCCGGGATGTGTGTATGTAGTGTCGACCTGCCCTGTGGTCCAGTCGTGTAGTCCGTTTGGTGCGTTTCCTGGTTTGGTTTCAACTTCGGATATATTTGTCCGGGATAGGACTGGCTTTGAAGTTGGTTCGATCGGCGCGATGAGATGGCCGAGAACTGACGCGATGAACTGGGCCAACCACGTGTGTGGTTTCAAACATCCGGGTATGACAGCGGTTGGACCTACCCCGATCGAGGTTTCTGCGGAGAGGTTTGGTTTCCCGGATTGGCTGAGGCGAACTTTGGATGAGCATTGTTTCCTTAGGTGGATGAGATGCGATGGTCCATTTCAAACTGACCCAGTGATGGGTGGTCGCCATCCGCTCCCGTTCCGTTCAGTTCTCTTCATGTGATGATTCGTTTATATCCCCCTCTGTCTTGCCCTACAATCCAGGAACGTCGGGAAGTTAGATGCCCATTTGATTATCGATATCTAAGATGATGCACTGGTGTTCTCTATCGCCGTGCTTCGTTCGTATCTGCCCACTGTCTTACAGAGTTAGCCCTATGCGTGTGCTGTGTAATGTTCAACTCTAGTTTCACATCCCCAGTCAATTCCAATGACATTCGTCCCAACGTGCTCACCACCAGAGGTAGCGAGCGAGCTCGGCTTCGCATCCTCAATCACCATGCATGTGTGGAAATTCGGACAACTGGATCAGACTATTGGAGTGTTGGATTATGGGGTATTGGATTGTAAGCCAAAACTTGGTCATAAGAAGTGAAACTGTTCCCGTTGCGGAGGGCAAATCCTGTCTACTGAAGCCGAGAGCAGCTATCCATTGGCGAAAATCTGCAGCCTTCACAACCCAGCACTCCTCCTACATACCATCCCGAGTGCCCCGCGGTGGCATCCCAACGAACGGAACGCATTGTAAGCACTGAAATGCCCTAACACAAATAAAATCTCAGATATAAAGTTCAATATGTGGCCTCGGGTCTATGCAGGATGTCGACCGTCGTGGCACTAACCATCACCAGTCTGTTGCTTCTGATGCATATGCCACCAATGGAGCCAGTGGGAACATGAGCGCAGTGAGCATGCTTTGTGGATCGCCTCCGGGATCCGGAGATGACGGATCGATTGTTGCCTAGGGATTATCCAGTCGATAAGGGTTACTGATTTCGGTTGTCGATAAGGTCTGTGCCGACTGATCTTTCTGATTCCTCATCACCCTTCATCAACATCCATTTATACCGTACTTCCTTCTCGGCATTCTACTCTGATGGTTTTAATACTCTTATTCTCGGAGGCAAGTCCACCGCCTTGAATCCGCCCTACGACGTCATTCCTAGCGGGATATATTCAGTCGTCCGTCCTACATTTTTCCCGCATCTCCATCCAATGCCATAACCCATATACCGATGGTATAAAGGAGCTTCATCCCGTGACAACGCAAGATTGGTACATATTACCATCCTGACTACTAAGCCCGCCTAAACTTTCGGGTATCGTCGTCGTCATTGTACTTTGGAACCGACGCGGTATGATGACGGTGGCGTGGGCTAAAATAGCGTCCACCGCGATGTGGTGGTCTGGCTGGATGTTTAAGCTCGTCTTAAAGAGCAATTTGTTATGGTGGTTTGCTGGCTTCTCTCTCTGTTGGCGGTCTATGGCGGTAAGGAAAGAAGAAGCGATGTTGGTGTTGGCGATAGCGTCGGCTGTACCGTTGGTAGAGAAACCATAGTCAGGCCTCATTGAGGGTACCGAAGCGCTCCGGGCCGGGCGGGCCGGCGAAGGGCCCTGTTGGGTACTGTAGAGGATGACAGGCGGGCTCGGCGGATGAAGATCTTTCGCTTGACGTGTGTTGAGTCATTGATCGACGAGCCTAAGGAATACAGTTGGAGGAATCGGAATGTTTACTGTTGTCTTTGTCGAAATCATTCATGAACCACCGCGCTTCATGGGACCAATCTTTGAGCGGTGGCGGCGATGACAAGAAACGGCCTCCGCATCACCTCTCCAGCAAAAGTGCAAAGTGAAGAAATTTGAGTCAGTTCTATATTTGCGCATGAACGATATGCATGTCTTGCATGCACATCCTCGGCGGCTTAACCGATGCGGTGACGTGGAGTGCGCTGAGCGGTGCTTGCAGTAGCGGGCGTGTGTGGCGTTTTATTGCAGTGTAGGTGGCGGGGGGTAGGCGGCGAGGGCAACTTCGGAGGAAGTTCCGGAGGGGCGGAAATCTTCGCTTCGGATTACCGATGAATAGATAGAGACAGAGATTGGGTATAACACTTTTCGTCTCTGGAAGATTTAAAATCAGCTCTGCGATCTTTTCTAGCTTACATGATGCATTGCAAGTAAAAAAGAGAGTTGAAGCCTACTCACTAAGCAGAATCAAAGTAAAATTGCATTGGTTCGCATATTGGCGGCTGACCTGAAGATTGGGATGGTGCACCATATGCAGTATTGACCTTAACCGCAAATACCGAAGTCGAAACTAGGAATTAGGAATGAAAACCTCGCTCAGGTCTGTGCGTAGAAAAAAAGAGGTGGGTGTGAAGTGCACAGACTGGACTGAGTATCTGTGGATCAGAATGGCTGGCAGACATATGCATGTATGTCTGGGGTGCATATGATAGCCCTTGATATCACCGGACCTCTGAAGGTCCTGAAATTGTACACACGCAGAGAACAGAAGGCAATGTAAGATCCAGAAACGGTATTGGCCTATGAAGTGTTGATAATGTGAGGTGTTGCCCGAGTCGCAGAAGACAAAGATGGAGGTGGAGAAGATCAGTGTATGGAGAAGGAGAAGCCTCCAGGCAATAATGAAACCTGCGCACAGGTCTAGCTCTGGAGGCATAGGCTCGCTATCGCATACTTTAACCTGCATCTAAACGAGGACTGTACGCACAGACCAAAGGTTATGATACATAGAGTACATTGTGCGATATCTGAAAAAGACAGAATTTGTGTATTTTGCGCTCTTACGACTTACTTTCAGATCTGTCTGGACCTGAACGGTCTCAAGTCTTTATGCATCATAGAACGGTGGATCGGATGAAAGTAGCTATAGCACTTTTTAGTAAAAGTTCTGTAATATTTTATTTTAACTAGAGACAGTTCATGTAAAACTTGTACTGAGTGCGGAAAGAGAATGACTAGAATCACGCCAGAAAGCCGGAATTGTCCCAGTATTATTTATGGATGGCATGTATTGAATACTAAGTTACATCCTATGGTCGTAAGAATATGCCCGGCAAAACCCTACAGCATGGTTGGGTAAACAGTTAAAATCCATTGTTTCTGCAAATATCGTAGTGGCCACGTGTAAGCATTTTGCGGGAGATAAAACAGAAGTAAGTAGAGAATACTGTTGTTTAACTTTACAATTAAAAACTGACAGGTATTCTATAAATTGTTCGTAAAGCGGATTTTATTTTATTTTGTTTTATTTTATTTAATTTGATTTGAATCATACTCTGACCAAGAAAATCCCAAAATTTCTGTCCCCGTGACCAAGGCCACATAATGAGGTCCCCCTATCTTCTATACCCTCACCGCCAAGGAAACAAATTCGTAGAGCGGAGAAAGACAGATTTCCTTTAGCAACAAACATTGTGTGATAATTCATGAATCCATTGTGGGTTACCTGTACCGTTACCCGGACTCGGCTCGTGATTTTATTCGCCGATGTAAATAGATTGCCAACATGACTTTTCCGTAATCAGCCCCACTTTACGACTTACATGATCGCTTCCTAACCGATTACCATCATCTAATACATACTGCTCCGACGTGGCATAGCTTGAACATATCCGACTTCTTTCTTCAATGGGAAACTGTCAAAGCTGCGGAGGCAGCACTATTAACGATTACGGCGGCTGCGATAACTGCGGCGGCTGCCATGACTGCAGCACCTTGCTCGCCGACTCGACGATAACGGATAATACTAAATCTTCGATGGGTTTCGCCTCTACGTCTTCGTCACCTCCAAAGGATGATGTTGGTCGAGAGAGCTTTGGGGGGTACGTGTTTACATCTCAATGCTATAAAATCTTACTCATCAAGCACTCATAGTAAATTTACGTCGCGCACATTTGATTTGTTAATCGGACCGGACAAAAAGGCCTTTTATGTTCATAAAGATATTCTGGAGAAGAAATGTCCTTACTTCAAGACCCTGTTCGGAACCAAGATGCAAACCCGTGAGCTTGCGGAAAACTCTGTTACCTTGGACTCGGCCGTCGATTCAGTTTGTGCATGGGCTCTTTGCATTGAGTTTATGTACCTTGGGGACTATAACATAGGAAGCCATCGGACGCTGGTGCATGCTAAGGTCTATGTCTTGGCACAGAAGCTGTGCATGGAGGACCTCAAGAAGGTAGCCTTGAAGAAGTTGGCGGAATATTTCAACAAGTCGGGAAAAAGCACCGTTAAAATTACCGATTATTACGTGCGTACTTGGGTTATCGAGATCGTCAAAATTGTCTATGATGGAACCATGGATTATGAATCGGATAGCGGTATTGCCATTGGCTCCGAAAAGAGCAAGGATGTTAGTCCAACAGGTACACACCCCGAACGCGCATGTTATTGCGGAACTCTTGTACTAAATTTCTCTCAGAATCGGTTATGGGTACTTTCCAGGACCCAATCAGAAGGATGATAGCCTGTTGGGCCGCGCTGGACATTGTGGAATTAAGAAAGCACTCGGCATTTATGGAACTGTTACGCAACTATGGGGATTTTGCGGCGGATATTATAGTGTGGGTTGGTTGCGGGACCCAGCCGAAAGACTTTTATGATATTTCTCATGAAGGAGAGGTATTAACCTCGAAACAATCACCCGGTGTTTCTCACAAGTTAGGGCAGACGCCAGTTCAGCCGGCATTTCCTGAATCACCTGTCTTTCCTAAACGATTTAGCTTTTCTAAACCACCTAGCTTTCCTACACCACCTAGCTTTCCTACACCACCTAGCTTTCCTAAAACATCTAGCTTTCCTTTCGGTCCATCCAGTTAATATCTAGTTTGCAAGCTGGATGTACTGATTGCCTATAGTCCTTACTTGTGTAATACTCGGCTGATATTATAACTACAATATCTGTGTGCCGTGTGATAGAAGGTGTAGACATATGGTGCACCGCGTCCCAACATCCGTGGAAAAAAAAGATCGCCTTGGCATTGTGACTACCCCATGAACTTTAATGTTTTTGTTCCGTCTGATGGTCTCAAACGTACTCAATCCAAAACCTTCGTCATCCTATCGTACGAGTTGACACCAGTTTTCGGTCAACTACAGTCGCTTACAGGCGACCCGGACCACAACCTCCAAAAGGACTATCAGTCCCTGGCAACCACACGGTCTGGACCGTATGATATTATCTCGACTGGTTTTGCGCACTCAGGACTAGTGTGTTTGGACTTCGAGTTGCAATATAGCAATTACCTTGAATACGAATGCATAGAGTAGGTCCAGAAAGCCCAATTTAACTCTGATTTTACAAACATATCTTCAAATTATGGAATTCTTCTTACACTCTTTTTAAATATCAACGTTAAACAATCCAAGTCGGCTTCTTTGATGATGTCGAAATTTGCAGCTTTCACTATCACGACGAGCGACGAGTGATATAGTATGTATCAGGCGAGATTCTTTTGACGGACAATTTGTTAGAGGCGTAAAGGATAATGCCATTAAGGAAAAGAGCGAATCGTTCTATCCAAACACCTCGGAATTCTGCAAAATGGAAGGACCCCTGTTAACGGACAAAACCGCCCATTTCAGCCGTATCCAGACGCGCCCTTAACTGTTCAGGGACCTCTGGATTGCACATCGGCTATTCGCAATCGTTCTATTACCAAGAATGAAAGTTTATTATCATCGGTAGTTTGTGTACAGCTATTTGTCAGTAGAAACCCGAACATGTCATAAAAACAGCAAGACATATTTGCACCAAGACTTCAAGTTGGTAGTTCTCCACATTACAAATCCGAAGGATATGCTTTATACGTTTTTGCAATTTTTGGTATATTGTTTTGTACTGCCTCAATAATTCTGGCTATATAAATGATGAGATTCGGTACAGTATGTATATCGATATCCGGCGCGAAAGGCAGTAGATAATCAATTGGCAGCTCTGTAGAAATGTGATATACGGTAGCAGATTGTGTTCCTAACTGTTGCGACTCTGTAAATGTGCCGTTTTGTCATTAGGTTCTGGGTGAGGCGTAGTACTCGCGGACAGCTTTCTGTCGGCAATAGCTATGTAGGTAAGGTAGCTGACTATCGTCCCCTTATTTTACCTATCTAAGATTTCGGCTTCCAAGAAATGCGGAGAGTGGAGAACTTCCCGTAAGACTATAGCAAAGGTTTGTCTATTACATTTTCCAACAAAACACAATGCCATTCCATCAATCAAGAGTTGTAACTCTGAAATCACAAAGGCATTGGGGTCAGAGAAGCGCTCAATCGTGATAAGCGAATTCGTAACAATTTACGGTATCAATCTGCTGTAAAATGCAATAAAAGAATTGTTGCTATAGCGTGTCTATAGCCTTACGGGAAGTTCTCCAGTAATAGCACTCAAAATTTCTTTGTAAATATAAAGAATCGTGCAATAGCATATCCCTCATTCGCATTTCTGCAGACTGTTCTTTATTTGTTGGTTTATTTATTCATTCATACGTCAACCGGAGCCTAAAAGACTCATGTAGGATAAAGAATATCCGAATCCCTTCCTCGTATTCTAAATCATTTGGTGAGGAACCTCAAGCTCTTAAAGCCTCTACATCCGTCTCATAAATGAAAGATTCAAAGAACGAAAAACAAAAGAAATTGAACAAACAGAAATAAAGCCCAGTTCATATCCAGAAAAGAGTGGCACTTGAATGGCATCCTATTCCTAATGATTTCGAATATTCTTACGTCCCAAGAACGTATTTCTGTGTACTGCCAAAAGTGTTGCATGCTAATTTCGGAAATGCCGAATGATATACTGTGACCACGGCGGCTGTAACCAGGGTAACTAGCCTTTGTGCACCAAAGTTATTAGCACTTTCTCGGAACCGAGAGAATATATAGACCAATACGACGACAAAATCCCGAGCCATGTCCCAACCACTTGAACTTCCCCGATCTCTAACACAACTCCGATTATGTACTGAGCACAAAAAAATAGTTTGTCAATACTCATCAAACATGACTCAGTGGCCGCGTCATCACTGTGCTCAATGCATGTCTGGGCAACGCGTGCCGCGTCTGCCGCGTCCTGCTACTGTTTGAGTGTGTTTTGCGATTTGCTTTCCTGTTCCCTCCGGGAGTCTCCATAACCCCACAAACCGCCTAAGGAAAGGACAATATGCACATGGATCTAATAATAAGGTTAATATGTGCAGGCGTTAATATATGCTATTCTGCCCTTGGAGTGGAGCAAAAATATGCCAGATATTTCGCGTGATGAACTGCACTTACGTTGACGGGTTTCTGTGGATTAACCGCCAACCCGAAGCAAGGCACACTCAAGTAAGATGTTAATATCCGTAAAGCTCACGTTTAAGAATATGGATTTGAAGACTCGGCGTTCCCAGGATTTTGCCTAAGGTACTTGCGCGATTTGTAACCTTCGGAGTGTCTTCACCGTGGGATTGAAGATTGTGAAATAGGGCGGTAATAATACGAGTTATATGCCTTCGATAAAGATCTCATAGAGAGAAGTTGTTTTTGGTAAACAGCTAGGTTTTGCCCAGTCGCTAGAAAGCCTCAGAGTTGATAGAGGGATATTATCCGCCGAAGTGATGGACGTGCGCACCGGTGTCCGGTGGTAAGCGATGACGAAAAAAAAATGTCAGAAGGCTGTTAGATTAGGTCTCAACTTTTCTAAGGGCGAGTACTGTAAATCCTGTGCAGATATGACTTCGAAGACCTTTGTGGGTCCATATGTTTTTTCTCATGTGTAAATAATGATTACTAAAGGCAAGCATGAGAGTTTAGTGTTGGTTTGGTGGGAATCTGAAGACTAGAGAATTCGTGCCCTCAGACGATGATCACTTCGTATTCACGCAAGAGAAAATAAGACACGAGTTTTTAAGTTTGTCATCTCATGTTTATTCGAGAAAGGATAGAAAGAGTACTCTGTAGAGACATCCTGTAATTGCTCCTCCCCTACTGATTGCATGTTCCAAGTCATGAAGAAAAAAAACAGTGAGAAAGCCCCCAAAGCTTGTCTGTATGTACACACCGCTGTGCTAAAACCAAAAACCAGAACTCCTGTAACGCTTTGCCATAACTCCAAAACAAAAACCCAACGTAGAAAAATAAAAACAAGTATGCCGACAGCGCCCGACCGATGTGTTGCCAGCTGCGTAAAGACTGCCGGATAAGTCGTAAAAGTATAAACGTATTCGATTCCCATACGTGAGGATGTCGTCGAAAAGCGGGCTTAATAATGAGCAGTCGCTGGACAGGCAAGACGACGGTTTTCTCTCTTTATTCCGAACATTCTACGGAACGAGAAGTCGCCGAAGAGCCAGTCTCCACCACTACGGCCGTACTTGTTGACTTTGCTTTTGCTGTAATTACTCGTTCTGTCGGAGTCGAAGGAGGTCTTGTAGATGGATAAGTTTGAGGGGAAAACTGATTTGGCTCCGGCTGTGTGATCCATTGTAGAGGAGCGAGAACGAGGCATTCTGTAACAGAAGAAGACGAGCTTGTAATAAGTAAAGATGATAGATTGGCTTTCGCTCCAGAGGAAACTTGCTCGAGATGCTGTTGTCTGAGGATGAACAGTGGGGTTGAGGGTGATATTTAAATTACGGAGGTTGGATGCTGTCTAACCATAACCCCCCCCCCCTCCCCCCCGCTCTCCACACCCAATGTGTAACATAGAACCATACCTACACCCTACACACCATATTGCAAGAACCGTTTTTTTTTTATTCGACAATTGTGCAGCCAATGTGCATATCGGTTGTGCTCTAGACCGGTGAACATCATCCTGGCGACCTGAGGCTGCTGCCTGGTACTTAGGTTGACTCACAAGGACATCCATCCTATGCAGCGAGATATTTTTAAGTGGAGACAGTCTCCGATTACTTCAGAGCTTTCGCGCCCAAGTGATGGTCCAAAATTCAGTCGAGACAAACTTGGCGCAAGGCTAACTACCTAAGATGGTCGATACAGAACCCTGGAGTAAACACACCGGAGGGTGAATTAAATCGATCTGGCTCTAAACATGTGTGCAGAGATCCACCCTATTGTTCTCTTGCCAGTCTAGCATAAGGCTTAATCGCATGGTCCCTACCCTACTCTAATCGGAGGAACCCGTCTATTCCCTGCTTCCTCGACCCTGTAAAATTCCTCTCGGTGGGAACTGTAAAATCCGGGGAGGGAAGAAGTGGTCTGTATAACTTTGATGACTGCGATCCAGCCATGGATTAAGAACATAGAGATGTTGGTGTGTTAAATAGAAATCACTCAATGAAAATATTCACGGTTCATGGACATCATAAAACACAAGATTCAGTCGTAATACAGGTATCAATTGAAACAATACAATTCGTAATGCTACATAGTAAATCCTCCGGTGTGATGACCCCGCAAGCGAATGTCCCAGCCCCTCAAAGAAAACATAAACATCATAAACAGAAATGCAAAAAACCTCCATGCCATAAACTCCAACACCTCAAAAGCAACCCCCAAGTATAAAAATAACGTGAACATCGGACGTAGGAAAGGTATTATCGGTCGAGATTTGTGGATATTGTCCCGTATCGATCGTATTCGAACGAACTATCATAAGCATCGTGAAGCGGAGCATATGATATCGAATAATGTGGACATCAAGACTCGGATCGTAGTAAATTAATCGACTCTTAAATCTGGTAGAGAGCTTTCTTGTAGTAGAGGCTGCTGACAGACATTCCGAGTAGCCTTCGAACCGAGAAGTTGAATAACCACTCTCCTCCAGATCTTCCGTATCTCCTGACTTTGGTCATCTCGTATTCCATTTGGGCAGAGGATAGAACTCTGTTTTCGTATGTGTCCATTATGTGTATTTGGGATGGTAATCGAGATTGTAGTAGAGTAGTAGAGATTGACGATTGGGGTAGAGAAAACTTGCTTCCTGATGGCAGCTGAAGAAACTCTTATGACGGGGAAATATGGGGGTTAAATAATATCGTGTTTCCCTTCGGTGCGCACCCACCCCACATGTCTCAGGATTACTCACATGCAACCTATCTACATACCAGACCACCAGTTCAGATTTGATTCGTGTGCTCAACTCAGTCTTGGTCCTGAGAAATTTCGACTCATCAGCATCCCATATTTGCGATGAGCATGCACCCGAGAATTAACCGACACAATTCCAATTCCTCCAGGATGCGAATGACAACGCTTGGTCGCTGCGCACATATTAGCTATTGTGTCTTTTTCACAAATTGCGCGATAACCCCATGAGAAGAACTGCTCATATGCATTTTTTGTTGCATGTTTCCTACGGTTGTATCTGCTTTGGAGAAGCTGCAGAGAAAGTCGTCGTAATCAATCTCTCGGCGGGTTGAACAAGTGGTTTCTGCAAAGAGAAACCGCAACCCTGTTTCTAACAACCCATCATTCATTACCGCAATCTACTTTACACCCCCCCCCCCCCCCTCCCCCCTTCTCTCTTTGCTCTATGCACCATAGCGCACAGTTTATCATAACAACGTCTATATGTTAATCATATGAGTTGTTCTAATGTGCTCCTACAATATCGTAATCTTAAACCACCTCTTTTGTTCACCGATAGCTACCTAGATTTGAAGTGGTTTGCAACTTCATTTATCAGGCTGGACATGACGTCCACCAGGACCACCTTTCAAACTAGATTATGTACATTACGTTGGCTGGTCTTCAATTCTATGCACCTAGGTGGTCCCTGGATCAACAATTTTCCCTACGGTCCGCTTATCGATCGATTATTGGGTGTCGCACCGGTCAGTTTGGCTTTATTTATCCAACCATGAGTATATGGTGCACCATTATAGGCCCGATTTTCTCTGATCGGCTACTCTAAGATACCGACTAGCGACCCCAAGCTCGGCACCATATGTCACACCTTAGAATTTCCACGAATAAAAATAGTACTTGAATTTCCTTACTGGTCGAAAAAGCCTATAAAGTTTTGTGGGGTGTCATCGCTCCGGTGCCTGGAGGAATTTGGTGATGGTTTCTGCGATGTTACAGAAATCCATCAATAGAATGGAGAAACTGAACGCAATTGATATGGTACATGGGTATGCACCAACACAAACGAAAGCTCGGTTCGGTGCTGTGTATTTCGAGTTTCTCCCATTCTTTTCAGAAGATCATCGGTCAAGAGCCGCAACTACGACGTGGCGCCAGTCAGCTTACCACACCCCGAAAGTCAAATCATCGGTCTGGCCATTTTATCCCGACATTCATCACGAATGTAACGACATTTCCGGTGCATTCGAGTAACGATCGTCGATACAAACTCTTTTGCTGAACCGTAGGCGACAGCTACTTGAGCCGAGAGTCATGGTATCATCGACTTGTGGTGCACCACAATAGTCTCAGAAAAGCTCCGCGACGGCGGAAGGAATACATACCAGATTACGTCTCATTGTACCGGTGGTGGTGGTTTCGTCATGAGGCTCTAAAGAATCCACTGGTAATGGAAGCCCTGCGACGACCATATGAAGGGTGTCTAGCTACCCTAGCTGGGTTTCATCGGAGGTCTAGACGCGATGATCAGATGTACAGAGACGTCACTCACCCACACATAGAAAATGTAAGATGTGTAAGATGAAATTCGGAGATCAAGGACAGACTGGAATTTTGTTCCAATATGCCAGAAGTAAAGTATTTCTGACACATAATCAATGACTTTCAGTACAACTGAAAGAATGACATGATGTGTTAACTTCGGGCTGCTGCACTGATACGAGAGAAATCCAATTACTCCGTGGCCAAATGGAATTGAAACTATAAAGTATACACGTCGCCAAATATCATACGGTTCGATATTTTTATCGGCAATGTACGACCCGAGGGTCGTCTATCGAGCTCCGAATACTACCGCTTATCGACACCTGGATGGATTTTAATAAACCTTCCTCTTCAAAGCCGTGTAAAACTACGGTTTCCCGTACCATACTCGTGTCGCGAAGAGAAGTAGGCTGTATGTCGGTAGTATAATTGTGCAACTGGAGGAAATAAGGCATCTCCGGGGTCAGGCCTTTGTGTTTCGCAATCGTGTCAGAGATTACGGAAAATTGTGGGGGCCGCCATCCCGACCTCCACTGTCGCGTGCTATCATGGGTCGTGGTAGTGAGGGCCAATGAATGAAGCACGGACTTGAAGCTGACCAGCTGAGAAGCACATTGTGCAAACAACATCTCTGTAGAGGACGGTTAAACGCACATAACATCTATCTTGTCACAAATATTTTGCTACCCACAATCTGGACTCGATCCAGAGTCTCAATATCTAGAGTAACAACCTTTCTTTGGTATAACCATGATATGTCACTCGAAGTACCCAGGATTTCGGTAATCTGCAGCTCTGATACGGCAATTCCTACACCGTGCGAAGACCATAGGTTCGGGCATCGAGTCGCTTGTACGTTAGCGCAGAACACAATAACCAATCGGCAATCTATCCATGCCCTCTTTATAGATTGGTGTTAGGGTTACTTGTCCTAGTCAGTTAGCAGTGAGTGCTCGCATGATGCATGTTACGTCCGTTGTTCAATAGCCATTTTTGATCCATTGAGTATTTTGATTCGATATTCTGCCGATGTAAAAGTCAAGCACAGGTGGAGTGACATTGATGAAAGGATTGAACAAAGGGAATATCTTCCGCATACCCGAAGAAGTCCGAGTGGACTCCTCGGAGACGTGTGGTGATGGCTACGATGAATATAACCTCCTGGAGCAAATGTATTACTATATCATCTTACTAAACAAATATTATCGCTCCGCGGAAAAATTGGGGAAAAATTGGGGAAAAATTGGGGAAAAATTGGGGAAAAATTGGGGAAAAATTGGGGAACAATTGGGGAACAATTGGGAAACGTGTTTCACCATGACTCTCAATATTCGTCAGGTTTTAGACAGTAACAGTGGATACTATCGATGTGTTGGGTTAAAGAATCACTAAAAACGAATAAGAAATTAGTCGTAGTTACATCAATAACTCCACGTTATTATTTCCATCACGATCTGTGGCATGTAATCACAATATCTCGACCTCGGATTCTTACTCAAAGCTTCAATGAAAGTTCGAAATTAGCATCTCGCTTAATTCATGTTTTAGGCGAGCTAGGAGAGTGCCTAGCGAGTATTATCCAGACCGATGGGCAAGTTTAATTTTCTCAAATTACCCGAGCTAGATAAGCGCACCACTCCTTACAGTTTAACATTTTCTACAACTTTCTTGGAAATACCACGTGTATATAGTGGCGTTTGAGTTTCCATTATTCAGGTTGAACGTTTTACACACACGCCACAAACGCCATAACTTTAACCCTCTTGAGGCAAAATTCATATACAAGCCAAAAATTCATCTAAATAACCCCTTGGCTCCATGGCAATAGTTCCTTGCGTCTCGTTTCCGTGTATCACCGTCGATCATGGCTTCGATTGGTCGTTGAAAGTATTTTGCACTAAGCCTTATCATCGAACTTCAAAACAACATTCATTTCCGTACCCCGCTATAGAAAAGCCACTGGTAAAACTTTCCTGCAAAACTACCAGATCTTTAGGTATATCCTAGTAGATAGGAAAGATTCTCACACCAATACTCCGGGGCGTCCAACGCAATGAGACATTTATCTTCCGTGAACCCATCACCTTTTGCGGATTTGAGTTCCGGACTGCACTCTCTGTGTATGAGGCTTTAATGGTTTCATGGGCAGTTAAAGGCTCCGGAATAACGGAACCAAGCATTCCGGTTCTCCGAAGGGCCTTTTCCCACCATGAGCCGAAAATTCAGATGGGATGGAACCCGCATACTATTGATGTTTATGCAGACTACTTAGTGACTTCTTGATGTTCTTTGTTACATTTATCGTTCTAAAACAGGGATATAAAATTGAGTAGATACCCAAACCCAGTGGACCGGGATTTAGATCTAGTCTAACCGACCATGGTGTAAGGTATCCACTTGTCAGCGGGACGGGCCGGGTGGTGCGATGGTTAACTTGTGGGGAACGATGGGGCTGTGCTCAAGTATCTTAGATTCTAGAACCCTAACGTCAAAGGTCCATGGTATTCTAGACTTCCATCTCAACGACTGATGTCAATTTATTGGTATCCGCCCCTAGTTACGTCATAACTCAATAGAGTACTGAGATATACACAAGAAGTGATTCCTCCATACTTCTCCACAACTGCTCCCCACATCCCGCAAAATGCACCCCACAGCATAAAGTACCGCACGCAAAGTAGATTTACCTTACCCCTTCGCTATTTTCTGCATACTTGCTCCTGGATTTACACCACAAGTTCACTCTATGTATTTACTGCTACATATCACATTCATTCTTAACCTGATTAATCACAATCAACGAAAGCAGGGATTACTTTACTCCCCGACTATTTGATACACGCCTAATGCGATAAATATAACGATATAACTGCAGCCTTGCATGCGTTACACACACTTTCGTACCAGGATTCATAATTTTACAAAACATATCCATTCAGGCACAGAGTGTAGATAATCCGCGCGATAGATCAGACCATAGGAGCGTAGGATTTGTACTAATGTACCTTACCCCTACGATTGTTACAATCTCACAACCCCACACCACTTTCGGGGTATGTACGATAACATGGTACTGGGTAAACCGGTGAGATTTATTGGACGTAGTCCAAAGGCGTAGTGCATGCTTAAAATCTCCGTGGTTGACAACTGAAGTCTGACACAAGGCTCTATTGAAAACTTGATTCTACATGTAAATTACGTTTAGTTGCGTGCGCGCCACCGTGTTTATGGGAAACTATGTACGCTTAGTTTTTTGTTTTTGCAAAAAGAAAAAAACGGAAAAAACAAAAATGTCGATCATAAAAAGTCCAAGATAACGGGATATCATCTCGTCAGGCGGAATTTGAAGCGCATATCTATGTATGTAGTAAGACTGTGGCTGCTAGTGAGATTACTGAATCAAAACATCGTGCTGCATGAGGAAAAAACATCAAGAACGCCTTTTGATTCCGGAACTGGTGATGATTTTCATCTGTACGTACATTGCCTACAGAAGCACTGCGCACAAAAAAGCAAACAATGAATCTCATCATAAAACAGAAAGTTAGTGTGTGCATAAATGCACTTACGTTTGGCTGGTTTTCACTTTCGGGACCTAAACCCCGGGCTTCATGGAGAAAATCGAGATTTACTTCGATATGCATGCCGCCAGAATAGGATGAATATACAGATTGTGATTATATAACTCATGCAAATAAGCTTAGCATATGTATTATGTACTCCATATATTTAAGATGAAAAATGCATGCATGCGATCGAAGCCACTTATTGAAAGCATTTGGACGAAAGAGATGGAGGTGGAAGAACTGATGATATTGGATACCCGAGGGAAGAAAGTGACTACAGGACGATATCTAGGTACTAGGGAGGGGCGCTAGTGGCGTTGGTCCTCCTCCACTCCTCCATGTGCACGGCTCACCAGGCCAACTTCAACACCACTAAACCTTTGATATAATCAAGTTTACATACTCGGTGCTAAGGTCTGTGGATGCCTCGAAATTACTCACGAAACTATTGACTCAGTATATGGAATGGAAGGAATCAAGTGCTGGGTTGGTCTAACTGTGGCTGTTGGCGCTTTTATTTAAGGTAAATTGGGAGAAATCGAAGAAAACGAATGTTTTGAGACGCATAGATATGATTATTGGTATGCAACATGACAACCACTATTAAGATATCCGAGAGGAATTACATGTCCTATCACGCAAATGTCGTGCAATATACACTACTGAATAGTTTATCTTACATTTCGGTTGATGGAATCGATGTAATGGGGTAGCTTTACATTTGTATTTCTGAAATCTTTATTGAGGCATTGATATTTAGACATAGAAAATTTTATAGCATATAATTTTTGCACTAAAACTTGCAATATATCTCCAATTGGGATGTCTTATGATACATATACAGGTATAGTTTTTTCTATTTTATATTGTGCTACATATCATGGCTATTTCATGTTCAAAATCATACCTCTCACTCGTTCAAAACCCCCCAAGCCCAAAGTCCCCATACTCTTTTTCAAATCTCTTCCTAGTTTATTCCAAACTATTCTCAACGCACTATCAAAATACTCCATTCACCATCATCATCATCATCATCTTTAAAAAAGAAACAGCATATCATAAACCACACCCGCCATCCCTGTATACCATATCATACATCTACACAGCCACCATTATCTGCATCCCAATCTAATTCCAATCTGATCTCGATTACATTCCTACATGCTCACCACGTTTAACGCAAAAGCACATCAATCTCGTACCACCTTATATGTACAATATCGTATCTTTATTTTCTCATTCAAATATCATAGCTACTACATATTCAAACCCGTATCCCACATTTTCAAAACTACCTGAGTTGAAACTTCGATTAGTGATCTTAACATATCTTCATACTTCTAATTCCCCACTGCTCTCAACACAATATCAGAATTTCCAATCCTCCATCATCTGAACAAAAACAAAAAAAAAGAAAGAAAGGAGGGGACATATCATAACCCACACTCATATCCCCGTATAATATATCATGCATCTACACAGCCACAACCCCCATCTCATGCCTACCCACCACGTTTTTTTAACACAAATGCATCCAAATCTCGTAACACACCATATCTGCCATATATCATCTTATCTTTATTCTCAATCCCATTCTCCAACTGCCGTCCCCATCTCAGCCCTGTGTTTCTCATTGGAGTTTTTCTGCCTGGTCATAGAAGTAGACATAATGTATCACTCGGATTCACTCTATGGATGTGGAGATGTGTAAAACAATATCTGGTTCAAGCATAAACGATCTAGACGCGATATTTGATTGATATCATCATCAGCGTGTTTTTACTAAAAGAGCTCCAGAGCTTCAGAGCTCCTGATGGCATTGTAATCCACTTTTTCACAGAGTACCGGTTATGGTTCGTTTAACACTATATAAAGCGCTATAAAATGAGACGGGTTGCTTTATATCTGTAACGGCGGACTTAGGCGATTTTTTGATTTGATTTTTAATCATACATCCGTTCGAGGCCTTTAAGGCCTTTGCGGGTAAAAACAAACATGACAACCTATTCCTGTCCTCAAAGCCAAGGCTTCCTGATGAGGCGCCACTGTCTCCTATATCTCATTTTCGTCCCCAATTATAAAAAACAACAAAAACAGACAAATATAATAATAACAATTAAAAAGTAGTTCTCATCTAGCTAGGCTAAGTCGCTGTAAAGCGGACCGCCTGACTCACAAGCAAAAAATAACTATGTGCTTCATAATCATACAAAAAGTTTATACATCTATGCATTTTTTTTTAATGTCCATTTTCGTAGCGCCTCCCAATTTCTGTGGCAGTCAGGTAGTCTAGAATCACTCTTGTACAGCGATCATCTTTAAAGAGATCCATTACTCTCAGCCTTTCCCTTGGCCTTCCTTGAGATCTTCTGATGTCTTCAGCCTCTCTTTTCAGTACCCTGTGTTCCCTTTCCCATGTCTTGCACTCTCCAAAGATGTTTCCTCTTGTCTATCATTTTCCCGAATTACACCACCAACAGATATCCGTATCCGTATTTAGTTTCTTGATTCTTTTTAGGTGCGTGCCGATAAGCACATACCCTGAAGCCAGCTGTAAAAATACTGCTGCTCATCGCTTTGTTATGGATTTTAGATCCTTTCGCAACCCGAATTTCTTCCTCGGCTGGTAGGATCTGCTATTTTTGTGTTGTTTTTATACCCACTTTTTTTCGTTATTGACGTCTGTGTTTCTGTGGCAGACTTATGCGAGGCGAACCAACCAGACAACTCACAGGCCGTGCGGGATGCGAGTGATGAGTGGTGATCGCTCCGAGACAAGACAAGGACGGGGACAGGCGAGGCGAGGCGAGGCGAGGCGAGGCGAGAGAAGGCGGGATCTTGTAACTTGTGGATTGCATTTATACAGGACGTTGTATGAAGACTATCAACGAGACGAATTTCCCAGTACTTTTTCTTTTCCTCTACTCTGATTTTTCCCCGGATACTGAATCTCACCGACCGACTCCTCCTTCTACCGGCCGCGTTATCGTCATCCTCCTGAATTCAGGCCTCGCTGCGGTAAGTCATCGTTAAGCTTCATTGCATCATATCAGGCCTCACTGTATCAATCCACGCATCGATTGATTTATTGATTCTTAAACGTTCCTAAGAATTCCAACCGTAAGCTTATGACGTGGTCTATGTTAACATATACCTTTAGACCCCCGTCTATAATCCCGCAAGCCTCAGATCATTCTTCATTATTTAGGGTGACAGCACCCTAGTGTTCTCCATGCAGATTTTCTTTCATGTCAATATAATCTAGAAGTAGAGCCCTGTGCCGCTCAATTATTATTCCACCTCATTCCTCTTCCATTCCCTTCCCTTCCCTTCACATCTTAATCCTGTTTTTTTTGTTTATTTATTTTTATTTCTTTTTATTTTATTTTATTTTCTTGGACCTTATACTACAAGTCTACAACCGGACTACTTATTCCGCTTCTTCCCCTTCTCCTCTGCTCCGTCCCTCCGTCCCTCCGTCGCTCCATCCCTCCGCCTGTTCAGACCATCTTTTTTATCCATCGCGCCGCCCCTCCCTGCCTCTCTTCGTGCTCTTATCGGTGAACCATGAGATTAGTTACAGGTATATGGTAGTCATTGCCTAAGAGTCGACAATCTAGACAATAATTCCCCTCCACTTTTTACAACCTCTGCCCAAGTTTTCTTTGTTGTTGTTGTTGTTGTGTGTGTGTGTGTGTGTGTGTGTGTGGGGGGGGGGGGGGGGGGGGTAGTCCGTAGTCCGTAGTCATTAGTTTAGTTTAGTTTACATTGGTTTGTCAGTACTCTTTTCCCCCCTCCTTACCAGTTCTTTTTTTGTTGTCGTTGTCGTTGTCGTTGTCGTTGTCGTAGTCGTTGTCGTTGTCGTTGTCGTTGTCGTTGTCGTTGTCGTTGTCGTTGTCGTTGTCGTTGTCGTCGTCGTCGTCGTTGTCGTTATTTGGAGCTGCTGAAGCTGAAGCTGCATAGCTGCATTCTGGTTATGTTTGTTTTTCTGTTTTTCTGTTTTTCTGTTTTTTCTGTTTTTCTGTTTTTCTGTTTTTCTGTTTTTTCTGTTTTTCTGTTTTTCTGTTTTTCTGTTTTTCTGTTTTTTCTGTTTTTCTGTTTTTTGCCTCTGTATTGCAGTCTTGTCTTGTCTTGTCTTGTCTTGTCTTCCGATGTCTTGTCTTCTGATGTCTTGTCTTCCGATGTCTTATAACTTTCGATATCGGCGGTGGTAGTGCTGGAGTTGTGACCTGAGGAAATACTTGGGGAAGAGAGTTGGTTTTGGTTATGGCAGGGGCAGGTGAACATAACATAGAGGATTATGATACTTGATACATGATACATGATACATGATACATGATACATGATCTTTAAGTCCAGAGCATCAAGTCCAGAGCATCAAGTCCAGAGCATCAAGTCCAGAGCATCAAGTCCAGAGCATCAAGTCCAGAGCATCAAGATTATCCTAGGCCGGCAGCGGTAGACCGTAATTGCAACTTACATATAGAGTGCATCGGCTATTCTCTGATGATGCATTGCGTCGTTGTTTGTGGGTTGTTGCGTTGTGTCAGATGTTGATGGCCGGAGTAGTGTTCGGGTTGAGAACGGCATCCAGGACATCTTGTGGACGATACGGTTTAAATCGATATCATTATTAGGGTGTTTTTAGGAAAAGGAGATTCAAAAGATTATTGCGTAATGGCGTTTTATAGGGTTCAATGCATCGAGTACCCGTCAAGCCTAACTGCATCAATCAACGCATCATCATCATCATCATATCATATCATCATATCAGCCATGAATCATAACATGAATTCCAATCCACCATGCACCATCCACAATCCACCACCCACTTCCCTTTCCGTATCCATCTCAACCCCATCCAATCCATCCCCATCCCCATCTCAACCCCGCACAATCCTAATCACCATCACAAGATCTTATAAAAAAAAGCCCAAGAACCAGAACCAAGAACCAGAAACTCTATCACTATCACTATGACTATAAACATCACTCCTGACCCTCTTTTCATAACCCTCTTTGTTCATAACCCTCTTTTCATAACCCTCAAAAAAAGTCAATCAAAAGCAAAAGAAGAAAAAATAAGAAACAAGAAACACGACATGGGAAAAAAAAAACACCCCACCCGTGTCTTTATCTTATCTCCTAATCTCCTAATCTTATCTCCCAATCTCATAATCTACGCCATTTATCGCCATTGCCGCCAAGATATAAAATAACCAGAAAAGGCAAAAAACAATAACAATAACAATAACAAAAATAATAATCACTACCCTGCGAATTTTTGTTTCATGCTTCATGCTTCATGCTTCATGCTTCATGCTTCATGCTTCATACCATATGCCCTCTCTGCCCCCCCACCCCCCGGCCAACCCACCGCATCTCACTCGGTCTACAAAACAACAAAAAACAAAAAGAAGACATTTACCCCATCCCATCCCCATCTCACGTCTAATTCAATCTAATCTCATCCACCCTATCATTCTCCTCCGCTTCCTCCAGCGGCTGAACCGTAAACAACGCATCCGTATCACAATCCTCACCCAGACCCTCATCCTTCAACGAAACCCCACCCTCAGCACCCTCCAAATCCCCATCCGTATCACAATCCTGCTGTTGTCCAGCCGCATCACCCGATTTTTCCGGCGTCATACTATTGCCCCAGAGCGTGATACTACCCACTGGATTACTAGCGGCAAAACCAGTACTAGGACCAGAATTCGGAAATTGATTTCCGGTTGTGATACCGACGCCGCCAGAACAAGGGGATGGTGTTCCTTCACGAGATCCTGATGGTGAGCTTGTAGTGGATTCGGTTTCGGCGGCGGTTTGTTGATCGTAGAGAGCGTTGGTGCGCTCAAAGTTGGGGCCGCCTAAAGGCTTGTCGCTGCGGCGACGGTAGAAGAGGAGGTAAGCTGCTGGGGTGACGACCGCGGAGGCGTTAGATTCACGGACGGAACTATCTAAAGGAAAGTTAGTAACGATGAACCAAGAAGTCATACGGTAAAGAAGGATACGAACCGTCGCAGTAATACCATTTTCCATCACACCAATTCTTCACATACGCAGTGTAATGACCACCTCCTAAGCCTCCGTAGTGGTTATCCACAGCAATCAAATCATAAATCATACTCTTTCCATCAGTGGCGCCAACTCTATCCGATAAATCCAACCCTTCAATCGGACAGTAAACCTGGGCTTCAATCTTCTCCCTAAAGCTTCTACTGTTGCTGAATCTCTTCATGTGCATGACCAAAATCTCAGGAACCTTCCAAAGCTCAAACTTCTTCGAAGCCCGGCGATGTTCCTTGCATCTAGGACAATACCAAGGGTCTTCAGCAGAGAGAACTTCCTCCTTGGCAAACTCGTCAAGACAATCTTCAAGCTTGATACCGTTCCGCTCCTTCTCCAGGCGGCGAACCTTGCGACGAGCAATCTCAGGGTCCTCCAACACGGGCCAATTCTTGACAGTAAAGGTTCCGCTGGGGGATTTAAAGAGAGCATCGTAGCCTTCACCAGTAAAGTCAAGGTGAATCGCCTCATTAATCTTGATCAAAGGACCAGACTCAACGGGCTCAGGAGAGCGAGAAGGAGAGTTGTAGTCGTTAGAGGGAGTGTTGAGGTTTCCAGTCCCAGGACCATAAAAGCCATCGACAGTAGGAGGCTCGAAGGAGGCAAGGGGGTCAACGCTAGAGTAAGCGGTGGTGTTGTCCTCCTCGTCAGAAGAAATGTCACGCATCTCAGGCTCGACAGCTTCCACAGCATCATCGTACAATTCGTCGTCGTTATTTTCGTCAGATACATTGGATTGCCTTGATCTTCTACCAGAGTTTATGCTGCTGAACAGAGGAGAAGGTCCAGCGGGAAGGCTGAGGGCAGGAGGCTCAGGCTCTGGTGACGCGCTGATCTGACGGTCAGACTGGAGCCTAGTGAGGATGTTAACCTCTTCAGCATTACCATCGGCCCATCCACTAGGGATTCTGATGTCGTCTTTGAGTTTAGAAATTTTAATGTTGAAGAGAGGGAATGGTAGACGCTGCTGCTCGATAGGGGAGCTTGCCTGCATATTGTCTGAGCCGGCAGTTGTAGAAGTAGCGGTAGAGGTTGCGTCTCCCATGGTGACATCAACAAAGCCGTCCTTCTCGCCTTCCTGGTCTTCCGTTGTAGATCCGGGTGCATCGGCGAGATCCTCAGGACCGGCAATGCCCTCGGCATCGCTCTCCTCGGCATCAGCAGAATTGTCAAGTCCAGATAAGACAGAGTCCAAGTTCTGAGTAGTCAATAACTGAAGACGAGCGACGATTTTCTTCATGATAGCATCATAATTGTATTGCTCCTCCCTATTAACGGAAATAAAGAAAGGGGTGCCAAATATAACATCAGAAGGAGAACGACGTTCCCGACACCTCAAGCTGACAGCAACCATCAAAGTTTCCGAGGCCTTCGGGTCTTCAACGTGTTCGTTGGCGTAGGGATAAAGCATGCTAGACTTTTTCTTCAATGGTGGCCAGTTTGTCGGCGCCTCCTCGAGCTCATAAACACAGATTGCGTCGTTTGCTTGGATTTCCGAAACCAACGAACTGTCTTCAAAATTCTTATAATGTTTCTGTTTGTAAACCTCGGAAACCATCAAGCACTTTGCGTTGGCACCGAATTTCTGTGCCATGTACTCCTTCAGTTCTCGGATACTTGCTGTCTTACGGAGTTCAACCGGAACGTGAACAGGAGTAGAGTACTCTCCATTTCTAGCCTTGGGAACCCAAACCAAATCTTTACTCCAGAGGGATTCGATTGGGAGCGGCAATGTCAAATCCATGAAAGGATCAAATGTGATACTGACCTTTCCACAGTCCGGACAGACAAGAGTACTCTTGTACAATCCACTGAAGAGATCAGCAACAGCAGAGTCGTTACGACCCTTATAAATCGCCCAATGATCCTCAGCGAGCTTCTTAATTTTTTCAGGGTCACCGACCATCTCATCGGTGCTATCTGGCTTCTCAACGTAGGGCTTCTGCTTGATTCTGTTGAGGTCCTCGTGCATTCCGTCAAGAAGGAACGCTAGGAACTCTTGAGTGTCCTGCTGTTGATATCCGGAGAATGCAGGTCCGAATCTGCCAATGGTACCCTTGAACTCCCTAGGTGCAACGGACGACGGACTCTCTGGTGCAAACATCATCTCCAATAGCTGAGCGTATGCTCGTGCCACCTTTCCGTGGTGAGCGAGAGGGTTCTGGGGATTAAGCTCTCCGACGTACTCCTTAGCTACTAAAGTTAGTACCTACTCACGAAACTTTGCGGTGAAACTCACACAAAAAGTACTTCGAAAGCTCCTCCACTGATCTCAAACATTGCAACGCCGAGTTCATGTAGCAAGTGTTTCCCAAGTTGTTAAGACCACATGTTCCAAGAGGCCTGGAGGGTCGCTGAGGTCGTCCTCTGCTGAGAATCGAACTGGTAGGAGGCGTTGGGGTAGGCTTTGCTGCAAATCTAACGGGACTGGAGCTTCCACTCTTGGGTGAAGCAGCGGGCAACTTCTTCTTGGGTGTTGACGCGCTCGCAATTCCCTGCTTAGCGACCGTTACTTGTTCGCTAAATTTGGTAGCAACCTTGGTTGCCATCTCAGTGATCCATGTTCCGTTGGACTGCTCCTCTATCACAATCGGGCCACCGGTGGCAAGTCCGGCTGTACCGAGCTTCATGCTACCATTGTATTTTGGGTTGGCCGTGTGGTCGTCAATTGGAATCAACTCCTTATCCGCGGGAGTAAATATCTGTAAGTCGAGAACCATCTGTTTAAACGAACCGCTAACACCTTTTCCGGCCTTCTTTGCCGGCTTGTCCGACTCATCAAGCGTCGGATCGGTTTTCAAGACCCAGAGCCGTACCTTTTGGGAGGTTTCTATACCTGCAATGTTCTTAAGCTTCTTCAAAAACTTCTGGAAACCTTCCGACTTCTCAGCGACCATCTTCTTAGGCTTCGTCTCCTTATCCTTTTGAAGACTCTCCTTCGTGATGGCGGATGGATCCCGTAGACGATACACCGTGAACATGGGCGGGTGTAATTCGACCTGGAGGTTTGTAACGCCACGCTCTTCCGCGGTATTGACCACCTTTCGCCGGATAATGGGAGTGTCCTCAGCTAGTCCATACCAACTCACTAGGTTATTCCAGGTTTCCGCTGGCAACACCTCAAAGTCCTCGCCTAGCTGAAGTTGTTTGATGGGCACGAAATTATCGGTAGCAAGGTCCTCTGCGACAGGCTCTGAGCTAACAGAAGAAACAGATTCTTGGGCAATGGGCCCGTCAGTCATGCTGTCCTGGTTATTCTCAGGGGTCAACATACTGCTGTCTGATTTCTTCTTCTCTCCCTCTTCCATCTGCGAAGCATCTACGATGTCGGAATTGTCAATAGGACCAAGCTCTTTCTCCAACTCCGCCTTTGTCAATTCCTTCATATACTCCGGTAGCTGTGCCATAAACCGCTTCAACCACGATCCGGAAATTATGTACATGATTTCGCCCTCCGTTAGGGGTGCTGTTTTGGCCTGAACAACCATGTCGACCTGTTCCTCAACCGGGGGAGGGGACGCGTTCAAAACCGACGCGGCGGTGGAGGTAGCAGCAGTTGACTGCTGAGCAGTGGATGTAACAGGTGTCGACGAGGTAGTAGATTCATCGTCGGCGGGGCCTGCAGTCTCCGGAGGGGATGATGAAACGTCCATCATTTCCACTGAGAAATCTCTGGTACTCTCTGTAGTTGTGTTTGTATCTTCGTCCATCGGTTCGGGACCGCCTAACAACGTGTTGTCCAGTTCCTCTGATTTTAAACGCTTTGCAGGTGACTGCGAACGTGAGGAGGGGGTTTTGCTCAAGGGATTCGACGCGAGAATTGTTGGGTTGGAATTAGTATCTGAAGGTTTTGCTTTGGCGGCGGCGGCGGCGGCGGCGGCTGACGAAGCTGCATCGGACCCCTCAGGAACCGGTGTTGTTGTAGTCATTTCGCGGTCTTGGTCCTCGTGGTTGTCGGCGAGGGAGTAGTGGTCGGTCTGGGTCGTGGCGAGTGGGTGTCGTAGTGGGGTAGCGCCAGTAGACTGTGTGGCGGTGGCTGTTGCTCGAGCTGTAAGAGTTGAGCTAGTTTCAACAGCAAACTCCTCAGGATCTTGGAAATAGTCGTCGCCAGAGATCAAGATGGGATCAGTTTGACCGCCCCCAGGAGTATTTGGGGCTGTAGAATCCGATGGAGAGGGAGGTATTGCAAACGAGGCACCCCCGAACGAAAGTTGTGATGGTGGTTGTAGTTGTGGTGGTGGTTGTGGTGGTGGTGAGAGTGATTGGCGAGGAGTATTTGTGCAGCTGTTATTGAATGAGCACGGTGAACGACGTACGGGAGGATCGTCTCGACTAGCTTCGTGGTCGATATTGAATAGCTTTCGTTTAAGAGAACGGGAAGTAGTTGTAATAGAAGATGTAGATATCTCGAAGTCTTCTTTGATTGAAGAAGAAGGAGGAGGAGAGGTCTTGGACTGGCTTGACTGGCTTGACTGTGTCTTGATGGTCTTGATTGTCTCGATTGTCTGGTTCTCACGTTCCGACATCCCCTGCTGTTGCTGTTGCTGTTGCTGTGCTGCTGCTGCTGCTGCTCCACTGTCGCTTCTGCTGCTGCTGCTGCTGCTGCTGCCGTCTGGTCGGCCCGCGTTGGGTGTCACCTCTCCGTCGCGTGTGGTGTCGGGCGGGATTCCACTGTCCCCGTCGTGTTGTAGCACTTGTACCTTCAATACTGGTGAATTGCCGGCGGGCGGGTACTGAAACGGCGTCATACAAGGTGATATGATTGAATTTAGAATTCAGGGGATGTGGGGCTTCGTCCTGTCAAGCTTTCGTACGTGCTGCTGGGGCGACCGCTGATACAACTACTGTACAAAACTTTTTTTTTAGCGACAGGGCAGCAGTCAGCCAGGCAGGCAGGCAGGCAGGCAGGGCGCGCGTGGGCGGGCGACGGACAGTAGATAGATGGGGATGACTCGAGGAAAAAAACTGACAGCCACCGCTAGCGATTATAGCCAGGAGCGATGGGATATATTCTGGAGAGAGATGGGCTGTAAGCTTAATTTTGCTTTACTCTCAGCCTTTTCCCTCAAGGTTGGTGAAAGTGGGCCGGAATGGGGTTCTTTGCAAAAGGGTTGATGGATGTTTGAGGAGGACATTCAAGCAGTCATGTTATGTGTCTGTTACTGGGGAACACAAGAAGTGTTGTTGAACAATGAGAGTATGTAGGAAAAGAGGAAAAATGGGACAAATGAGAACAGACGATTGATGTGAGGAGACAGAAGTGACATGATGAGAGTAAGGGCAACCGAAGTCTTTGTGTTTTGAGTGTATTGTGAATACCGTTTGGAGGTAGGATAGACGAGTGTATACTGTGAATACTTTGGGAGATAACTCTGTAATGTGAATACCGCTCAAAGAGAGTTTGTACTCTTAATACTGTTTGTAAGAATAAATAACGAATGACGGAGAATAAACCCAATATACAGATAACATTCCAAATATTAGCAAATAACACAAACAACAGAACAGCACGAATAATAGACAATAATACAAAAAACATATAATATCCCAATCAAAAAATAACAACAAAAACAATTCACAATACCACAAACAACCCACGCGTCGTGCAACAAAATTCGTCAATCTCATAGATCTCATAGATTGGATGACATCGGCATCACAATACAGTTGAGCCGCAACGTAGATCCCCCCGCTCCCGTCCGATAGGGTCGGGTCAAGCCCACGAACCAAATTAGCTCCACGCGACCGAGCTGGCAGCTAGAGAGGCGACGAGACGACGCAACGTGAATCCCCGCGTCCAGCCAGCAACGACCAAGTTCAACACCAACGATGCCACAAGAACGTCTCAGCAACGAGCAAGTACTGATTCCTCCGTCCAACAATAACCCAGCTTTTCAATAACAACCCTAACACAAACCCAGTTTTTTATCAAGCTCACAGAGCTTCTTGCATCCGCAACCGCGGCGAATAAGCATGGTGTCTTCTTGACACAGAAAGCTGGTATGTGCAGATCTTGTTATCTTGAAGAGGGCTATCACCATGGAAGTTATCACCGCCGGAATCTACCTCAATGATACCCTGGAGATCTCTTGAGAGGCAGATAGCTTGCTGCTTCCTACGCGTACTGCTCGCGTTGCTTTGTTCTGCATTGCTGGATTGCTGGATACCCGGATACCCCACCGTCTACCAGATCCCGTCTTTAACCCCGCCGATATACCCAATCCCCCTTCTCCATTTCCATTATATCATCCCCACCTCCTATCCTCCTCCTACCCCCCCCCCCCCCAACCTCCAGGAATACCCAACCCCTAACAACACCACAGTGAACCCCGTCCGAGACCCAGGCCAACCAGCCTCATCACTCCTTATCCGCGCAACCGACGGCCAAAAAGATAAATCAACCCGCCGGAAGATCGCAACGATAGTCGCAGCGGAAGATTTACAGACGTTTTTTTTGCAGTATGCGGAGGTTGCGAAGAGGAATATGGGCTCGTTGAAGAAGAGGGATAAGAAGAGGAAGAGTAAGAAGAAGAAGAAGGAGGTTGTTGCGATGGTGCCGGGTGGGGTGGGGGCTTAGAATGGTGGGGTGGGGGGCGGGGGAGGGGGGTAATGGTTGGGGGATGGGGGTTATATAGATGATTCGGGAATGAAGATACGGAACATCACATTATGGATAAGGAAAAAATGAAGGAGAGAAATCAACCATTGTCTGTACTATGCATTATGCATGACAGATTGTGGAATCGTTGATGATCGCTCGTAGACCAACTAGAATCTGGTGACGATAATTTTCACACGTTATCACACTTTAAACTGCATCCATGCGAACTACCTGCGAACCACATACATACGGACTATGGGGGAGTTAGGGTGGTGCGGTGTGGAGTAGGGAGAGAGAGAGAGAGAGGGAGAAGTGATATCAATGCATAGAAAATCATTACTAATCATTACTAATCATCATTTCCAATGCATAAAACTGCAACTACATCACACCTATAGGTTTTACCCCTAAAAGTTTGCATATCACCCCATCACTCTATGCATCATCATACTACCTCTACTACTCTACTACTCTACTACTCTACTACTCTACTACTCTACTACTACTACTCTACTACTCTACTACTCTACTACTCTACTACTCTACTACTCTACTACTCTACTACTCTACTACTCTACTACTCTACTACTTACTACTCTACTACTCTACTACTCTACTACTCTACTACTACTCTACTACTCTACTACTCTACTACTACTCTACTACTCTACTACTCTACGACTCTACTACCCTATGTACAAATATACAAATATGTCTGCCTGACATGCCGGGTTTGATATTGTGAGCCGTGGGTTGTGGGTTGTGGGTGGTGATTTATATTACCCTTCTGCCTTCAACCTTCTACCCTCGACCTTTAGCTTTTGGGGTTCGTCTTTTAGGGTTCGTCTTTTATCTTTGCGGGTTTGAAGTTTGGCTTTTGGGGTTCGTCTTTTTGCTTTGGGGGTTTGAAGTTTGAAGTTTGAAGTTTGAAGTTTCAAGTTTGAAGTTTGAAGTTTGAAGTTAGTAAACAAAATAAAACAAAATAAAACAAAATAAAACAAAGTAAAATAAAATAAAATACAACAATTAAATTTTTAAACCTTATCTTTTGATTTTAATCTTTGATTTTGATGGGTTTTGATGGGTTTTGGTCTTTTGGTCTTTGATTTTGATGGGTTTTGATGGGGTTTTGATGGGTTTTGGTCTCTTGGTCTTTGTGGTATGGTGGTGTATGGTGGTGTATGGTGGTGTATGGTGGTGTATGGTGGTGTATGGTATTGTATGGTGGTTTATGGTGGTGTATGGTGGTGTATGGTGGTGTATGGTGGTGTATGGTGGTGTATGGTGGTGTATGATGGTGTATGGTGGTGTATGGCACTCTAACTCGAGCTCTAGCTACTTAATTTGACCCTCACATCTGAGACTTCTAATTCCACTTCCACTTCCATTTCCACTTCCACTTAAAAGTTGAAAGTTGAGTATAACTCCTATATATTCGCTTGATCCGTGGCTATGGCTATGGCTATGGTCATGGCTATGGCTATGGCTATGGCTATTTCGATCTCCACTTTGAGATCAAGCTTTGGTTTATGGTTGTACCTATACCTATGTAGACTGTAAAATCTAGCTATAGAAAACAGCTATAGAAAACAGCATATCCAATTTCAACAAGCGGAAGGATGCAGATATTGAGGGTGATGATACTACTTGAGACTGATTAGAATCTATAGGGGTGTATGGGGACGGGTTTTATTCAGAGTTTGAAGAGTTTGAAGAGTCCAAACCTTCCAGAGGTTTAGAAAGAATTTATGCATATCTTATACATAGCTTTTCTTAGAAATCAAAAACTTCCCTTAAACTCAAAAAAAAAAAAAAAAAAAAAAAAAAAAAAAAAAAACATAGTCTTATAGATATTTAGGTCTCGACTCTCAACGGTTTAATATCCTTCGTAACCAGACCTCCCGGTTGTAAAAACTAGTTTAAAATGACGATCAAAATGGACTGTATTGACTGTTGGAATATGTATGAGAACTGTATGACGACCTAGTTCAGTTTACTGTCAGTTGTATAAACTAGTTAAACTGGTTAAACTGCGAAAACTAGTTAACTAGTTAACTGAATACAAGGCTTGGCAAACCAGGAGAACTGTTTAAAACTGCAAAAAACTGGTTTTTCCACCAGAGGAATTGGTTCATGAAAGGGGCAATAAATATTATTCAGTGCATACATAAAAAACATTCTATCCTAATTTGCCCCCCAGAAATCACAACTGACGCCTACAATTGAAGCTCTTGAGCCCATCAACGGCCTCCAGAGTGTCTGCCTGCATGAAATGGCGGTCCTATATAATGATCTACTTGCATTCGTAAAACAGCAGTCTAGACTCTGTAGTCATCACGGGAACTGAGAGCATGTTAACTGCCATTTCGTAGAGGTTAGGGAATCTGGTTACGTTACCAGAAGCTGATGGAATAAGGAGGGTTGGAATCGAGATACTAGCAGGCCCGGCCACCGGTGGCACTGGGTTTAAACAGGGTTGAATACATTATTTATTCCTGTATGCACTGGTTCCCGATGCGATGCGGTTAAATTGGTTTGTATTTATGGAGTCCGTTTAATTGGTGCACTGAAGTTACCTGGTTCAGCTATGAGCCCCTCGAAATTGAGCTAACTGTGTATCCGGGGCACTAGAACTGAACTAAATAACTGCTGAGACTGTGGATTGTCAGTTTAGTTTAGTTTACCTGGCTTGCGATTTTATTCGGTGAACTGGCTATATGGTTGGAAGGTCTGCGTTTAAGTCCTCATCTACCAACCACCAACCACCAACCATCAAATATCTAAAAATAAAATCTACAACAGCATGTATAAGCATATAATTCATCTGTACTTTGTTGATGTTTTACTATTTTATGTTCGTAGGGCTGGTTTATTCAGGGGTGGTTATGATTTGATGAGTGAATGGGCGAATGCGTGAACGGTTTTTTTTTTTTTTTTCATTGATGTGGTGGATTTTGGTAAGTTTTGGCTGGGGTTTAGACTTTAGAGATTGGTGTTAATTATATACAGCCTGGTGAAGAGATGTGTGATTTATTCAGGGGGGCTTAGGGAGGTACCAGGTGCAAGGGGGGATAGAGTGAATTCAGTGAGGTTCTGTATATATGGTATATGACAAGTGATATCGAGTGACTAAGCGCTTCTGAGCTTGGGGTACAGAAGGGTAAGTTCACGTTCAGCTCTAGTCTCTATGGTCCCCTTATTTTCGATTTATACGTATGAAGTGCTTTGTTATGCATCTCGGATTTGCTGGTTGTTTGAAAGGGTTATTGATGGGGTAAGTAATATCTTCTGTAATATTCTGGTGATCAGTACTGGTGCGTTTGAATCAATTTAGCAATCCAATCAACCAATTTTGATACTTGAAGTCATTTCACCATCATCAATGGTTACTGATTCCATCACATCGGTCTTTGATTTCAATATTTTATATCAAATAAATTAACTATCTACACCAACCACCACAAAAAAATCTTATATATCCAAGTATATATATATATCAACCCCACCACCACCACCATCCGTCACCAAAAAATTAAAACATTACCAAGCCCAGATCCTTAAACCAGCCAGAATCCAGCTATAATATCCACAGGTGCTAGGTGCTAGGTGCTAGTTGCTAGGTGCCTTCCACCCATCAAGATAGAAGCACCCCTTAAAATCCCACAACCGCAAATCCAAGAGCACCCAACATACCAACAACCGGAACAGCCATAACACCAGCGCCATTTCCAGCAGCGGCAGATCCACTCTCAGCACTAGCTCCAGAAGTCGTAGATCCAGACTCAGAGGATCCAGAGGAGGAAGAGGTGGGGTCTCCGGATGACATGGGGTCGGAGGAAGATGAAGATCCTGAGGGACTGGAGGAGCTGGCATCAGAGGCGGAGGAGCCGGTGGCAGAGTCGGTGGAGGAGGCTCCTGAGGCGGCAGCGTCGGCGGCTCCGGAAGCGGCGGAGGCGGCGGCTCCAGAGGCGGCGGCTGCGGGGGGTGCGCCAGAGGCTGCGGCGGCGGAGGCTCCGGAGGCGGCAGCGGGGGCAGCGGCAGCGGCTTCAGAGGCGACGGCAGGAGCGGCGGCAGAGGAACCTCCGGAGGCGGAATCGGCTGGGGCGGCGGCGGGGGGAGCTGCAGCGGCCATGGCGAGAGCGGGGAGGATGGCGAGGATGAGAGTCTGGAATTGCATTTTGGTGATTGGTTGGAAGGTTTAGAATTTATTTAATAAATAAAAAGATAGTTATGAAGCGAGTGTGTTTGGTTTGTCGAAAAAGGCTCGAATGAGTGTTCTGAGAATGCTTTGTTTGTACGTTTTGTTTGTATGATGAGGATATTTTTTTCGGAGGATGGAGGATTGAGAGGATTCTTATAGAGCTTCTTCAAGGGGATCTTCATTACCCCGGAGGAACGCTGGCTTTGGTGAGGATACTAGGAGATTCCCCTGGGATCCCGTAGAGCACCCCGGATTCAGTATTGACGCCTCCTGACGAATCTCTAAAGGAAAGTATGTACGCACTGCAGACAACGGAAGTGGTCAAACTATGGTGTATGCAGTAACATCATGGATCTGTAGGAGCACCTGAACGGTTGCGTACCATGGGGTAACCACGTAATTCATCCGTGGTTCATTACTGTTTTAGGTTTGCTGATCTCTTCGGGAAATTATGATCTGGCGGGTGAACGGTTTCATTGCCATGATAAGCTTTGTCTAGAGGTTGGTATTTGGTATGCAAAGCCTTGTGAACAGACGTAGGGCTTCCCCTGGGAGCCCGGTGCTGTGAACTAGTTGGTTCCATGGTGCTTCGATCAGCCTTTCTGGCGCGTCGAAGAGGCCTGAACTCAGCACTACCTTCCTTCCCCGGATGATGTAGGTCACCCGACATCTACATAGATATTTCTCTCGTCTGTCGAAACAAAAAATAATCTCGTCACGCCGAGCAAACTCTGAGGATTGAAGGAAACAAGCAGTCACCATTCATCGGCAACAATGTGAACTAACTGGTAACTCAAAAAAAAGGGTCCATAGCAACCTTTTTTTAGAATCAAGTTGATCATGAGAAGGTTTATCAAACCGTCGTTCTTTTATGGATTCTAAAAATATTCATGTCAATCATCGGAGGTTGTTCCGTCCCGGGGATCCCGGGGGATCCTGCGTACAATGCATACCATGCCGATCAAATGTCGATCTTCCGTCTGTGACACAATTCAGTAATGGATCGACTGAGAGACTGGGGGATTGTTAAGAATTACTACTTACTAGACGCGTTTGATAGACATTCATAGTTGCGTAACGCTATTACTTTACGGCGTTGCGGCGTTGCTCGTCCAGATGAATGATGATATGCAAGGCGGATGAGTTTGACGACAACTCGGAATTTCCGAGAGGCTGATATGTATGTCGTGGTAAGGCGTTTCGATCAGTTAGTCGGAATATGAATCGGATGTTAAAGATGTTTGTATGGATAATAGAAGTCATAAATATCATCCCTTCCCATGCGTGATTGTCTTCACGGAGTAACCATGCTTCATGATTCATCATTCGATATTTCGAGGTCTTAGGGTTAGGGTAAGTAGTTCTTTAACGGAAGCAGAATTCTGCCGCGCGCCCCCCGCCGCCTGCGTTTCTAATTCCCGCCCTAGCTCGTATCCCGTTGCCGCCCCCGACCCACTCCACTTCTCGTGACAAGGATGGGGTAAGCCTCCGATAAAACGATGCTCCCCCGTCCCCACCGAACTTCGTGGTCCTGCCTTCGGTTTGGTAGGAAAAGGTCGCGAGACCAATTTTCCTAGGCCCAGACCATCGAAAATGAGGCCAGAAATGGTTATTGGCGCGCTGCTGGCGTCTGCTTATCTGGTTTTCAGGAAATACATTTGCCAAAGTCACGTCTTTTGGTTCTCAGGTTATGTGGCCGCTGCGGGCGGTCAGGGGGCGGCCCCAGTGGTGTATGTAGTGGTATAACTCCCTGCATCTGGGCAAAAGCCAACCGGTTCGAATCTAGTGTCGATCCCACTGGTTTGTTGGACTGTCCTGGTTATCAGGGTTTGCCCTCCCCCTCCATCCTTGGACACTGGCTTTAGGTCTCAAGTATTCTGCGGAGGTTCGCTCCTCTTGCGATACAGACTCTGCTGTTTGGGGACATACTCTGATGATAAATGACAGCACTCAAAATTTCGCCGACATGGCGCTGTGACCGGTTGGTCGCTATGGGCCTCCGTTACCTCTGTTATTAAAAGTTCATGGCTACGGTGTGGGAGTTTAGTCAACAGTTCTATTTTGTCCCTTTGAAGTACTGATTTCTGGTTGCACACCTAAAAGACCATCATCGACAAAACCGTCATCTACCAGACCGTCATCTACCAGACCGTCATCTACCAGACCGTCATCTACCAGACCAACATCTACAAAACCATCATCTACAAAACCATCATCTACAAAACCATCATCTACAAAACCATCATAAATGCTTGAATAACCTAAACCACAGGTATGTAAACCTCCCCCGCTGCCGCTTCCCCCGCCACCCGCTTCTCTGAGTGGCTCTAGAGGCTCAATCAATTCTGAAGACTCATAAAAGCTCTCTAAGACTCTGGTAACAGTTAGTTCAAAGCTCTTTGCAGAAAAACGCTTCCATAACGGGTGTACCTCAATACGATTGGCCAATGGAGCCTCCTTGCCTCTGACTCCAGTACTCAACGTGAGCTCTGCAAGTCGAAGCTTCTTCAAGCGACAAGATTGAACCGTCTAGAGCACAATATATGTGTTAGTGTCTTATAACGTCCGCATTGCTATAAGTGAAGGGCTAACCTCTTCTATAGTTTCCCGCATTATGTATCGGAAAATCTTCACCGGCTTCGTCTGGCCGTGCCGATAAACACGACCAATGGCCTGGGCCTCCACCATCGGATTCCATTGAGGTTCAATTATATGAACTTGGCTAGCTACGGTTAAATTTAGACTTCCAATTTTCGTCCCGTTAGCTAGGTACACATCAAGATCCAAACGAGGTATTATACCCACAGGCGCCTGCTCCTGTAGTCATGAGTAAGGTCTTTGTCTTAGGGTTTCTTCGGAACTCGTCAATGACACGCTTTCTGGCTTCGACATTTAGTGAGCCGTCGAGTCGTACATAATCAATTTGACGGGATGACAGCGCTTTTCCTACGATGTCCAATGTCTTGGTCCAGTAGGAGAAGACAATGCTGCAATACCGGTTAGCCTATGTCTGAGGCGCAAGCTCCACAGATTTCACCTTTTATCTTGTCCCTCCTCAATGTCCTTTAGCACTGCAGAAATTTTTGTTGAGAAAGCTGTTTGGAGGCTGTAATCTGCTTCGGTGCTGGAAGAGTAACCGGAGTCGGGAACCAGGTCTAATCCAGGTGTAACTGCATTTGAGGTTTCCACCGTTTTGATGTTCTCACACAACGGACATGAAATGGCAGTCCGCTGATCTCCCGTTGCTCCAAGGCGGCCTTTGTACTGGGAGATGCAATCTTCACACCAAGTATGGGAACATCCAACGGACCTCTGGGACATATTTATTTCGCGAGTCTCGGGGCGATTGAATGTTCCAGCTGCTGAAAAACAATGAGAACACTTGGTATTGGATTCTTGTTGTGTGGGCCGTAGCTGAGATTCCACTTCCAATGTGTCTAATGACGATTCCCTGCAGTCCAGAGTCCCAACACCGCTCGTTCCGTGGTTGCATAGTAAACGCAGGCGGAGTATTGCTTTTAGGATGCACTGGTATACGTTTAAAGCTCCACCGGAAGACACTAAGGAATCAATATCTTCCCTCGCCGCTTCACTGATGCTGGAATACTGAGTCCGCTCTTCTGGAGAAAGCTCCAAAACACGTATCTCTTCAACAATCTCTGGAAGGTCATGTAAAACATTCGTTGTTCGTCGCAAACACACAGTGCTCAACAAGGTGCGCAGGTTTTGTATTCCTCGAGGGCTCCCCGTCTTCAGCGGTCCTGTGATGTAGTTGTGGAAGGTTTTCCCGTCGTCGAAAGGCTCTAGACGAATGAAGCGCAGCAGCGACTCCATGTCTTCCAGTTTGTTTTGCATGGGTGTACCAGTTAGGCACCACCGGCGACTCGACGAAAGTTGATGGACAGCGGCGAATAGTTTCGTTTTCTGGCCTCGTATGATATGCGCTTTGGGCAATTCTTAATAAACCGTATGCAGCGCGGAAGATATTTACTGGGTCTCATACCTTCGTCAAGCACTATCCTGAAGAATTCCAGGCGTTTCAATGGACTGTTGGTCGATTCACTAGCTACCGTTGAATATGTCGTTAAGATGACATCAAACTCTTGCAGCCGGACAGGATCCTTTATCCGGTTCCGTCCATGATAACTGTGCACCGAAATCGCGCCCTTTTCAACATGCCTGGATTACATTACCGTTAGCTTCATATAGGTGTGACACGAGAGGCCTCATACTTCCCAACCTCCTCACACCAGTTTGTGAGTACTTTGAATAGTCAGCAGATTGTCCCGACTGCATCAATAGGGACATACAGCTTAAGGGGACAATAATCAACGTCGTTTTTGCTACCCATGGAGAAGCAGATTTTTCAGCTGTCTCGATATGACAAACCGAATTTCTGGCAGTGTCTATGGATCCCATTATTAAAGCTAGCGTGGTTAATGTCTTACCAAGCCCCATAGTATCGGCCAAGATTCCTCCTCGCGCGATGTCCGGGAGGTTTTGAGTCTTGCAGTCTGTAATGGTATTGCGGTAACTAATGGTATTGTAAATCACTATTCTAGCTGATGAGAGATGGCTAATTTACATGCTTTCGCCGTATAGGCTTTCCTGCTGCCAAATCTTAGACCACGTTGCATGATGTGAGCCCTCCAGACGATTCATGAAGATGATTGCTTCTTTCTGGTGCCTTGAGTTAATTATCACGTTAGCTTCTGCCCATAATTGGAGGAGCTTGGCTATAGGCTTACCTGAGCAATTGTGTCTGAATTCTCCGATCAGTGCGGTAATCCGCCAATACACCTCCCGGGTCGCCACTTAGAGAATCAAGAATACTAGCGACATCATCCTTTATATTACGAGTGGGAATTGATTGAATAGCGGCGGGACTGTCTACATTCAACTCCGAGGTAAAATAGTGTGGATTATGATAAGCCACACTGTGGTGTAATCCATCTGGTGGTTGCAAATAAAGCCTGGCTTTCGATAGATTCTTTCCAACCCTGTCGGCGACACCATGTAATCCATATACATTAATTGTAACTCGACACCTCATACTGTTATCTTCCCAAACCGGTGGGGATGGTGTTTCTGACGGCAGAATAGTGACATCGAAGTCTACGGATTCAATATTGGAGAGCGTAGTGAGACCGCGTGCAGTTCCAATGTCCAGAGTGCCGATTCGAAATTTGTTGCCAATTTTGAGGGTAGAAGTAACGAAATACACGTCTGGTGGAGAAAGGACCAGAGATAGAGCACCCGTTTCTTCTTGAGTAGAGTATGATGGTCCATCCGGTATTAGGTTTTGTACCTCTGGGAATAAGGAAACCCATGCTCCACATATCTTCAGCACCAACGTCTAAGTCAGTAACCATTAGTCTCCCATCATATTCCACGGGCTTACCATTCCAAAGCATATTTTATTCCCTCTGGAGTTACCCTCAGTATTGGAAAGGGCGTGATTTATAGCTTCGGGGGCGATTTTAGTGGTATCGGATTCCTCCCCAAGGCCATCACCAATATCGCAGCGTTGGTTGTTGAGGTGGTCTCTCTCGAACTCGTTGTCAAGTGATATATTTAGGCGCCGCCTCTTCGCTGGTTGCTCGTCTAAACACTCAATATGATGGATTGGGGGGAGCCGGGACAGCCTTTGGAGTTTGTTGGTGGTGTTCATGTTGATTTTGAGTCTTGACCACTTGTGCAAAGATAGTGAGAGAGATGCAAAGAGTCATTGCGAAGGTAGAACGCTGGAACAGAAGCAAGTAAATATGTGTTACTAGGCTGCTGTAGATGGCAAGCACGTACATAAGCAAATCAAAATAAAATCAAAATCAAATCAAATCAAACCGCTGTCCAGGAGTGAGAATCATCCGTTGTTCTCCGTGGCTCAGCCCCACTGAGCATTGCAGTTCATTGAAGTGAGGCGCAATGCCTGAGTCTCTCACCGCCACCGACTGGCACCACCCATTCACTGCCACGTTGGTTATGTACAATTTAAAGTATTGAAGCAAACGTTTTTGTGTTCTCATCGTCGACCCTTGCTATTGCAACGAGAATTTTATGTCTCCACCTGGGTTAAGCAGGCCTGATTTCCCGCCAGCAGCTAGGCAGCAGTACCTAGGAACGCATGAAAGAAGCTGAGCGGCTAAAGTCCTATCTCCCTCCGGGCCGTTTTAAACTCCTCATTCCACAACTCACTTTCTTCCAGCTGAAGCTTTTGTGCTTGTATAGTTCAGCTATCTGCTCGGCAAGCTTTTGAAATTTGGCAGACATTTTTGACTTATTTTTTGGCCGACGATGTTATGTTCTGGGGCGTAGCATGAGGTTGGTGGTAATAATTCTACTGTAGGTAGAGTCTCGACGCATAAGGTCATGCACTACGGAAATGCATTTGTACATGGAGGGCCAAAAGAATTTTGCCACAAAACCAACACTCCATGCACGTCGCATGCACAACATCCAACAAGTGCACTTTTCCACTACCCATGACCTACAAGCCACAAACACCGCTGACTAAACCACAGGCTGTGGCGCTCCATAAAATTGGCAGCGCGCAGCAAGTGCATTTGTTATCTAAATGGCACAGAATATTGTTAAGCGCAAACAAAACAATGGTCAAATCGATGATATCGATATTTTAAACCGCAAATAACACAGTAGTTAAAAAAAATGAATAGAAAGGCAGTAATGCTACGGAAAGTTTTGTATAACAGCGCGTATAAAAGTAAATAATGATCAGTAAAATGTAGAGATTCTCTTGGGTTCCGGACTAAGAGTAAGATATTAGAGAATTAGAGGTATTACTATTCTTACCACTAGCAGAGAAGAAATCATACCCTACTGTTGTGAATATGACTTAAAACAAACAATAAAGTCACCATCATTATGGTTCTCGCTTTCATTTTTTCTTTATCTTGTCTTTTCTCTACAGATTCTTGCTTATTATGTCCGTGAAGATCTCTTTAGCTCCTTTAATAGGTAAATCTTGATATGTATGTCACAAAACTTTCAAAAACACAGCACACATAGAATTAGCATTACTCTCGCGTCCAAAAGAATCACACAAAGCATTCTGGATAAAAAAGACCCCTAAATGTAAAACCTAAAAAAAAGCTTATGATGTCACGGAGAAAAAAAATGATTTCACCGTCAATCAAATTAAAACGCCTCGCATCTCCCTTCCTTCGATCGCCACTAAATCATTGCACTATGTATATACAGTGGAGAAAGAAAGCATTAAATATACATGGAGCAGCCGCTTCTCAATTCAATCAACCGTGACATCATTCCGTTGCTAAACGAAAAGTCTGTTGTTTCTATGAAGTTTCAATAGGTGCTGTGGTGTTTCTATGGGGGAAAAACTACGATAGCTCAGAATATCAGCAAGAAAATCCTTTTTCCACTCCATTTATCTACTATTCTTAGAGCGGTAATGTAAAATCTCATCCTGCATCACTCCATTTGTATTCATTCATCGCACAGACTGCTTTATCTGCGCTCATAGAATATTCTGTTCGATCTAAATCACCACTATCTCAACAGCCACTGCAGAACCGTCCATCGATTTTTTTTTAATGACAACTGTATTATTTGCGCTTGATATTCTTGATGTCTTTTACTTAACAATTGTTTGATTTACGCTTAAGAATATTTTGTGTCATTTGGATTACCACTGTATGTAATGCGCGTTTCCGTAGTTTGGTCAGCGGTGTGGTATGGTTGGGGCAACGGTGTCTGTGGCTGGTGGGTGGTAGTGCGCGAAAGTGCACTTGTTGGATGTTGTGCATGCGACATACATCTGGTGTTGGTTCGGTGGCAAAATTCTTTTGGCCCTCCATGTACAAATGCATTGCCGTAATGCACGCCCACCGGGATTACTACTATTCGGGTTACTCAATGCTCGACAAATCCGACAAATCTGTCGGTGTCGGAAACTTGGCGCGTAATCAGAATTAGTCTGATTGGCGGAGAACTTTAGCGTAGAGACTAATTTTTCCGACAGCGACAGATTTGTCGGAAACTTTCCGTCAACGAAAAACCGCTGACGGAAGTGTCGAAAACTGTCGGAAACTCTTCATCTGTCCCAAAACAGTTTAGAAAATTGATGATCTGCATCGTAGTGCGGTCCTAGCCTCGCCCGTAGCCTTGCAACAGGTTTCCGTCAGTTTCCATCCCAGAGTTTCCGACAACACCACTCAAAGCTCACTTCTAACCCTGGTTCTGTCCGTCAACTCTCATTGGCCGCAGAATTTCCGACAGATTTGTCGGATTTCGCTGCTTTTGAGCATTGAGTAACCCTATTTTATGTCCTCGATATCTGCATGCACTTAGCCCCACCTGTATGCACTTAGCCCCACCTGTATGCACTGAGCCGCATTCTGCACACGAACGAAATCCACCATATCTATATAGTAAATTATACAACGTAACAGCAAAATCCGCCTAACCCAATGCAAGGATGAACCAATGGATAAGCCAATATCTTCATCTTTCAGCAAGCAGCTTCAGCTGACCTTCACGGTTAAAAATTGACTTGGCGCGGAGCACACCATTTTATTTGCCAAACCTATACACGTTGATTCTTCAGCCAGATTACAGCCACAGTTCAAGCCAAAGCGGGTGTACCTCTATAAACTCTTAAGCATGCGCTCCGCCGCTGTTCAATTCCATAAACACACGTCGGCAAACACCAACCTCCAAAACATTCGGCATCATCTCACAAATGTCGCAGCCCAATCGAATCCAGCCCCCCAGCGTATTCAATCAAGCCTTATCGAGGTTTAAGCTCTCACTTACGCCTAAGGAAGTTGATAACTTCCAGTTCACCTCTCTACAGGATGTCGAAAGGACCATTGTAGATATCCAGAAGAAACAGGCAGCAACCAAAACACTTCGGAACATGAATAGATTGAGACCATTCATCACGGCTATGGAACAGTATGGGAAGGTGATAGAGGTCTTCGTGAATGCCTCCAGTTTTGTGGCCTTTGTCTGGGTAAGCGAAACACCACCACGAGCTTCTTCCGTGTTGTCTCAAAAGCCTCGCTGATGCTATTGTAAAGGGTCCACTCAAGTTTATCCTACAGGTCCCCCCCCCCCCCCCCCCCCCTCCTCCCTTCTTTTCCTTGATGTACCTGTCATGGTTAGAATAACAAAACTAAGGAATCCAGGCTGCCGGCAATGTCCTTAACGCTTTTGACACTATACTCGACGCCTATGAAACGTTAGGAGATACCATTCCGCTTCTATTACAGTATCAGTCGCTATTCTGTCAACCCTTGATGCAAAAGGTTTTGGGCGTCATCTTTGAAGACATTCTGGAGTTTCATCGAGAGGCTGTGAAAATATTCAAACGGCAAGGTAACCATGTCCAGTTCCCGTGTGACTGCCATTATACCTAGTTGCTGACTAATCTCAGGAATTTCAATACTTTTTGCATCTATGTGGAAAGACTTCAAGGCCAGGTTTCAAAAGATCTCGGATAGCCTTGAACGGCATTCACGCCTCATCGAATGTCATGCCTCTCTACTAGAATACCAAGCAGCACAAGACTCTCGCAGACAAGCAGAGCTCAACTTTGACGAGCGTCGCAAGGATGAAAGGAAACAACAAATGGTCTCAGTGACTGAATGGCTGATGCCGACAGATATGAAAAATGATCAGGAAAGATATACGACGATACGAAAGCTCTACCCAAGCACGTGTACCTGGATTTTTGAACAACAGGATGTAATAAAGTGGCGAAATTCAAGCCATAGAGAGGACTCTACCTTTTGGCTCTATGGTATCCCAGGTTCTGGTCAGTAACAACCCTCTGATGTGTTATGAGACCTAGCTGATGTAGCTGTGATTTTGGTCAATCAGGGAAGACGATTCTTGCATCGGCAATCATAGAAAACCTGCAACAGAAACCAGACGCAACTATTTGCTTTGCCTTCTGTAAATACGGTGACACAACGAGGAACAACTTCCATTGCATCGCTCGAACGTTCTTAGCTCAGTTACTACGCCAGAATTCTGAGCTTCTCCCATACATCTACAACATGCAGGCGGAAAGTTTTGAGATCCGGTTGAGCTCAGGGAAAACTTTGGAAGACCTCTTGGATGTCGCTTTCAAAAATTCGGGAGAAACATATATAATTATTGATGGGCTAGATGAATTTGAACAATCTGAGAGGAGGAAGACTTTTGCTTGGATAAAGACAATCTTGGGAGCGACATCAACTGGAAGCACACCACCCTTAAAGATTATGGTTCTGAGTACTGACGAAAAGGACATCAAAAAAAACCTTCTAAAAACATTGAAGAAGAGAATAGAAGGTGGTGATGTCCAGAAGGACATCAAATCGTACTTAGAATCCCGATTTGTGGAGGTGGCACAGAAATTCAAGATTTCGGATTCGGCATTCCTTATTCGAGACATTGCGCAGAGAGCAAATGGTCGGTTTTTTGTTTTCTTTCAAGATAAACGCTGATGAATACAGGCATGTTTCTCTTCGCCCACCTAGTAGTCGAAAATCTACTGGCCCAGCCAACAAAGGCTCAGTTTGAGCATGAGCTAAAACCTAATATTTTCCCCCAAGGCCTGGGGCAAGCGTAAGAACCCCATTGGAATGATAATGTCCCAATCTTGAAACTCAATTGTAATGGTGCAGATATGACCGAATCGTCAATCGGATATACAATAATACAAATGCGGCGCAAAGGTCTCAGGCGGAATGCATTCTAGGCTGGGTGGTATGTGCCAAGCGCCCTCTGAAATGGCTCGAGATTCAAGGCGCACTCGCTATTGATCTTGAACGGGGCATTGTGGACTTTGAAGGCCGATGTCTGCGAGACGATATCAAGGACTTGTGTGGTTGTCTGATCGGGATTCAAGATGATACCCTTGAACTCGTGCATACAACGGCTAAATTGTTTGTTCCTCTCCAAACACTGTTGTGTTTAGACACCACTGACACCGCCATCGTGGGGGTTCACAGTCACCTGACCCAACAAAAGCTTGTTACGATCTCCGTGGAGGAAATGAAACTTGCCACCCTTTGCGCACGATATCTCGGACTGGAATATTTCCGCCACGACTTGTCGGAAATTACACTTCAGTCCTACATATCCAGTGGACATTATGCATTCATGGACTACGCCGTGGTCCACTGGCTCGGGCACGTAGAGGCGTGCAGCAGCGTTTCCAACGAATACACAGCAGAGGATTTCGAGAACCTCGTCCGTTGGGTGGACCAGGTGTTGAAACAGCATTGGAGAGAACCTACAAAGAACATCACCGTGTCGGAGGACATAAAACAGCGGTTCGCAGTTTTTGACCACACCTACATGGACTGTGAGAAACTTAGACAGCTGGCTTCGGTTAAAGACCGTGGGTTAACGGAGCACGGGATCCTCCTGCTTGGATCGTTTGTTCCCCGCATGAGATCTGATCTGGAGAAACTAGAATCTGGGAGCAGTGCGAACGTCTTGGTTACTTACTACGGGGAAAAGATCTTCAAATGCAAATTATCATATTGCCGGCGTTTCTACCATGGTTTCTCTTCAATTCAGCAGCGAGAGCTGCATCACGACGAACACGAGAGACCGTTCAAATGTCCTCATATCGTCTGCTTGCATGCACATATTGGATACCCATCAAAACCCGGGTTGAATGAGCACATCCGACAACAACATTTTGCCTCATCGCAGGACGGAATTCAATTTGTCGATGCCCTACACGAGGGCCCCGTTCTCGAGACCCCCTTGTAAGACTTTTCCTTCATCGGAGGGAGGCGCAATGTGGTCAGTAGTTGTAGTTGTAACTGCATTGCTGATTGGAATATTTACAGTGAGAACGCCAATGCATCTGACCAAAAGATGAACTCGGCGGTAGGCGCGCCCGTGGATGGGTTAATACAGCACAATTCGGGCGATGATTCGAAGGCATATGTCCTACAAAAATTAAGAACCTCCCACAGTCCCGTGGGATGTCAAACGCAAATTGATATCAACGAGCGAGCCCAATTCATAGTCGATATGTAGGTTCAGATTTCTTTTCTTTTATCCTTCATTATTTTATTCATCACATCACGTTTTTTTATTGCTGCTTCATTGCTTCCCTACGTCATCAACTATTTCACCTTCGCCTACTGTCGGCGCTTTCGTTACTGCCAGACGTTGAACCAGACACGACCCCCAATACGCCAACAGTCAGAAGTTGTGCTTCCGCGTTGCTGAAAGATGGGCCTGGGTACCCACTGTCAATGACGTGAACGCCCGCTTCCCATGAACCCGTTTCAGCGAGCCAGCGCGCGGTATACATATTCAACCATTTAGCTCTTGTCTGCTTGGCTCACAGCTCTTGTCCTCTCTCACAGCTCTTCCCTTGTCTCTTCCGTATTATACTCACAACCTCGTTACTAACATCCTTTCCTTCGCTATGCAGTGAATCCTCACTTCGATTTGTGAGACCGCAAATTGGACAGTTGCACGCGATCAACATGGCAATTACCTTCGAGTACAGCGTGTTGGAAAAAGCGAAAGACACGGTCTGACCGACCTTACTTTACTCTCCATCTTACACAGCTTCTAACTGTTTAAACAGGACGACTACCGCATTCAGTGTAGCCAAATGCCCCTTGATATTCACGAGCACAGAGCTCTTAGACATGAAGACGCGCATAGACAACTAGATGCCTCGAAGGAAGACAGGGGACTACACCCTCAAATAGCAGACAGCTCCAGGGCTCATCCTGGCAGGCGGAAGGAATAACGAGCAAAGGTCTACAATGCCCGTCTAAACACTAATCAGTTTCAAAATGCCCAATAAGTCTATAATACCCACGCCAAAAATTTGAAAAAAATTACTAATGCTTATCTGTGGCTAAGAAGAGGCTGATGCCGTGAGCGCGCAGAGAAAGTTAGGTAAGGCCACCCCGAATGGAGAGGGCACCCAAGAGGAGAGCATACAAAGATGAATATGTAACATGCCTGAATTTAAAAGCGCGCGTAAATGAATAGTACATACGGATTCAGTGCAAAAATGTGAGGAGGATTGGATAATAAGTGGTTTGCGATCGAGACGGTATGGGTGAGGAGACGCGCTGGGTGTGAGGAGAAGTGCTGAGTGTGGGGAGACGTGCGCCCGCAGAGATGCGCACAACAAGCATTCTCAGCCGCAGATGAGCATTAGTAATTTTTTTCGAATTTTTGGTGTGGGTAGTATAGGCTTTTGGGTAATAAGAAACTCATTAGGTTTTGGACGGGCATTGCAGACCCTTGCTCAAGGAATAACTCCCCGAACCCTGACATTGTATGTACAGTAAATAAGTAGCCTCCGCCATAACCTTACGGTTGCATGCGAGTATGAGGAAATAAATAAAATAAATAAATTGATATTCGCGAAAGACGGAAAAAGAATACACGTGCCTAAAGATGGTGGCCAACGCCACCATCCGTTAGCCACCATCTTTAGGCACGAGTACAGTGAAAGGCATCAATGTCATCCCTTTCCCTGTGGGATCGTCTTGACAGAGTAAACATGCTTCATGATTCATCATTCGATATTTGGAGATGTTAGGGTTAGGGTAAGTGGTTGAATGGTTTACATGATTTCTTGATAATGTTACTGACCGTAAGGTTATGACCTACAATTAGGGCAAGTTATGAATAACTCTTGCACAAACATAATCCGGTAAAAGAATTATATACTTAGAAGAAGAATATCTAAAGAATAACATGAGATGGCCCCATTGGTGCACGAAGTCAATCCAGTCCTCATATCCCATACAGTAACCCCCCTCCCCCTCCCCCCTCCCCCCTCTCCCCTACCCCTCTCCTCCCCACAGATTCCTCATGCGGATCTTTGTCTTTCCTCCAAGTTTATATATATTCCCATCCTCCAATCAAAGTAAACACAAATTATTTTCCTCTCCTAGGGAACGTAGTTTCCACAATCTTGGCGCAAATTGTCACCGTCGTCGAATCCCCATTCTTAGCGGGTAAGCCAAACTCCGCTCACTCGATCTAATAGCATATAGCCCCCAATACCATACACCCTTCAATTCATAACGGTAAGAATACATTAATTCTCGAGCTTTAGCTAGAAAGTTTTCAGTCTGCTTAGTCTTCAAAAAGATCCCATTGACTGTTAAAATGTAAAATGTACGAAGCTATCTCTGTAAAAATGTTTCAAAGTAATCAACTCAGCAAAATAAAGATAACTTTTCCATCACTTCGCAATGTTCTTATAAAGCTAGTCAAGTCCAGAAAGATTATGTTTCAATCTGAGAGACATAGGAGGACATATCGTAGAAGAAGGTAATATATCACTATCTACTAACGCTTTTCACAGGAAATGGAAGTCGTTAGTTGTGGTGTACTGGGCGTCAGACAGGAGGTATACAGTAGTTATATCATACTGAAAAGATTATTCAGGCTCGAGATGAGCATTTTGAAAGGGTATATCAACACATATTGGGCCTTGATGTTGATTTTTAGGCCGGCCAATAGATAGTAAAAAGGGCCATTGAGAATTCATCTAATACCCACGCTCTTAAGAATGAAGGGGCTCCAAAACCTATATATTAAAGTTTTTACGTGGAACCAACCAGAATCGACATTTTGTAGCAGTTCCGTTGTCAACAATATCTTTATTGTGATATGATGTGCTGAAAGGCCTATTTTGAAGTTAGAAACTTTTTGGAAGACCCTGCTATGTGCGTGGTAATTAATCTTGAAGACGCAGATTTTGGGATCGGTGGGGAAAAGGCGTTGGTTTGGCAATAATAGCTTCAAACCTAAGTATACATCATGTAAAGTATATAGAAATATGACTCACTAGACATCCTACGGCAATGCATTTGTACATGGAGGGCCAAAAGAATTTTGCCACAAAACCAACACTCCATGCATGTCGCATGCACAACATCCAACAAGTGCACTTTCCACTACCCATGACCTACAAGCCACAAACACCGCTGACTAAACCACAGGCTGTGGCGCTCCATAAAATCGGAAGCGCGCAGCAAGTACATTTGTTATCTAAATGGCACAGAATATTGTTAAGCGCAAATAAAACAATGGTCAAATCGATGATATCGATATTTTAAAGCGCACATAACACAGTAGTTAGATTGTCATAACCTATCGGTTGGGAACATAAATGAGAATATTATTATTATTATTATAGAAAAAATGAATAGAAAGGCAGTAATGCTACGGAAAGTTTTGTATAACAGCGCGTATAAAAGTAAATAATGATCAGTAAAATGTAGAGATTCTCTTGGGTTCCGGACTAAGAGTAAGATATTAGAGAATTAGAGGTATTACTATTCTTACCACTAGCAGAGAAGAAATCATACCCTACTGTTGTGAATATGACTTAAAACAAACAATAAAGTCACCATCATTATGGTTCTCGCTTTCATTTTTTCTTTATCTTGTCTTTTCTCTACAGATTCTTGCTTATTATGTCCGTGAAGATCTCTTTAGCTCCTTTAATAGGTAAATCTTGATATGTATGTCACAAAACTTTCAAAAACACAGCACACATAGAATTAGCATTACTCTCGCGTCCAAAAGAATCACACAAAGCATTCTGGATAAAAAAGACCCCTAAATGTAAAACCTAAAAAAAAGCTTATGATGTCACGGAGAAAAAAAATGATTTCACCGTCAATCAAATTAAAACGCCTCGCATCTCCCTTCCTTCGATCGCCACTAAATCATTGCACTATGTATATACAGTGGAGAAAGAAAGCATTAAATATACATGGAGCAGCCGCTTCTCAATTCAATCAACCGTGACATCATTCCGTTGCTAAACGAAAAGTCTGTTGTTTCTATGAAGTTTCAATAGGTGCTGTGGTGTTTCTATGGGGGAAAAACTACGATAGCTCAGAATATCAGCAAGAAAATCCTTTTTCCACTCCATTTATCTACTATTCTTAGAGCGGTAATGTAAAATCTCATCCTGCATCACTCCATTTGTATTCATTCATCGCACAGACTGCTTTATCTGCGCTCATAGAATATTCTGTTCGATCTAAATCACCACTATCTCAACAGCCACTGCAGAACCGTCCATCGATTTTTTTTTAATGACAACTGTATTATTTGCGCTTGATATTCTTGATGTCTTTTACTTAACAATTGTTTGATTTACGCTTAAGAATATTTTGTGTCATTTGGATTACCACTGTATGTAATGCGCGTTTCCGTAGTTTGGTCAGCGGTGTGGTATGGTTGGGGCAACGGTGTCTGTGGCTGGTGGGTGGTAGTGCGCGAAAGTGCACTTGTTGGATGTTGTGCATGCGACATACATCTGGTGTTGGTTCGGTGGCAAAATTCTTTTGGCCCTCCATGTACAAATGCATTGCCGTAACATCGCAGCTTGTAGAGCTTTAGGTTTCCACTTACATTCGTGTATTCGGTTTCTTGTTTGGGCAAGATTCTCCTCCATGTGTGGCTATGGTCAACAATGGCATGCAGTGGAACCCGAGATTATGCAAGTACAGGAGGAGAGTATATGTACGAGGTTCTGGACAAAAGTCATCGTCACCCCGCCCGGCGCTTAGCACGGAAAGTGACGGTCACTTTTGTCCAGAACCTCGTAGACATCCAAAACCAAAGCCAACTAGGGACCTTAAACTATGTAGTTTCTATTCGAGCGTCAATGTTTTTGTATTGTTCAATTAAGGTGTTCTCAAACCAGAAATTGTAAAAATCGGACCAGTTTATTCGAGCGTCAATGTTTTTGTATTGTTCAATTAAGGTGTTCTCAAACCAGAAATTGTAAAAATCGGACCAGTTTAAGGGTGCGTCTGGATAGCAAAAGACAGGGTTCTTCCGTTACAACCGACCATCCGTTTCCCGTCGTAAACGGACACTGTCATCTAACGGACATTTTTGCCAAACACCAAAGTCTGAATGATGGGGTGAATCCAAACAACAAAATGTCCATACCAAACTTTCACAGCGGGTGCGCACAAGTAAAAATTTTCAACGCTAGCGCTCTCCACCCGCGATTCTCTTCTTCAACTCCCTTACACCCACAAGCACACCGTAAGACATCCTTATACCGAGAAAGTGCTGAGATGACTGTCGCAGCGGCTTGATACTGTGAGTGCAACTGCAGAAGAAAAGTGATCGCACATTTTTTTTCGTTACAATGGCCGGAGCGGTGGGTGGCATTGGGGTTGGTGGCGCGGTTGCGGCAATCGTGACAGCGGCAGAAAAAAAGGTTTTATTTTTATTTTTATTTTTATTTTTATTTTTATTTTTATTGTTTTTGTTTTTGTTTTTGTGGAGTGGTAAAAATTCCAGGGAGGATGGAGCACGTGATGAACGAAATTTTTAGTTGTCGCGGGACGTGGTTTCATAGCGGACATGAAAAGTACCTCGCGAGGTACTTTCTTTTGACCGACAATTTGTTAGAGACGTAACGGACGATGACATTAAGGAAAGGAGCGAATCGTCCTTTCCAAACACCCCGAAATTCTGCAAAACGGAAGGACCCCTGTTAACGGACAAAACCGCCCATTTTCGGCGTATCCAGACGCGCCCTAATACTCCAGTCGAGCTAGTCTTCGGGGGAGAGGGGCTCTTTTAAAATATGTATACAGAATCCACATGATGTCACACGATATGTTGTGTTACCCATCAATTCAGCGGCACGCATTCGGCACAGCACATACATCAGGTTTCATGTTCTCTATGTCAGCATAAATTGCGGGGGCTTCAAAAGCCCAACTTGATCTCTTCTCAAGCACTGTTAGCACCTTTAAACCACCAGAATTCAACACTCGCACCCCCACAGTCAATCTCCATGCCGGGATTTTATTACTGCACTCAATTCGACTGTAGCAAATCTTTTAGAACGGAGTATGGGCGAGATACACACGTCGAAGTCGTCCATCCTGTACGGTGGTTTTGCACTGTAATCGGCTGTAGCAAATCTTTCAAAACGGAGTATGGGCGAGATACACACGTCGAAGTCGTCCATCCTGTACGGTGGTTTTGCACTGTAATCGGCTGTAGCAAATCTTTCAAAACGGAGTATGGGCGAGATGCACACATGGAAGCCGTCCATAAACGTTGGGGTTGCACTCTAATCGGCTGCAGAAAATCCTTCAGAACGGAGAATGGGAGAGACCAACACATGAAAGCCGTCCACAGATTTTGGGGTTGCACTCTAATCGGCTGCGGCAGATCCTTCAGAACGGAGAATGGGAGGGACCAACACATGGAAGCCGTCCATAATTTCTATGTAGCCTATGTCTGTGGGATCAATAATTGCCTTTCGACATTTGACAATCACAAGCTTCTGATGGAACATAAATCAATATATCACAGCTTCCTCTCACCACCTGCCCAAGCACAACCCCCAACCATTCCTTCCACCTCCGACTTTATTTGCTGCGATTGCAACATTTACTTTACCAGCGAGCAGGCGTTCAACACACATCTTTCCAGCGAACCACACGTAACTGCTACCATCTCCCCCATCTCATCCTCTTTATCCACAACCACAGGTCAATATTCTCATAAGTGTACGATCTGTTCTCACACTTTCCCCACACGAGAAACCCTTTCTGACCACACAATCAATTCTCATTACCCCCAGCGTCTCGAAATTAAATTCAAATGCCCCTCATGTTCCAAGGAATTTGCGTTTCCCTCCCTACTTTTACATCTGGAATCAGGGGTTTGCTTTCATGTGAATGTTGTGCAGACGTTTTTGGAGGAGATATTTTTGAAGGGCAAGAGTAGGAGGGCTGTACACGGGAGGCTTTTAACGCCGGCGTCTGAGGTTGATGAAGATATTGGGAGGAGATTATCATTATGCAATGGACTGGACAGCGAGGATGAAGATAGCGAGGATGAAGATAGCGAGGATGAAGATAATGGTGAGGAAAGCGGAGGAGTCCCGATTGGAGCTTTAACTCCCAGTAGTGGAGTTACTGATCTTTCGACTGCAATTTTAACGCCTTCTTCAAGCTTTTCTAGCTGCCAGTTCACACCTGCCGCTGGATCCTCTTTCAGAACACCTATAATGACACCTACCCACACCTCGACGAGTCTTGAAACTGTTTTGGAGCAAAATATTTGTCCATGGCCTGTTTGTTATAAGAAGTTCAAGAGTTCGTATGACTTGATGCAACATCTTCATTCTCCAGTACATGCACCGAGGATATATCAGATTCCAGAGTTTTCGAGTAATTCGAAGATGAGGAGACGGTTCAAGACGGCGAGTGGTATGCTGCAGCATTTGTGGAGTGTTTATAGGTGGAAGAGTGAAAAGGAACAGGAGAAGGTTGTGGAGTGGTTGGTCGAAGTTTCGGGGCGCGCGGATATGTTAAGACCATCGGTGCTGGAGAGGGGAAGTTCGCCCTGAAGTAGGATTGGATTGGGGTTGAGGGCTGGTCATCGGGAGGTTTTTATAACACAAGCTAGTTTGCAGATTATGGATGAACTAATGACGATTTACGGCTGTGGTTCTGTTTTAGTTAACTGTAGCATGGGCAATACAAATTGATAAATTTTTTTTTTAAAAAAAACAGAGAGACTCAAAAAACTGTGATATACAGAGACAAAGATATCGTATACGCTTCTAACTGCCATTCATGATCACTGTACTACAAAACTCCTGCCCATTTTTAACCCATAATATACACAGCCCTACCAGCTGAACTTTCTTCAAACATTCAAACATTACAAAATCATTTAAGCAGACTCCTCAGCAGCGGCGCGCTCGGCCTCGCGCTCGGCCTGGCGGGCGGCTCTAATAGCATCTCTCTCCTCCTTGGTTCTCGGCACGTTGGCGGCAATCTCAATCTTCATGTTCCATCCAAGAAGGTCGTGTCCCTGGAACTCCTTCTCAATTCTGACGGCATCCTCGTGAGTCTTAACGACAACGAAGGTGTATCTGGAGCGCTTCTTCTCGGCGAAGTCGATGTACTCACTGTACATAGAATTTCCATTAGACACAGCTCAAAAAACACAATCTCCATCCCAATTATCACCAATGCAATTGGAGGGAGCTTACACAGAGTCACCAAGCAAATCTTTGAGGACCTTGGGTCCAGCACGGTAGCTCAAGTTTCCAATGAACAATCTACGACCCTCTCTCTGAGCCTGAAGCTTGGCCTCCTCGGACATGGGCTCCTGCTCGTAAGGCTCGCGAGCCTCATAATGCTTGCGGAAAGCTCCTGAGCGTGCGGAGCCCTGCTGGCTGGTCTGGGCCTCAGAGGCAGCCTGCTGCTCCTCGCGGACGGCACGGGTGATAGAGAAAGCACGGGTAGCGATGGCGGGGATGCGAACAACGACGGCGGGGCGCGCGACGGGGGCGGCAACTATGACGGTTAACAATAAGAATAGAGCATTGAGAATTCAGACTTACCCCGGAGGGTGGTGAAAGCGCGAAGAATCTGGCGGGAGAAAGACATTATGTGAGGTGTTAGGTTGAGCCGGTATGAAGTGAAAGTTCAAAGTCGAGAGGCTTAAAAATTTAGAAGTTTGGAAATTTGATCGGATGCGCTAGCGAATTAGTGTCGGAGGGTAACATATTGTGTAGCCAGTTGGGATTCAAGGTTGCCGGACTGACCGGGTTTGTAAGCTAGGGAGTGCGGGGACTGTAGGGAAACGATTCTTCCCCGCTATCGAAGACCCTGGTGTTCTGGAATGCGGATTTCGATGGGCTTTTCAAGCTATCAAATTCGCCAGATTGGTTAGAGTAGACATGTTATCCCGTCGACTCATAATTGAGAAACACTGTTACTTTACGAAGGAGAAAAAAGGTAGATGAAATCAATATCATGACATTGAGAATCGTCTCACACACGTCCCCATCATATTCATCTACCATACAATTACTGAATGACTGCAAACCGCACATGTTGTGGGTTGGAATAGACATCAGCGAATATCCCAGTTAAATCACATCCATCCACATTCCTCCATCACAAACAAACAAAGCAAAGCTAGATACCATCCAACTCCACCTACCCACTGCGAAATTCAAACAAAAAAACAGAAAAATCATAATACATTTCCTGAAGTAGAGAGTAAAAACGTAGTAAAAATAACAAAAACAAAAAACAAAGCGTGATTTACCGAAGCCAGATTGTGTTTGAAGTTAAGTTACGCCCAGCGGTCCAGGGCACAAGGTCCGCACAGAAAAAAAAAAGAATAATAGAGGGACCAGACACGAAAAGAAACAAATATAGAAAAACCAGTACCAGTAAGGACGATGACGCATGAGACGCATAAAAGATATCCCTTGGCGAAAAGACTGCAAACCCCCAGTACGATAGGAAGTAACGGATCCCAAACAAAAGCGCGCGCAGAATGACAGACAATAGACCATGCCCAGGTGTAGAAAAATAAACAGCCTCTAGACAAAGATGCACATGCCAACAACAAACAAATAGCAAAACCCTTATGAGACAAAGATAACAAAAGCTCGATGGTAGGATATAATATGGATGGTATTTCAGAATTTAACGCATAATTCCCTTGTTGGGAGGGCCGTGTGCGAACGGGGGACTCTTAAGCCCATCGTGGTGAGGGTAAAATGGAGGACCACCCTGCATTCCTCCGAGCATGGCGTCGGGGTGATGGTGAGGAGGGAATCCCATAGGGAAGTTACCCTGATGAGGACCATTCATGTTAGATCCTGGGAAAGGAGGAAGTCCTCCATTCATTCCATTCATTCCGCCCATACCATTAGGTCCACCTGGTCCGTTGTTAAGGTTAGGGATGTACATGTGGGGAGGCGGCATGTTTGGCGGGAGAGGTCCATTAATCCCAGGCCCATTAAGCCCGTTAAGGAGTTGGAAAGGAACAGGAGGTCCGTTGACTCCAGGAGGAGGGAGGAAGGGAGGGGGAGGGGGAGGTCCCTGTTGATGCTGAGCGCGGGGAAAGCCGGGGGGAGGAGCAACTTGGCGATGTGCCTGGGGAGGCGGCGCCTGAGAAACAGACTGATGATTCCATCCGGGTAGGGGCCCGTGGTGGTCCATCATGTGAAGAGGTCCACGAGTGTTATGGTGGATGGGGCTAGATTCCTGGTTCGGACGGGGTCTAAACATCTGAACAGCAGGATCATCAAGCTGCGGGGAGATGGTGTGGTTTCCACGGTTTCCAAAGTGCAAGATGCTAGTATCAATGGGTGGTGGGGGCGGCATCTGAGAAGATCCGTACTTGTTATGAGCGGGGGTTGGTACATGGGATTGCTGCTGTTGCTGCTGTTGCTGCTGATGTTGCTGCTGGCGGTGCTGCTGAAGAGGAGGCTGCTCACCCCTCATGAGGCCCATGAGGAAGGCAGCATCAGATTCTCTTCCTTGGGCGGCCAAATGATGGAGGTTGTTTTGAGATTGCAATTGCGGTTGATGAGGGTTCATGCCTCCCATGTTAGGAGCCCCCATATTGGGTGCTCCCATATTAGGTGCTCCCATGTTTGATTGAGGTGGGCGAGATAAAAGACCAGTAGTCGGCATAGGGCCTTGCTCGTTGCCGTTCAAGTTGGTAGTACCCAACATTTTGAGGATACGCTGGAATCCTTCACGATCTTCGTTACCATTCTCATGAGCAGGGGAGTGAGCATAAGGAGGAGTCCGGTTGACTGGCATCTGATGCTGCTGCTCTTTGAGGTGGTTCAGAGGAGGGGAGTGAGACTGCTCAACCGGAGGACTGAAAAGGGAAGTGAAACGAGACTTTCCAACTCGTGGCTCAGCCCTGGGAGCAGACATGATATCCCCTTGCTCTGGGCTCTTGAGAACAGTGTTTCCACTCCAAAATCCAAAGAAGCGGTCGACTCCATTCTCGGATGCCTGTTGAGGCTCTACTGTAGGGCCGTGGTGGGGCTGCTCCATTTGGCGAGAGTGGTGATCCCGTTCCATTGCTTCTGTATTACGATAATCAGTAAAGCTCTTACAGTGAAGAAGTCAGAATTACCTTGCATGAGTGACACACCGGCATCCCGATCATCTCTAGGATTGCTGGCTTGTCTCGTGGGCTCCTCATGAAAGAACTGCTGCTTCTCCTCGGGAGAGTGACGAGACTCGATTCTAGGCTCGGGCTCTTGAACAGGTTCGGGCGTCTTCTCAACGGATTCGTCCACCTTCTTGGTGGAGTCCGCTCCAACGGCAGCAGCCTTCATTCTTTCCTTCCATTTCTGGAAGTCCTCCATGGAGTGGGCAGCTTTGTTGTCACCAGATTTTCCATCGCCCTCAGTCATCCACTCAGGGTCCTTCTCTGCTCTTCCCGCGTTGCTTCCGAACCTGTTGTGCTCACGGTGGTTATCTCTAGCTCTTTCTCCACGATGGTCATCTCTTCTCTCTCCACGGTGATCATCCAAGAGCCAGCTAGATTCGTCCCGCTTGCCCCGTCCACGCTCACTACGCTCACTACGCTCGCCGTTACGTTCACGCTCTTTTCCAAAGTTTTCGTACTTGGCAGGACGGTCCCAAGGCGTGGTCTTCTTTTCTCCATCACCACGTTGCTCCTTGCGAGTGAAGCGTTCGCGTTGCTCAGCTCCGTCCTCAGCACCGAAGCTCTTGCGGGGTGGGCGAGACACATTGGTCCATCCGCTTCCTCCATCGCCGTCCTCCCGGCGTTTGTTGAAACCACCTCTCAGATCACTAAAGTCACGGGTAGTAGTATCCCTCTCCTTGTCTTCGCCGCGACCGAAGCCACCGAAGCTTTTGAATCTCTGGAATGCTGGTGGAGCATCTGTTCGGTCGTCGTCGAAAACGGCCGATGTAATGCTAGCATTTCGTGCAGATTCGTGTTCAAATTTACCGGTGATATTGCGAGCCGAAGAGGAGGCAAATGACATCTTTGGGGGACCAAGGACAATGTTTTCTGGGACTACAAATCATTAGAACCGAGCTTATCATGGAGCAGTATAGTAATAGAAGAACATACTTGACGATCTGGACATACGGGATTCATTGAAGATGGAGGGACGGCGGTGGATAGGTCCCGTGCTATTACTAGGATGACAGTCAGTAGGTAAACGGCACACTCCCGGGGCTAACTGCACGTACCCACGGTCTACCTCATCAGCTCCATTGGCGTTGAAGTTACCCATGATATCACCATCTGTCCTTGCTCTGGTAGCAGCGGGACGTGTTGGGGCCGGTCTAGAACGGTAATCAGCATGTGGAGTAGTAATTGTATGCAGCGTGGGGTAGGCACCCCATCCATTCTTCAATGGGCGGCAGTCCAGCAGGCTTCTTGACTAGAGGTGACTTCGCAAGGCGGAGCAATTCTTCGGGCTCGTATCGTCGTGGAGGAGGAGTTGCCATGGCACCTTAGAGCCTCTGAAGGTGACCGGGCGCTGAAAAGAGGTAAAGTCGAGGTTGTTGTTGGTTGGTGAGAGATGCTGTACAGTTGGTATGCGACGGTGAAGGATCAGGTAGCAACGGTAGAAGCACCACGGAACTCTCCCGGGCGTTTAAAAGAAGATTAGACTTGGGTACAGGTTTTGTAATCGAATCGAATAAAGCAGAGCTAGGTTATTTGGATAGTATCAGAACGATGAGTAGGCGTGCTGTCTTTGGTTGTTGGGCTCTGTGTTGGATGGTAGCAGGAGTGATTGTGATGATAGGAAGTGGATGTGGGTGGCAGTGGGTGGGTGAGAACGGTGGATGTGGTGGTGTCGGCGGTGGATGTGGTGGATGTGTGGATGGATGTAGATTATCTATGTGTCGTGCTTGACGACGGGCTGGGCTGGGATCATCACTAGACTGTAGAGAGTCTGCTTGCTTTACACGATGCTAGAGGGTGAGCCTGCGACTCTGCCTTCGGTGCTTATAGAACGCATGTTCTCGAGTCTCTCCACCTTGAACTCAAGCCTCTAAAGCCCGAACTACACCGCCAAAACTAAGAGATCTCCACTATCTACCCTGACCATCTGCCAAACCTCCAGTGCTCGCACACGTTTCGCAGCTAGCGCATGCGTGAACAAACTCGAAACTCGAACCTCGCCAGTGGGCCGGCCGGGTAAAAAGGGTGAAGCTGTAGGCTTTGGAGCGGGCAAAGCAGCAGCATAACCATACAACCATAGATAAACTGCAGCAAAGCGTCGATGCGGCAAAGCACAGCCATGCAGAGGCAGAAATCAAAGGAGGGGGAGTATAGTTCGTATTACAGAGCGGGTAACAGGATTTTCTGAATCCCAATCAATTCAGCAAAAGTGGTCTAGGAATAATCCTGGAGGTCTAGAGGTGTGTGTCGTTTGCCACCCCGGCTTATCGATGATACCGAGCATGTTCGAGCTATGTATGTCCCGAGCAAAATTTCTGTGAATTGTTTTGAATTTTGCACAAGATCAACAAATTCGAATTACTGACACAAACTTTGAGGTCTTCCCGAAAAGGGGGTCCTGGCCTACTCTTCGATCTGCTACTCTCTGTTGTCATCTGATTTCTGGTTAGTTCCATCAAAAGCGCGCGCATCTGACCAGACGTACATAGAAGAAGGGTTAGATGTTGTGGATGCAAGGGTTTATTTTTGAAGGAAAGTTATCACGAAATTTCTGCGGAAAAGTGGTGGTATATGGTATGTACGAGCTTACGTGGGCGTTTTGCCAAGGGCGAGTGTAGCCCACTGTTTGTCAAGCTCACACCTCACTGGCACGGGACAGAAAAGGAACCATGGTAAAGACAAAATGCCCAAGATAAATAAGATGGGCAGTTTTCTATTGAAGCACAATCTTGACCTCTACCATCCATCCATACTCTATGCAAACAAAAGCCACAACATGGTATATTAAACCCCTAATTCCCTCGTAAATTCAACCTCAAATCCACAACGCTCTACCTTAAACCCTAACAATAGCACTAGCCTCAAGTTCTTCCGACATAATACTCCAGATGTCTAATCTAACCAGCCATGCCTTCCAGCCACCCGTCTTCATCTCCTCGACAAACTGCTCTTCCATCCACCATCTTGCCACTCCCTTCTTCTCCTCGTTGGACTTCCAAGAGAAATTACCTATAACATAGACCCCCTTCTCTGCACCTCCTTTCCTAAAATCGTCATAGAAACTTGTACACTCCTCCCTGGACTGTGCAAAGACCAAAGCCAAGACACGGGTGTTGGGACCAACGCTCTCATCCGTAATATCAAAGTTAAGGGAGTATTCGAACAGCTGCTGCCGAGATGACAGAGGAGTTGTGAGAGCGAAAGGCAAGAGCGGGAGGTAACGAATCAACAAAGACCTAAGATCAGGGACAAAGGCAGAAACATTGAAAGTCTCCTGTTCCCACTTGCCCGCGGGGGGATGCCGTGACATGTACCTAACATCCCTCACCTCTAGGGGAGAGTAGTCTATCGGACGTGCAGAAGTCGTTCCAGAACCTGTCAACATCTGGTCGAGGATGGCACCGATCCAGTGGCCGGGTATCTGACGTTGCTTGACCAAATACACTGAAAACCTTATGAAGGACGACAATGTAAGGGGCTGGTTCACCCACATGACGGGGTCAAGAGCTCCAGTTTGACGTGTTGTGATGAGGACACGGTCTGGGTTCTTCGGAGGAGATGAGAATTTGAAGAAGAGGTGAGTAAGCCAACGGGTAAAGGCTCCTTTGGTTGGAAGTGCAGTAGATGTTGGTGAGGAGAAAATCCATCGGTTAGGCTCCATCAAAAGTTGGTGCTCCTTTCCATTGGCCCAGGAGGTGTCGCCATCATCCTCAGCTTGCTGTGGCGTTAGGGTTCGCGAGATACCGAGCATGTCCTTGGCAACGTCGAGTGAGGGTAAAAGTGCATATTCTGCCAGGGTCTGAGGGAAGAGTCCATGGAAATCTGTCGCACAAACAATAGTGTTGGTTTGAACAAAGCTATTTCCACTGCTTACGGTAATGGGTTTTAGGATGTTGACACAGTGAATAGCTGTAGAAAGATAACCACCGGTGTAATCACTAATTTGTTAGCTGGGTATTACGACGAAAGATACAATACTTACGGAATATTGCCTAGATAAATGGTATCGTAGGTTTTGGGAAGATCATTATGGTCTCCAAAGCCTAAATGGATGCAGTCCATCTGGTGAAAGACATCGTCAATGCCGCAGTACACCGTAATTTCGAGATTTGGAATTCGGTAGAACGCCTCCATAAGAGAATGGAAGAAGGGCATCAGCAATTGAATAATGTCAGGCTTCTTCATTTCAGCGACAGGCTGAGTTCCATAAGAAGTCATGTATGCCCACATCTTCCATGCGGTCTCTGTAGGATCACTTCCGACCCTCCTTCTCCCCCTATTACTGGGTTAACAAAATCCACAATTAAAGAACAGGCTGTCTAAGTACCATCTCTTGTACCACTCCAATTCTTGGTAACATGTCGGGTTGATTTTCCACTCCTTTCTGGCGTAGTCTCGGATTGCCTCCTTCGTCTCCCTGCTGGGTGACTTGTTCTTCGCGATGAGCTCTACAAGTTCGGGCTCAAGGTCCTGTAAGATTTGGGTAGGCGGGTACACGACGGCACTTGTCACAAGCTGCTCCCATTCGGGGCGAAGTTCAAATTCGTAATGTCGGCAAAAGTTGTTTACCCAGGTGTCGGAGTCGGGAGTGTTCATGCCGTATTGATGCTTTTGGGCGTATTCGACATCGAATGCCTCCGACAGCTCATCCGAAAGCCAGTACCTACAAACATCCTTGACTGCAGATAATGTCGCTTTATTGCATCGTAACCAATGAAGGTCGAAGTTGTCCTTATCGCAATCGATGATAGACTGAATTGTATCGCGGAGAATCTGAGATGAGTATGCAGGCATGATCTCGCACACCCATGTGTAAACGACGGTCGCAAGTATCTTAATCTTCTCATTCTCGTCTTTCGCTTCGTTTAGTTGGTGCAACAAACGGAACACAATAATCTGCTGTGCAATTGTGTGTGGCTTCTGATCTTGTAACACAATCGAGAATTTGTCGACAGTATTGACGCGCGCATGTCTCCACTCCTTGTAGTAGGCGTATATATGATGAATTTGTTGATAAAAGTGTCGACTGTCGCCCGTACCTCCGTAGAAGAATGCTAAGTCCAGGGGCCTGTGTCCGTGTACTCTACGTTGCAATAGCTCATCGTCGTTGAGTGCTGCCAACGCTTCGTCGTGTCCGGTGGGAAAGTACTGTTGTAGGCCATATCTGTATAACCGATTAATGCGTCGAAACTGTGAAATATCGCTGTATCTGAACTTACAGGGTTGGTCGATATAAAGGTAGCTGCGAAAGGTCGGCGAGGGCGTTCTTTCTGACCTCCTCCGTGTTTAGATCAGGGTGATTCTGCACGTAGCTGTCGATAGCCAACCTCTCCCTTTCTGCCTCTGGTGAATCTAAACCTTCCAAAGCTTGCTTGGCCTCCGTAAATTCCTTCAGATAGAAGAAGCTCTTTGCCCGTCGTAGCTTCAATACCTGAATCTTCTCCTCATCATCCTCTATCGCCAACGCATCTATTATTGTTGCCAGACATCCTTTGTAGTCACCGAGCTCAAACTTGGCACTGGATAGCGAACGGTACGGTGCGGGGTCCTTGGGGTCGAGATGGATAGCTTGCGTGTACTTCGTGATAGCTGTTTCACTGCTGTTAGTATCGACACAACGAGCTACAATGTCGATGAACACACCTTGCTTAAGCTTCCCACTGTGATACAAGGCATTGCCTTCCTCACGGCGCTGTGTGCTGGTGGCTGTTGATGAGGAGTATGATGGACCCATGATAAGGTTGTGTGGTGTTGTGAGGGGACAACGCGTGTGTTGCACATGCTCAGGTGGTGACTTGACGTCATTTCTAGTTGGCTGCTCGGCGAGATGCTGATGAAATAAATCGATGCTTCATTTGAAATGGTTTTCCACTAGAGCAAAGATAAACTATAATGTTGAGGCAATTGATTTACTCTAATACTCCATTGCGGATCATAGGGTGTGGTGGGGTCATTGATTGGATGAACGAGTAGGGCTAGACCTATTCTGAGCATGAAGACGGGAAGTGATTGTTTGACAGATTTGGGAATAACATTGGGAAAGGTATCGCGTGTCCTCAGTTACAAAGTAGATCTATTTTATTCAGATTTGGGTTGAATATGTACTCAGCTACGCTACCTATGCTACCTAGTTTCTCAGATCCCCTATTCCAGATGCCTCCTTTTCACCTTCAAGCTCATATCGCAACATGGTATCGGTACCTCTACAAAACCAGGAAACAAATCACGTATCTGATAGACCCAATCAAAATCCTCCAATCCATCCTAGGATGGCTACCTATCATTGATCATAACTATGGTATCCTCAAATTCCTTCATATACTTCATAACATCGTATCCATAAGTCGTTTCCCATTCCTCCCACCAATCCTGTGTTCCTCCGACAATTACCTTTTGACTTTATTCCATCCCATATCCTACCCATATCCTACCCATATCCTACCCATATCCTACCCATATCCTACCCATATCCTACCCATATCCTACCCATATCCTACCCATATCCTACCCATATCCTACCCATATCCTACCCATATCCTACCCATATCCTACCCATATCCTACCCATATCCTACCCATATCCTAACCGTATCCTAACCATTCCCTAACCATTTCCTAACCATATCCTAACCATATCCTAACTATTTCCTAGCCATCTTCTGACTAACTCTTTTCCATCACAGTAATGCCCTATCTCCCAGCATTGGAGCTCCTCACGCTGCCATCACTGCTCAAGCTCCCCACGCTTGCAGCACGATAGCCGCGGGGAGCCTTTGAAGAAGACGGCATTAGGGCCGGTGCACCACCACCATAAGTACCTCCAGCACCACCTCCATTACGTTCAACAGGGCGTGCATTACCCCAGAAGGTTTGCTCCGGAGATATTGTATGTTTGTAGACCTTATTACCTTTAGCCATTCCGAGTTGTGATTGATCAATAGTGCTGTCGTCGTCATCGCTAGATTCTGTATCTGAATCTGTATCTGTATCAGACTCGGATTCGGATGGGACAGCTTGACTATTATTTCGATTATGTGCTCGGTGATATCGTGTGTTTGCATGATCATCACCTGGTCTATAACTAGGTTCTCTCGCTGGCGCTTTTCCGGCTCTTGTGGATGCTCTTTCTGGACGTTGGACTCGTTGACCTCGGGTTTGGGTTCGGGTAGGTTGTGATCGAGACCCTCGTGGTCGATGCAAGGGCGGTGGCTGAATATTACTGTGGGACATGCCTGTCAATGGCGGGGCAGGTCTTTGAGTATCCACAAAAGCAGTAGAGATTTCGGTTTCAGTTTCCTCGTTTCGGTATTGTTGGGCATCATATGGCCGGTAGTTTTGTTTCCGCATCTCAATTGGACTTTGCTCTTCTTGATGTTGCTTTCCTCGCTCTCGATCTCTTTTTTCTCTACGGCGGCGTCTGGATCGTTCTCGTCGTAAGGATCGCTCTCGTTGAACAACGGTGTCGTTTTCAGATCGGTCTCCTCCACGGATTTTACCCCACACACTGTCCTTCACATCGCGGTATGCAGCCGATATAAGACTTGGTTGTTTGGGTGGTGGTGGTAGATGTGCGTTCCATGGTTTCTCGCCGGCAACATAACTCTTCTGGTAGGTAGTATCAAGCTCACCCAAGACGACGGATCTGCCAACACTACTGCCAGAACCTCCTCGTCTCGCGGTACCATCGCTGAAGACCGTAATAGCATCATCGGGTCGATCCTGGGGTCGACGTAGAACTGAAGCTTTGTAGTCCGCCCAATCGTACTTTCTCCAAATGAATCCAGAGCGACGGATAAAAAGCCACCAAACGAGAAGACCAAGAGAAGCTCCGATTAAACAAAAGACAACCAGAACCCCTCCATTCATTTTTCCAGGCCTTGTATAATTTCCCTCGCTAGGTCTGCGGGGTTCCAGAGACCGGCGGAGAAGGGAACCGAGCGCTGCAGTTGCATCACTTGCTCTTTTCGAGATCGTATGCGGGCCAGCGCCAAAGGCGTTCGTCGGGATTGGCGCCATGATCCCAGATAGCGGACGAAACTATCTGGATATGGGCGGTTTGTTGATGACTTTTAAATGATCGTGTAAAAGAAGGTTCGGTTTAGCGGGATGTTTCGCGGTATCGAAACGCGGTGATGTGTAAAAGAGCTGGTGGGGGAAATTTCGCGCGAAGTGATAATTCACAAGCTCGGCGGTACTCTGGAATTGGGAGGTTGGGGACTGCGGCCGATGCGATGATCAGCGCGTGTGTTGGCTGTGGGCCTTGTTGCCCATGTTGCCGTGGTTACAGCTTGAGCTTCAACCCCGCTGGTACAAATAAGGTGGCTGGTTATTTACCCGGACCAGTCGTGATATGAATTGAGTGCTATATTTAGCTGTAGCTCTGGGTGATATACGGACTATGTAAGTTGAAGCTTAAGACATTTGCTCTTTCTGTTTGAATGTCCTCGTCACGAGTTTGGGCTGACAGTTAGCCGTTCCATAATCGCTATCATAAAGCATCAGTTACCGTCGCTTAACACTAGCGCAAGTGTTGTGGTCATGTACCACCAAACGCCAACATGTACATCGTCACCGGCCCTGTGGCCTAATGGTAAGGCGTTGGTTTTCGGTTTCTAAACCACCAAAGATTGTGCGTTCGAGTCGCATCGGGGTCGATAATATCTTTTTGATGCTTTTCTTTTTGTGTTGTGTTGGCGAAATCATCTTCTTTGGCCCAATATATGACTTTCTTGATGGAAGTATCGAGGCTATTACATCAGGGGTTTCCTTTGAAATGTCCATCTCAGTATTTATGCAGAATTACTCCATAATTCGTCAATGTGTTTATGTATTTATGCGTTTATATGCTCTCCCATTAGCCACCATATCATCGTTTGCATACTATCAATGTTAAACTCTTTCCCTCAATTCCCGTAACGTTTTTCGTTATCTTATCAAGCATGATCCCAAACTTCATCAAACAAGTAAACAAGATATTTTTTCAGTCCCATTCTTCTCTTTTTCATGCCCCACGCCTTCCCGTACAAGTCCATCCCATCATTTCCGCAGCACATACAGTGGCCTCTTCCTCCCCTCTTCTAGTTTAACCACTACCTCAAACCCAGTCTCCTTCAGTAACTCCAGGAAGTTCTCCGGTCGTATCTGAACCGCATCCTTCATTTTCTTATGATTTGGATTTTTCTTCACCGCAGTTCCGTAGCTTTTCCAATCTTGTGGTTCGAAAACAAAGTAGCCACCGGGCGATAAAGCTTCGTAGGTTTTAAGAAATACATTTTTCAGGCCTATGGAAACGAAGTCAGTACGCATCAAATAAGCAGGATAAGGTAGCAAGTTAGTAGGAGATGGAAGGGAAGTACTACCTTCATCACCACGCTCTAAGTGTAACCATTTCACCACACTTAACATTAATATCGTATCCCATTGCGCTAGCTCCGTTTTCCAATCATGATAATCCGCACTATAGAACTTGACATTGTGTGGAAAGCTTCCATGTCCGATACTTGCTTCATGTTCTCCATCCGCAGTGGTATCCATAGCTTCCCCATCATCACCATAATCCAGCACCTCTGCTTCATCTGCAGGATATGGAATATGCCCTTCCTTTTCCAGAATGCTGGCTGGGAAATAATCAATCTCTCCGTTTGGTCCTAACCTACTCCATCGAAATGACAGATGACTCTTTGCCTTCGAAACCAGTAGTGGGTCTTTATCGATTCCTTGAACTAAGGTTGGGGTGAAGTGTAGTGCTATTGAGATCTGGGTGTTAGTCTTATGTTCAGTATAGTATTGGCGTTCCAAGCGAGGTTCTATCGCTAGGAAATAACCCCCGAGAGTGGGCTTTGTGGAAAACATGCAAGGGACCCCACCGATATCTACAGCTACCCGCCCATCGTTGCAACCGATGTCGAGAACACGTTTGTGATCGAATAAGTCTGGGAGTTGCTCGCTGACTGCTAGTAATCGTGGATCTAGGATATGGGAGGCAGTACTTTTGCCAGATGTAGTACGGGAAGCGCCTTGGTATCCTACGAAGACTCTGTTAGTAGTGCATCATCTAATTTCGTTTGTCGGTTTCTAGAAGGAAGCTGGAAGGGTAGAAGTTCCAATCGAGGTGAATCGAGAGGAGCTGATAGGAAAGGAAGTTGAAGATATTTGGATTAACGTTGACGTACCCGAGTAGTTGCCGTAGGATGCTGAAGCTGGCATTGTAGGTTATCGGACTTGGGTTTCAGAGACGGCGCGCGGCGTGGGGCGGGGATCACGACGCGGGGCAGAGCAGTAGGGCTGCAGGGGTGAGCTGTTGAGCTTGAGTTGCGGATGTTGCCGCGTTCACACGACAGCGACGCGCCGCTGTAATTGGAGAGCGAGTGAGTGTTCATGCGATGGCATTCAGTTCATAACCTGCGATTTGAAAGAGTTCCTAAAAATCATACTTCTACACTTTTTCGATTGAGGGTTTTCAGCAGAACCTGGTTGAGAACTATCACCATATTTTACAAAGTAGACAGAGGAAATACTCTATCCTCCTCGTCTACTTCATCGGCACGAGTACTTTCTATACATACGGCAAAGCTCTCTACACAGGCGATGAAAGACATAGATAGCAAGGTAACAGATACATAACTGAGAAAGAGCACGGAAAAGAGCATAAATGTATCCAGCAGCGTAACAATGCTGACTTGCGTACATACAGCAACAGAATTAGCATTCTCTTCACCCTCGCTAAAGAACCCAGTAATGATTAAACCCCAGTGTGACGAGGGCCAGCTAACAAGCGAGCGAGAAACACATCGGTATATGTAGCTTCAAACATCCACAAATAACCCAACGAATCAGGAGTATATGACCCCAATATCAAGTATCAAAAGTGAAAGTAAGAGACCACAGCAAAGATAACTTCAGCACCAGGCCATGACATATATCAGGATACGAAGCATCATAGAGGGGCGTTGTCAAAAAGAGCAAAATATTGTATACAAATTCTGCTCCTTGGCTATTCATTCTCTATTGGTTTTCTCAGACGACAAACTTAGCGTGTGCTCGTTTCCATATTGTGCGTAACGTTGCTCCATGCACTCCATGCCATCAAAGTACCTTTCCGACCTCTTCTCCTCCTTTACTTCCACTTCCACAACCTCAGCCACAGCCACATTTTCTTGACAGCTTACGCCCCGCCTCCCTGTTACTTCTTTGAGAAGTCATTTCTTTATGTAGCGCTGTTAAGTCATCCTGTGGCAGGTGATAACCCTAACGTCAGGCGATCTCTACGCAGTTGCGCATGTCGACAAGCACTGCGCATGCATCAATCATGAATTAATGATTACTAACCCAACGACGCCATGTGAGGACTTCACGGGATCCCTTGGTATGAATAAAATGATACTTTTGTAAGCGCTAATTATTACTGATACGCATCAAAAGGGATCCAAGAATAAATAACATTAGGCTTCCAAAGCTACCACTTTGCAACCCGTACAACCATTTGGAACGTATTCGCATTACTTGTATCCCACCACCCACCCACACTCTCCCTACCACAGCAGTTTGAAGCAGTCCGGAAAACCCCCCATTAATCCAAAAATGATAGGTGAGTCTTGAGATCAAATCATCGCCCTGTCCAGCTTCCTACACTTCTAATACATTCCACGTTTCGTCTACATACGTGCTGCAACATATGCCGCAGCCGCCGGACCATCATTCTCATACTATCCAGTCAATTAGCCACCGTATTGCTAGAAGAATGTTTCTCGGAATTATTTTCAGCCACTTACAGTCGAATGCTCCGGCGTGGGAATCGGTAATCCATCGCAGATAAGATCTCCCTCATGACAAAAAGTCTTGACATTATTATTCAAAGTTCCCGGGAAATCATCACCTATTTTTCATCAGTTTTTTCATTCCCAACAACCAATCCACACTTTTTTTCGGATTACCTACCATTGAATGGATCACCAAATAACACAATAGCACCAATAAACTTGTACAGTTTCGGGTCAATCTTAGAAGCTGCTTTATGCGTAACCTGTGCTCCCTGAGAGAATCCACTCAACACAATCTTGCTTTGAGGACACTGGCGGACAGCTCTATCAACACTTTTGGCCATGTCTTGTGCCCCCTCTTCACTACCGCCTGCAAGGTAGCCCCAGATATCGGCTTTGTAGTTGTTGACACCCTGAATCACCACCTTTCCAGGACGAAGCTTTAAAAGGGCGTCGAAAAACGAGGGGCCGACATCATCACCGACATTACCTGATGATATAGTCAGCTTGACAGAGCTCTTGATTTAAAAGTGGGGGATTAGAAGAGGTGATATACATACCAGGCTCTGTGGTTCCTCTAGCAAAGATGACGATGATTGGAGCGCATTTTCCGTCCAGTAGTTCGTTACGGGTCATTATAACATTCGAGTCAGGAGGATTGCTGGGATTTGGTTTCAGGATATCTCCAAAGGCTGCTACGTCGTCTGTTTCCGCAACTGCTGCTGCTTTGGATACTCCAGGAGCATCTACAGGTGCGGATAAAGCTGCGTCTGTCCTGTTGCGGTGGTGTTCATCGTGGATTTGCTTGAACCTATTTTCGAGGGCGATAGCGGGGGAAAGATTTGCGGCAGAGGCCAAAGCTGGAAGCAAGAGACAGAGGAGGTTGATTGCTAGCATGTTGAAGATGGAAGTAGAGATCTCGAACCTAAACCTAGAGAGCTAGCTATGGGTACTTATGGTGCTTCCATGTGCGGGTATTTATGTTCCCCTTGTGTTCTACATACATTCCCTGGGAATATATTAGCCTCGTGGGCAGGCGTTAGATTCTTTTTTGGAAATTGGTGGTGGGGAAAAGGACCGAGATGCGATACACAAGCTCTAAGCCGCTTTGTACCTGCTGATCCCAAGGCCTGTCATGGCAGTCATGGCAACACGGCAGGTGCTTTGTTTTCATGCTGTTGTCGGATTGGAAACATGGGGAACACCTTTTTATCGGTATGTGTATCTTTTTGGGTTTGCATATTTGTGACAAAGAACATCCCTGATCTATGATAGATATCTTCAGGGTATACATATGTAGTTTAGGAGTGCATATCTTTCAAGCGACGTTATACAGCGGCCAATCATGGAGGATACAAGTGTACCGTGGAAAGCGGGAGCAAGGATTATCGTAACTCGTCGGACCCTAGATACGGATCCGAAATTGTGGGGATGGAAGCGCCGGCTGATTTTTAAGTCATCACGAAACTCCAAATGGATAAAAAAACATAGGAGAATTTATCCGTTCTGGGTTTCGGTGCAACAGCTACAGCAACAGCAACAGCTTGGACCGTGAAACCTCGCCGCCTGGGTAGCATATAAGTGAGCCTGTGCGATGATCAGTGCACTGCCAGAATCCGAATCCGAAATCCGCGAAGCTGAAGCTGAAGCTGAGGCAAAGAGTTATGGTATGGTATGGTACAATATATTCAACGTTTTACAGAAGCCGAATTAACGAAGTCTGTGTGTGACGCGATGAACAGTCGACTAAAGAATTTACATACATACAAGCTAGTTTTAGAACTGGAGCCAGCCGAGTGGCGCCAAAGTAGGTTGTTTCCACAGTTCCTAATCCTTGTATGTCGCAAGTCAAAAACGCAACCGCGGGTTCTGTTTGGCTACGGAAACTACCACGAGACGCTAAAGTGTTGAATTAAGGAACCATCTCGGAACCAAACAAAAGACGACTTTTGATAAAGTTCTGACAAAGACTGAAACCTGAGACTGTAGTTGTAGTTGTATTTGATAGCGTCTATGGTATGTATGGTATGTACATATCATATCATATCAACCATCAAAGCCGTATGTACTAGCTTGACGGATTCTGATAAGGTATAACCCAATGCAAAGCACAGTACAGTACAGTAAGGCATGAAACATACACACATACGGCAACGAGTACGGAGCAACGAGTACGGAGGCAATTTTATTAACCATGATGATACATACCCTGTAGTGATCTACAAGTCCAGATTCGCTTAAGACCCCGATACAAATGTTAACCATTACCCTATCAGCTTCGATATCTATACATCCCGATTTCCCAAGCCTTCTGAATCGTGGCGATTATGAGGGTGATTAAACTTTAGTGAAACGTATGAGATAAGATGAGATGGGATGTGAATTTTTCACGATGAAGATTTTTTTTTGTGTTTCTTTCATCGGTACTAACTTAAAGGCGATATCTTGTACCACAAGACGCCCCAAACTTCTAAAGGGCCAGGGTTACATACCGCCACCGCCGCTGAGTACTACATACATACATACATCATACGTAAAACCATCCGTGGTCTATGGATATCAGACTATCATTTCAGGCTCTCTACAAGGCACCCAAGGCACCCCAAAGAAAGAAAATAACTTCCATCCCAAGAACCCAGGCCAAAAACAAAAGCATCATACCCCAAGAGCTGGCACCAACATATCGATACCACTCATTCCTGCCCGACATTCCGAACCATAATGAGATAAGGTGCAAATCTGAATCTCCAAATCTCCAAATCCCAAAATCTTCAAATCTCTATGACCACGGTCTACAGTCTACCAAACCTCAAGCCTCAAGCCTCAAGCCTCAAGCTAACAAGATCCATATCCTTCCATCACCCGTTTATATGTATTCACCCAATTTTCCAATCGATAACTTCGTAAAAGTTTACATATTCGTGCCTACACGTGACATGCTATCCTGTGCACACACGCATACCTCCAGTCTCCAGTCTCCAATCTCCAGTCTCCAATCTCCAGCATCAGCATCCAGCATCCAGAACCAAGCATCAGCATCAGCATCAAGCATCAAGCTACAAACCAATAAACAATACCCCACACCCGAGGCCGAGGCCGAGGGTATAATAAAGTTTTCCGTCACCGTGTACGTAAGCAGTATATGCAAGTGTATGTTGATGACTGGTGATACGAAGTCACGAAGTCATGAGCTGGTGGGTTCTTTTGTTTAGCTTGGCTTGGCTTGGCTTGGCTTGGGCTGGCTTGGCTTCGTATGTATGCTGTATGTTGAGCATCGTAAGAAAATAGTTGTGAGAGTTGTAAGAGTCGTACTAGGTAACCGGGTAAGCCGAGTACGACTTCGGACTGAGTTCGTATTATCGTATCAGGCATACCATACATGATTATGGTTCATGGTTTATGGTTCATGGATATCTGTAATCTGTAATCTGTAAGCTGTAATCTTTAGCTAGCGGTGTTTTTCGGAGTGTTGCCGAATTGAAGCGAAGTGATGAAGCGAGGTGATGAAGCGAGGCGAAGCGAAGCAACGCAGCGAAGCAACAAAGCGAAGCAACGAAGCGAAGCAACGAAGCGAAGCGAAGCAAAGATGAGATAAACCAACTACATATCACAAAAACTGTAGCTAGAACTGTAGCTACACAGAACAGGAACTACAGCCTGCATACCACTGGATAAAACCTTCAATAATTCCAGACAAGATACAAGTAGATCTAGGGGCTATCCAGTAGAATACTAGAAAATAATATGTGCAGTATAGACAAATTCGAATATGCTATCCGTGAACCCTGTGAACCCTGTGATACTGTTCGGGTGGCCGCGGAGGAGGGGGAGAAGTGGGATGGGAGCGAGGGGGGGTGGGATATTGGATGATATGTAGTCAATTATTTACAATTATCTAAGCCGCAGTAATGTAGCCGCAGCAATGTCGATACCCGTGACCCGTAACTCGTCCCTTGTACTTAGCACTTAGCACTTAGCACTTACGTAAAGCCTACATACAACCCGCATATAACCCGTATACACCAATAACCGTAACCGTAACAGTAACCGTAACAGTAACCGTAACAGTAAGTGCGCATTTGAATCTCCGCGCGCATTTCACAATCATGCGCATTTCACCACCGTGCGCATTTGAATCTCCGTGCGCATTTCATCACCGTGTCAAGAGAAGGGAAGGAAAGGCAAGTCATGGTAGAGCGAGGCTAGGAAATTCGTGTAAGGCTAGGAAATTCGGGCATGACAAGGTAAGTCATGGTAAGGCAAAGAAATGCAAGGCAAAGTGTATCCATCATTCCCAAATCTTCAACCCCAAGGGCACAAAATTATTAAGTGTATATACATATACATATACGGAATGGAAATTCTAGAATTAAGGTTATATACCCCCCTCCCCCCCTCTGACCATCAGTCTTGATTGATACCACTTCCATAATCCAGAATCCAGAATCCAGCGACTAGGAAGATATAATCAGTATTGAATCCTTTAATGTTTTCTTCTGTAGTATTATAAGGTGACAAGAAAGTAGAAAGTAACCACCGTCTTTGAGCCAATATGTTACATGCCGATATCTAGTGATGAAATATCTACAGCGGGCTATGAATATCTGTATATAGATTACGATAGATATCATTGCACACAATATCATCCTTTTTTTTTTTATTTCATCAGCTTATCCAATAACAATTCACGAGTCACGAGCCACAAGTCACGAGTCGAGACCATAGTATCTATCAACAGTCTTGATTTTTTTTTCAATACCCATAACCATCTTTCTAGTTCCTAGTTTCTAGTTTCTACAGTATAAAGACTGGAGACTGGAGATCGGAGATAGGAGATTGAAGATTGGAGCTGGAGCTGGTATCGATAGGGGTTAACCGTTATGTAGATTATCCCGCTTCTTTGGATTCATGGATTATTCGATATCGCGATACTATACATTCCTTCCATTTTTTTATCCCTTCTTTTGGAATATTATAATTCAACTGTTTCGGTGTTCCATAATTCTGCAGTTCTGTAGTTCTGCAATTCTCAACTCTGCAATTCTGCAGTTCCCAATTCCGCGATTCTTTCATCCCTCATTCCTCGTCCCTTCATTCCAGCATCCCATTCCAAACCCCTTACCCATTACCCCATACCCAACCCCCATTACCCCACTTCAAAACCAAAGAAATTAAAAACCAAACAAAAAAACAAAAAAACCAAAACCATAAATATCAACTATGATCCGCGAATATATAAACCATATAGAACATATAAAACAGAAAATCAAATCAAATATGACGCCGTAGTAGTTATGCAATCCCCCCCCTCCACCCCCAAAGCCCACCCCCCTCCCTTCCCCTTCCCCTTGCTTGAAGTATTCCCCTTTTCCTTTTCCTCTCTGTTTTGGAGATATCTGATATCTCCATCGTCCCATCGTCCCATCGTTTCATCAGGTCCCCAAACCCTCCGCTCCCCAGCTTACCAGCTTGCCAGCTTGCCATTCGGTCCGCCCTGGCCCCCCCTCCTCCCCGCTCCATTACCACACATAATCCACTACCTCCCCCTCTTAATCCCCTCCGCAGACCCAGCACTCCACCTATCATGCGCCCCGCCATCTCTACTAGTCCCATATCTCACATCATAAAACCTCCTTTCATAAAACGGCGAAGTTGGGGTTTCACCCTTATTCCCTGCCAATTCCACGGGATCATACATAGCCGTTGGTAGCTCTGCTCTTTCCTGTATTTCTTCTGTGTTTAGTTGTTGGAGGGTTGGGGGATGGTATATTCCGCGGCTGGTATCGATGGTTGTAATGGTAGCAAGGCCAGATAGGCCGGGGAGACTAGGCAGGCTAGCTACGCCAGATTTACCGCCGCTGGAGGAGGAGGAGGTTAAAGCTGTGGTGCTGTCGATGCTGCCGCTGCTTTTGTATAGTTCTAGATTTGCACCGCCGTGGTAGGAATGGTCTTCGGTGGTGAGACTGTAGTGGCTTTCTGATACTGCTGCTGCTGCTGTTGCTGGTCCGTAATGATTTTCTGTATAGCTATCGTAGCTATCGTAGCCTGTGTACTCCATACCTCTGCCCCCACCTCCACCACCACCACGGCTGGAGTAGGTATCATAACCGTCGTAACCATCCCCTCCATACGCTCCATAATCATTTACATACCGTTCCTCAACGCCTCCATATCTGCTATCACTTCCCAGGGTGCTATAAGGGCTTTGCGCAAACGCATTGCCGGGGAAAGAAGACAACGAAGACGGCGGCGAGGGGGGGATGGGGGAGAGTTTATGAGCCTTCCAAACCGTTTGAGAATGCGGAGATTTCCAGCCCTCCATAGCAACCCCGAGACCAGTTCCCAGGGTAGAAACCGACGCACCAACTCCCGTGATTCCCAGTGGACTTATTCCAGGGCTAGGACCAGGCGGGGTACGACCGGATGGAGGCCAGGCGGGGGAAATCGCAGGAGATGGTGCACCGCGACTTGTTTCCCAGCCGGGACTTGTGGAGGGATGTTGTTGGGCCCAGGCTGGGGAGTGGCTGGGTTTGAGGGAAAGAACACTTTCTGGTCGACCGGCTTTTCTGCGTCGTTCTTGGATCGCTTTTTCTCGAGATCGAAGACGGAGAAGGTACCAGAGTGCTCCGAGGGCTAGTAATGCGGCGAATCCCCCGATTGTGGAGCCGATTATTACGGCGGTGTTGACGTGGTTGGAGGAGGATGGGGTTGGGGTTGGGGAGGGGGCTATGGCGAACCAGCTGGTGGGGTTACGGGTTGTGTTGGAGTCGTTGGTGGAAAGTGTATTGGATGGCAAGGGGGTTTCTGTTTGTGAGGGTGGTATTGATGTTGAGGATGCAGTTGTGGTACTGGAAGATACTGCATCGTTGTCGGGACATATACCGTTGTTGTGGCATGGGTCTGCTATACAACAACCTGCGAATTTCACCGGAGTATGGTCGCAGGTCCAGTATTGTTGTTTTGGGTTATTGGGGCATTTGGGATCTGCTGCTGCTGCTGATGATTCTCGTGGATATAACCTCTGCCATTCCGGGTTCTTTTCGAGGCGGGGATTATTTCGTCGTCTGGTTATTAGGTCTCGTGCGCGGAACGTCATGATGAAAGAACGAACGAACGAAGGACTGCGAGGATGTGGCACAGTCACAAGTTATGGTGGTATGGTATGGTGGGCCTAGCAAGCAAGCCAGCAAGTAAGGTAGACAGACAAAAAAAAAAGAGAGAGGAGTCGCAAATTCTTTCTTTGGATTGGGGAAACGGGGTTTTGTTCGGTGATGGGAGATGGGCGCTTAAAATAGCTTCAGAGCGCTGAACTGAGCTGGGGTACGACATGAACATACATAAAAAACCATACAGGGGGGGTCTGGATGGTTAACCGAATGCTCAACGTGCTTTTGCGAGGCTAAAAGGCGGCGTCGTCGTCGATGTAACAACGGGCTAATGTAAGTTACCAAACCGAGTAGTCGGTGGCTTGATGACGCTGGAGAAAGTTGGGAAATGTGTATCGAGTGGGCGCAAGATTGGGATATCTATGATGGCAAAACATTCTGTAGCGACAAGTACAAGCTGAAGAATATCACCTGTAAACCCATCTATCCCTAAGCAATTTTTTCAAATTTCAGTCCATCCATCCGCTAGGGTGACATAACGGGATACGTAAATCTGCAGGAGTTTGTTGAAATGCGAAGTGCTATGGTGGATGGTGGTCACATATCATGAAAAAAAAATAGGCCTCCAATCGCAACCCGAGTTTCCCGTCGCACCAACGAAACCTGAGAGAAGCTAACCATCCAGGGGTGGATTAATCAAAGGGATTCAAAACATCGACAACGCGCCCTACCTACCTACCTAACCTATGTTTCTCTCCATTTTCCTTATTTTTGTTTTCGAGTCATTTTTTCTTTTCTTTTCTTTTCTTTGCGCTAAATTAAAAAAAATAAATAATGACTCAGGGGCATATATGTAGACCGATATTTTTATCCATCATTATCTTCTCTATATATGTCAGGCGCCATATTCGAATTGACTACGCGGCCCTAGAGACTTTAGGTAGGAATTAAGTAATCTATAGGTTCTCTACAATACCATCTTTACAAATCCCTAACCATCACGAAAGCCTACTTTCCTTGGGTTCAAAACTAAAAGAACACCAAGACATCACCATATCAGAGACCATCAATCAAAAAAATCCTGATAGAAGAAAAAGTGCACATCTATCTCGACAAACGCAGCGAAAACCCAGCGAAACCCAGCAAAAAGAACACATGCCAAGCGAAAAAAAAAAAGATGCCGTGTGAAGAAAATGTGCACCTGCATGTATGTGTGTATGTGTGTATGTATGTACATAGGCTATGTATGTAGACTGTAGCAGCGTTCAGCGTTCAGCGTACATAGTAAACAAACAAGGTAGTAAACATAGTAATGATTTTCAAGAATCCGGTTGGTTAGGCAGTTGGTGATGTAAGTGATGTATGGGTAAACTCAATTCTATGTACAAATTCGTAAAAAAAAAATTACCGCGGATATGGGTGTTGTAGTTTCTTAATTTCTTAGCTCATAGGTATCGTAGTCTCCTTATCTCATAGTCTCATAGGCACAATACAGTATTTCATCTCATCGTCCCGACATCTCGACATAAATCAACCACAAGCCAACCCAAAGCCTAAAGCCCACAGCCCACAGCCCCGTGAAACAGAACTTATATATATACATATTTACAATGACCATACATACATAATCCATTTATCGGGAGCTATGTACGGAGAACTTATGTACAGTAAGTACGATATGTGATAGATACGCCCACCACTCATAGGTAGACGAGACGAGACTATCTGTAGACTGTGGTATGTACAGTTTAAACTTCAGCTGTAGGTAGTTAGGTAGTTAGGTAGCTAGATAGTTAGTTAGTTGGAGCAGTTAGACCAGTTAAACAAATTATCCACATATGTAGAAGCGCAATTCCATTCCCAAGACCCACGATCCAAGGCCCATTCCCATTCCCATTCCCAATCCGAAAAGCAAGCCAAGGCCACAAAAGAAGACAAGAAACAAACCGAAACCAAAACCAAAACATGCCGTATGTACAGTCGTGTATTTAAATCCTACGCCAATATGATTCAAGTAAGGATTAATATTCAGCTACATATAGATTTTTTATTACAGAAACAAGTGAGGTTGGAATAAACTCCTAAGGGAAGTAAGTGATTAGGGCTTTGGGGGCTTTTGGGCTTTGGGCTTTTGGGGAGGGCAGGTGCACGGATCTCTTAATTGTGTAGGTTAGGTACCTATGTATGGATGAACTTATGCACCTACCTATGTATGTATGTATGTATGTACCATGCCAGAGTTATTGATGATGAAGTCCTGCTATAATTTCACTATTCGCGGGTACTTCCCTAGCAAAGCCAACTTGAACTTATTTTAATTCCACCACGCATCAACTGCCATAACAAAAACACGACAAAAAAAACCGATCATGACAAAATAACATATCGCATTAAAAGTAGAGATCTATCTCCTTCGTAACTCTTATACAATCTTTTTAAAAAGGCAGAAAACAACAACAACAAAAAAAATACCCCATAGTTTACAAATCCGGAGGTTCATCCCATGGTAAATCCTAAACCAAACTCCTTTTTTTTTGATCCCTACCTTGCCCTTGTTTCTTGTTTCCTATTGCTTGTTACCTATTCCTTATTCCACACTATTCCATGCTATTTCATGCCATTTCATGACTACCCCCCCCCCCCCCCCTATCCCAAAGGTATCATTTCCATCCTCATTGCTCCCGTGCCTCTCAGCATAGTACAGAGCTGGGAAAGGCACTATTTAATTCCCCATCTCTCCGCCTCTCTATCCCTCTCAGCTCTTCTCTCCAAATCATCCTCATCTTCATATTTATAGCTCAACTTCCTACTACCCCTTTTACCATTCGAATCCTTTTCCTTAGCATCAGCAGGTAATTCCCTAGTTCTCGTAGCATCCTCATCATTATCCTCATTCCTTCTTGAATGGGAATGAGAATGCGAGTGAGAATCCTCCTGATCATCACCACCACCTCTTCGTCTTCGATGTCGTCGGTGTCTGTCCCGGGAAGTATCGCGTCTAGATTTCCTCTTCGATCTCCTATCACGATCGCGATCTCTATCTGCGCGGTCTCCACGGTCCCTAGTATCATCTCTGTCTCTGTCTTCTACTCCACGGTCCACTACTCCACGATCAGTTCTATCGGACCTATCCACACCACGATCCACTCCCCTATCGGTTCTTTCCACCCCCCTATCAACCCCCCTATCAGTCCTATCTACCCCACGATCAGTTTTATCCTCCGCAGGACTCCTACTCCTTTCCCCGCCTCTACTCCGAGACCTAGACCTACTCCGTCTATGTCTCCTACTCTTATGTCTATGTCTCCTATGTCTCCTCTCCCTATCCCTATCCCCCGGTGATACGCTACGTCTCCGATGTCTTCTAGACCTCTTATGTCTTCTTTCCCCACTTCTACTTCTACTCCTGCTATTCACCCGACTCGGTTCCTCCTCTGCATCTCTCGCCCTAGACCCAGAGGTATCCCTACTCCTTTTACCCCTGCCGGTTATAGAAGCCGGGGTATCATCTATCGGAGATCCCACGCGGGTTCCAGCACGAGTACTACGATCCGCAGCATCAGGGAGGGAGGCGACATCATCGTCTCGTAACGGGGTGCGCCCACGTGTAGTAGAAGCAGCTTCAGAGCGAGGTTTGCTACCTCTGCGACGACGGGGGCTACGAGAGCGGCTTCGAGAGCGAGTAGGGGATCGTGAGCGACGAGGGGAAACGGAGCGGCTGTAGCTACGTCTAGACGGGGGAGGAAGGGTAGCGGTAGGTGAGTCACTATGAGGTGGTTAGGTTAGTTAGTTATTATTTGGTATAAATAGACGGGACAAACCTTCGAGACCAACTGGAGCTTCCCCCGCCATGAGCTTGTGCGTTATATCCACCTCTTCCTACTACGCCGGCGCCAAAACCTCCGCGGATACCGCGGTTTGGTTTTCCTTCCCTCATGGCTCTGGGTCCGGTGGGTGCGCCTTCTACTCCCTTTCCTAATGCAGGTATGCCATTCATCATTTGTGGGTTCATCGCCATTCCGTTCATGCCCATTCCGTTTGCCATGCCCATGTTGTTTTGCATATTGTGCATGTTTTGATTAAAACCACCGCCACCACCACCAACACCAACACCGCCCATTCCTCCCATCACGTTCATTCCAGATACTCCCATCCCGTTGTTCATCATGTTGTTGTTCATCATCCCCATGTTATGCATACCATATCCTTGGTTGAAATTATTAAATCCCCCACGGTGATTAAAACCCCCGCGACCAAAACCGCGACCAAATCCACGCTGATTTTGTTGGAAGCCATAGGGTTGATGGAAGTTGTACATATTATTGTAACCCATAGGATCTTCATAACCATAGTTAGAGTAATCCTGTTGGGACATTGGGGCAGTTTGGATAGACTGGATGGGCTGGGCACCCGGGGAGTTCTGGATACCATTGACATTGTTAGTAGAGTCAGTGGCATCGCCATTGATAGAAGGGATTTTTGCGGCTGGACCAGCACTGGTAGTGGGACGAGAAGTTTCGCCGGCAATAGAGCCGGAAACTGAGCGAGCGGGGGGTGCATCCGCGGGGACATTGGCATCACCATTAGTTGCAGGGTCAGCGGGTTTGTTCTCTGCACCATCGGTAGTTTGGTCAACAGCTTCGGTTACTGGGCCAACGACTCTTTCTCCCTCGGTGACCTCATCAGCGCCTGTGCCTGTGACTGTGACTGTGCCTGTTTCTGTGGTTTCGGTTTCGACGGCTTCTCCGTCGGCATTAACGGAAGGAGCTTTTGTGGGGTTATCTTCACCTTGTCCTGCGAACCCGGCTTCTCCATATTGTTGTTGATCAGCTTGATTGTAATGACGGTTACCAACAGGTCCTCTTGCAAAGTTTTGTCGTTGGAAGTTCTGATTTTGATAACCTTGTTGATAACCAGGACCAACAGCATTAGAAGCAGTAGTAGCAGCAGTAGTAGTACTTGTAGCAGCAGCAGCAGAAGAAGCGTTGTTGGTAGCACCGTTGACGCCATGGACACCATTGGCACCGGCACCGCTAACGCCATTGACAGCAGCGCCACCAGTGGAATAATAACCAGCATTACGCATACCCATATTCTGTCCGTTGTGATTGTAAGACGGCATATTATTCTGGTTTCCCCAAGCGTTATTACCCCAATTATTGATTCCAGCGTTATGTGCATTTCCATATCCTCCTTGTACCCCATAATTACCCCCATTCGAGCCTCCGTACATCATTGGGTTCATCATGTTGTAACCTGTTTGTGTGTGGAGGTTGTGATTAGCATCATCTGAACTTGTGATATTGATATCATTACAGATATTATATTGTGAAAGCGTACCCATCATGCCATTTCCATAACTATCCCAGCCTTGTCCTGAATATCCGTTCCACATGTCTTGGCCTTCATACATTCCGGCACCCATGCCCATCCCGGCCCCGGTGGACCCCTCAAACCATTGCCCAGCTTGACTGTAGCCCATGGGCTGTGTAGCGTCTCCGGACCCGGCAGCGGCATCGGGTTTGTCTTGGGGGTCTTTTGCAGTTTCTTCGGAGTTCTGGTTGTATGTAATTAGCCTTTATTTCTGGTACACCGTAGGATGTGAAAACAAACCTCAGAGACATCATTAGCCTCGCCGTCCTTCTGTTCCTCCGGTACTGCGTCTCCCTCGACCTGAGGGGTTTGGTTAGTTACTGTCACCTCCGTAGCCTGTTCCTCAGCCGGAGCTGGAGTTTGTTCCGTCTCCGCAGCTTCAGTCGCCGGAGTAACAGCCGCAGGTTTTGGTGTTGATTGTTGCGGCTGCTGCTGAGCCAATTTCTCTGCCTCCTTCCTCTCTCTATCCAAAGCTAAAGCATGTTTCTTCTCTGCCGTCCGAAGGAACACAGCGACTGTAGTTCGAAGCGCATTATTCGGGATACAGTTTTCGCCGTTGAGAGGGGAATGGTCGCAGACTGGGCAGACTCCGGGGAGGTTGGATTGACCTGATGATTGTCAGTACCGCCAAGGTGTTACTGGTAGAAGGTGCAGACTGACATGTTTCGCAGATGACTTGTTCACAGCATGGAAGCCTTGTCGCACCGCGCGCAAGGTTACTACAAATGCTACAGCGGAGCTTTACGGGGATTTCTGGGAGGGGAAAACTGGTAGGTGTTAGCTGGGAACCGTGGTGGGATGCGAAGCGCGTACTCGACCGTTGCGGCTATCGTTGGTACAGCCATGGCTGTTTGACTGGCGCGAAAAATTTCCTAACAGGCCCAGAAAATTAATGCACTTGGGGGTAATGATCGGCCGTCGAAAAAGAATATGTTGGTCGTAACTGCGTTATCGTATCGAGGATGAGAAGATGATCGCGCGACACTCTTGCAGCGGAGTCGCAGCCGTTGTTCGGTGATGACAGCAGAACTCGTGAGAACGAGAATGATGGCGCGGTTGTTGCGTGGATTGTGCCGGGTAACGGGGGTCCAAATTTAAAGTCGTGATTGGAGCGTTCAACGGGTGCAGGGGTGTCACGAAATGCTGACCGCGTCTGGAAAGTCGCGAAGAAGGTACATTTTAGAGAGCGACTGACATCGCCGTTTTTGTCGAATAAATAAACCCCCGCCGATAGATAACGTGTTACGGTGGTTTTTATCATGTGCAGCGCTGAAACCATCCGCTAGCACAGGCAAAATTATCTTTGAACCTCGCTTGAATGTCTGTGCCCGAAACCCACCACGTCGTCATATCGCCCGCGAAAGGCTAGCACTTCTTTCAGTACTGCGCGCCAATAAAGCATCAATCGCCTTCTAGAACCAGAAACAAAGATCATGCAATTGAAACCTGTTTCTTTTCTAGATATTGCGGTGTTTCTATTGTTTACCGTTTTCTATCTGATTCGCGATTCACGCTGGAAACAGACCATCAGCTGTGGTCTCAGAGCTCTTCCGTTTTTATGTAAGCTTGGATTCAAAGCACTCCCGTATGCCGTCATTCATAATTTTTAGTCTTCACACTGCCCTATGGCCTTATCAATGAACGATATCGAACTCGCACGGAGCACCAGCTGGCCATAACGAGACGGATCTCTTTGTTCCAAGATGTAATGTTACGCTGTATTCGATGGGGATTCATCAATGTTCCATGCGATGGTGAGTAAACATAACCTTTTGTTTGTGTCACTTTGTCTGACGGAATAGTTGGTAAACTATTCTTTATCAAAGGCGTGTCACTACCTTACCTTCGCTTCCGTATGTGGCGTTCGGGATGCCTTCGCCCTGGTAAAGACTGTCCAAAATGGACAGAGATCAAAAAGGTACACACAACAATGCTCCTGTTCGGGACAGTGCTTATTACATATTTCCCAGTCAAAGAAAGGCATGCGGGGACTCTGGATATCCTACGATACCACAATTAGACCCGACTTTATTGTCTACTATGTCCATGGAGGTGGCTTTGCCATGGGCAGTACATATTTCTACCTTGAGTTCTTGATGACATGGTTATCCGTGTTGAAGGAGCTTGGGGTTAGAAACCCGGCCATCTTTGCAATCGAGTATACTCTCATTCCTCAGGAATGCCATCCACACCAGCTTCACGAAACCTTACAAGGCTATAGCTATGTGCTATCTCGAATACAAAATTCGGGAAAGGTGGTAGTTGCTGGTGACAGTGCTGGAGGTCTCCTGGTACTCAGTATGCTGCTGTATCTTGGCAGTAAAATGTCTACAGAGATACCTGTCTTTGCAGCACTGATATCGCCTTGGACAAATCTCGTCATGGATAAACACCGAACTACTGATGGTGATTTCTTGGAGCCTGTCAAGCTCAACGAGTATGGAAGAATTTATGCTGGCCCTGAAGATCCGAATAATCCGTTGTTGTCTCCAGGTGTTTGTAAAGATGTTGATTTATGGACTGCAAGTTTTCCGGTGGAGGGAATTGGTTTCTATCATGGTGGTTCGGAGGAGTTACTTGGTCCTGAGATTGAAAAGCTGAGCAGACGGCTATCGAAGGTTGGAAGGGTGATCAACCGGGTAGAGTCGAATGTCCACGCTTGGCCAGTGGCAGCTATGTTTCTAGAGCCATCAGCTCGGAAAAGACGGAAGGCACTTCTGGACATGTCTATCGACATTACTGCAGCTGTTGATGGCTCCATTTAAGCTTAAAATTCATGTGTTTGTATGTGTAATTATAAATTCATCGATTCTAATGCATCTTGTGAACCGTTACTGTTGTCCTGATCCGATCAGATCTCCCCCTCCCCCCTCCCACCCCGCCTCTACCTCCCCTCCCCCGGTCTGTCCCCCTGTGATCACTCGTCCCACCCTCCTCCCTCACCCTTCCCCTCCCCTCCCTTCCCCTCCCCTCCCCTTCCCCACAACCACAACACCAGCGTGTCGGTGGAATTACCGGGAATGGGTGAGGTTGCACTAAAGGACACTTGGCGCTCCTGGCTTCAATGTTTGGTGAAATGAATTGTTCAGTTGCAGTTCGATTCAGTATCGTCATGAAGCGCTGCTGCTCCTCATTTCATCCTCATTTCTCGTCATTGCTGCCGACTGGACACCAGTTCTTCGGATATTCCCTGGTCGTCTATTTGACGCTGCGGTGTCGGTCGGCGCGGTGGAAAGGCCTCGAAAGGGGTGCAGCTCTCATCACATCCGCCGAGTGACAGTGTACCGTCGGCCGCCCACTCGCTACTACTATAGTCCTTAGTGCATGTTAGCCCAACCAACACCCACCTTCTTGTCACCATTCACGAAAGGTCAACTTAGCAACAACTAACGACACTCTCTTCTTCCGAACTTCCCCCTCCACTCCCTCAGCTGTGAACGAGTGGTCTCAACTCGTCGTTGTCGACTCTGCCATCGAGTACCGAATTCATCTGATAAAATACTACTCGCATCGACATTGTGCGCGCTACTACACGCCTAACTGTCCCCGACGTGCCAGAGCTCTTCACGCCGAGTCCTTTCTTCGCCTTCACCCGCTACCAAAGCTTCCTAGAACTCCGCACCTAGCTCGTCAACGCCAAACGAGGAGCCCCGCTCTTCTACCTTCTCTCGGCGAGCACCACCATGTCTCAATTATTGCTCAGACTCATCAACTCGGAGCAATTCATTGATGATCCTTTTTACACGGTTACCTACTTGGCGTAAGGCATCCCTTCGTTCGCTAAAGCTGCATTGCGTATCGGTGGAATGGGTAGTGATGCTTGTGAGGGTGTCTGGCTTACTTTTTTACTCGAATAATGCAGTCGATATTCCGAGCAAATTGGCGTTCACCATTTGCTCTGTACAAAGCTTCGCGAGTTTAGCTATGACCAGATCGAGTTTTTTCTACCACAACTATGCCATTTACTAGTCAGCAACGACAACATGCAGTCGGTGGCATTGGAAGACTTCATTTTTGAGCTGTGTGAACAGTCAGCACATGGTGCACTTTTGGTATGACGTTGTTACCTCGCAGAGCGCGGAGCTTGAGAAGAAGCTGCAGAAGCATGCTAACAATCGAAATAGACATTCTGGCTTTTCCAGACACATCTACACGACTTATCCGGGAATCCGCAGTCAACGGCGTTTAAGGTGCGCACGGACCATCCAAAAATTTCTTACAGGCCAGCTCTGGTGGGTATTGACACATGACGAATAATAGGTATGTCGGCGGATTTACAACCGAGTACAACATATCGTCTTTGGTGGAGTCGAACAGAAGAAGCGAGAAAAGTTAAAAGAGAACGTGTTACCAATTACCGTACTTGCGAGCTTGATCCTTGGCAGCATAGCTGCGCCAATTCTTCCCCGCTTCGCAGGACCTCTGGCGATTGCCCAGGCACGAAAACCGCAAACCCCGGAAGACACGATTACCGAGACACCGCCTAAATTGGTGCGTAGCAAGACAACTACTGGGGCTTCGACTAGAAGACGGAAAGAGCGGCCAGCACCTTTGAAGCAGTCGCTGTCAAGTCCAAACACCCCACCACTACATACACCAACACAGGGCTCGCCATTGGCAACTCCCGATGCAACATCTCCGAAAAAGACCAAGCCAGATTCTAGACCTTTTCCATTGGAAAGGCGGAACTCTGCCAATGATTTATTATCCCCTACAGATCTGCCATTGGCTTCACCGTCTTTGCCAGATTTACGAATGAATAGACACTCTATGCATAATCCTTTGGGAGCAGGGTCGTCTTCTAGTGCCAGCGGTAGCAGCGTCAGTCGCCGCCCACGCAAGGACAAAATCTTGACTCCTACTTTACTATCAACTACAAAGAAGATTCATATGCTACGAGCAAATTACTTCCGCAGGGAGGAGCAGTTTTTGTCTGCATTGGATAAGATTTCTAACAAGCTTGTCCAAGTTCCAAAACCGGCACGATTGAGTGCGTTGAGAGCTGAACTGGCTCTACTCAATAACGATTTGCCATCAGAGGTTGACATTCCTGTAATCTGCCCCGCAACCGTACACCAAACTCAAAATAGGACCAGTCATCACCGTATTGTGAGGATCAACCCTGCCGAGGCAACAGTTTTGAACAGTGCGGAAAGAGTTCCATATCTTCTCATGGTAGAGATCTTGCGAGACGACTTCGACTTTGATCCCGAGAGACCGGAGAACGTTAGATTACTCACCGACCTATTGCAAGAAGAGGCATCCGGAACCACTCGGCGCACATTCGACCTTTCCGAAGCTCCCAGAACCTCATCCCGAAAAGATCTCGAGGATGAAGGCCCTAGTAGTGTTTTCGAGCCTTCAGCAGGAGATATTGGAACCTCACCAATGATTGGAATGGGCGAAGAATTCGGTGAGGCGCTACATGGAGGCGAATCCTCCTCCACCGCAGCAGCCATGTGGCCCCGTCCCTCCAGCGGTGCAAACAGCATGTCCACCAACGCCTCCCGCGGCGGCACCCCCCGCTCCTCGGATCCCACTCGGTCAGATAGCCCCAGCCCCAGGAAATCCGGACGTCCCAACGGCGAAGCTCCGGATCTTTCCGCTCTAGCCACCCACATGCGTACCGCCGCCAACATGCTTGCACAGCTTGAAGCTAGCGGTAACAAGCGGCCGAAATCTGAGGTTGCTGCTATCAAGGCAAAGATTATTGCTAGCATGCAAACGCTCGAGGAACAGAGTTTCTTCTTTGAAGAAACTGCTCCCCTTCCTACTTTCGATACCATTATGGCGAACACTGCAAGCAACCCACTACCAGTGTTTGGCGACCGTGATGATGAGGTAGAGGGTGCTAAGCCTGCCAAGAATATCAACACAGAGGCTGGAGCAGCTCGCATGGAGAACGATCAGATGACCTCCGGAGTAGAACGTAAGGCGGATCGCGATGACCCCAGTGCCGCAACCTTTGGAGAAGAATGGACTGCCAAGCGGGAACGTGTACGGAAGTCTTCTCCTTATGGAATGTGCCAAAACTGGGACTTGCTTTCCGTCATCGTTAAGACCGGTGCGGACCTACGACAAGAAGCGTTTGCGTGCCAGCTTATCCATGTTTGTGGAAAGATCTGGGCCGACGCCGAGGTGCCTGTATGGATCAAGCGTATGAGAATCTTGGTTACCGGCGAGGTAAGCTTTATTACTGTTTCTTGATTGGTGATCTTTGTTTACTAACCGATACGAAAGTCTTCTGGATTAATTGAAACCATTACCAACGGAACATCTCTTCACTCCCTAAAACGTTCTCTTACCATTGCTTCCATCGCCTCCGGAAATAACCCCCGTGGTCGTATTGCAACTTTGAAGGATCACTTCATTAAGACTTTTGGAGCGGAGGACACCCCAACCTACCGCAGCGCTGTTGAAGCATTCACCCGTTCTCTCGCTGCTTACAGTATCATTTGCTATATCCTCCAACTGAAGGACCGTCACAACGGTAATGTCCTAATCGACAACCAGGGACACATCATCCACATCGACTTTGGATTCATGCTTTCGAACTCCCCTGGATCCGTTGGTTTCGAATCCGCACCTTTCAAACTTACCCAAGAATACGTTGACGTCATGGGAGGTCCCGATTCCGAGGACTTTGCAAGATTCAAGAGTTTGTGTAGACAAGCTTTCCAGGCGCTAAGAAAGAGTGCCGATAATTTGGTCGGTTTGGTAGAATTGATGGGCAAAGAATCTAGAATGCCTTGCTTCTCGTCTGGTGCGCTTTATGCCACGAATCAGCTTAGGCAGAGGTTTGTGCTACAGATGAGTGAAAGTGAGGCCGGAGATTTTGTCGATGGACTTGTGGCGAAGAGTTTAGGAAGTTATTTCACGAGGATGGTAAGTTTTCCTGGTCCCGTTAGTGATGGCATATTTTGAAGAATAATTACTGATTACTTTGTTGTGCAGTATGACCAGTTCCAGTACCTCTCACAGGGTATCTACTAAACCTCTCCAACATCCACCGTTAATAATACAAAAATAAAAACGAAAAAACTATAATATAAATATAGGTGGCAGGAAATGGTTAGGTTTGGTTAATTCAGCTTAAGCGATGATATTAATGTGATGACCTTGCGGGATAAAGGATGGGTGGTTTATGTATTCAGGATCGATGGTTAAATAATGAACATATTGGTAAACTGGTATGGAATGGAGTGGTATGGTATATAATAATAACTCTAGAAAGGCCCCAAAAAGAGCCCTGGTGGAAGATATTAACTTATTCTTCTGTTATGTTATGTTGTGTTGCGTTGTTTATTTTGGCGTTTTGGTGTGTTATATCTTCTTCTTTCTTTCTTTCTTGTCAGTTTTCTCTACCTTTCGTTTTTTTTCTTTTCCTGCTTCGTTTCTTTCGTTTTCTCTTTCTTGCCTTTTTTTGTGAATGATATGGTGAATGATGATGTGGTGGAAAGTAGGCGGAGGACAAAATTTAGTGATTGAAATTAGTGTACTTAGGGGGTGAGTTGTGCATAGATGTAGTAGGTTAATAGAATGAATGGTGTGCTTGAAATTTTCTGGGTGTTTGAGCTGTGAGGTGGTTGGTATGGAAGTTGGGGAATTAATCACAATATGTGGTGACTTGAGTGATTACATACTTGTATGTATGCCCATATTCCTATATCCCCACAGCTATCGTCATGGAATCTCACTTGTAATTTAAAGGTAAATCCCAAGAAACTTTATCGGTATACATATATCATTTTCTTACTTGTTTTCTTTACCCACCAAAAAAAAGCTTGAGGGACTAGGCAGTGAATACCATCAATACATTTAACACAAGAAACGTCTGCACAGTGTATAATACATTGAACTATATTAGTCCACCTTTTGCGGACTCCAAATCCCAACCCATCACTCACGCCAAGTCTTCCTTTACGTAAGCATATCTTTATATGGATACGTCTACGGTCCCGCAGGCCTCGGTCAGCATATCAGCATATGATTAAATTAAATCAAATTAAAATCAAATCAATATAATTAGGGGCATGGTTGCCAGTGTATAGATAGGCTCTTCTGTAGTCTGTAGATCCTTTACAAAGGGGGGGCTTATTTTGCACCTGCTGTATTGCTGTTCTGGAAGTAAATGAAAGGGAATGGTAGATTACTTGAATGCCAAGAGATGTAATGTGCAGGTTTTGATATCACTAAGCAATAGCGTTACCGCTGTTGGTGTTGGCATGGGTTTAGGTCGGAGTATTGTTGGATTTAGGAAGGTTGGAATCTGGTTGGGATTTAAAGCCAATGGGGGTTTTTTGGATTTTTTTGGATGGTTTTGAGTTCTTGAAGTGCTGTGCTAACTATGTGGAACTTTTCAAACTGATAGGTAGACACGGTACTCTCATGGTATTTCTCGCGGCACATTCTCTCGTCAAAATTGCCTTTTAAATAATGTGCCTAGTTGCATAATGATCACCATATTCTCACGCTACACTTTTCTACGCCACATAACTGCCATACCTTCCGCCATTTCCAAAGTGCACGCATGTACATTACTCCCCCCAGGGATTGGTGATTTTATAAAAACAACATCTCTTTCCCATCTCGCGCGGTTAACTGCATTACTGTCTCGGATCTCCAAGCCCACATCATGACGTCTCTTCAACAAAAACCAGTTTCTCAGGGAATATACAAAAACTTCATTAGCGTTGAAACGCCACCTAATTACAACGCTTGGATTATATTCGACATTATCTGTGTTTCGATTGTTGTTATTGTTCTTATTCTTAGGTTTGTGGAACAATGGAAACGAAAAACTCCAATTACGGAACAGGCTAAGCAGGCCGGTGATGTTGCGGATTTTTGTATCGTTTTGGCTACGGCTTTTATTATTATCTGGACGGGACTTTCAACAAAGCAAAGGCTTGAATTTAGGACTTGGGAAGTAGGAGCGAAGAATGCACCTAATTGGACAGTGGAAGCACATACGGTAATACTCTACATCCATTATCTTATAACAACTTACAAAATCCAAAAACAAAAGCTGACAAAATCCCTTGATAAAAAAAGATATATTTCATCGCAGGCTTCCTTTATATCATGACAATTTGGTTAATCAAACTGGCATATTTATCAATGTTCTCGAAAGTTGTCCCCGCTAATGTCAACCCGATTATCCATCGAATCATCTTTATCGTAACTTTCTATGTCCTGATTACATTCTCACTCAACTTTGCCATCCACCTATTTTGGTGCCGGCCAGTTAAGGCAAATTGGACCGTTGGACATCCTATAGCTACTACTCTGATGCCTGTAAAAAGACATTGCAGCGCGCTTCTGAGCGTCGAATCTATCTCGATACTTTCCTTCAGCAATGTTACGTCGGATTTAGGGATACTTGCTATTCCACTTTTGATGCTACGGAGTTACACAATACGAGGGACTAGGGAGAAATATGTGTTGATCTTGAGTTATTTAATTGGGCTTTTATCACTTATAAGCGCAATGTTTAGATTCTTTACGATTATAGTAGGGTTTGAATTAGCGTCGAATAGAAGATGGGGGAAAACTGGACCCCAGGAGTTTAGAGAGATAATGATTTATACTGAGAAAGCTGTACTTAGTCAGAATGTTGATAATATGCTGAAGAATTTGGCGACGGTGGAATATTGCTCGGCGATATTGGCGTTTTGTTTACCAAGTCTGAGGAGATTATACATGAAGAAGAGGAAGCATGGAGGGGGGGCTTAGGTTAGAGGTTAGGTAGAATATGAATTGGAATAGACGCTGGGAAGGGTAGTGCAGCATAGATTGTTTGGGGATTTTGGGAATGCAGAGCAGTTGGAATCACTCCGTCGATGAAAAGACGAGGGAAGGGTGGAAGAAGTAATACGGCAGAATATATTGGGGGAGGAGGGATACAGCATATTTTGGAGGCGTTCACAGCATTTACCCGGATACAACGCCAAGTTACTGTGGAGGTTGGAAGCATGCGCAGGTCTGCCATCAGAAATGTGTATAGTTCCCCACTAGCGATAATCAAGCCTGGCTGCACCCAAAGAAAAATTTTGTGGAGAGTAGTGTGGAGTTGCCCTTTAGGCCTACAACGGTGTGGCTTTCTCGGCTTTTGTTTTGAGTATATGCGGTAGCTTAATACCCGCTGCAAATCGGGATTGTAGAATAGTTAGATGGGGGCTATTACTTATTTATTGATTTAATCATACGCTGACTGAAGCCTAAAAGGCCCATGCAAGATAGAAGAAAGTCGAATCTCTCCTTTGTGTTCTAAGCGATCTAGTGATGCCTCATAATCTCCTAAGCGCCTTGAATCTGTCTAGCAAAGGAAATGAACAGAGAAAATAAAGGAAAAAAGAGGAAAATTTCTATTAAGAAAGAAGAGAGTAGTACCATGATCAGATCATGCTCATATTGTCTGCCAATCTCGGAATAAGAAAGCCAAATTTAGACTTTCATCTCCCCACATTGCGCTTCCTTTGAGGCGTTCGGCCTTTTTCTTCAGGTGTGGTGGTTTCAGCCTCTAAGATGCATTGACAACACAAATGCTCGTAGGTTGATCACTTTCCCAGGTCACGCCACCAATAGGTAGTAGACTCGAACCTTCTTTTTGATCCGTGTGGGTTATGTTGCCACGAAACCGTGGCCAGACGCCAGACGCCAGTTGGCGAAAAACTACCGCTTTGCACTTCGGGGCTTTTTGATGCGCCTTGATCATGCCCTACTTTCCCTTGGATCAGTAAGATTAGCTGTTCAACAGTTCTGTTGGAATCCACTACTGTTTAATCCCGGACTACGTTCTGGTAGCGAGGTGGATAATCTCGTAAGAGAGAGAAATGATGTGGACAATGGAGTGATAATATATAATTGGTAATTCAAAGCATCGCCATATGTCGTATAATATATGAACCCGTTAAGTTTATTAAATCCAGGGATTTATCATTGTAAATACGGTGGTTTTAAATGAGACGCATCAAGAAAAAAAATTTCATAAAAATTTTGATTACATGTGGTTAAAACCATTTGACAGCTCAGTTGCCAATCTTTAAAGTACATTGTGGAGGTAAACTCATATAATACATGACCGTAGTTTTAACTATCCAACGTCTATCAGCCATAAAAAACAAATTTCTACATTTACATCTATAGCTAGTTCTATTCTTCTATACTAGCTCTTCGTTAAATTTATCTCCTCCTCCCCCACCTACCAAGCTGCCAACCCTCTCAAGTGTTGTGTATATCTTTTAAACCATTCCAAAAATACACATCTCAATCTGAGATAGTAAAGAGTTTGGACCACGACCAATAATAATACTAAGGGTCGGAATGTCCTATACGTTGAACCCTTCATATCACCCATATACGAGGCCTGGATTGCTAGCGGCTAGCCTACAGAACACCCCAGCTTGCACTCACAATTACCATATCGGTAAACCTTACGTATCGACAGGTACACTTACGCTGAAACCTCTTGACACTAAGTTTCCCAAAGCAGGAACGTTTCAAAAGAGGTGTAGCATAAAGGAGGTAAATTGGAGCAGCAGACTGGTGTTTTCGAGGGAGGCTATGATAGGCTCTAGGTTGATGTTTTCGGTAGGCTTTGGGCGAGGTCTGCGGAGGAAGCTTTTGAAAGTAACACCACAGGTGAGTGGGCAACTAATGTACATTGTTGAATGTTGCCACGAAGTAATCAAAGGTTGACACTGCCCATAGGTGTGGTGTGAATAAGATTTTCTAGTGCCGGTCTTGGTTGATTGCAGTGTAATAATCATCGTTGATCATCTTCACGGTAGAAAATGCAGGTCTTTTAATTATCAAATCAAAGACCACGAAAATCTCAAAGAAATCCCTGTTAACTTTTTTTTCATTATAGCTTTCATCTGTCTTTCGGCGGTGGTGTTGGTGGCCGTATTTCTGGTTCTCCTGTCGCCTGGATTCTATCATACTTCTGTGCTTCTGCCTCCAATTGCGCCAACAACCCTCCCGGTGCCGCTCCTCCAGCTTTCCTGCCTTTTGGTTCTGGTGAATTCGCGCATCTGTCGTACTCCTGAGCTTCTGCCTCCAATTGTGCCAATAAACCTCCCGGTGTCGATCTTCCAGCTTTCTTGCCTTTAAGTTCTGGTGAAGTCTTGCATCTGTCGTACTCCTGAGCTTCTTGCTCTAGTTGTGCTAACATTCCTCCAGGCGCAGGCCTTGGTCCTGCTTCCATGTCTTGGTCATCCGTATCAGAGGATATTAAATCTTGGTGTAATGTCTGTGTCGACAATCTCCTCTGCAAGAAACTTCTCAAACTGGGCAAGCAAACCGCAACCGCCGCTGTAAATACCTCCATTTCACACCAGAACTGAATTAGCTCATCCATGTTCAGGCCAAAAAATATTTCCGTAATTGGAGTTGCGTAGTTGAGTGCATATGTAATCGACCAAAAGTTTTGCGTCAAAAGTTGTGCTCTAGACAAGAGACTCATTGTAAACCCGAATCGTACAGTTGACGCCGTCATAGATACAGCTCCCAGTATATAAACAAATATAAGCGCATATACTTCGCGCTTTCCGGTAAGGTTTAGTGAATGTAGGGTGAGAAGAGGTATTGCCATTACTAACCCAGTCGATTAGTAAAGATCAGAATATAGAAAAGGCAGGCTATCCACTTACTACAAACATCACTAGTGATATTACTAATGAAAAGAATTATAATTGGCTCTTTTTCCAAACTGACATAACAAGCGTATTCTCCTGATCGGACTTTATCAATAAGTACGGCTATTACACAGAGACAGGCGGATAATACTCACATACTGAACTTATTGGCAAGCACCAAAGTATCTGTATCCCCATATTTATACAAAAGGTAGCCGCAGCATACGCAGTGTTAAAGTACAAGAATTTTCGAAGGAATCTCTGATGTTCTGGAACAATCCGAAAATACATGGATAAAAAAGCAGATCTAATGAGCCAAAGAACTACAAGATATGCAATTCCATGAAGGTATTTTTCCTATTCATTCTTAGAAATGTTTAACGACGATGCGGCTTAGGTTCAGATGAGACTTACTCTGCGTGCCTCGGGTTTCCAGCTTGGTGGCTCGGGTTGTTCGTAATACTGATACTTCGCAAAAGAAATGCGACTTTTCGTGGAAGACCATGTCCAAATAGTGATAATAGTCGCTGCAACTGAGATGCAGACGTTGTCGATGAGAAAAACCAATTTACCTTCCCCCCGCATTCTATACTGGTGAATAAATCGAAATATTACCAGAAGAATGAAGAGGATGGTAGTTGTAACGTGGAATGCTATATATTTATCATAGTTAGGTGGTAGAAAATCTGATTTGTGTGCTTCATAGAGTGTCAGGATTTCCGTAGTTGATAGCGTCTTCATATTGCGTTCACAGTGAGAATTATGGAAGGACAGCTTTACTTATGCGCGAGGCCCTGATCAGGGTGGAAATAGAAATAACAATGATTTGTGGCGCATGGCTTGAAAGTGTATATGCAGTGTATCCAGCGGTAATGCGATGCTACAGCAGTTTCACAGAAACCTGAAATAGTGCACGTTTGACGAGTAGCGAGAGATATGACCAAGATGCTATATTTTCATGGCGAAGACACACGTTTCTGATGAGTAAAGGTGACTGCGTTGTTTAATGTATCGGTTGTCAAAATTGCATGGCACCCTGTGTCTCTATACACAAACATGGCTGTCTATTTGGTCAAACGCTTTTATTACCATGAGCTCCCGCGTATAGACTTGTATGTCAAACACGGCTTTCCATACTCTTCGGTCCAAAAAATTGTTTTCCTATGCCAAAAACGCGATAATTTTCGAGGGATAATTTTGTTACCGTAAATATTTTGTGGTTGTCGTTAGTAAATTCTCAACTTACACTGTGCATTTATGCCCGTAAAAGGGGCCACGGCCCACATGCATGCCATTACACGGGTTGTTCTTAGGTGTAAGTTCCGAATAATATGCATGTTTTATGCTAAAAGATTGATAACGGAGCAATTATTGTTCTAAGTAAATGGACAATATCAAGCTTTGAACTCGTTCTGCTAGTCCGATTCGGGCCGCAAGGGCTAAAGCCTGCGATCGAGTGGGAAAACGAGTGACGAGATATCCCATGCTGCATCAAGATTTTGTTGGAAGAACCGTAACATGGTTCAAAGTTAATCATTACAAAATACTATCTTGGATATTGTACATACTGTAGGAGGCGATAAATGCGTCGTCATAGTAAAGCAACAAATTCCCAACGATGTGCTTTGAATAATCGTATTTGTGTATATGCAACGTAGTTCTAAAGGTATTGAAGTATTTCCGCGGATAGATAGTCGTATCAGATAGTTGGTTGGGTAGATAAAGCGGGTATCAAGAGGTGCTTTATAGTCCAAAGAATTGGATAGAGGTCTCAAGTTCTAACCACAAGGTGGCATATAAACGCTTGTTTGCTGCAACTTCAGACCTAAAACGTGGTATATATTGATATTAAGATTAATCTTCATATTCGCCGCGGATAGTAGACTCCGAAACAAACCTCACCCACCCACCCCCCGATCTTTTCCTGACCTCTCTCACCAACTTTCCCAATTGTTCTGCACCACTCGGCACAACCACCTCCTTGATTCCCCTCCACTCCTTTCCCCAAACTTCTAACCCACCCTCAATCATCCCCGTATATAGCCACTCCAAACATAAGCTCTTTTTCGCCACTGTCCTAACTCTTCCGTCATCCATATCCCAGCCTCTAATCACCAGATGCGTCACTCCTGGGCAAGCCTCTAGTATTCTCTCTAATGCCCGCCAATCTATCACCTCCGGATCCGCCACCGATAAATGTGTAACCTGACTCCACTTTTTCTTTTTCTCCTCTCCCTCCTCTTCCCAACTCTCTTCTACAGTCTCCTCACTCCTGAAAAACCTGGCCAACTCCCCTAATCTCGACCCAGATAAATCTAAATGTGTCACCTCTTCCGCACCTTCTTCGAACAGCACCCTGAACATTCCCGCGTCTATGGGTCCCCTCTCAGCAAGCCGCGATAGCATCAAACTCTTGATCCGTACAGGTAGTTGTGGGATGTAGTGCATATCGAAATTCTCATGAAACTTCCAGTTCCCTACAATACGGTCGATTGCAAGTGAGAATAAGGTATCTCTTGAGGGTCGCATTAACCCTGGAAGCTGGGGTCGTGGCTCATCGCCAAAGGAGACGGTAGAGGATGCCGCCGAAGATTCTTCAGATGGGAGGAGCCATGAGGCTGGTGGTGGAGGGCCTGGGGTTCGACGGAAGCGTGGAAGGCCAACTACAGTACGGGGACGAGGAGGCGGGAGAGCTGGTGTTCCGAGTAGGGAGGCGAGCGAGGGTGGAAGTGAAGTGGTTGTGACAGGAGTAGCGCGGGCGGTCTCGGAAGGGGTGGAGAGACGTAGTTGTGTGAGAAGGGTGTTGACGGAGCGTTCCGAAGATGGCGTTGCAGACTGTGACTCGGTTGATTTGAAGTGCGAAGGTTGAGCTGAAGGCTTGTAGTGGTGGAAGGTTTGGCGGTGTCGGGGCATAGGTGGTGGTGGGGTGTGCGGAGTTGAGGTTGGATGATGTCATGGGGAGCTCGAGACACGACTGTTGACGCGAGGCACGAAGTCATAATTATGTAGCGAAACGCAGGATGGAGCACCATAAAATTTTTGAGAATTTATACTGAAATTCTAAATTTATAACTAATAAAGTGGTACCCACTATCTTTACCGTCTTCCAAGAGGTATAATCACTCTATATCGCCAGAGTTGGTTTGACGCTAGTATAAGTACAATAATTATATATTAGCCAAAGTATCATCGGCGGCCCTGTGGCCTAATGGTAAGGCGTTGGTTTTCGGTTCCTAAACCACCAAAGATTGTGCGTTCGAGTCGCATCGGGGTCGATTTTTTGCATTTTCACAGTCGACTCAAATTTGACGCAGTCCCTGGCTGTCGTCAGCATCGTGATCCTCAAGATCTACTGGTATCTCAATTTTTATCCCGATACGTACTGGGGTATCCATAGATCACAATAAGGTTCTCTGGAGAATTGCACCATGTATCATGATGCAGATCAGAGCCATCCTTTTCCTCACATGGCTTTTACAATACATAATTCCATCGAGAAAAAAGTGACCACTCCTCTACCACAACCGGCACTTGAAAATGATAATCGATCTACGCAAGCTATAGCGTATAGTATATGGATTAAAAGCTTGCCAGGTAATCACCACCGTGCCTTAGAGGGAACCATCAGCTTATGATAGACTCAAGAGGAGCTTTATATGCCCTTGAATAGGGCTTTACGAGGAGGTAGATGGTGGAGGCAGTGTAAATATGGAGAATCTGAGGTTGTTCCTTCCATCTTGGGGGCTTGTTTAAACTTAAAGTTTGACAGAGGCAAGGGGAGCAAACTGACATCTCCAAATCTACAAGTCAGATAGACATACGTCACGGTGTGCATGCCTTCGGCGATTATGGGACCGTTGACATCAAATATCTTCACTCTTCTGGCATAGCTTTACGTTTAGAAGGATTGTAGAACACCATAAATGGTGCAAAGACTAGAGTAGGTTATCGCGGGGATCAAGCTCGTAGCTTTGATTTTAGCTCATGGACGAGCTTCTCTTTGATTGCCTCGAAGACGTACCGGATTATGATTGTGCACAGTGGGGGGAGGGGGCAGTTGAAGTACGGGGCATCTCACGTTGCACTCAGTGGTGCGTGAGCGAAATATCGGATGCAAACAAAGCAAAATTGGGATTTAGAGGGGGGGGGGGGGGGGGGGGGGGGGGGGGGGGGCTTATAGTTCCATGGTGGAGATGGAGGCCACTCGAGCTGTTCACCTGTAATCACTCGGACTGGAATTGAGCGCTGTATGTAACACCAGCTCTTCTGCCACGAACACAGCTGAAACTGGAGGCTTTTGTAGCACCTTTAATGCACTCGGCGTATCATCATCTTCCATAACGAATTGATTATTCACCGCTGCCTCCACCCTCATGAAACTTCATCTTGCCCGAAACGTACTACACCATTGAGCTAATTAGCCAGCAATTAGTACAGCGGGACCTATTTTCGGATTTGGTCCGAGCGCACTCTGGACTTTTTCGGGAAAGCAAGCGTGGTTTCATTACTTTGGCGGGTGTTGCAAGTTCACAGTGAAGCACCTACACGGAGATCGTCAACGTCAACGCCGCAAAGTTGAAGTGCTGTCTCCACATAACAGCTTCTCGTCTATCCCTCTATTCCCAATCCACCTTCACTTCAATCTCATCTTCTGCGCCGCAATTCCGAGACGGTCTCAGCGTACCCAACCCTTATCAGCCCTGGCTATCCGAACGATACCATGTGCGTTCCTCGCGCTCAGTGCTCACGGGCGTCGGGACGCCCATCACGTGTTTTGAGGTCTGAGCGGCGCCCGACGCGTCGCCGCTAACTGCTCTGAACTCGAAGTTGCAGGTCAGTTCAAGAATCCTTATTGCATCGGCAGCTCTGTCCTTGATCCTCATTCTGTTCCCCCTACTCTCGTTTGTTGTGCTTCATTCCTCGCACTTCGGCTTCACCACCTTTGTTTCCACGCTCGTTTGTACGCATACCAAGCACGCAATTACCCAGTGACGGGCCATCACATGTAGTCTAGTCCTAACATTTATTTCTAGCTCGAAAAGCCACCTGACTAGAACGTTGAAGAGGAGTCGTATCGCCAGACCGAACAAAAAGAGGAGACAGCTTGAGAAAGACCCCGAAAAAAGAAAGACTACATACCAGCAATGTCCACCGAATACACATATCCTGCCACAAACCCGAACGCGGAGCCTGGCCACCCAGGAAACACCACTCCCGAAGACGATGCCCGAGTGATCCAGCTACGAGAGCAGCTTCATGCTGAGGGTTACACAGATCGGACCGACACTAACACACTTCTCCGGTTTTTGCGCGCCGTGAAGAATGAAGCTGATCTAGTTGGAAAGGCTAAGGACAAGTGAGTGTTCTCTCTGTGCACGGGTTATCGGTAATCCTGCTTATCAGTGGCATAGGTTCGTAGAGGTTGAAAAGTGGAGGAAGGAATTTGAGGTCGACAAGCTGGTAGCAGAGTTCGAGTACACGGAGAAAGACAAGGTGTTTGAGTACTACCCGCAGTACTACCACAAGACCGACAAGGTTCGTTAAGCTCGACACTCTCGCGTATTCGGCATTTCATTGTTCCGGAGTGCGAAGATCTACGCAACCCCAGCAAGCAGCATAATTCTCCGAAGACCTCGAAAGCAGAAAATTGCGAAGAAACAAGGCTGATGCAAAGACTGCAAATAATAGGATGGTCGTCCGCTTTACTTCGAGAGACTCGGAAAAATCAATCTTAAAAAGATGAAAACAATCACAGACGAGAAACGCATGATTCAAAACCTCGTAGTAGAATACGAACGTGTGGCCGATGACCGACTTCCCGCATGCTCTCGCAAGGCCGGAAAGCTACTCGAGACCTGCTGTACCGTATTGGACCTCCAGGGTGTTGGCCCTAAGACTATTTGGGACTCTATGGATTTCCTTAGGAAGATCAACCAGATCTCATCAACCTACTACCCGGAGAGACTTGGAAAATTGTTAATCATTAACCCACCAACGCTTTTCAACGCTTGTTTCAACACTATTAAAGGGTTCTTAGACCCCGTTACTGTATACACGACCCTCCAAATCAGAAGAAGACAGGAAGCTAACAGAGATAGGCCAACAAAATCAAAATCTGCAAGTTGCCTGAGCTTCTCGAATACATCCCAGCAGAAAACCTCCCCGTAGACTTCGGCGGAAAGTGCACATGTGAAGACCTAGGCGGATGCCATCGTTCTGACGCAGGTCCATGGAACGAGGAGAAATACACACAACCTTCTCTCACAGACGTAAAATTATAGTTTTAGAATTGCAAAGTACTTGCTTGTTTTTGATTTTTGGGTTTGATTTTGTAGACTAGGAAATTAGCGTGCCGGGAATGTGTCGTAACAACGGATAGATATGGGATAAATGACATGAAGTCGTTGATAGATTAATAAGAGGGATTATTTTCTATAAATTTTAGTATTATGGTTTGAGGTAATGGATAATTCAACAGAGCTGAATTGTTAGTTTCAACTTTACCTGTAGCCTTCTTAGCCTAAACGACCATAATGAGCGAGGAGCTAGTCAACACCCCGTATCAGTACGATCTTCTCCGCCTACGTCGTACCTTTCATCTGAGGACCGTGTCATAAGCTCCTACAGACCATGAAACGCACAGACAAACGATTAAGAGCCGAAAGTGAAGCGAGGCTAACGAGTGATCGGTTAATTATTTGGCATTGCATAGCTGACGTAACCTATGCATTATAACGCAACACCTTTATACACTTGTTGTGGCATAAAAGCCAGCTCCACTAACTTTACGCATGGCCAAAAAAGCCTACCGAGATGCATACCAGCTGAGCATGAATGATATTTCATGAACATATCGTTCAGCCATCACTTATGCATAAATATTGAATTAGTGATGGACATGGATCGAGATGTCTCAAGGCCCAAATCCGGCTTTTAGACCATGAAGATTTATGAGCTAATGCGCATGAAAAGTGCTAGCTTGAGAGATCGGGGCGGATCCTAAACCATCTTATGTTCATCACTACATTAAATGAGCACTTACTCGAACATTTGATTACCAAATCTACACCAACATCACCGCTCGGTAGAAATTTCACATTGAGGAATATGTCCATACTCATCCATAATGACAAATTTGCACAATTTTGAAAGCCTTCGCCACAATACTACACGTGAAGATAAAGTGTATGTACGCACTAGGACATCACGAGCCATTTCACCTGCGAACCATCGCACATGCAAAGTATCATGCTTGTGAAGTGCGAAATAGTGTAACAGTGTAACCGTCTTTGAAAGATTTCAATAATCATTGATAAGATACTACGAGCAGTACCATAGCCTCAGGCTTCATTCATAGGCTCTGTTACTTGAAATTAATGTTTGTACAATAGATGTTAAAATTGGAGAGGTATAAACCTACACAAGTACTTTGTTGCTATTTTGTTGATACCTGAAATAAAGTGATCATATGCTATACTTCTCGTCGATACCTTATGCAACCGTTGATAAAACAAAATATGAATTTGGGATTAAAGTTCAAGACATCCGGTAGGAGAGGCGAGGGGCTCGAATCTAAGAAAGATATAACTGGAGAAATTCCTCAGCACATATACTTTTGACCTGTTTTGGAAGGAATGGCGTGGTGTTAAGTTGCTCTACTTGTGTATCGGTGATATGGAGCTTAAGGTTGAGGGATTGTATCTGTGGTACCCGACACCCAGTATTACGAGCGGATCGGTAGGATAATAATCGCAATGCGCAACGGTAGAGCAAGGTTCGTGCCGTTTCGTGCGGAAGTGTACCAAGTGCTTAGTTGGTGATACTTATCCGCAGTTCCCCACAGCGGTGAAGGATAGAAGGAGACAAACTTCCATCGTTCTCAAAACGTGGCAGAAACTTTAAAAGAAGGGCGTTTGTACGGATTTGTCGAAATATATGTGGCTATATTATCTATCAACATTGAACTGTTATAGACGCAGATAAACTTCCATCTCTTGCGATTCATAAACGCGGCGGAAACTTAAAACATCGGCATTTGGACAAATATGTCGCAATAATCCGTATTATATAGATCTATTGAAGCAGCTGTGTTTTCCTGGGCACAGCCTTGATGGAGATCAAAGCAATATATAAATAAAGTACGCAGGCATTGTGTATCAATCGTCATTGCAGAATCCAGACTGCAACCGACCTGATTACCTATACAGTTCATCAATTGAAAGTTTGAAAATCATCATTTCCAATTTTCGCATTCGCAAACTTCTTGCCATGCTCCTCTGGGCTCCAAAAGTAGCACTGGAACCATAACGAACGCAAGTAAAGTTCACAAGCGAGCCCGCATCTGTCGCCTTCATTATAGCTTGTATATTTTGTCAACATCAAATTGTATCTATAGTAGCAAAAACAACTCGAGTCTGCGTGACAAGTGGATCACAGAAACTAGTGAGATACTACCAAGATCCCAACCATGTTTGACCTGGGCTCCTCAAGTCCCGGAACCTTACTAGGGTTACTCCAAATTACCAATGCCATCTTCTAACATCACGCCGATCTATCACCTGGTGTAAACCGTTATTCCGGGCAAGCACGCTGAATCCCAGAGATTTAAAAGTTGCACTCTGAAAATTCGGGGTTCAATTGGTATCATCGAGTACCATTTCATGATCCCTTACTGTTTACCCATAGTTTAATTGATGGCTAGTAATTGTGATAATCCTAGCTCACCGGTGTATTCCAGGATATAACCATTTAAGACACGACACCGCCGTTTTGATATGGTAAATGAGCTCGCATGGCGAGGAAACTTGCATAAAACGGCTGCCCTAACCCTGCATTATCGTGGCTATCCGCTGTCGAATGTCGAAATGCGTGCGTTTTCGGTTAGTAGAAGAAAGATGGATAGAATTTGATTGGATACGACCGAACGGGGTCTCACAGGGTATTATTATCTTGGAGATATGGTACACCGTAGTTCAGCTTCGTTTGGCTTAAGCTTCTTGGAGGGCCGGATTAGGGTGACGTTAGGGGGATTGTTTCGGTCGTCAAACTTAGTGATACGGCGTGACTTTCGTGACACGGTGTGATTTGTGAACGGTGTCATTTCTGAATTGTGATTCCGCTGCTATTCAGGGAAATATTAAGATTTTCAGGTTTAGTTTTTCTTGTCAACGAAGAAAATGTGCTGCTTGCAAACTTTTCACTGTTCTGTGGAGTCTGTGAAGTTCATCAATAACTATTATCTCCACCGTCCCTGGCTAGAAGCTGTTGCACAAGTCCGAGAACGTATTGCTTGATCAACGTGCTATGAAATAAGCTCTTGAGAAGGAACATAGACGTCAACTGTCAATGTCAACGTGCTAGTAGTTTCATTAGAGGTGATATTCTTGGTTTTTTGGTTCCGTTAACCGTATCGATGGTACAACACGGCGGAAGGATTTTCCGGATTGTCGATGCGATAAGTTAGCTTTTGATTTGAAAGAGTTTTTCACAAACTTCCAGATTTCGAGGATAATAATACTTTTATGCCAAGAGCCACAAGCCTGTTTATGCAGCCCAGTTTTCTACTGAAGATTTGAAGACGGTAGGGCAGATATCCCACTGCTGTCTGCGCTCAGCGAGTAACTTCTCATGTCTCCTATCACATTGATGCCAGGCGTAAAATACTAAAAAGTGTTTCTTGCACTTCCTCCTACTGTCTAGAAGATGTGAAACGCAGAGAAACCCTCCCAGAAAATGTCCCTGCAGAACATAATCTATTCATGAGGTAGTAGAGTGAAGATAATAGAAGACTGATGTGTAGATTCATCCAGGAAACTACGTCAGAACAGCATAAGTGGAGATTTAAGTTGTAACGAGGGACGAGGGTTTTCGGTGATCGGATACTGGACTCGAAAAACGTGTTTAACGTGTTTATTGGGTTTATTACAGGCCAGTTAATAAACCGCAAAACAGATGAAGACCTGGTATTTGCTAGTGATATCCATCGAAAGCGATCTCGGGTGTTGGTATGTTGACATGTCGTACTACTGTTACATGAGGTTTCAGGTTAGAATCCGGATATCCTTAGATTTATCGGCCATGTAAAGCTGTAAAAAAAATTTCCTAAGGCATTATTCCAGCCTGCATTGGCCTACACTATGCACCCCATGGGGTACTGTATGCAACTAATGTCATTTTAAAGATTGTGTGTAGAGCAAATCATAAATGTCAAACAAACACAAACCTGCGCTTTCTAGAAGGGATAACAAACTCGACGGAACTTCTGGGCTTCTTCTCATGCAAGGTGCATATTTTGAAACCTTATTCTAAAATTCAAGGTAAAGAGATCAAGTTCTCTTTTGCTAAATCTCCAAATTATTAACTAAAGCATTCCGAGTATCTAAAACTCTAAAACCTTACCCAGTAAGCCCATTCTCTACAGCCCCGACTGAGTATGTACTACCTTCACCACCAGTGCTCCTTTCCTCACTGCAACAACCCAAGTGCGTAAATGAACAGCAATTATGTATCCTATGATATCCCTCGTATCTATATGAACCTAGACGGCCACGGAAAGGTGCTTTCTCTGGGATCTGGAATGATAACCCTAGTTCAGTTACTGACTCGCGAAGATGTAGGCACCCGCAGCAATTTGAGGCGCGGGGTAAAGGAGAATTGAGAGTGAGGTAAAAGTCAGGGCGTTTGAAAACGTGCAGAAACCCATATGAAATGAAGCTAGCATATGCGTAATGTGCGTTTTTGTCTCTGTACTTCTTTGCCTAGTCTGCTGTTCACTTACAGGGACATAGATAATTCGTGGACCTCGTAAAAATAAACGAGATCAATTCGGGGGTGTGGGGGCGATGAGTTCAAAGGGTAATGTTTCTCTTTCATATTCGAAACATCTACAAGATGTTTTTGATACACACACAGGATAACAAGTAATAAACTTGATGAGAAACGTCGAAAAAACAGTCAGTCCAGCTGGCTCTACAAACAGAACTCTTCAGCAAACTAACCCAGATCTGTCTGCACTTGTGGAGTCAGACTGGCGCTAGAGTAAAAAAAAAAAAATTATGCCTGTTTTTTCATTTGATTCCAAGCGGATGGCTGACGCCCTGGCGTGGCGTCTCCCAGTGCCTATGGTTGTTATGTAGTCACATCCAACGTCCGCCTGTCGCGTTCCTTCTCGCCATTAGCTCTTACGGAACTCGGCTACCGACGACGAAAGCAGAAATTTCGACAGCAATTTTCTGGTTTGTAGCGCTAATGAATAAGGCGGTAGATTCTTCAAAAACGCTTAATCACATTGCATTGCTCCGGTAGTTATAGCGTCTATAAGCTCGCCCTGTTGAGCCTTCGATAAGCGATATACGTCACTCGTTGGATGACCACAACGGATCACAATGACGTTGCCACAAGGACGATAAAGTAGATTGCATATCCTCAGATAGGATCTCAAGAATTTAAATATCACCCTGTATTATGAAACAGCATAGTAAAAGCTGTAACCAACCGTCGCATTTCTTTCACGTGCCCTTAATGGAGGTGAATATAAAGGATACCCTGGTAGGTGGCATCGTGATTTTGAGTTTGGAAGTTGGTGTTCAAGGGTTCTCTGTCCAAAACCAGATGTTGGTCTTGTGAAGTGACCTCGATCGCTTGACTTTGCAGCGAATGCCCTGTCCCTTCCGCGTATATCAATATTTCTTCACTTTTGTCCCGACCATCACAGGCAGAGTTTACTTCGCCGCATCGTGATCATTGCCAATCAGCCAAGTACGGCTCACGCGAATATGTCTGGTCCCACAACAGCTGTAGAACTATAAAACCTTTGGTAAGAACCAAAACCGCCAGCCGATAGCCCCAAATTCCAGACGTGCCGTAAACCTATCAGTCTATAAAACCGACACGCGGCGCCCTAAGAAACACCAAGAGACGAAAATCCAATTCCCAAGATTATAATTATCATTTCAGAAAATCATCAAAATGTGCGGCTCGGGCCACAACCATAGTCATGGTCATAATAATAGCAGCCGTTCCTCTCCATCTCCATCAAGAAGCTGTGAAAACAGCCATTCCACGACAGCAGAGCATATGCACAACCACCAGCACAACCACGATCACAGTCATCATCATGACCATCACCACGAGACCTCTAAAAATTCCCCCTCACATAAAAATGGAGATCGTAAGTTGGATATTTCTTTACCGCCGAAATCCTGTTATTTCCAGCACTCTAACCCCGTCTATCAGCTTTTGCCGTTCCCATGACACATGAGGATCATTCTGGCTGCGACAAGGGTTCAGCTTCCACGGCCGATAAAAACGAATCACCAAGGGGAAGCGGATGTTGCAGCCCAAAAACGCCATCCAGCCAATCCGGGCAGCTATGCTGCAGCAAATCATCAGAGCCTGTAGATAGCGATCCTGGGCGTCGCCCAACCATACAATCATGTTGCAGCTCGGATAGTACTTGCTGCGCTTCGGAAGCCGAACCGGAATCCGATACGGAATGCTGTAGCGACGATGAGGATTGTGTATGCGATCGTAAGTTGAATTATATCCATTTATTTTGTGCTCAGCTGATCCATTATCCTTCCCAGAAATTTGCGAGGTCAACTACGCTTCGCTATTGCACGAACAAAGCCAGTGCAAGCGTACAAAGATGACAGTTGTTAAAGTTGCTGGTGATTTGGATCAGAGAAGTTGCACGCATTGTCTGAACAGTGCACATGCAATGTCGTTTTCAGAGGGTGCGAGGAGGTGTTATTGTAAACTTACCAAAAGTTTGAGTAAGAGTGTGAAGGGGTTAACAGCAACTGAATTTGCGAGAGGATGCTGTAGATTTGGGAAGACAGTGAAAGGATGTGGAGGGCATGATCACGGGGATCACGGCCATAATCATAGCCACAGCCATAGCCATGACCACGATCACAACCACGACCACAGTCATAGTCACGATTATGACCATGAAGAAGGAAAGATTGATTTTTTCGAGTACAAGGAATCCGAAGACTCTGACGACCTCGAGAAAGGGTACGGATACAGTCATCATTTGGCGCTGGGTATTTCGGGAATGCATTGTTCATCTTGCGCGGTCGATATCGAAAAGATCATCAAGAAAATCAACGGAGTTGATCCATTATCGGTTCGGGTCAATTTTGTTATGAACCGCGGCGAATGCAAATTCGATCCGGAGATTATCGAAGATCCTAACCAACAAATCAGACAGAAGATCCTGGCTCGATTCAACAGACTCGACATTGTTATCCTATCTGACACCCAGGTTGATGAAGATGAAATGGAGGGTAACATGAAATTTCGTTTCCAGAGTTCAGCTCAAGATGCTGCCCAGATTCGGGAGGTCGCAGAGAAGATTAGTGGTGTAGTCCGAGTGTCTGAGATCGGTGATTCGGAAATAGAACTCCTGCATGACCCCGACCGGATAGGAATCCGGAACATCCTCGCCATTCTCGAGCAACGCTTCCCAAATTCGAATATTCAACTTTCGAAAATCCCGGATGGAGCAGTACTTGCGCAAGCCGCTGAGAAGAAATATCTCAGAAACATCAAATGGGAGACGATATTGTGTTGGGTTTTTACCATCCCAGTCATGGTTACCGCGTTTGGACACCATAGCATCAAAATATCCAATCTTTCTCGGTATTCATTGGAATGTGCCTGCGCCACAATGGTCATCCTCATTTCTCGGAAAATCTACATCGACGCATTTCGGTCCCTTCGAGCATTCCAAATAGATATGGACGTCTTGGTCTCAATTTCCACCGGTGTTGCATATATCTACTCGGTTGCCGTCTTCGCCGCATACACCCAGGGCACAAATTGGGGTATTGCTCATGATAGGGAGCCATTTTTTGAAACCAGCACTATGCTGACCTCCTTGATTCTGTCTGGTCGTTGGATGACGGCATTTGTTCGTGCTTGGGCAAATGGCAAGATTCAGTCAATCGGTGATAGCGACCTTCAGGCTTCAGAAGTTCGTCTTTGGGATCCTCAAAGCAATACTGAAATCAAAATGGATGCCCAATTGTTGCATTACGGCGATATCATCCTAGCGTCCTCCGGAGAAAAGATTGCCACCGACGGACTCGTGCTTTCCGGCCGGGGGCAAATGGACGAATCTCATTTGACAGGTGAGCCGAAGCCTCAGACAAAAGAAGAAGGAGGATTTGTTCTCGCCGGAAGCAAGGTTATTTCTGGTGATGTTCGCTACCGAGTTTCGAAATTGCTCCAAGAAAACACCATCTCCAACATCAAGAACATGGTCAACCTCGCCTCTCAGCAGAAGCCTCGAGCCCAGGTTATCGCCGATAAGATCGCTGCTGTATTGACGCCTGTGATTTTGGCAATTGCCTTGATCATCTTTCTCAGTTGGCTTCTTGCCGGGGCTCTCGCACAGAAACGCACTTGGGGCGACAGCTTGATTAACGCCATCACATATGGTGTTGCCACTCTCGCCATTTCTTGCCCCTGTGCGATTGGACTGGCGGTTCCAATGGTTCTTGTTTTTGCGAGCAGATCTGCGATCAACATTGGTGGCTTCGTCTTTCGTAATCCTGCTGCCGTCGAAAAAGGTCTCAACGTCGGAAAGGTCTGTTTCGACAAGACTGGTACTCTCACGACTGGCAAGCTGGCCGTTGAATTCTCCTGGATTAATACCGACGGAGTTTGGCGGAAGGATCCTCAGAGCTCTGAGGTTTACTCAATCATCCGCATGTTGTGTCGTACTAGCAGCCATCCCATGGGCAAGGCAATTCTTCTTCACGCCGAAACCCTCTCGGTATACCAGCCGAACGCCGAACCCGAAATTACTACAGTCGTTAGCCAAGGAATGGAGTGTACAATTGACGGGTCTCTTTACCGAGGCGGAAGGCTTTCTTACACTTCTCCCGACGCTATCCATGACCCCGAGGTCGTTCATATTCTTTCCTCTGCGAAATCTATTTTTACCTTGTCGAAAGATGGGCAACCAATCGCCTTATTCGGCCTCAAGGACGACACAATCCGTCCCGAAGTCCCCGTAATTTTAGATAACCTTCGTGCTCGCGGTATCCAACTCTACATCTTCTCCGGCGACCGAACCGAGGCCGTCCTTCCTGTCGCAAAGCAACTTGGTATCCCAGCTGAAAACGTATTTGGTAACTGCTGTCCCGAAGACAAGCGTGGTCGCCTCGAGAATCTCAAGGAAAAAGAGTCCACCGCCCCCAAGACTTTCTGGGGCAATATTACCAGTTTCTTCCGGAAACCTCAGCGTAAAAGCATCGTATTCGTCGGAGATGGAAGCAACGACGCCGTCGCGTTGATGGCCGCTGATATCGGAGTTTCTTTATCACATTCTACTGATATGGCCGCGAATTCTGCGGATGTTGCTATCATCTCAGATTCGATTGTCGCTTTGATCTCGTTCCTTGATCTAGCGAAGCGGGTGGTCTGGTGTATCCGAATGAACTTTATGTGGGCAATTGTCTGGAATCTAATTGCGATTCTGGGTGCTTCAGGTGCTTGGAAGAATGTGAGGATTCCGCCACAGTATGCAGGATTGGGAGAGATTGGAAGTGTATTGCCGGTATTTATTATTTCTTTGGGGGTAGGATTGGGATATAAGGGTGCAGCGATGAACAAAAAGGTTGAGAGGGTGAAGGTAGAAAAGGCGCAGTAGACGCGCGAAAAAACGGGGGTGCGAGCATCATATATGTGTGGTATGTGGGGTCATACACCTTGGTGGGTAGTTCTGCGAGTCATGCACTACGCAGTGTGGCTGCCTGGTACGTCATGAGTAACTAACGAATGGCGGAAAATCAAGCGTAAAGAGCGATGATTGGCTTGGCGTTAACGGTACCCGTGGTATTCTTAATTAATTTTTTGGGAAAAGCAACTTTGGAATTTTTATGCGACGAATGATTAATCGAAACACACTGGCTTTTCATGGATTTATATTTCTGTACATATTATAACCAAATTTTCTGTTATATCCAGCGAAAAATTGTAAATATATTTTGCTTAGGAATGAATATATCAAGTTATCTTCCATTTTTTTTTTTTGAGGGGTAGCTTTAACCTAATCTGAAAGTTTTTTGTCTGAATGCAAACCTCTCAGGCTTAGAAAATCCCCAAGCCGAAAAGAAGCGAGTACCGGTAGGGCTAGGATTTTCCAAGGATGAGGAGCTCCTCAGATAATTCAACGTCATTATCGTCTGTTTAGCGTTAGCAGGTAGAGCTCTATCTGCCACTATAGGAACGATGCCGTCATTATCATCTCCTTGGAAGCCAACTGATTTATCCCTAAAGATGTTTTCTAACATGTAGTTTACAAACTACGCAAGAGCTGCAGATACATACTCAAAAAGCTTTACTACAGTTGGCGGTTTTTAATACGCAGATTAGCCTTGCATATCATACGAATCATTGGCAGCTCATGGCTCTCGCTTCTCAAAGCTTTTGTCTTTTCTCCCAATTCTTTTTCGCCAGGTAATTCCAGAAAAAAATCTTTTCGCTCGCCATAGTTTGGTTTGGAGCTTCCCCTACCCGAGCGATGAACCTAATAAGAAAACAGGGATCCATTACAAGTTCTTCCTGGTTTCTGGAAGCGCGTTCAGCGAGAGTGATAGGATCAAGTTTTGAGATCCGAAGTGATTCTTGATGGACTGTTTACTTTGATGTTTCAATGATGAGAAAAAAAGCGGAGTAGTTCAATTTTTTCTCGACCATTCCTCTCTTTTTTACTGACTATAGGGCTTGATGATGTTGATTGAGTTTTCTGCCGATTCAAGATTCGATATACAGGCCGATCAACTTCTGTACCTCGGCACCTTCATTCCGTCAGGAAATATCACACCACACTCCATGAAAACAGAAACAGATTCTCTCCAATATCCGAATGCCAGTTCCAATTTGATTTGATTTGATTTGAATTCCTTGAACGTTCCCTGCCCTAAGGTTATGACTTATGCTACAGTTTTACTACATTTCGGAGGCTCTGGTTTTTACCCAAGAGTCCCGCTGGATTTGCCCCAGAGCGTATATCATATTTTGGACCTGTTTCCTCTCTTCTTATTCTTGCTGGCTTGCTTCTCGTTTGTAAATTTTGAGCCCTCCTTGGTTCTCTCTCTCTCTCTCTTCTCTTCTTGCCATCAACACTCGTTTTCTGTTCGCCTTCACTTCTCCTTTCTTCTCTGCTATTTCTCTTTTCTTCTCAACTCCCTCCCTTTTCTTCTCCGCTCTCTTGTCTTTCTTCTCTACTATCTCCCCTTCCTTCCTTCCTTCTTCTCTCTTGACCCGCCATGCTTCTTCTCTCGGCTCGCCTTTGTCTTCTACTTTCTACTTCTCCCTTGTTTTTCTTATTCTCTTTAACCTATACTTTCTCCCTTGACTTCTTCTCTTTCAACTAGTCTTCTTTTATTTGCATTCCCTGAGGTTCTCTATGTACATATATATCTGTCTTCAGATGTCTGTTTTTTGCAGCATTACTCTTCGTGTTCATTCAGAACGGCTTTACGCTCGCTCTCAGATTCGATTAATGTTCCCCATCCTGTTCTCCTTCTTCCCAGGTCATTTTCCATAGCGGGAGCATTACTTACCTCTGCCTGTATCCACTCTGCAGTGGCAACCTTGGTAGTAGAGACCGTGGTGGTAAGGACCTTGATTGCAGCGCAAGAGTGAAGTATGACCTGAAGTGTGGCGGGGTGGTTCCTGTGGAGTTTCAATTCCCGGCGAAATTTATTCTTCTGTATTGAGTATTTTAGGTAGTCTAGGAGGAGGTATTTTGGCGTCTGTAGCCTGTAGGGGTTGCAATGGGCAGTTACATCTAGGCGAAGGATATTTATCTGATTTCGTTTTGGATAGAAAATCCAGGGAATGACCCTGGCCGGCTCTCAGCCGCAGGATAGCCGAACGCCAGTCTCGAACGAATAGGGCCCGTAGCCTGCATAGCTGGAGGATCAGAAAATTGGGGCACTGACAAAGTTGTCCTATCTTTTCTTTTGTTTTTATAGGCGGATTATATCGGTGTTGGAGATTGTGAGACCTCACTGGATGGTTTCGGCCATGCATAAAGGAGTAGGGTTTCAATTTTGTTCCGCATAGGCCTTATACAAATCAAATTAAATGTCCGAATGCTTAATCTGTCTTGTTCCTTACATCACAATCAACCCCACTCACTTCAGTACCTTGCGACTCCTCTCCGCCTGAAATAAGGCAGCTTTTACACAACTTCTATGGATACAAAATATATGAAAATAGCTTATGATGCCCGGCACCCGGAGTCATAATTTCGTCAAACAAAAGTAGTTTTCACAGCAAATTAAGACCGCAATCTTCTAAGTAGCCCTAACTGCTAATGAATATTTAGTACCAGTAATACTAAAGAAAACCTTCCTTTCCACAACAGCCGAGTCCACATACCTCAGAAGCACTTGAAGCTTTTTCTTCATTAAGTTATCTAAGGATCAAGCTTTGCAAAAACAGAATAACCCTAAAGAGCACCTGCGCCTTGTAAGTCTTCCATGGCATAGCCTAAGGATAAACGAGACCGGCAGTAATATCGAATGGGCTCCTAACTAAACTAACCATAGGCTCCATACTTCGTATCTGTAGCTCTTCAAGCTGAAATATTCCTAGTCAATATTCTAATCTAATCTTTTCTAGAATTCTCCAGGGTTCATTAGGGCTTCCAAGGATTCATCGTCGCTTAAAATTTCTTGCAGTTTACAAGCAGATACCTGAGGTTCATTTCACACTCCTAAAATACAATCTGGTAGTGCCCAAAAGCAATATGTACGCTGCAGTACTGATGTACGCATTGCATAAATTCCAATAATATCTGCGGCGTGTTAAGAGACCTGCCTAGGCATCCAAAAATATGACACGAAAAACATGCCAAGTATTTGGAGCATCAATCTACTATAAGCCCTCAATATTTTCGGTATTTGAGAGTTCATTATTTGAATGCAACTTCTCCTCCTATACTTCCTAGGGCTTCCGGGCCCACTAAAGTTCATCGGCGCTCGTGAATTCCGCGGGTTTCCACAGCCTACAACCCGGCACTCTAGGCTTCAGTTTCTCAGTACATCCCACAACTTTCAATTTCTAAGGATTGATAATCTACAATTAAACCCTCCATGTTCTTCTGATTCTTCCGAGGATCCTCAAGGTGGATTGTCGGTGCCCATCAACCGAAATTTGCGGCCCCCGCACCGTCTCCACTCGGCTCTGTCGCCGACAACGTGGCCGCAAATCCACCTTTGCCGCTATCTTCAACCCTAAGAGAAGTAGCACGTTCAGAATCTCCTCAACTTCCTCTTTCCGTTGGTGTTCAGCTGCAAACCCGGCATGATGAAGCGGAACGATCCGAGCTCGCTTATTTGGTACGTGAAGAAAATTACCTGGTCACACTGAGTGAAGCAGCGAAGGTTGGATTCTTGCAGGATCATAGTATCGTGTGATCACCAAGAATACTCCAGCTTCTTGATTCTGTTACTATGGTCTTTACTATGGGTCTGAGTCACAACTGTTGATGACAGACACCGTTGTCGCCCGCAATCACCGCCCCTCACCAAAGACATTACCGTGGGTTACGACTCTTAGTAAATTACAGTCGTTTCCAAAACTCTGGTCACTCTCATAGAAAGTTTCATAACGATATTTCTCTACCCAATGGTTTATATGGCCTTCGCCCCTTCCAGGTGTTCCTTCTGATTCAAGATTGATGATGCTGCCACTTTTCTGAAGTCTCGGTTAGTTTCTTGGTTTTTGTTGAGCAGTCTTATCGCGACAAGGCCAACAATACTTGATACCCCTTTCCATCATAATCTTCCCATGCTTAAACAGCGATTACCAATGCTCAAATTACCAATTCAACGTACAAAATAAGGGGATTCACGATATATCACTCACCTCGGTAAAGTTGATCCACCGTAAAATTTCGATTATGGCCGCTATATCTCACCGGAGTGTCTCTAAAATCCCAGAGAATCGGTACTGAAGGTCGTACGGAAATTCTTTCTACCGAGCAGCCAGAAGGCTATCGCGCAATCATCCCAATAAGCAGCCCCTGCCGATTGTGTCCTAAACATCGGCAAATTGGCGAATACAGAGACGCATGGGTGAAGTTAGCCGATTGGCAGTTTAGACGCGACAATACGAGCAGCAGCATTGTATTGGGCTTGTGCTGATGCCCTTTGTTCCCGCAGTCTGTAGCCAACTCCTGGTCATAAAAAACTCTTCTAAGCGGGGAGAGAGGGGGGTAAGCCGAATTCTCGGTTCGCGGAGAACCAAACATGCCCCACTTTAGACTTCAACCACCCTATGGCTAACAACAGTATAGCTTTTCGCTCATGAAAGCGGAAAGCAGACGAACTGTGGCAGAGTCACTGAGCCACGGGAGCTACCCGAGCCGTCCCGCGCGATGCCACAATTTCTAGCCCGAGCCGACGCACAGTTCTGTTCTCAATTACATAAGTGCACGGACCAGACGAGGGACGCTATGCGAGCTGCTTTCGTAAGGAGCCACCGAAGCTTTGTAGCCCCGTGCCCGTAGCCCCGAACCCTAACTTTGAAGGAAGGACTGCGCACGAGACTTCCGACATTTGATGTCACGCAAGCATCAGCAAGAAAATGATTTGGGCTCTACAACAACGTTATTCTGTTTCATATTATGGCTACTACACTCGGTAATAGATTTTGACAAACACTTTACAAAGCACGGATTTTCGTTCGGATAAAACTTCGCCGAGGAATTGTTATTCGCTTAGGAAGCATGGTCACGATGCTGTTTCAGGGTCAGCAGGGAATTTCCCCGTAAAATAAATCTGGATTTACCGAGTATTTAATGTGAAATTTTATTTGGAATTATAAACGAGATATTGAGATGAATTCAGGTACCGTGAAAAACGCGCAGTGATTGAAAGTGATTAGGGTTCCGGAGAAAGGTCCGTATCGGCTGTTAGTTCTCGGGGCGTCTATTAAAAGCTCCGCTCCAATGTGCTTCTACGCAGTTTCGCTCTGGTCTACGTTAACGCAGTGCTTGCTCCGGGTAGCATTTTATGCCGATGACTGATCTCGGATGAAGATATCCTTCGATGCAAAAGCTCGCCCTGGCAAGAAAGCCCTGGCTTCAAGAACCCTACAACTACTACGTATGAAATGACGCCGCGAGGCGCATGTCGATTCTGTTGCACGCGAAAATGAGGAGGTCTTCTTCTCCACACGGCCCTCAATATGGTTCTCATGGCGGCTATTGGACGGCAGAAGTAAGAATTTTCACGCATACAGATGTGGGCTATCGCTACAGTTGGCCACTGAATTCCGTGTCCGCCATGGATACCTACGACTTCTTGTTGTAACGATAGATTACGGATAGTAATAATTATCACATGTATCTATTGAGGAATAAGTTTTTTCGGGCGCTCGCGGCCATCCCTGAGGCGCACATGTGTGGATGCCGCACGCACCGGCCCGTGTTCTGTGCGGATTGAAGGGGTTGAGAAAGACGTGTTCCCTGCAGCGGATCATCAATATCCCATCTTGTTCAATACAGTGAGCGGATAAACTTGCTTCCTGACGCATGGCATGCTGTTCGGGTTACACCTTGGAGTTGTGATATAGTGCGGGGAGAGCATGCTTCCCAGAAAAATTGAAATTGCAATTTAAAAATATGAAAAAACTATAGATATCCCAATTGAAGTTTTACTCCTTAACCTTCGGTTATTCCCAAAATGTTCCGCCTCGCCGATCTTCCCGAGGTATACCAGGGGTACAGCTCCAACTCAAGAAGCTCATGCTCCCGTTGTATCTGCGGCCACACCGGGCATTTCTATTCTAGATGAATTCCTCCTTCGAAATCGCGGTTGTGCCACCAAGTTACGTCCATAACTATAGAAAGAACTCATTGGATTTACCACGCCTGTCATCATCCGCCAATTACCCCATGGATTCATCTCGAAAGTTCTCCGATTCTCCAGGCCCCTCTTTTCCCCGCACTCACACCTACGCTCAACGTCGCTTTTCATCTATCTGCAACTTACAAAGCGGCACCACAGCCTTTGGAAGGGCCTTTAGTATTTGTGACCCAAGGGCAAGCCCAATCAGTTTTTGTTGGGCAAATAGGGTCTGAGTCCGGTGCAAAAAAAGCCCACCATGAAAAGGGGAGTGAAAAATTTGATTCGGTCCTTCCTCTTCCTTTCCCCTATGCATGGCAAAGGCTAAGAGGAATCAGCGTCTATCACAGAGTGACACAGACAGTCAATTCCACTGGCCCAGGAGTCGCAAATCCCTACTGCGGATCACCTTGTAAAACCCAGGATAACTCCCTGACATCCCGCTAGAAACCCTACCGGAAAGAGAGACTTCACAATGTACTCCACAGTTCCTACTTACCTTCTGTTTACAGTATGTGAAATATCTGGCAAAAAACGTCCGAAACTGAGACGCTATGTGTGTACCTGCAAGTGCGTATGTCGGTGGTGGTAGTCTGTGGCAAAATTTGTGAGTTAACTCGGACTTGACCGAGCGGCGCACGCTTGTTTTGATTTCTCCCGTGCAGTTTCTGTTGATTTATCTGTATACATGGGGGTATTATCGCAAGCCATGGAAAAATTTCCAAAAACCATGGCATAGATAAGAATTGCAAATACGAAAATTAACCGCCCAGACAAAGAGTAGCAGTAGTAGCAAGCAACGTTGTGGGTATCCAATGGCAATCATGCAATAGCAAATCAGCAGCCCATAACTCGATACACATCCGCCCTGAGATTGTAAAGAAATCTTTGTATACATCCGGTTCAACCTCGCAGCCCTCAATGCCAACCCTAAGGAAACCCTCGTATTGCGTTCCCAGAGGATTTTAATTCCTCGTAATTCACTCCGCATCCTAAGTACCGAGAAAGGAGGAAAAAAAGATTATCCATATCCATATCGAGAACAGTTGATGTCGAAGAGAAATTGGAAAGAAGCCACCCGAAGAAATGAAAATCGTCACACTATAAGATACACAAGAATATGAATCCGCTCCTTTTCTCCTCCCCCTCGGATGCGCGGGGCTACGTCGGCGGGGAATGACGGCTTTGCTATCATTGCACCCATGCAGAAAGGCCTCCCTTCACGAGACACTATAATCAGGTTTTCCGTCTCCGTTTTGTCTTTCCAGTACTACTTGAGTTATCTCCTTCATCGCCACTCCCTTCTTCTCCGTCCCTTCCACTACCTGCTGCTTGTCCAACGGCCTTTTCATTACCCTTCTTGACTGAGATTGCACATCCTTGGCGTTTTAGAGCCTTCGTCAAAGCCGTACTTGGCCTCATCCCGGGAAACTCCTTAGCAGTGTATACAGTGAACACGTCGCTCAAAGCCTCGGTAATAATGGGGGTGTATCCTTCCGGTTGCAGATCGCTGGGCTTGAGCCTCATGAGCACAAAGCGTAATCGATATCTTCCATGCGTGCGGCATGAAAGGTCCGGGAAACAAAAGAAACAGCCCTCCTTGCCATCTTCGTCCTGACCTACGAAGGGTGAAGACACCAAAGTTCCCATCAGCCGACGGGTAAGGCGTTTGTCTGCACCCGTCAGAGCCGTCTCGTCCGACTTTCCATCCACGCTCCAAAGCGTGCAGTGAACGACATTGAAGGGGTAACGCATCTCGGTCGGGTCTGCATTGTCGACAATAAGTTGCACTATTGGTGGGGGGTCAATAACTCGTCGGTCCCGTTCGCCAAACCCGCACGCCCTGGCCGCTACAGGTTGTTGTCGCACGTGGATCCGGTAACGCTCGCGCTCACTACAAACCGGTTTTTAGCCTCTGATCAAAGAGAACTGGTTCACGAAAGTAAATAAAAACATGTAATGCAGAGGAAAAAAAACATCTGTTACCTCCGATCTGATGATTGTGGTTCACGACGTATACTGTTATTCTCTTCTGAGTTCACGTGTGGCGGATAGTAGCTCTGTTTTTCAGATTGTTGTTGCTGCTGCTGCTGCTGCTGTGGCTGCTGGTACTGTGGGTAACTATCTTCGGCCGGCGAAATTCTCTGCCCAGTGAACGGCGGCGGTGAAGGAACCATCGTACTCAGACTAGACCTGCAAAACTCGGCGAAAAATAACGTCAGAACCACTGCGGTATGTATGGCTGGGAATTGTACCTTCTGTGGTCTTCGTGTCTGGGTCCATAACGCTGATCGTAGCCTGGGTCGTAGGGCGGTGTGTGGGTATGGGTCGGCGGTGTGTGGGTTGGTGGTTGGTATGGCGAGTGAGGCTGAGCGGGTAATAGTCGGCCGGGAGTGGTGGGTTTGCGGACATCAGTGGATGGAGCTATGTGCGGCGGAGGATTTTGCGGGAGTGTATGCGGCGGTGGGGGATGCTGCGGAATGTGCGGCGGCGGTGGATGCTGCGGGTGATGCAGCGGATGCGGGCTATGAAGCTGCTGAACATGCGGCTGGTGCTGCTGCTGAGGATGCGGGCTTTGAGGAAGCGGACTGTGAAGCTGCTGAGGCCGCTGCTGCTGACGTCCAGAATGCTGCGGCGGTAGTGTTCCCACTGCACTGCTGTCAGGTCCAGGGATCGCGAGAGGTGCAAGGACGAGACCAGAAAAACTTCCTGGGGCCGCGTTCGGCGTATTCCCGTATTGTAGTGACGGCGGCGGAGGCAATTGGTGAGGCGAGAACGTCGTAATTGAAGATGGTCGAGGTGACTCGGCCATCGTCGAAGATGGCGACAGCAGGGCGTTCTGGGAATAGATTGGTTGAGGAGGGGGTCCTGGCGACATCATTCAGGCTCATTCGCGACGGTAAGGACTGGTCCCGGCGCGTATATGGTTGACAGTGAATTGGCGCGAAGAAATGTAAGTCTTTTTAATGAAGAAACCGTCAGATTGTACGCCACAACGCGCGCAGTATCGCGGAGCGTTCCGAGTCGCGGAGCAGAGTAGCTGCCTAAAATACTTTGCGACGATCGCAGGGTACGTAGAGCACTTTTCCCTCCGCCGGATATCGCGCTTCACGCTTGTCAAAAGAACTAAATCTTCCTAACAAGCTAGCTTCTTTTTTCCCGTTGAGCATTCGTTATCTGGCAAGAGCTGGAGGGTGGGCAGGATCCGTGATGGAAACCCAGCCGGGATGGAGTCCAGAGGAGAGGAAATTAGAGGTCAACGATACAATGAACGGGACGAAGCAGCGGCATAAAACTGTCGTGTGAACCGAAATATAGTGCTGGGTTTATCGGTCATGTATCCATGTGATTCGTCCACAATTGATGCCAGAATCAAACCTAACCAGTGTTGCTGAGACAATCCAACACGAGGACGGAGATGTTTGCAGGAAACAAGCGTTTAAATGGTGCAGGAAACAAGCGTTTAGATGGTGCCGGAAGCTGTTTTATTAGAGATAAGGAGCAGACAGCTGAATGTTGAATCTCAAATACTGATATGATTGTGCGACTGGATAGTGTTGGTGATGGTGGTGAAGGGCCCCGTCAAATCTAACAGAGCGGGGAAATGTGGGGTTAAAAGATGGGAAGAAAATGGGAAGCGAGGGCACAATAAGGCGAAACGAACGGATGAAACTTAATAAATCTAAGAGACGGAAGAAGCTGGGGAGAGAGGAAAATTTGAGGAAGTGGAGGTGGAGGCATTGGGGGAAATGAGGACGTTACGAGCGAGAACGAACCAGGGACGTTCAAGTCTCATTTTGAACTTCTTTCATGCATTCTCGTTTGTATCATTGGCTGCCACAGCAGAATGAATGAAAAGGCAAAATGACAAAACTACCAATATCGGCAGTCATTTCTATGTTAATCTGGATTCAGTAACGTTAATTTAAGTATTATCCATATCATCTTGTGTCGTCTGTCATGTTATTGGACGAGCAAACGATGTATATCTAGTGGGAAATTCCTGGGTATTATTTGCAATCATCATGTAATTTAACTCTGTATGCCCGGCAAGTCATCAAGGAACCTGCCGCAGCTCGAAACCGATACTCTTACACTGTGTCCAATTCACTATAATAGAGTCTACAAAATTTCAGCACGTACAACTTGTGTCTCATCTTTCACCGCTTAAACTTAGGGTCAACAGATATTAAAGGGATCATAGGTTGCATCGTGCTCTAACCACAGTCTCCGCGTACATCGGGTGGCCTTCTAGATCGGATTTCCGAACCCCTGCATTTATTTCGTAGAGTCTCTCGGATTCTCCCAGTTTCTGTAATCAACTGAAATAGATATGTGGTATGCGTCACAATAAACTATGATTTTCAAAGATTTTCAAGGACACGAAGGTACACAGACTAACTTTTATGCCCTCGAGAATAGTGAGGTATGAAGGGGACTCACATAATGTTAATAGCTCTAGAACTACATTCACCAGATATCATGTATTGAGAGAGATTTTGAGCTAAAGAGTTCCCAATATAAGATTGTGTTGAAACTTTCACCAGGATCGTCTCAATTCAGCCAGGCCGCCAGCTGGCAGGTTTATCATATAGAGATGAGAAAGAGAATCCGAACGGTTATCATCTGAGACATGAATTGAACGTTGTCAAGCGCTAGAAAGTTTGTGCACTTTCATCTTGTTATCTTTGCAGAGTCTCCCCGCTCCGATCTCGTTCATATCGTATCGCGCGGTTGCGGGGGGAGGGGGGTGGAGAAGGGTGGCTTTCGAAAACCGGGGAACATACTTGGATGAACACCACCACCTCACATCCCTGACGCAACTTAAGCTTTACGGCGACCCATCGGCGTGTTCCAGGTCGGTGACAGTGACGGCAGTGACGAGCGGCTTTATTCGTTACTCCGGGCCAATGTCCTAACTGAAGTAGGGAGCAAGGAACTAATCATAGGATTCCTCCGAATGGAATTGCAGCAATATCCTTGGGATTTCTTAGGTTTATCCTGGAGGAAATCCATTTGCGTGGCCCCAAATTCTTACCGAAAGCATCGAGCTGCAGTTTTCGATATTGCCCTCAAGAAAAACCGGGCAAGAGACTTTAAGTTTTATGGACCAGCCTGCATATGGGTGTCCTGCCTGGTGATAAATTCACATTAACACTGTAGCTGCAAGATCACTTGGAAATAACCTGTAGCTTATACAACACATCAGGAAAAGATGCAGAATGCATTTTTGATGCTCTTGAGCAAACAGAAATGTTTACGGCCTAGTTAAGACTGGGTTTTGAGTATGTGATCAACCGAAGCCCGCATAATTTGTGAAATATGTTGTACTAATATCCAAATTTCAAGCATGCAATGATTGCCCGGTCAGGGTGAGAGGTCGTGTTGTCAAAGTCCGTTCGTTAACGAAGGAATATGATGCAATCCCATGCCAGGTTGGACACGTCGTGATGTCTATGTTCTCTTATTCCTCCGGAGGATATATCGAACTCAAATCCGGTCTACGTACCTTGCATTTTTCCGAAGCCTAAGAGTAGGTTGGGAAAGAATCCTGAACCTTAGATCTAGAGTCACTCCCGGTTTCGAATGGCGCGAACAAGATATCGTGCAGCCATTAAACGTTGATAAACCATGATGAGGGAATCATCCAAGCGAATACTCTTGTGTTCTAATATGAAACGGAAACCCGAGTAGCATATTAAAGGAGAAATAATCTAATGGAAGGAGTTAATGCTGTAATTTATTGCTTTAACCAGGTCTTGGCAAACTTATAAGGCGTCCTATTACTATGGATCCCGTGCCCACGATCTCCCATTTCGGCGTTTGCATATTTTCCAAAACAATGGACAATTGCTAATTGTTATCAGCTTACTTATAAAATGTTCCTCGAGTTATTTATAATATTATTGGCCGTTTCGCATTTCTCTGACGTTGGCACAATTTCCTGGTCGGAAAACCGGGCCTGTATGCCGGCAATCCAAGGGAAAATATTGACATTGATATCTCAGTTTTTGCTGGGTAATTGCAGGATAAGCTCAGCGCTCCAAAATGCACTGAGCCGAAGCGATTCTCGTGGCAAGATGTGATCCTGCCATACAGCCATGCACAGCCAAATCTCCTCTGCAAGTACCCCATATTCGACCACGTTCTGCTGAGAATCCTTGGTCTGATGATTTTTCAAATCAGTAGAGAATTATTAATATCCCTTGGATGAGGGAAGCAAATGCAAATAGTCCGCAGATTTAATTTACCTGGTTAGATTTGTTATGCAACGAGTCATGGGTTCGCACTCGCCTCATAATTTGAGGTTGAATTTTCTGACAGCTTGATTTCTGGTATCGGTATTTTATTTGTATGATTTTCAGCGTTTTCAATGGGCGGTAACACTAACATGGAAAGCTAGGGTGTTGAAGCCAATATTATGAGGATTTATGATACTCAAATCCCAGATTGGTAAAGCTCCCGTACCAGGAATTCACTTTAGTTCATTCTTCGGCATATATAGTATTTATGCTACAAGTTTATGAAATTTAGTTGCGTGATCTGAGACAAGCAGCGGCAACCATCCGAGACCAGTTAGAGCCATCTCTTATTTGCTGTGAGCAGTGGATAGACTCACATATAGCTTCCTAGATACTATTAGATGCGCCTACGAGATGCATAGTCATCGCCATAGAAGTTGGTGACGCATCACAAATTATTTGAGCCAGAGGGCAGTCCGAATTCCGGCCTATTGCTTGTTTGGATAGGTAAGCACTTATTAATGCCTCCAATCCCGACAAAAATGTACCTATGAACATTAGGCTGCATGAAGTCTACTGATCTTTTGAAAACCTAGCCCTCCAAAAGTTCCTGATTTTGGCAAATACAATCGTAGATCTTACAAAAACTGCCTGAAATAGGTAGCCTCGGTCCTCAGTGTAAAATGGGGATGTCTATCAAATGATAATGGTGGGTAATAGAAACAATATTATGGCATTGTGAAACCATATTTTATTATTCAGATTTTCACAAACCGCTAGGATTGTTTTCTAATAGCCGCTGTCCGAAGACTTTAGTACGAAGAAGCGGATTTCACCGTTTTATGAAAGACAAAGATTTATCGTACCAACTCCCCTAGGAGTAGATTACAGCGCAAATGTGTACAGGTGTACTCGAGTCCAAGTATGAGTCCGGCGCTCTATTGTTTCACTGCGCCCGTCTTTTGTTCCCTCATACAACTGCTTTACGTGAAGCACTGAATACTTTACATATATATAGCTATCATAGAGTTCTTCATCCTTCACCTGTCTCAGGAAATCTTTTAAGCTATGGTTGTGCTATTACTGTGTGCGTATTGTATGGAGTGCGTCTAATTTATGGTACCCTCGGAGTGCACATGTATGGTACAAGGTTGCACGATTCTCGGGTAATCATATCATAACAAGGAAGGTGAACCATACAATCTGACGGGTCACGAGCTGATGGCGCCATACTCGGAGTGCACGGGTAGGGTTCATCGGCTAGTTCCGATGACATTTCGGCGCGTAAGCTTTCCCGTAGGTACGATGATTCAATCATAAAGCTCAATGAAAAAAACAACGCTGAGACGGTCCAAATTTCTTACCGTCATGGGTTGGCATAAGTTCATCTATAGGTATCTTCGTTCTATATCACTATGGGCCTTTAATGGACTAGCAAAAGGTTATTTTGGGCCGCATAACGAATGAACAAAATCGTCTTGTTCAACGGGAGGCTACATATCAGCTTGCAAAACAGAGATCCTTCTATCTCCCACGACTTTGGTTACACTTGCCGGCTTCCGTGTAATCAGCCCACTGCTATCTATGGTATTTGATATTCAAACGAACGAACACCTTGCGGTAACACGGCTGCTCCGAGAAACTGACACATCAACGATCTCAACCTCGTCATCCCGTTTAGGTGCAGCTAGAAAAGTAATTACCAATAACAAGCATGAAACCCTTGGCCGGCATAAGTATGTCGTGCATGATCATTTTCCATGCATAGATTAAGATACCGTTTAGCTTGAGCAGATCTTGGAGAATTATCCATGTTCGAGAGGAGGCGCCGTGTCCAGGAAACTGGGAAATCAATGAGTATCTCGACTTGAAAGCTCATCGTATTTTCTGTAACTGCCGCAAGCTTTGAGAGTGAACTCATCAGCTTCATAGCACGAGGTACAATTATGCCGGTAAATAGAGTACAGTGTCGTCTGATTAGCGAAAATCTACTTTGGCGCCATGGATGTCTCAGTAGCCAACGGATGCTTATATCCGCGGTACTACATTCGTTTAACAAACTGTTTTGTTTACCTTGAAGGTCGATTCTCGACGAGCTTTTTGTTTTTGGAGGATTTTAAGACGAGCTTTCTGTTGCGGTGAGGCAAGGAACTCCGGCGGGATAATGCGTGAGGTACCTGAAAGCCGATACCTCTCCGTCCTCATTTGCGGAACTTGACGGACCAGATACGACGGTGCGTATATACATACGTATAGAGTAATGAACCTAAAGCACTCCACAATGACCCTGCAGCATATCTAGGTTCATCACAAAATTGCTTAAAGATGCACATCCTTCAACATGTTCGGAAATACATCTCCATACAGTTGCCAAGGTAAGTTTGGCGTGGAGCTTTCCGAGTCAGGACGGAATGGCCCAGACCTAGGACAATGTTCCAAGTTTTTAGCGCGTATGAGTATCTTTTGTAACGGCTTTCGTGAAGACAAAGGTCTTTTTGGATAGGTAAACCAAGATGAATTTTTATGGCATGGGTTCGGCATCCAGGCCCCATAATGGTGAAAATAAGATTCGGAGAGCAGGGTTAACCGGAGATAAAGGGATGGGCCGCAGCTCGAAGCTCAAGCTCTCGGGAACACGTGCCTTTCAACACGTGCTGTTATTACCCGCCCTGATCCTCTAAGCTCCTCTGTTCTACGCGTCTCGCTGTCACTCTCGACAAACCCTCAAAGCTCACGATCCACCAGATACCCACCCCGCTTCGCACTACCTTGGTAGATCTGTAGAAGGTTACGTAGACAACTAGCGCGTATCCGCCGTGTGACGTGTAACGGGTATACAATAAACCGAAATGCAGTCGATTTACAGACTTTAACGCTTAACTAATACTGCATTTCGGGAGCTCCGGGTTCACCAGGATGCGGCTTACGAAGGACCGGTGAATAGCCGTGATGCACTAGATTATTTCTACAGAGTCTGAAATAAAGATTACTTGGAACCCGGTGTTGAAAAGATATTAGCATAATGATTTTCAAACTGCAACAGAAGTTTCTGACTTCATGCGCGTCTGATTCAGAAACGGCATGGGTTACGGGCGGTAAGAACCACGCCTATGCATTCATTTCGGGAGCCCAGGTTTCTAGCTACATCAAGTGCATGATCCGACGGCATAAATATTTTCATCTGTAAAACTGTCTCGTCAAGACAGTTCCAAAACAGAAGCGCTTTATCTGAGAGCTTGTTACTACTTCAAAATCCTGTAGGCGTCGCACGTGCACAAAAAGTGGATATCAACTGTGAGTGTTTATTTGTCAAATTCTTTCGAGGGTTCATCCGAACTTGAATGACAGGCATGGTTCTCCCATGTAAGTTTGATATATGTACTTTATAGGGCCGTAGTTGTACATAAATTGACCGGGCCATTTACATATCACCGGGACAGACTTAAGGCTGAATATATTAGTCCATGATGTCCGTGCCACTTCGCATATTGATTGATCTAGTATCCTACGTAGTTTCCTTTCACATATGCATACAGCTGATGAGGTTTGGTATATGAGAATAAAGTTTTATCTGCAGCCCGTAAAGCCTTGAAAGCCCATAAGTATGCACAATTAACAGCTTTTGAAGCCGGATATATTCTTTCCGAATTTTGTACCCGGGATTTTCCCTGTGAACGGGAATTTTGGATGCCCTGGCTGATCGTTTTATCAGCATTGTTATAAATAATCTTTCTTATTTTGGTTAAGTCGATTTTAGAGGTGTTTATAAATAATGATTCATGGCCAGGTTACCGCTCCGTTATGCAATCTCAAATGGATCCTGTGACTATGGTCTTTGATCGGGTTTTATAAGATGTTTCTTATTATGCAATTTTGCTGTTGGTTCTTAATACACGTGATTCTGTCACCGCATAGAATCTCTAGAGTTGATGTAATTACTCGATAGCGCTTTGATAAGAGTTGGAAACTACCAAGCAAGATGTTCAAAAGAAATGTGAAACATGATCTTTATCTGTATTAAAACCTCTGGTATTGACCAATACATACAGTACCGCTAGACGCCGCCTATAATAAGTACTTGGACTACCCTACTTTGATCAGTCTAACTGTCTCTACAGCCAGCAAACCCATAATCCTGGTTATCAGTCATCTCACTGGCTGTAGCTCTCTCTGGAAACGGCAATTAAATTTTGTGATATTACAGACCACAGCTGTCCCGGTTTGAAGATAATTGTGAGACTATATAAAGACCGGGGAGGATATGCATCTTTAAATTAATTATTGATGAGGCTTTCAAGCCATAACAGTTTCTGGAAGATCTCCAGTAAGTGAAAAACGGTTCATAAACTGAACCTGCCTCCATATTTCATAATATCACTCGGCTTTAAGCATCGCGGCTTGCATAAGTCCCGTGAACTGAAACAAAATAATTTGAAGTCAACAAAGGATGCCCCAATCCTTTATCTACATTTACATGCACTGAACGTGTTTTACCCTAAGCGATTGATGATTTAGAAACAATAGTGCTTTGTCTTGTAAGTCTGCGGTTAAATTCATAATCCATCACTGCGGTCTAAAGCTCATAGATGTGATTCTACATTTTTTTCTTGGCTGCAAAATAGGTTGGCAGGCGCTATTTTCGAGGAACCCGATTTGACATGCTTGGGGACACAGAAATTTCTTTTCCACTTTTTCGACTGCTGTGAAACTGATTTCTATTAAAGGTAACCTAGGATAACTGTCTTTTTTTTTCTCACTTTACTTCATTACTTAGTCTCATTTTCCTTTTGGGAGTTTGTTATTGGGAAGAAGACTGCAAGAGATAGGGGGGCTCACTATATGGTCTTGGTCACAACTCACGAGGACAGAATCGCGGCTTCTGTTATCCTGCATAGGGCCTTCTCGAACGTTGTATGACTGAAACAAGCAAACAAATAAACAAATAAACACCATATACCCATAGATTTTCTATCTATTTCAGTGCTACGCATCTTTTCCGCACCAAAGTCAAAGGGCACTGCACAGTAGACATTGCACCCTCTACAACCTTGAGAGAAACCCAACACCCTCTCGCTATGCATACCGAAAATGTAGTCACCCTAAGCATCACCGATGAAAGTGGGCGACTGAAGGCCTGACTGATTATTTTGTACATAGGAATTCGTCGAAATGTGGACTGATCAAGATTGAATCTCACCTTATAGGTCTCTATGACTGTACGCACAGACTAGATACAGCTTTTATCTTATTTGTTTCAGATAAATGGATTTACCATAGCGGCATATGCACTCTATTTCGAGTATGACGGCGCTATACAAATATCCCGCTCCTTTAGAGACCCACAGTTTACTACGGTCGACCCATACGCTTTCTCCCGCCCTATGACGTTAAATATGGAATCCACCATCCACCTTCCGCCTTAAAAGCAACAATTAAATAAATGTCACTAAAGAGCCCCCTCATCCTCCACTTAGACCTTCATCCAAAGGTTCATTCTTCAATATATGTACCTGGTAGCCTCTCAGCGTAATGTACTCCAGCATCCTTTTCCTCAAGGTTCCCGGTTGACTCCAAACATGCCGAACACCGCCGGAATATTCACCCTGCATCTGCGAGTACCTCCACCCAGGTATCCCGATTCTGGTGTCTCCGATCACTTAAAATACCGGGACCCTGGTCGGATATATATGGCAGCAGGAATTGCCCCGAGTGGAAATTGTCTCCGAACATCAGTCTCCTGCTTGTCGATTGTGCTGGTGATACTATACTTCTGCACTATTTCCTTCACGTATTATATTATCTTATGATACTTCACGGAGCAACTAATCCTTTTTGCGATGCGTGCGGGAACTTGACTAACAACGTCTATGAAAACATGTTGCGGTTGTTGGTGGCTAGTGTGATCTGTGCCATGGCGTTAAGATTTTCGGAGGTGTTTGGAGATGGAGGTTACAACAGAGGTTATAGCGGAGGCAATATCATGCAGATGACTTTACTTAGAAGTCATAACGTGCCTAAACTAACCCATTTACACCTTTCAATGGTCTACTAGAATCTGGCTAGTTGTACCGCAGAGGCTTCCAGCTCCTTCACAGGTTATATGCTGATAGTGATTAATCGTGATTTCCATCAGTATCTCATCCCGATACATTAAACTGAATCCAACCAAATGAAGTTTTAATACATTTCCACCTGAACATAGTGGCAAAAACTAGCAAATATCCGAGCCTATACCACAGGTTCCATATTGAGCGGGTTGTACGCCATATCTGAGTATCCTCTGGCCGAGATAAGCTTTGCTCTGTACATGTATCTCTCGATGGAACCAGCAATAGAGGGGGACATTGGTGAAATTTATAGTAAGCACCATGTACATAGGAGTAAAGATGGTCTCTATTACTTAATGTCATTCATAGAGGTTCTGTACTGCTTCCTGGGAGGGTGGCTATTCTACCAGTAGTTGACGCTTCGAAGGGGGCATTTCTTTCAGGGTGAAAGAGGAAATATTCTCTCGGCATAGAGGGTAGTTAGTCGGTCCGAAGACTCGGCATAGTTTGACCAAAGCTGTATGGTAGATCAAATAGTTATCTAGACCATATAACTGTTGGCATAGGAAATCTTCTTTACCGTATAATGACCCGAGTGATACCATATGCATGACTGTAACACGATTCAGTCATGCGGTAGTGTACCAACCCTCTGCTACTGATAGATGATATCTCTCATAAAAGCCTTCGAAATATAAAAAGAAGCATGATGATTGATAAGATTTAGCAGAAGCAGTGTTCGAAGATATTTATTGGTGAATTGATGGGAAAAAAAACATCAAAAAATACTCCTCCGGGTGGGCTTGAACCACCAACCTCCTGATTAACAGTCAGACGCGCTAGCCAATTGCGCCACGGGGGATTTATGCTTACAAAAGGTGTTTGTACAATATGAATTAAATTAAAAAAGTATTTAAAATGAGCAAAGAATCGTATGTCACAATTTGTTTGACAGAATTGAGGACGGATGTGATTATTAGCGGCGGTAATTCTACCTTTTCATTGCTTTTTGGAAGCGAATAACAAAATACTTGATTTTTTTGCCGAGCAGTGTTTATAATAACATTGGCTACCGGCAAAATCTTTGTTTCACAACATTTCATCCGCTCGTATTTATCTCACTACTATTTCACCACATATTTTCCCCATTCAAGAATTTCAGATCTGCTCATCAAAGAATCTCCAATGTTCCATAAGTATCTCCCTGCTCCTATAGGCTGTTCATATCTCGCATTACTGTCCTCCTTTTGTTGCATCCCGGAAATAACTGATCATACGAGGACTCGATATCCCCCTTTCCGGCCGAATATTTACCCCCAAGATTATCACGTTCATCTATCATAACCCGTTAGTCAAACGGCAACCCTCCATCCAGAACAATCACTTACACCCAAGCCACCAAGTAATACCCTCCTCATCCAATCCCGCCAACAATCCCAACTCCTCCCAAGTAGCCTTCTTGTAGCAACCTCTACAAAACTGATTCCCAATCCTCAATACCCTAGTCCATCTCTCTTGCTTAATCTTTCTTTGTCGATGCAACAGCTTCTGCTGCTCTTCGTATTCTGCAACTAAGATATCCTTAATCTTTCCTTCCTTTTTAGCTGCTTTGATGTTCTCCTCGACAGCATCTTTGAAACGATCTTCTTGGAGCATCTTCCGGTGTTCTTGAATGGCTTTTTTGGTGCTGAGACGATCTAGATGGTCGCCATTTCCTGAGATGTACCCAGCAACTTTAATACGTTCCTGGAGGGAAAGAAAAATCTCACGACATGCATAGGGAAAGTACAGATCCAAATGGGGGGTATTTTTTCCATGTACTCTAAAGATTTCACAAAGATGGACCAACTCAACATCAGGGTCTACATTAGTCAGCGGGTCAATGCTTCTGAGTTTCTTGAACTCTCGTTCTGCGCTATAGTTGTTGGGGGATAAATGCAGGGTAAGCCAGTTTAGATTAGGGAGAGCGATGGGAAGTAATGCAGCGAGATTTTCGTGGTAGATTGAAGCAAGATTACGGAGTTCTAGGTGCTTTAGTTTTGTAGCGTATGGTAAGGCACCGAGAAGAACTGCACTATCGAGTTCTGGGGCTGCGGTTACGATGAGTTTTTCGAGGTTGCTAAGGAGTGTAAGGTCAGAGGGTTCGAAGATTACTGGGAATTTGCCGATGCCGATACATTGCATATGCTGGAGGTTAAACTCTTTAAGGTCTAGAGAGGTTAGATATTGGAGGGATATTTTGGTATAGATGATATGGGATATACCAGGGAAGCTGTAGCCGTTGAATATTGCGGACCAGAACTCCCGGCTGGGATAGCAGCCGTGCTCTTGAAGAGGGGTTTGACGCATTAGTCGGGCGGTGGAACCGTTGAATATCATTGGCGGTGGCACATGTGGTGCTTTAGGAAGGGTGCAAAGTGCTGGTGGTCCTGTTTCTAAGACTAAAGACGTGACTCGTCGGAATTCATGGTCAGCGAAAGAGGAAATTGGCTGGCGTGAACAAGTTGCATTCTTGATGAGAAGCTGAATTTGGATCCCAGGAAATTGACTGTAGAATAATAATAAGCTAAACGGTTATCTATAAGGATCGGAGTACCAACTTAACAAACATTGAGATTTCTCTTGCTAATACCGCGGCGGTTGGCCGTTCACTACTTTCTTGGTTTTCCTTCTCCGGATCAAGGACTAATTTCAGATGCTGAACGCTTTTTCGAATCAGAAGGCCAGTTTTGTCGTCTTGACACATCATGAGTGTGCGGTGGAAACGGTGCAGCTTATCGAAACCTTCAATCTCGGCATGGTAGTAGAGGGAATATTGAACTATCCTGTTCATGGCCTTGCAAGTACGGGCCAGGACCGTCAAGTCGTGCCGAACAAGATGTGAACGGACATTGTCACTATTCGGAGATTATTAGTGAAATCTTGACTTGTTTTTTATCGTAAGCTCCAAAGTTACGCTGGTGACGTCGGAGAAGGGTAGTTCTTGGGACCAGAAGGTAAATGTACACAGAATAGATCAAACCAGAGCTACAGGATACAAGCGAAGCTTTCTGGAGCTCATTCATGTGATCTACAAGAATCTTATTTCACAAAGGAGATTGTAAAAGAAATGTATAGCTGAGGAAGCTTACAATAGCTCTGGAGGAAGACTGGTGATTGATGCTTCCGGCATGTTGAAACTGGTGTTTGGTTCTGTCTTTTGACGGAGAGTCTGTTCTCTTGGTGATTCAACTTCGCATTTGATTGGAATCGCCTGTCTCTTCAGTGGAAATAATCGTAGTTGAGGTGAGGTGTTGCGGAGAAGAAGTTTTATCGTGATTTGCCACTAAAGCTCCGTTCTTGTCTGCTTTGCTCTCCCAGGCAAATCGCAAGGCTGGTATAACTGGCATCGTTATGGTGGCTTCACATTTCTACCTGTGAAACTTTAGCTGTCCGATGCGTCAGACCCAGCCTGTGGCCTTACGATTGCGGTGGGGACAGGGCGAGTGGGGGTTGATGAGTCGACAGTATGGACACTAAGCCTAAAAGAGCTTTAGCGAAGAGGCTGTGCTTATGTAGATGAGCGCTTGTGTAACATCATTCTGGCAATCGACGTCACCGACACGCGCGTATGTACGCGTTCCAACAGCCATCCTTCACCCTCCTTCACCATGGCAACCATGCCATCCATCACCCACCATCATTCACCACCCAGAGTATGTCGACAAAAGATAATAAAGCTCGAAAAAACCGGGATTTCTATATATAATACTCACTCTTGAGTTTGTGCTCTTACCTAATCCGTGGATCTAAATGGGTATCTGACTGCGTTTACTACAGACGCGAGGAAACGACACATTGTTTGATTCACAGTACCGCTTGGGAACATCAATGCGAAGGGTGAAAAAGTGTCTTCGGTCACGTAACTATTTACATGTCTCAAGCACAGAAAAAACACCCTTTAGAATGAGCGTTAGAAACCAAAAACGGTTTCTGGATATAACTCCAACCACCGTAACCGGAATCACCAACGCCCCACACAAACGCCTTCCAACCGAAAAAAAACAAATTACTTTCTATTGAATGTTAGCAATTACCGCATTTTGGAGATGTATTGGAAAGGGGTACTCACTGAGGGGATATTTACAAGAACCAAGAACCAATGAATACAGCGACGGCAAGGGCGCTGGTGAAAGTCGCCTGGGTCTGTCCAGCCATACCGGTGAAGGCAGGGCTGTTCGCATTGTATCCCTCGGGGTACACATACTCATCAATCTCCTCGACACCAGCAGCTCCAGAGTTGCTGGAAGGATAAGTGCTAGCACCTCCCATAGCACCTCCCATAGCACCGCCCATAGCACCGCCCATGGCACCGCCCATGGCACCGTCCATGGCAGAGCCAGCAGGGACGGCAGAGTCGGTACCAGCAACGCCAGAGGCATCACCAGCGACGATGGGGGCAACAGGGATGTCGCCGCCAGCGATAGGGGCAACAGGAGCAGCACCGCCAGAGATGGGACCAGCGGCGGGACCAGCGGCAGGGGAAGCAGCCATGAGGGTAGCAACACCCTCAAGCTCAACCTCTCCGTCTTCAGCGACCTCAATGGTCTCGACGTCCTCGGGGCATTCAGCAGGGGCGGCAATGGGGGCAGCGACCGCCTCGACAGGAGCACCAGCAGCAGGTGCGGCAACAGGTGCGGCGACCTCCTCAACGGGGGCAGCAGCAACAGGTGCGGCAACGGGTGCGGCGACTTCCTGAACGGGAGCAGCAGTGGCTGGGGCAGCAATAGGAGCAACAACCTCCTCAACGTCCTCAAAGACCTCCTCAACAGGAGCGGCAATGGGGGCGGCAATGGGGGCAGCAAACTCCTCAACCTCAACGTCCTCAACTGCCTCGACGACCTCAGCAACAGGAGTGACAGCCTCAGGGCAGTCAGCGGGAGCGGCGACGGGGGCGGCAATGGGGGCGACAACCTCCTCAACCTCCTCAACCTCCTCGACGTCCTCAAAGACAGGGGCGGCAACGGGGACAGCTACCTCCTCAACGTCCTCAAAGACCTCCTCAACCTCCTCGACGTCCTCAAAGACAGGGGCGGCAACGGGGACAGCTACCTCCTCAACGTCCTCAAAGACCTCCTCAACCTCCTCGACGTCCTCAAAGACAGGGGCGGCAACGGGGACAGCTACCTCCTCAACGTCCTCAAAGACCTCCTCAACCTCCTCGACGTCCTCAAAGACAGGGGCGGCAACGGGGAAAGCTACCTCCTCAACGTCCTCAAAGACCTCCTCAACAGGAGCGGCAATGGGAGCGGCAATAGGGGCAGTAAACTCCTCAACCTCAATGTCCTCAACCTCAATGTCCTCAACCTCCTCGACAACCTCAGCAACAGGAGCGACGACCTCGGGGCACTCAGTAGGAATGTAGACCTCGCCGTTGGGGCGCTGCTGGACGGGGCAGACGGGGGTGACGATCTGAACGTTGGCAACGGCCTGAGCAACTGCCTCAACGGGGGCGGCAACCTCGACGACCTCGGGGCACTCGGTAGGGATGTAAACCTCTCCGTTGGGGCGCTGCTGGACGGGGCAGACGGGGGTGACGATCTCAACATCGGCCTCGGCCTCGGCAACGGCCTCAACGGGAGCGACAACCTCTTCAACGGGAGCGACAACCTCTTCAACGGGGGCGACAACCTCCTCGACGGGAGCGACAACCTCCTCGACGGCCTCGGGACACTCGGTAGGAATGTAGACCTCGCCGTTGGGACGCTGCTGGACAGGGCAGGCGGGGGTGACGATCTCAACGTTGGCAACGGCCTCAGCAACGGCCGCAACGGGGGCGACAGCCTCGACGGCCTCGGGGCACTCGGTAGGGATGTAGACCTCACCGTTAGGGCGCTGCTGAACGGGGCAGGCGGGGGTGACAATCTCAACATCGGCAACGGCCTCGGCAACCGCCTGAACGGGGGCAGCAACCTCAGAGTCTTCGAAGACTTCAACACTAGCCTGAGCATTGGCATAGGCCTCCTCAGTTAGCTGGTAGACGAATCCATCAGCATCAACCTGAAGGGCATTTCCAGCCTGCACAGGCGTGTTCAAAGTCTCATAGAGCTCGGGAGTGGGCTGGTAGACGGTTCCGTTAAGGTGCTGCATCAACGGGGCCTCGACGATAGGCGCGCAAGCCTCCTCCGTGCAAACCTCCTCGGCGCAAGCCTCCTCGGTAACGAAACGGTCCTCGTAGACAGTCTCAACTGCAGCAACCTCCTGGACTCTGGTAACGGGAACCTCGACTAGCTCGGTGGCCCACTCGACATGAGTGACGGGGACCTCCACACCGCCCATGGTCTCGATAACAGTGCGAGTGACGAAGTGCTCGACTTCCTCAACCGAGTTCTCGATAACAGTAACAGGGGCAGCAGTCTCGATGACTTTCTCGACCCTGGTGGCGTACTCGACGACGGTAACGGGGACCTCGACGTTCTCTCCGTTAATCTTCTCGGTTTCGATGACAGTGCGGGTGACAGGCGCAGGAGTCTCGATAACCTTCTCAACCTTGGTGGCGTACTCGACGACGGTAACGGGGACCTCGACATTCTCTCCGTTGATCCTCTCGGTTTCGATGACAGTGTGGGTGACAGGCGCAACAGTCTCGAGAACCTTCTCAACAATAGTAACGGGAACCTCGACTTTCTCTCCGTTGATCACCTCAGTCTCGACAACTGTGCGGGTGACAGGGACAGGGACCTCAACCTGCTCAGTGGCGTACTTGGTGACGTGGACCTCATTGGCGATGGTCTTCTCGACAACGTTGGTGACAATAACCTGCTCGATCTTGGTGACGGGAACCTCAACAGGCTGTCCAGAAACAATCTTCTCCTGGTAAATGGTCTCGTAGACGGGTACGGCCTCACGGACATACTCCTTCTCAATGACGGTCTGACCAGGAATGTGTGCAGTGACAGTCGCAGTAGCGTAGACCTGCTCAACAATCTTTTCGGCAGGGAGTCTCTCGACAACTGTCTGAACAGGAAGGGTGACAGTGGCGTACTGAACGACAGTGGCACCCGGAATTTCGACCTGCTCAACAACGGTCTGTGCAGGGAGGGTTACGGTCTTGTAGTCGTAAATCTCCTCAACGATGGTTGCGCCAGGAAGCTGGACCTCCTCGACGATGGTCTTGTACTGAACGAGGGTCTCACCAGGAACACGAACCTCTTCAACCACGGTCTTCTGGGCAACCTGCTCAATAACGGTCTCACCGGGAACGCGGACGGTCTGGACCTGCTCAATAACAACGGTCTCGGTGACGGGGCGGTTAGCGACGGTGGTGTGTCCGTGGACAACCTCGGTGACGGCAACGGTCTTGGTAACGGGGACCTCAATCTCGCGGACAATAGTGGCAGTGGGGCCAGGACCGTTGAGAAGGTAGAAGTTCTTCTCCTCAAAGTTGAAGTGGTTCTCGGCGAACTGCTGCTCGTTGAACTCCTGGAACTCCTTAACCTCAGTGAACTCATTGAAGTTCTGGTTAGCGTTCTGGTTAGCAGCATTGTTGGGGTTCAAGTTGGCGTTCTCGTTAGCAGCGGCAACTTGATTCTGATTCTCGTTGGCGTTGTTGATGTCGTTGGCGTTGTTGATAACGATGTCGGGGAAAACCATGTCAACGTTACCCATGGGCATAACTCCACCGGGGAAGAAGCGAGAGTTGGCGGCAGCGGCACCGGTAGCCTGGGACATCATGACCTTGGTGGTACCAGACTCCTGGACGGTATGGGCAACAAGGGTTGATGCAGCAGGTCCCTTACCAGCAGCTCCCTTACCAGCAGGTCCAACCGCGTTCTCTCCTTCCTGAACGTTAACGTTCTTGGAGACATTCTTTTCAACGGAGATTTCGGCGTTAACAGTCTCGGTAGCCTTCTCACGGGCCTTGGACTTGAGGTCACCCTTGATGGTGGGAGTAGCCTTAACGGAGGCTGCGTCAGAGGAAACCTTGGGCTTAGCCTCGAAGACGTTTCCACCCTTATTGACCTTTTTGACGGGAGCCTGGGTCTTGGTCTCCTTCTTCATCGGGGGGGTGGGAGGAGGGAGGGGAGCCCAGGGGTGAGGGTGGTTGTGAAACTCGTCATTGTACTCGACCGGGAGACCGTAGTAGTTGTATCCGGGAGGAGGCGGGGGAGGAGGGGGTAGAAGGATAGGCTTGGACTTCAACTCAGAGTCCTTGATGACAGGCTTGGGTCCGTCCTTCTTCTGGGCGTTTCCGAGCTTGATGTCCCCGGACTTGTCATTAGTGAAATCAACTTTCTGAGGAGCAACATTTCCTTTGGCCACACCCTTCGAAAAGTTAATCAGTAACACAGGTATTATGAAAAAGAAATAATTGGATTACCATGTTGGGTGTGTCGGCCAGGGCCATGGCAGCAAGTGCCAAGCCGAGAAGTACAGAGGTCTTCATACTCGGCGGATCAGTCGGTGGGCGAGGGTAATAAGTCATGGGGGGGAATGGGGTCTTTTAACTGTATCTTGAAACCCTAACGAGAAACTGATCTTGACTTTGTGAGCCGTGAGACGGCCAAAATCTCGATCCCGCAGATTACAGTATGCGTTTACGGCGATAGCTAATTCGATACAGATACCTGGGAATTGATGTCACAGATTTCAGTAGTAACACACCCCTAAGTTCAAGTGCTCGTGGCACATGTCCTCGCAGCAGATTAACAGTAGCTTTCTCTTGTCAAATGACGGCAACACAAAACCATCAAGGTTTTATCATGTCTATAAGCCGGTAATAAGCTGTCTTTCTACGTAACGGAAATCGTCCTATCCATCCCGTTGTTGAGCCAAAGCTTTACTGTATATGTGTGATTTACATATTTTGAGATTTATGTGAACCCTCCGGGTTGAATTGTGACGTTGCGCGGCTATAAGCGTATCTTGTGACTGTTACTTTGGGCAGGGGAGCGGCAAACGAGTTACTAGTCGTCAGCAATAGAGACGGATATATGGGAATCAATTTGGTACTCCGCGTACCCTAGCGAATAGTCTCTGATAATGAATAAAACAATGTCGCTATGGTATGCTAACAACGGCATTGTAACCGAGGGATTATTACATGTGAAGCCTTGCGTTTATATGTAACCGCGGGCTAAACCAATATTCTAGTTTTGATTCGTTTAAAACACCCAGATTGCGTACTTCAAGCTTGATATGAATGATGGTGCAAAGTATGAACGGTTATAGAGCTTTGCGGAACATGGGGATTTGCCAGGTTACGTCGTTTGCCCTTATCCGCTGGTCGTTGTTGCGCTAAAAGCGTCTCCTGGAACGTAAATATGATGCGCCGGCCATGGCATTGCTTCTATTCGCTCCGCCACACTCCTTCCAATGTACATACCGGCAGTACTGCCTGTGACATCAATCTACCGTTTACCCAATGCTCCATATTCCCCATTCGATTAGTTTTCGGGGGATTTCCTCTGACGAGTTCGGTGGATTTGTTTCTCGGTGGATTAGTTATTACACCTACTATGTTTTTCAGTGTACATTCTGAAGACACTTCGACGCGCCCAACTTCCCCTCCTGGACTACCGCCATAATCCTTTGGAATATCCTCAAAGGTTTTTGTCTTATCGAGATACCGTCAACCTGAAGCTTCATACAAAAGGTATGCACTATGCACAGTATCCTTTACCCGACAAGATCTACTCCGAAGGAAGAGGTTGCACATATGAAATACCCCGAACCTTTGTCGCTCGATCACGCATATCCGTACTTGCTTCATTTGACAAGGCTGAAGTCAGTTTACAGGTTTCAAAGATGACGTCTCACTACGGTTTCGAATCCGGCTTAAAGTAGACCTTCGGTATTCTAGCTCTAGTTAGCACAATCAAGTGCCACTTCTTCGATTACAACTACTACGTATGCGAATCGACGTCAAAATAATACGAAATCGAATACGGAAACTTTAATACTACATCTGTTACCTGGGGAGGGCTGTATACGATGCTCATGGCGGTAGGGTGATGTCTATCAGACTCCGTCTTGAGCATGGGATTTCATATCATTGTCAACCCTGTGGTGCCTTCTAATAATAGGAGTACTACACAGAATATCTTGACTTTTCATCTGCCAGTAGGAGAACGTATTTACTACAAACCATAAAGGTCACCGCATGATGCACAATGAAACATCCGAGTACGTTCGCACTTTCCTGAGCAGTTGTGAGCGAGCTCAAGGCTATCTCAGGACTCTGCGACCGTCGCAAGAGCTTCCGGATGTTCAAAAAGGAGGTATGAATAACTAATCCACATCGTTTTTGAGCCACTCATGTGAATGGCATATTGAACTGCATTAGAGATGAGTACTCAATTGGGATTTCTTTACACCGGTACTCAACGATTCCTTAGAGACTTGAGCTTGTTTGTCTGAATCGATTGGATATGGAGATGGAAGGTAAGGGTTCACGACGGCTGCTCTATGCATCCGGTTCACGGGAAAGAGAGGGCTCCGTTTCTCGAATTCATACGCAGCTCCACGTCGTCTTCCATCTCTGGACCACAACGATTCTTTCGACCTGCCGGATTTCTACGAGTTACCAGGAAAGACACACGGTTATACTTACTACCTACTAATGATAAACCTGCAGGCTACGAATACGCATTGAGGATTTCATCCAGGACGATTGGAAGATTCGTGCTGGGGTGTTACTTACTCGGAGCTCAGCTCAAAGGTGAGAGCTGCAGCTAGTCCACTACCCGCGAGTTTGACGACCACTCGGCTACTTGAATACGATATGAGTCCTGGATAACGATTATTGCAAACGACGTTGAAGATAGTGTCTCCGTGGATTTCGAGATGTTCTCCAGGACGAGTGACAGCGGCTGGAAGGGAGTGGCTTGGCAATGAGTTGCTGTGTTGCAGCCTGCAAAGCCTTCATGTGTCGTTTTCTCGGTGTTCATAGAGCAGGAAAGAGACTCATGCCTTGTTTTAATTCTCAGCGCCACCGCCTTCCACTTCAACGAATCCTTCGAAACCCCACGCGTTTTCGAGAACGTTCAGCAGTTATGCTCTCAACAGACTAATCAGCTCAACGAGCAGAATGATGACAACGCATCTGGAAAAAACGATCGTGACCAGCTCAGGTCTAAGAGCAAAAGCAGACGGACCATGAGACGCAGTTCAGCGTCGGAGAGTGCTAACTCCGGAAGTCAGGCCACAGCTACTGTAAGTGCTATCCGAAGTTCAAACCTTCCTCTGTCGCTGTTGCTGTCCTCGTGCCTAACAGTGATGCAGAAGACATGCTTTTAACGCGACGCGACTCAACCCCACAAGCTCACCCCGCACATCAAGCTCTTCACTTGTCACCATGATCCATCAGCCTTCAACCGGCTCGTCTGCCGCGCGCTCTTCTCTTCATCTCTCAGTGGTGTGCTGCAGTGGTGTGTCGTCGACCTTACGGTGGTTAGGGTTTTCCGTTTGCCCACACCCCAAGATGCTCGCCAACACCCTGTCGCCCGTCCAGACCCTGTCTCCATTAGCAACCGGTGCATCATGCTAAGGTGAAATTAGGTGAAGGTGGTGAAAAATGCTCTCTCCCCTGTCTGCCAAGGCGGTATTTTCCCCACGTTCTTTGCGAATTCTGGCTGCACAATCACATCATTTCTAGCCAATCACGACGCTCAATTGTCAACAGCTATTACGGTGGGGCCTTATGGAAACAAGCATCGCCGTAAAAATTGTGTTTAGTAAGGCGGAAAAATGTGAGAGCAGCGCGAAGCACGACATCCGAACCTGTGTGTAAAATAGAACTGGTAGCGATCTTCCTGCTTAAGAAAGAGGATAACCTGTGTGGTCTCTCTCCGTTGCTTCCCCGTCGCTCTCTGTGTGTGGTTCACCAAGTCCAGCATTTCATCTATCCGTCCCAGCCAGCCTGCATACTATTAATCACACGTATTTACGACCCATACGAACTACTCCACAAGACCTAGCAACCGCTCCACCACCACAAAACTCGAAACCTACCTTCGCTTTCTCTCCCCCTACACCACCCTCCGCCCAAACACCTGGAGTATTTGCAGCGGGAAATACAGACATAATGGCTGCTTTGAAGACTCCCGAGGAGGCCGGTATGTGATGTCGCCGTTGTTGGAAATTTTCAATCATCGATGATCAATCTTTCTGACTTTTCACAGTCGCTCGCGTCGCCTACCTTTCCTCCGATGTGGTCATCTCAGTGCAGCAGTCCCTCAGCGGGGCTTCCGCATACTCCAGCAAGCTTGCTGAATTGGCTTCCAGCAAGACCGCTGGTGCTCTCTCTCAGACCCCAGAGGTACATCCATCCCGTATCGCATTTGCCCGATCTACCTCTGGATACTAACCGGCCTTTGTGCAGATTCAAACCGTAAGACAGAATGCCGACCCATTACTTTCGGTATACCAGCCTGCTCGCTCTGGCAAGATTGTTTCCGTTACTACTACATCCAACACTTTGATTTCGTCGATACCCCACCTTTACAAGCTCATTAATTACCCCGTCGTTATCCATGTCTCGATGCAGCCCAACGAATACCCCGACTACTCAGAGATTACCTCCATCCGCCAGACTGGAGTTATCCTTCTCCAGTCTGAGAGCACCCAGGAGGCCCAGGATATGGCTGTTGCTGCTCACGGATTGGCGTTGAAGTCTGGAAAGGCCGTTGTTCACTTTTTCGCTGCTAGCCGGCAGACCGAGGTTGCCGTCGAGGATGCCGCTTTGTTGGAGAGAGTTTTGGACCGTGTTGCCGCTCACGGAATTAACGACTCGATTGTCGACTCCGAGAGCTTGTACGCCGACGATGGTGTTCAGGCTAAGACCACCGTTCTTGGAAATGTTACTCCCGCTGCTGCCTTGAGCGGAACTGCAACCCCCATCGGAGCTGCTTCTTCCACTGGTTCCAGCGCTCCTAGCACCGTTGGCGACAGCACCCAGGCTTCTTCCGTTACCTCCATCAGCTCCGTTGACATTCCTGTTAGCGCCCGTGAGGTCACTTCTGAGGATGTCTTCAAGTACGTCAACCACATCTTCGCTGAGATCAAGGCCGTTACTGGACGTGAGTACAACGTTTTCGAGTACACTGGACCCGCCCACGCTGAGCACGCTCTTTTCGTCTTCGGATCCACCACTCAGCTTTTCCGTGATGTTCTTAAGAACGCCGGTTCCGGAGAGTACGACAAGGTCGGTGTCGTTTCCGCCCGCCTTTACCGTCCCTGGTTCGGAACTCAGCTCCCTGCTGCCATCCCCAAGTCCGTCACCAAGATTGCCGTCTTGGAGCAGATCCACCGCCAGACCACCCGTTGGGGACCTCTCTTCTTGGACCTCCTCACCTGCCTCCGTACTGGACCCAGCGTTGTCGGTGCTCCTTCCATTGTCGCCCACAAGCTTGGATACATCAACGAGGAGACCGCCACCCAGGCTTTCCGTGGTGTCGTCCAGAACCTCAGATCCGCCACCCCTGTCCAGAACCTTTCTGTCGGATTGGAGAACGGCCCTGTCGCTACTGAGGCTAAGCCTGAGCAGCCCGGTGTCGAGTCTGCTTACATGAAGATCCTCGACCAGCTCTTCGGCAAGAGACTCCACGTCGCCAACTCCCTCGACCGTGAGAACGCCGGAATTTCCGCCACCGTTGCCGCCTCCCCCGAGTTCGGATACGGATCTCTCCTCGCCCGCCAGGAGAAGCGCCAAGCTCTCATTGCCAAGGCTGAGAAGTTGGCCAAGTCCTCTGACTTCGCTCCCCAGACTGCTGAGCTTCTCTCTAAGTGGTTGTTGGTTGCTCAGGACGAGTCCAAGAGTGCTGATGCCGCTGATGAGCTCATTGCTCAGTTGGAGAAGGATGCCTCCGCCTCTGCTAAGGCTCTTCTTGAGGAGAAGGACCTCCTCCGCAAGGAGTCCTCCTGGTTGATTGGATCCGATGCCTGGGCTTACGACCTTGGAAACTCCGGTGTTCACCACGTCGTTGCTTCCGGAAAGAACGTTAACATGCTTATCATTGACTCCACTCCCTACTCCCAGCGTGCCGCTGAGGATGCTGCCCGCCGTAAGAAGGACATCGGTCTTTACGCCATGAACTTCGGAAACGCCTACGTCGCTTCCGTCGCCGTCTACAGCTCCTACACCCAGGTCCTTCACGCCATGATGGAGGCTGACAAGTTCGACGGTCCTTCCGTTGTCCTTGCCTACCTTCCCTACAACAAGGAGGACGACTCTGCTCTTACCGTCATGCAGGAGACCAAGAAGGCCGTCGACATCGGATACTGGCCTCTTTACAGATACGACCCCTTCGGAGAGGACAAGGGAGGAGAGAACTTTGTTCTCGAGTCTGAGCGCATCAAGAAGGAGCTCAAGGACTTCCTTGCCCGTGAGAACCACCTCACCCAGCTCGTCAAGAAGAACCCCGCCTTCGCTGCCAACCTCAACGCCTCTTACGGAAAGGAGGTCAGACAGCAGCAGAAGCGCAATGCCAAGGATGCTTTCGCTAAGCTTTTGGACGGTCTTTCTGGACCTCCTCTCACCGTTCTCTTCGCTTCCGACGGAGGATCTGCTGAGAACTTGTCCAAGAAGCTTGCCCGCCGTGGTAAGGCCCGTGGATTGAAGACTCTCGTCATGTCCATGGAGGACTACCCCATTGAGGACCTCAGCTCTGAGGAGAACCTTGTTCTCATCACTGCCACTGCTGGACAGGGAGAGCTTCCCATGAACGGACGTGCCTTCTGGGACGCCATTAAGGACGCTAACGACCTTGACCTTTCCAACGTCAAGTTCTCCGTTTTTGGACTTGGAGACTCTCACTACTGGCCTCGCAAGCAGGACAAGATTTACTACAACAAGCCCGCCAAGGACTTGTTCAAGCGTCTTACTGACATTGGAGCCAAGACTCTCATTGACTTGGGACTCGGAGATGACCAGGACCCTGACGGATACCAGACCGCCTACGGACCTTGGGAGTCTCAGCTCTGGAAGGCTCTTGGTGTCGACAACGTTGAGGGACTTCCTGATGAGCCCGCTCCTATCACTAACGAGGACATTAAGGCTGCCTCCAACTTCCTCCGTGGTACCATCGTTGAGGGACTTGCTGACCAGTCCACTGGAGCTCTTTCCGCTTCTGACTGCCAGCTTACCAAGTTCCACGGTACCTACATGCAGGACGACCGTGACATCCGTGATGAGCGCAAGGCCCAGGGTCTTGAGCCCGCCTACTCTTTCATGATTCGTTGCCGTCTCCCCGGAGGAGTTGCTACCCCCAAGCAGTGGATTCAGATGGATGACATCTCCGATGCTTTCGGAAACCACACCATGAAGCTCACCACTCGTCAGACCTTCCAGTTCCACGGAGTTGTCAAGAACAACCTCCGCAACTCCATGCGCGCCATTAATAAGGCCTTGATGACCACCATCGCCGCCTGTGGAGATGTTAACCGTAACGTCATGTGCTCTTCCCTCCCTGCTCAGTCTGCCTTCCACGACCAGGTCCAGGCTTGTGCTAAGATCATCTCCGACCACCTCATTCCCAACACCACTGCCTACCACGAGATTTGGTTGCAGGATGAGAACGACAAGAAGGTCCAGGTTGCCGGTGACGCCATCGTCGACCACGAGCCCATCTACGGTCCTACTTACCTTCCCCGTAAGTTCAAGATTACCATCGCCGTTCCCCCTCACAACGACACCGACGTCTACGCCCACGATATCGGTTTGATCGCCATTAAGGGAGAGGATGGAAACTTGGCCGGATTCAACGTTCTTATTGGAGGAGGTATGGGAGTTACCCACAACAACAAGAAGACCTACCCCCGTACCGGATCCCACATCGGTTTCGCCACCCCCGACAAGATCGCTCAGGTCTGTGAGAAGATCATGATCGTCCAGCGTGACAACGGAGACCGTAAGGACCGTAAGCACGCCCGTCTGAAGTACACCGTCGACGACCTCGGAGTTGAGGTCTACAAGCAGAAGGTTGAGGAGCTCCTCGGATGGAAGCTTGCTGAGCAGCGCCCCTTCCACTTCGACTCCAACATCGACACCTTCGGATGGTTGAAGGATGAGAAGGGAATGAACCACTTCACCTTCTTCATTGAGAACGGACGTATCGAGGACACTCCCGAGTTCCAGATGAAGACTGGTCTCCGTGCCATCGCCCAGATCCACAAGGGAGAGTTCCGTCTTACCGGTAACCAGCACTTGATCCTCTCCAACGTTGCCGACGCCGACCTTCCTGCCATCAAGGACCTCATGGCCAAGTACAAGCTCGACAACTACAACTTCACTGGTCTCCGTCTCTCTTCCTCCGCCTGTGTTGCCTTCCCCACCTGTGGTTTGGCCATGGCCGAGTCTGAGCGTTACCTCCCCGTCCTTATCTCCAAGGTTGAGGGTGTTCTTGAGGAGCAGGGTCTCCGCCACAACTCCATTGTCATGCGTATGACTGGATGTCCCAACGGATGTGCTCGTCCTTGGTTGGCCGAGATTGCCTTCGTCGGAAAGGCCTTCGGTGCCTACAACATGTACCTCGGAGGAGGATACCACGGACAGCGTCTCAACAAGCTCTACCGTTCTTCCATCAAGGAGGAGGAGATCTTGGCCATCGTCCGCCCCTTGTTCAAGCGCTACGCTCTTGAGCGTGAGGAGGGTGAGCGCTTCGGAGACTTCTGTATCCGTGTTGGAATTATCAAGCCCACCACTGAGGGAAAGACTTTCCACGATGATGTCGCTGATGTTGAGGATGACGAGTAAATTAAAATGGGGAGACTGTAGATGAAATGATATCTGTGTGAGAAAGAGTGTGGGTTTTTTACTTCTTGGACTATTTTTGGGTGTATATTTTTTTGGTTTTCTTTGTTTATGTTTAGTTTTTGGATTGTAGTTATGGGGGTTGATGAATGACGAGAATTTCCTTTTCTGTCGAATTGATTACCTTGATTTTCATAATATCTTCTCTCCCCGTGACATTCGCTATCAGTTATGTGAGGCTCAATGTTCACCAATCAACTCTGCGCCCTATGGAGCATTTTTATCATTTTTCGCTTCATATGGTGCGTCTACCGGTGGGCTATAAGGTATGTTCCGTCGCTTTCAACGTCATTCTTGTTTTACTAGCTGACACAATTTTTAGTATTATTCCAGCCGTCAGCAGCCGATGGTGAGTTCAAGAAAAAAAAATTTCGTTTAAAGACCTGAAGTGCAGAAAAACGCACAGCCCGTCAATCGGCACTTTCTACGTGAATTTTCATCAACATTTCCTTTACCCGGAGTCCTTCTCTGATAACCATGACGTCGTATAACGGCTAGAACTAATGTGTATAATTTCCTTTTATAACCCTAGAATCCAGATGCATCAAAGTTCTGAACTTTATATTTCATTTACCAATAATAATCATGGCCGACAAAAACGCTTCCGGATCACTCGCCCTCGCCGACCTCTTCGATGTCTCTAAGTTCAAATGTGTGGTAACCGGTGGAGGAACCGGTATCGGTCTCATGATCGTTCAAGGACTTGCCAAAAACGGTGCCACAGTTTACATTACCGGTCGTCGTAAGGAAGCTCTCGATAAGGTCTGTAACCAATACAATGGAGACAAAGGAAAGATTATTGGGTAAGTAATAATTCCATCACTTAACTTGCTTCAAAAGTTACTGACTGTCAGTCTAGAATCCAATGCGATATCACCGATAAATCTCAACTCCAAAACCTCGTCTCCGAGATTCAGAAGCATGAACCAAAGGGTATCCATCTTCTCGTCAACAACGCCGGTGTTGCTCCTGAAGAAAGCACTCTGAACAAAGCACCCAAGGACATGGGAGATCTCGAAGCAGTCCAGAAATGGATGTGGGGAAGTGAACAGAAGGACTGGGAATATGTTTTCCGGGTCAATGTAATGGCTCATTACTACACCTCTGTTGCTTTCCTCCCGTTGCTTTCTGCGGCTTCGAAAAACACCCCCGGTCACTCGCCTAGTATCATTAATATCTCTTCTATCTCTGGAATCTTGAAGAGTTCGTCGATGGGACAGTTTGCATACTCTAGCTCAAAGGCGGCAATTATTCATTTGACCAAGAGTTTGGCGACTAGTTTTAAGGATTTGAAGATTAGGGTTAATACCATCGCCCCTGGATTATTCCCGAGTGAGATGACGGAAAGGAAACCGGCGGATGATACTGGAAAGAATTATTTGGAGCAGGGAGAAAGAGGTTGGCCTGCTGGACGCGCTGGTGATGAGGCGGATATTGTTGGTGCGACTATTTATTTGGCTAGTACGGCGGGATTGTTTGTGAATGGACAGACGTTGGTTGTGGATGGTGGTGTGGTTTTGACTTCGCCTTCTTCTATGTAGGGGAGGGATTATATCCTTTGGAATGCATATTCAGATGAATAATGTGTAGTATTGATGTATGTAAATAGTATTTGTTAATTGATACCAATAGAGTTTATTATATACCCTTACACTGTACCTATCATAGAGTGCTTGTCCATTATGTTGCACCAGACACGCATACCAGGATTAATCCGCGTTATTCTACTGCATACCAAACAAAAATATTACTGTCAATCAGAAGCTCCATGTACATCATGCAAGCCAGTAAATGGTTTCGCAGCAGTAAAAATTACCTGCTACAAGATTTGCTGAGCCGTATGGGTTGGTTCACGCATAATCGTTTTGAGGTTCACACAGAGTCTATGTCAGTTGGTGTCGTACCTTTAAAATCTATTTTAAGAATCCACCAATATGCCGTAGTACAACACTGTACAACGAAGCCAGTTAAGCTTCTAGTTCCAAGAATGTCATGATTACTAGTTATAATTGTACCTGAATTTCTAATACTTTTGTCAGCCCCGGAGATGTCTCTTCTATTTCTCCTTTACCATCCGAATTCACATTCTATGTTCAATACCCATTAGGCTGATGAAATTCACATTGCTATTCATGAACCTTATAGTCATGGGACCGGATAGATTCTCACAGAAGATAAACCAGGAGTCTTCACTTCGATATAGATAACTACCGGTTGCGAATACGAATACTTATTTTATTGAAGTAAGCCAGGACGCCTGTGATGGTTAGCGGGGAAAAGATAGTGCCAAAGTAGTATGACACTATGTACTGTGGATGTAATCAGTAGACGTGTATTGGTACAGTGAAAACTGTAATCACAACCGGGGATTATTGCCGATGTCGGTTACCTTTCAAAGATGTGAATTCAATCAGTTGCTATAATTTCGAAGGGATAGATTCTATAAATGAACCCATCCAAAACTATAGAATATTGGCAAGGGATTTTTGTATTTAGTTTATAGGCTTCTCTTCAGACACCAAAAAGCCTGGAAAGCCTTTTGTAATTACGGGTGCATATTTCGGAACGAAACACCAAGATTGAAATTTGGCTCAATTCTGGTTGCTTTGTGCTGCCGAAAGTACACGGCAATACCGTGATGATAGAAAAGGATAGACATGGCTTACATCGAGACTTTCCGTTTCTGAATAGATGCATATTTCTATCCAATAGAGAGCCACGGCAAAACATCAATCTTGATCCGAGCTTGGCCTTTGTTTACTTTTACTGGGTAGGGCGCAACAGGCGAGACACTACTAGCTGGTAAGTGCACACTGATAAGTGCAAACTCTCGGCAGTTATTACAATCGGAGGGGTTGGTCTTATTTCAACTACCATATAGACGGCATTTCAAGCTGACAAATGTACATGGAGTGGCTGTAGAAGTAGTAATACTATATTGTCTCGGAAGAGCTGACTGAATATATTGAGAGACTTTGAGTGATTCGGCATGATGCCACCTCAATGAGGTGGGGTTCGCTGCGACTATGTACTTACTAATTACACTTTATTTGATAGGATACAAATCATTTTTGAATTTTTGCCTCCAAAGTGCTATTTGTGGACCTTTGGCTTGATCCGTTGGAAATACGCACATCTTTCTATCGATAACTGAAAGGTAACTCTGCAGATCATACCAATGATACACAACAGTAACTGTGTTGTGGCTTTAAAGCCTTTACGGATGATCACCCGTAGGATATAGTACTGGTATCATCTGTGACATGCCTCCAGCCACAACCAACCACAGTCAGCCATCCGACAGCCAAAACCTTTGATTACTTGATCAAAAGCTCGGTACAGATTATGCATGCGTCTTCCCGTATTACGGTGGGTATCGTTTGTACTTCTCGAAGAGATACCCCAAGAAAAGCCACCAACATAATCAAGATACATAATCGAAGAATAAACGTGCACATTTCTCACACATCATGCAGCATTGCGATTTTGGAGTATGGGGAAAAAAACCAACCACCACATCATTCCTGCACGATATTCCCCACTAAAGTACTATAAACTCCCTTCCATCTTCCCAGTTTACCATCCCATATCTTTCAACACCATCTTCTCAATCATATGCTATGGTTTCCACATCCCTCCTGTCCGCATTCTCATTGCTCAGCCTCCTCAGTCTTACCGCCGCTGTTACAATTCCACCACCATTCGACGATGTACCACCCCAATACAAAACTTGCCGATACCCCGGCTGGCCTACAGCCGTGTTAAACTTTGAACACCTCCCCAACGAGCCCTGGCAGACTTACTTCGGCCTAAACTGGACCGGCTGGTCTGGGTACCGTACCTATACCAACAGCCCCTCTGGATGGATCCCGATCCCTAGTAACGCTACTACGCTTTATTCCGAGTCTGGTCCGGGGACTACCGAACTGACCTTGAAGGGCGGTGGAGCGCCGAAAGAGTTCACAGATGTGTTTAGTGTAAGATTTCTTAGTCCGGGGACGGTGCATGATGGTTTGCTGATATTTTGTAGCTTTGGTATAGTTACAGAACTGTTCCACCGGGAGAAGGGAGGACAAAGATTTTATTTAAAGGGTATTATCAGGGAATCTTCGTTAAAACGATAGAGGCGATTACGGATACAGCAGATGATGGGATTTGGAGGCATGTTTGCTTTGACTGGACCAGCGGACAGATGATTTGGAAGAGAATTGATGAGTTAAGGATTGAATTGCCACCTTGCGAAAGAGAGGGATGTACGCAAAAGGTGTTTGAGGTAGATGACATTTGGGTTCGCAGGATTTGGTTGTAGATTGAAGGCCATAATACAGAGATATGGCTGAATTCAAGAATGAAACGAAATTAATTGAAAACACAAACAACATTTTCTAGAAAAAAACCTTCGTAATGCGTAGATCATAAAATTTATATACATGAATTCGTTTATCGACGGCTACGGCCCTTAGTGTCTTTTATAGGCACAAAGTCGTCTGAACCGCTATCATCAATCTCTTCTTCGTCAGTGGATATATGTATAGGGTTACGATGAAATAAAGCCTGAGTAGCTTGACTTTCTGTCGTTACGCGCTGGCTAGGTGCAAAATTCAGCTGTGTCTGTCGTCCTGCTGTTGCGGCTTTAGGCGCAGGTTTCTTAACAGTAGCTTTTCTTATGGTTCTAGTTGGAGGAGGTGCCGGTGCTTCCTCTTCGTCATCGTCATCGTCAATCTCCATCGCATCTACTTCTTCTTCCTCATCGCTATCTACGGCCTTTTTCTTGCCTTTCGCTGGAGCCCTTTTGGCTGGAGTTTTCCTCGTGGCAGCGGGCTTTCGTGTAGTGGTCGTCGTGCGTGCCCCCCGGCCTCGCCCACGGCCACGACCACTTGTGGCTGCAGTAGTTCTTGCAGATGTGCTACCGTCTTCATCGTCCGAGGCGACATCATCAGGGCCAATTTGTGCGGCGGGTTCATCGGACCAATTTCCATCGATATCCGAGTCCCACTCGTCTGGTTTTGGCTTGAGTTTCTTGTTTCTCTACAGAAAGTTAGTAAACCGAAAAAGAAGAAAGACAAACACAACAAACCTTCTTGATCTTGAGTTGACCCTTCGAAAACTGGTCTTCAAGATAACTTTTGTGTGCATTGACAATATCCGTAATTTTGCTCTCATCCAGCTCGTCAAATTCCTTCATCTTGGTAAGACATGCTTTCCGTGCTTCGTCAACAAATGTTTCTGTAGCATGTTTGTCGTCTTTATTAACAAATTGACCGACGGCATCACTCAATCCATTGACGGGGATAATTTCAAGAGTTGCCTTCTCAAGGAATTCCCCAACTAGATCCTTGAAGGTGATGTTCTGTATGTCATTGTCCAATTTCTCTAATAGTTTTTCGTCATCAATTTCCATGTTATCTGTCTTTATTCGCTTGTAGCTGGTTTTCTTTCGATGAAATTGGACGACATCATGGGAGTTCGCAACCTTTCCCACGAAACGGCTCGAGAATCTTTGTGGATTTTCCATTTCAAAATTCCCCTCCGGTGAGGAATATTCAACCCGCAGTCTAACCAAGGGCAAAGGAACCTCTAATTCTTGCGAGCTTTCCTCTTGTAGTGATAACCATTCTTCTTTTGCTTCCTCGATTAACTCTTCTACCATCTCACTCAAGAACTGGGTAATCGTTGTTCGATTGTTTGGCTTTCTCCAAACATTTTTCATCTCCTTCTGCTCGGCAAGAATGATTTCTTTATAGACAAACGGTCGGACAGTTTTGAGTCGGATCTTTTCCAGATGAAAATCTCTTCCAGTTATCGAGAGAATTCCACAGTGTTTCGGAACAGCTTCTCCCGCGCAAAGTGAAGTAGCGACCGATGATCCAGGTTGGATAACGTGGAAGTTCATTTCAGTGTTTAATCGTGGCTCGATTAGGCATTCGTGTTCGTGACCCCAGATGACAACGTCTAAGAAGTCCTCTAAGAAGTTTTCCGGAAGGTAGCCGGTTTCAGAATGACCGATACTATTCAATCAGTATATGCCAAAGAGTTTAGAAGAAGAAGAGCCTTACTGGTTCTGATGCACAGTCATCAGGTTGAACCATTCGTCCTGCTGAATATCCGGACGGAGAAATTTAACCTTTCCGTCACGGAATGTACGGAACAACCTTTCGTCACGGACATTTGAAAGGCCGTACATCGCTAACTTTGTGTGGCCCTTCTGTAGAAGCACCGGGCTAATAGTGATGTTGTCATTTTCGGGGGTGCGACCGAAGTAGTTTACAAGTCCGGAAACGGAGAGGATATCGAGAGCGCATACGCGGTCTTCCTTCGCAATGTTAGTTTAACTCCTCGGTAATAAACTGTACACACATACTCCGCTAGGATCGTCATGATTTCCGTGGATAGAGAATACTGGAATAGAAACATTGATATCTTCGTCCTCGTAGTTAACATGTCCACCAGCTAGCTGAAACTCCTGGGACATGTCGGAAAGGATTTCGAGCTCCACCGGTTTATCTCCAAGACAGTTGGTTCGTAGAGTTTTCATAGCATCGATGAAAGCGGTATGCGATGGCTTATTGTCGTGAAACAAGTCACCGGAGAGTAGAATCATATCGACATTTCGCTCTTTGGCAAGGCTGATTACCTCCTCAAACGATCTCGCACTGTCTTTGCCACGAATAGGGTCTCGCTCGTTGTAGCCAACATGGGAATCGGTTGCAATAAGAATTCGGATAGTGTTCTCATCATCCTCTATAAAATTTAGTTACTAAAGTCGATTTTGAAGGTAATAAGCGTACCTGGTGGTGGCAACATTGTTGGCGGAATTAATTTTGTGGGCTTGTGCGCGGACGACGCGTCTGAGCACGGAAACGCGTTGGCAGTGATGCTAATCTGACACGCTCGACATTATCACGTGATATGAGATCGCTCGTGCATTCACCAATCACAGAGCTCACTCGGCATGCTACCGAAGCGGGGAAGCGGGGAAGCTCCAGATGACAACGGATCAACAATTGGTTCCGCACATATCTCCATCTCCATCGATCTTATCCACCAGAATCTCGAAATCAACTTTAAATGTCTTCAAGCCGTGTCCGCGTTGGAATTATCGGCTGTGGTGAAGTCACCCAGGTCGTTCATCTTCCAAACTTGGTTTTTCTCAGCGAGAAGTTCCACGTCACATATCTTTGCGATGTTTCTCCGGGAGCACTCCAGCTTTGTTCATCACGCCTTCCACACCCTCACAAAACTACATCAGACCCGAATGAGCTATGTACTGCTTCAGACGTCGACGTGGTATTTGTTGTGAATTCTGATGAATACCATGCTGAGCATAGTCGTCTTGCTTTGTTTGCTGGAAAACATGTTTTTGTTGAAAAGCCAGTGGCACTGAGTTGTTCAGCCGTTAATTCTATAATTGACGCTGAAGCTGAGACCGGTAACAAGGTCATGGTTGGTTACATGAGAAGGTATGCATCTGCATTTGAAGATGCACTGAAGGAAATTGGGGGTGCGGGTGAGATTTTGTATGCGAAAGTCAGAGGTAAAGATTCTTTATCCAAAGGTTTTATATTATGCTAAATGAATGCTTAGACATTATTGCACCAAACCCGGTATTTATCTCACAGTCCGGGACATTCCCGCAGCGATTCACCGATGTGTCGGAGGCAGACAAGGAGGCACTATCACAACGGGCGGCGACCCATGTACACCAGGGCCTTGCTGTCGAGGCTGAAGTGGCGGTTAGTGAGCTGGGCACGGACATTTGGCGTATCCTTGGCAGGTATGTATTAAAACGGCTCCGGATTTTTTCCCATCAAATTCTCACTATTGCAGTCTCGGTTCTCACGACTTATCGCTTATGCGAGAGGCCTTGGGAATGCCTGAAAGTGTCTTGGGATGCAACCTGCAATTTCCAATCTGGACGGTTTTGTTCAAATACCCCACCTTCGCTGTAACTTACGAAAGTGGTTTCGATGAGGTTCCCCGTTTTGACGCACATATTGAGATCTTTGGCAAGAAAAAGACGGTAAAGGTCATCTACGATACGCCGTATGTCAAAGGACTACCAGTGACTATGGTTGTTAGGGAATCGGTTGAGGGAGATGAAAAGGCATTCCAGGAACGAACAATCCGGCGCACTTATGAGGATCCTTACACCCTCGAGATGTTGGAGCTCTGGGAGATGATTGTGCACAACAAACCGGTTAAGACAACGCTGGCAGATGCTAGGAAGGACTTGCTCTTGAATAAGATGATTGTTCAAGCGGCACAGAAGTTGGGCCAGCTTTGAGTTGAAGATGGAAATACACGACCACGGAGACTACTTACTATAAAATAAGCGAGATCATAATTATTTGCTACTAACTGGCTCCTTTATCAACCATGAATCCATAGTGTTTTTCTGAGGGCTCTTTTTCGGAGATTTCTTATTCTTGTCCGCCTTTTCGGGCCTTTCACCCTTCTTTAGCATTTCCAACCCCTTCTCAAGAAAAACCTCCCACACTTCCTTCGGTAAACTTCCTCCTGAGGCATGTTTATGCCCATTCGCAAACTCTGTTCCAATATTTTCTAGCAGCCACGGGTCCTTAGCCGCAAATTCCTTGAGCATCTTGATGATATCCACATCATCGTACTGCCCTTCCACGGTTGGTTTACCTCTCGTACGCGCAACACGGCACGAGAAGTTAACTCTTCCCTTAACATAAGCACCGTTTGCACACATAACCACTTTACAATTTTCATTCCCCATATGCGAAGCCCATCTTATTGCAATAATCCCATGAATCTGGAACCCAGATTCAATGTAGATCATGCAAACCTTTCCATCTCTGGAAAACTGGGGTGCAGTGCGAGTCCATGCCTCAACCTCTTCTTTAATCCTTGCACTGGCAATTCTAAGCTTCTGTAGTTTATCCTCCTTCCATTCGCCTTTCATAATCATCTTAGGAGTTACTTCTGGGGTCTGGTAAGGCTCTCGCTGGAGAAGCTCCCATGCGTCTATAGTGTTGCATTCTGGTGTCCTCCGAGGTGCATTCAGAAGTCCAACCAGGTCGGTGATATGTTTCGCAGTGTATGTCTTTTTCGCTACTGCCAGCTCATCTGGATAAGGAGGTACAAGCTTCGTGGTTGCCCCGAGGTCTCCGAAGATTCCGAGGATAGCAGCCCAAGCCGTCTCCTTCTCGATATCTTTATGTAGCGGTTTACAGATAACGTACGTTAGGAGACTGGAAGTAGCAATTGGTTTGTGGTTGCAGGCATTGACCATGGTGGCATTCTCGGGGAAGTAATCTGAGTGATGGTGATCGATAATGAGGACCTTTGTCGAAACCTGCGTTTCGTCAAGGAGAGGTGGAGACCTTCGCGAGCCCTGATCAAGAATTATCATGTGGGTGATCTTCTTCTCTTTGCATATAGTGGTCATTAGTTTCCTCTCTTCTTCAGTGAAGACGTTTCGACCTTGCTGCACAAAGTGTGTGTGGATTGAAGCCAGAGGCTTCTTGGAAAGAATCCGGAGAGTGAGAGACATGATGGTTCCAGCAGATAACCCATCAGTATCACGGTCCGGTACCAGAAGGACATTGGATTCCGGTTGAGCACTGTATATGTTAGTCCAACGGTATAGGGAAAGAAGGGCTTGGATTATTAACGCTTCAAGAATGAATTCCCTAGCTGCCTCGATCTGCTCAGGTGGTGCAGGCCATATCAACGTTTCATCCCTCCTTTCCGTTACTTGCTCACTATCCTCTTCCTTCTTTACTGTCTCTTTCTTTACTGTCTTTTTTGATTTGGTTCTGGCGGCTTTGCGTGGCGGCTCATCGATCGGCTCGGTTGGATGATCTTTACGCGGTTTGACGGTGGTGGACATGGATCTGAAGCAAGATGCTGGAATTGCTTGACGCCGTGCGAATATCGAATTTCGGATTAATACTGGTGATTGGTAACAAGCACATCCAGACCTTAGCCTTATAATGGCATTCCGAATTGTGGAACGCATCGTTATTGACTTTACTCGGTCTGTGAAGCCAAAGTGCAAGTTTTCCGCCGACCGCGTTTCATATCACGTGGTAACGTCATAGCTCGTCGCGTCAAACTCTTGCGGCCGCCGGAGAACGCATCGCGTTGAATCGACCCAGCAATCATTGTCAATCAAGATTATCGATTGAGTCGACGCCAAAGATTTTAGAAGAATTTTCATCTGTGTTGGGCTGATGATTACGCTAGAGAAATTGCACCCACAACTTCGACATCTGGAATGTACTCCAAGGGATTCTAATGAATTTTCTCAAACGCAAGGTCAGAAGTCCATTCGAATGGAGACGAAAGGCAACCTTAAAATTACGCACTTCACGAATATACACCAATAATAATGCTCGAGTGGATTCCAGAAGTAGATACAGAAATTTTAAGCTTTACTTGTCGACGTGCTATGGTGTCCAGCTGGGTGTCGCGACCCTGCTGTCTATTCCAAAGGAGGGAAACAAATGGCAAATCCGGCATAGGATATTCCAACGGTAGACCATAGGAAGACGCTCACTACAAATCTTCAGATTCCATGATTGAGCAGTTGGATCTCCACCGAAGTTCAGTATCTCTCACATCACATCAGGTGAGGGGATTCTTTCAAGAATGCCGGTTTATGTCATGGATTATGAGAAGGGAATATATTTCTGAGGATTAAGGTAGAACCACCGGAAAGTTTTGAGACTGATTTAAAGAATGCAGGAATTATTTTTTCGACTCATTCATGCTATTAAAACCGTCGAGCGAGTTTATTGAATTTGCGCAGCATTGTTACGAGAAAGGCAGGGGACTAAGCGACTGACTAAACATATGGCTGATGTGTCTCAGGGTGAAAATACGAGGGATTTAGCTATGAGGGATATTTTACGGATGGTATCTGGAACTTTCGACGAAGGAGACCATGGTGGTGGATCATATTAGATTATGAACATCATCAAAAAGTCTTCTCGGGGTTCTTTCATTGTATACTTAGCCAATCAGCGGTCCCTTAAGGAATATCCTCACTATTGCTCGGGATATTATTGAAAAAGCAACCGAGTCCTGATACCTAGATAGTAATATTATCGAAAAGTAGGCTGCAGAACATGATTTGCAATCTTGTAATGTCTATGAATCAAAGTGGTCTAATTGGTGCATATATATCTGTACATCTGCGGTTCTGTGTCAGTGTATGAGACACTCATGAAGGGTGCTACAAAGGAGATTTATCAGGCTAGAGCGGTTACTCAGAAGTCGCTTGAAGAGCTAGTCGTCACTGCATTCACTGAGCGTCAGTTTCATGTTGGAGACTGTTTTACATGACGCCAAGGACAATGTCTTTGGAGGAGCCTGCAATTCCTTTTTAATATTTCACGACATGTAATTTTGTGAAGTAAGAGCTAGATGTAGATTTTGGTTACAAATTTCTTGCCCATTCAATTTGTCGGATCTTTGATTATAGCTGCAAGTGCAGGTCTCAAATATTGACAGGATTGCACACACATCAAAGCTACAGGTGATGAGCTGCATACCCAGATATTTTACCGGCTGCCTTTTTCCAAAGAACTTTCAGCAACCAGAACTTCAACAATTGTAGAACGCCTGATAAGACTACCCGCGGACTTGTGTAAAAAACCTAACCACACTTCCCTTCAAAGTACCGCCAGTCACGGTAAATTCAAACATTCTTTCTTTCCACGGAATGTAAAACATAGACCCGTAGTATTCCCAAGCTTTACCAACTCCAGCTAAGTTCAATGCAGGATGATTTCACGCCGTTATTTTAATCCAAGCTAGCAAATTTCTAAATTTTTCTCCCTAAACACCTATGTTTCACATGAAATTATCACCAACAACCTAACCAGCTAATGGTATCAAGAAAACAGGTTATAACAGCAATATGAAACTCTCCTACGTCCTTATGTCGGCGCATACCTCCGATAATGACTCTTAGGTGTGAGGTCTTATGGAGATCGATCAGCGTGGCACGCGCGCACGATTCTCCGGAAGCAGCCGTAGCTGAAAGGATATATGTAGCGCAAATCGGGGAATACGAATGCGATGCCTTCATAGTTTGAGTCCTTGATGCAGTATGTTCTAAAACTTCTAAGCCTTTGCTGAGCAGATGCGGGAGGAGTCTACATTGGTATGTACGGCTCCGATTTCATTCATGTTTACGAAAAACACTGGTGGTAGTAAAATGAGTAAAAAACGACTTTTCAAACCTTCTATGTTCCTTGTTTTGTTACCGGAGCAGATTCTCGGACGTCTTGATACTTTCTATGTCGAGAATTTTCGCACCCTTTCTTTACCATAATCAGATCGAAATAAACCCAGAATGAGCTCATTGAGATCTAGTACGCCGAGAAATGTAAAATGGCTTATTCTTCATATATACTCAGAATTCAAACTTTGATTTCATACCCTTCTGTTTTTTGGATTCCTGTTGCTTCACAATGGATCAGTGTCACCTTTGACCGAGTGATATCCCAAGCAAACAATATTGTAGCAGCAAGAATGTATAGAAAATAAGCTAGTAAACTTATGTATCTTATTCAGAGTCCACCTCGTAAATTTTCGGAAGATTAGTCCTGTTGATCAGGGATACTGGAAGAAGTCTCCCAAGCATTGAAAGCCACATCATTAGGAAAACTGCGAATTGCATCTCGACTTTTTTCTTGACGAGAATTTCGAGGATGATTAAGGCTGAGTATAAGAGCGATGAATTACGGATGCCTTCGTCGCTAAGGGAAGAGGGGAGTAGATTCTTGAGCACCCAGGTACATGATAGTTTCGGATCCGTTAGGAGTTCCCCGAGTGGTTCTCAGAGAGGTTCCTTGAAGGGGTCTTTGAGTGGACAGATGAAGTCGTTTTCCTCGGGTGTGTCCGAGGGATTCTCCCAAGCTGCCAACGTGGGAAGGGAAGCATACGACACGGATAAGTAAAGTGACGAGTGCAGGCGGGAAGAGTGACGCGGCAAATTAAGGGAGTGTGCTGGAAAGGCCGTGAGTAAGGAGTTTGGCTTTTCTTCTGGTGGCAAGAGCTAGTGAGCTAGTACTGGACGTTATGAGTAATGATCTGCGTATGTCGTTTCAACTAGAAGGAATTGACCGTTGCCATTGACGTTGTTTGTTTTGCGGAGAATTTCCTACGGGAAGTTCCATCGCTGTTGGATCATGTATCTTCAGCACCTTCTATTCCCAAAACCCCCGCCGGTACATATGATCGTAAAACCAGTTTTGTGTACAGTTATTGGCTCATTCAGTCCGTTGAAATATCATCATGCGAAGCGAAGCTATGATCGAGAACGAAGTGCTTGTAAAGTGCAAGATGACAATATTTAAGCTCGCTTAGGCTACCGTAGCTTACTATTGGAACATGCGATGTGTGATTTCAGTACAACGTTACACAAAGCTAATAATCACGTGATGATGTAGCGAACCTGCCCTACCCCGGACTCTGGAGTAGAAATGCTGCCGGGGGCACACCCACCTGCCACTCGTTACACCTCCACTTTTCCTGGGATTTTTTTTTTTTTCAGAAGCCATTAGACATTCCTATTTTGCCGCTATCTACTACAATCATAAAGGTCATCAGATATTCCTATTTCAGAATTACCGTTTATTAATTATTTCGTTAGTCTATCTTGTGCAACCGGTTTTCTGCACCTTGCTTGAAGCCAAAGGGCACACGAGACCTTATTCCGTGTGATTTTGGCGATATTACAATGACATCAGTGATGGAGTCTACTGGATGTATCGCGCAATACTCTCACGCGGAAGGATGTCTTTTTTCGATTCTTAGGGGCATTTTTCAGATCTCGAAAAGCACCAGGGCTCGAGTTCCGCTAGCCGGCGCAGGCGGCGATGCCGCGATGGGCCGGCGGGGATCAATGCGGGCCTCGCGAATATCAAAGCTTAATTGAACCTCAAATCTGACACCCCCGATGAGCAGCAGAGCATCCTACGGTTCCAGGGCTCCCGCAGATATCTGTGCTGTATGCCAGGGCTGGACTCGAATCGAATTTGCCACCTTGATTTGTGATACTGATCCAGGAATACAGAGAACTACCACCACATGGAGTTTGTGCGAGTACTGCAGCGTTTATCACTTCCTTGGCCGAAAGAAATAACCCTTGATGGACTTGCGTACCCTAGCCTATCGTCTTCGTGATGCGTCTAAATTTATGTGCAACCTGTGTACGGGATTCCGAGTGTCCGTCGACTGGCTCACATGGTGTATTTCGAAGCCGTGTCGCGCCGTTTCTCGACGTCAAAAGTGCGGATGCGCTCGTTGCGGCGTTTTGCACTTTCCCTGACGTCATCTTTCTTTTTGACAAGGAGTTCTTAGGCGCATGGCACCCCTACATACTTCTTGTTCATCCGATCTTGGTAACCAACCAGATGCGTAACCTCTATGAACGCAGGGCAATCTAAAAGTTTTCCTATCTCTCGAATGTCAGATGCGTGTGTAGAGCTGTCTGTTTCGAGATTCTTGCTCAAGGGACGTTTCGGTGGTTCTTTCGTTGTGATCTGGGAGATCCATGCTTATTCCTTATTCACCAACATCTCCGGTCCCCGCATCCTCGCTCGCTTGGGTGCATGTTGAGATCGACTGCACATATGCACAGTAGGTATTTGATATTGATCACGAATGCTGATTGGATCAGTGAATGTCTCGTGGGTAAACCCAAAGTGGGTGTGTGTGCATGCCCAACCATCTGAGGTTCCCCTCAGTTTGTTTCGGTCTTTGGTAATCAGCTGGAAATGTAGATTATTGCATTCCATTTTCATGGATTTGCAGATTATAGCACCATTTCTGGGATGATCCAACTGTGTAAAACGCCTTTTCGAAGCTGATAAATGTAAGCAGCGAGCGAAACATTGGAACACCCACCATCTCTTATCGTCAAAACAGATCTTACTGTTGCACGCGCTTTTGGCGAGAGCGCACAGAAACTCAACCCTTTCGAAATGGTACGTTTCCAAGAAATATTTGCTCCATCGAAAAAAAAAAAAAAAAGAATACTCAGCGCTCATGACAGGGTCGAAACTTGGAAGTAACAAAGCGGTGATGCGTCGAGTTTCGAAACAACCTCACGTGGAGACCATATAGGCGTAGGGTAGGCGCAAAATTCCGCACTAAATCTCCAAAATCAAAGACCATTCTAGTCTTTATTGTGACCGTCTTTGGCAGATCTTCTTCTCGACTCAGTTAGGTGGAGACCAAAAAATGTAATCTATTTTCGACAGGGCTTTATAGTGGTGGGGCAGTGACGATGAGCCCACCACACCCTCTTTACCATGACCTTAGCTGTTTCCTGGGAGCTTTATCAAGCGACGTTACTTTTTGAAATAGGAAATCATTTTTCCTACCTCTGGTTTGGTCTCAAATATCAGTTTAATTCCGATAAATTGCGGGGTGTAAATGAGAAAACCACTCCGCGTCTGATCCCGATATCGTGTGATATCTATTGTCCGATATGAAATCCGATGTATCTGATACTCCGGAACTGTTTACCGACAACAAAACACTCAGCGATCGGGGAGTCCACGCGGACCAACTGAAATAAGTGCTCCTGGGACGAATCGAGGGTTCACGGTTCGTATTGATGATCTACACTGCTAGCGAGACGTGCTATGTAGACACGGGCTTAGCCTTCGACGGGTACATCCTAGTGGCCAACCCAGAGGAGGGGCGCTCGGTGAGTGGCTACTGACAGAACCTGCCTTCATTACGCATGAACGACTCAATAAATTCGTAAAAATAACTGAAAATGATTCGATGTCACGAAATGCATGCACAGCAAACGGGAGGGACGGAAGTCCGTCTATGGTGCATTTCACTTTGCCTCAGGAAAAATAAATTTGGTGTATGGATGGAAGTTCCTTTGACCTTGAACTGTCGTGTGTAAATCCTGCGCACAACTCTAGCATTGTTTCAAATAATTTCCCGCAGCTCCTATTAGATACACAAGACATTCAAACATTCTTTTTTTTTTCTTCCTTCATGGCGCTGCTGTTTTCACCGCACCCGTCCGCCTTACGAAGCTACGCTGAGGAAAGCTGAGACGAATGCATGTCCAAATATCAAAACCCGGCGGAAGGCTGACACATATGCATGTGCATTCGTACAGAAACATCAATATGTTTTACGTATTGTTTGCGGGAATTTCAAAAGAAATTATTTACAAAGCTTCGAGATATTTCAGGAATCTTGGAATGCGTGAGTCGAATTCCATTAGCTATGAGCCAGAGCAAGGCTGTCCCCGTTACAAATGCTATGTGACTCTTGGAATGAACCAGGAGGGGGCCTTTATGGGCTCGTCCCTTGCACGCTTGCTCCTCAGGCGAGCGAATCGGTATCAGCCCCAAGGTTGACCCGTTTCCTGGGGGTGCTGAGAGGGTGGGCTAAGCTGATGATGCACACCTCTAGGAACACTGTGTGTGAATACCCGGTAATGAACCATTATGTTGGGTACCGCGAGTCGCGCGCAGGACCAATAGAAGACATGATAGGCTAATTCCCTACTTTCCAAATGTCTTTTACTCATCTTCAGACTAGGCTGCCTCGAGAAAGACCCGATTATGGCGTTCAAAGATGACTTGACCATATTTGTCCAGAATTACATAGTACATTGCGTATTAAAGATGTGTGAGAAAGTAGCGCAAACACTGCTGCGCACACCAGACGATGATCCAGTCAGGTGTTTTTGGGATGACAGCTGCAAGGTTAGTATAAAGCAATCGCTCATTCCCCTCGCCCGTGTGCTTCTTCAGAAATTGAAACGTCTTTCGCTCGTGTACATTGGAGGATTTCTGTCTTTTTTATTTGGTGTCTGACATAACAACATTTGGATTCTACCGCAGAATTTAGCAGCTACTTCTCATTTGGGATAGATCTTCCTCCGAACTCAATACCACCCATAACTTAGCCCTCGTTATTCTACTCGGTCACACGTATATCATTACCGGCCGGCCTCCCTCTCTTGCACCTCTACTCCTTCCATACTCCTCCGCCGTCCGCATACCCTCTACCCTATTTCTCAGATCCATCCCAGCGCAACTTACATCCGACTGGCTATTGTCTTGAAAAAAGGAAATAGTCAACTGACCCCACCACCAACCACAAGCCCCGTCGACCCCACCCCCCCTTGTTCGCAAGGACGACGCTAAGGCTAAATCAAAAATCAAAAATAAATCCAAAAAGGATTTAAAAAATAAAAAAATAATAATAACGACACATTTAACGGATATGTCATATTTAACCCCCACCCCACGAAATAAGTTCAAAGAAGAATTTCAGTCGGAATCTACCATGGGCGGTCCACTCACTCCCTCCCTAACCCCACGTATCATCGCCGACGACGACGTTGAGGACTCTGTCCCTCTTTACTTCCTTGACGAGGATCTCGCCGGTATCGAAGAGACCATAGCCCCTCGCACTGTAGTTTCTATGCCCACCGATATGGGAAATTCATTTTCCACCGGCATTCCCGCCTACAAGGCCATCACCTCAGCAATCAAAAAGCCCTCCTCCAGTTCCACCTCAAAACTCAAGAAACTCGTCCGGTTCCTGGACCGAGTTGAGATCGTCCCATCCACACGTCTTGATCAAAATCCTATCAAGCGACAAAAGATCTCTCCAACTTCATCCAACCCTAGCTTCTACTCCACTGAAACCGATAGCGACCCAGACACCATCGAAGAAATCGATGATGGTATCGAAGATGATGACGAAATCGAAGTTGAAACTCCAAACGATGCCATAGCAGCTGGTCTCGGTCGTGCCGGCTCGCCAAATAAATCCCCTACCCGCTCCCCGAATGCTAGTACAAGGGATCTATCTGGTACTCAATCACCTAACCACTCACCGAAGTTGGGAACCTATTCAACAAGCGATGGATATCTTACACCACCCCCTCCTTCGCCTCCTCCGAGCTGGAGAATACCACCGGAGTCATTGTCCGGTAGGCAGCCGCATGTTAGATCACCTCCAAGAGTTAGAAGCCCCATGAGGGCCGATGAGGAGATTGATCTAAGAGTTAATGAACACTGCCCTTCGCCATCGGAAAGTGCAGATGAGGATGAAGAGATCAAGATGATAAGGCCTGGGGTTAGCATAGTGCGCCGTAGCAACAGTCCACAGACAGCACCGTTGCATCCTGTTATTGCAAGGAAGATGTGGAGACATGGGGAGGTTAGGTTTGAGGATCAGTGGGGACGAAGGCTGGTTCCTGTCAAGGGAGGTGAAGCGTTTAGGTTTGATGTATGGCCGGTTGAGGAAGCACAGGAGGAGGGAGGTGCGGTACGTGGAGCTTGGGTTAGAGGAAGAGAGGGGTATCGCGGGGATGTTTGAAGTTTTAGTTTTTCTTGATTTGTCTTTTGTTTTGCATACTGCGAGCGTTTGGTTTGAGGATACATATTACTGATGGTAATTCTGGGTTCGTTGTATATACCTTTCCTCTTTTGTTTTATTTTTTATTTTTTTTTTTTTATTTTTTTGGCGAGCCTCTCATAAACGGCGTTTTTGCGTTTCGGTTGGTTAATGTTTCCTACTTTTATGGGTACGATGTTTTTTCCTTACTGCACTTCGAATATTTATCTTCCTTTTTTTCCTTGGCTACATTTCAGCTTTTCTCTTCTCCTTGCTTGATCATCGTTATTTGGTAGCTCTAGCTATCTGCTCTACTCCATCTTTATTTAGCAAATCGGTTGGCAGTCAGGAATAAACGACCTTGACTTCGGTTAATCACTTTGAAGACATTTTTGGAGCATACCCAACAAGTAAACCCCGGGGGACCCCACTGATCGTCGTGAACCCCGGGGACATAAATATTATTCGCATGTGCAATGTACGATCCATGCGAGGCAGAGCGATTACAGGCAAGTAAGTAAGAAAGCCCGCAAAGCCCGCAAAGCCTACGAAGCATGCAAAGCGATCAACATAGCAAACCGAGCAAACCGAATAAACCGAGCAAACAGCAAAAAACTGCGGCTCATCCCCGATTCGTCATGTACATACCGATACAGTACATATCAAGAATCAATGCACCCCGCAATCAAAGGTCGCAGATAAGGTCGCAGATAGCAATATCATCGATCGTTTGCACCTGCAAGAAGATCTAGCGATAAATATGTTTTGCTTTCGATCAATCTTGCGTCTCCGGAAGGATCGTTTGAGCGGAGATCTTCGGTGGCGCTATGCTGTAACTAACTATGTATACTCATACATAATTTTTTATCCAAAGTGGATTTCGGGCAGCGTTGGTGCTGGTGTTGGTGTTGGTCCTACTTTGCAAACGGTGTGAGGTTTGGGATGGGGTATGTACATAGCTGGGTGCGGGGCAGAGTGGGGTATGGCGCCTAAGGCTGGGACGGTTAGTGTAATGGTTGAATCATGAATTATCACTCAGATTTGGTTTCTGCTTTGAAGTTGTTTCATTGGTTACCAGGATGATGATGACTGGTACAGGTATTAAATTTGGGCTTTCGGCTTAAGGCTGTTTTTTGGTCAACTTCTCAACACTTATTTCTTGACTCCTCCAGTTTTATTCTTGTGCAAATCCACCCTAACCCTAATAATTTAACATCTAAAGATATTTTTTTCGCATAGAAAAATTGATTTTATGCTTCTTTATGGCATTATGAGCTATTTTCTCAGACTTGCTGAAAAATAATACGGTTCCGTGCATACTGTGACTTCTCATGGCAGGGCTGTTCGTATATATGCACGTGCGCACGTGCGCAGACCCTGTATTAGCCAGTGGATCCATTATGTACCACGTGGAGTTACCAGTCACTTTCGTATGGCAGACTATGTTTTCAAGGTATCTGATGCTACCTGTAGTCCTAAGCTAAGAAACCCCGGGGATCCCAGGGCAAGGAGTATCATAGGTGCTCTGAAAAGACCTTGGGTATACCGTGAACCCCAATGGAATTCTGGGCTCATAAGACTTGTGAGGCTGAGCGGGAGGTATGAAATGCCCTCTTAGAACCCATGATGGTTGATTGATGTTTTGAAGCTCTAAGTGAACGAAGTGTGGATATAGATTGACGGAGAACATGTTATGTATAGCCATAAGATATTCAAAGTTTACTGGAGCTATGGCTTATATAAACACAGTCAACATGACCATATTGACGAGATTGAACTCCAAGTAATTCAGATAATTACGTGGCTAGAAGGTAAACAAGCAGTTAGTTTGGACAACAATGACTCCTAAAAGTCCTTCAGTCTTGATAAACAATTACTCCAATATCATTGTCAAGAATCAAACCATTGTACAAAGCTGAGGGGTAAGGTATAGGCGCTACTCTGGCATCCGGCAAGCCCGTTCGAGGTCGAGTGATGAATCATGCCTACACTTTGAACTTTCTTTTCCACTATTCAATATACCATATGGTTCACGTAGTATGTAGGGGAAGATTTAAGGGCTCCTTATATACCAACACCACTTTATGTTTTTGATTTGACAGGGTATGGAATGATGTAGCTTTGGCAGGCAGGGATCAGCGCAATCAGAGGAATATCAACGAAGCAAACAGCTAGCAGTTTCCATCCGATCCTGACGAACCAGACGGCATAAAACCAGAATATTATCATACTATCGGCATATATCGAATATATAGTGCAGATGTTCATGATACTCTGGTATAGCTTAACCCCGTACCGCCTTAACATATTCAAAAAGGTCAAAAAGGTTAATAACCTTGTTAGAATGTTCATGGGCAGTACATTAATATACTGCAAGAAAATTATGATGGGATACATGGTGCAAAGTTTTGGAGAATGAAAAGGCTCAGTTGGATGGTGTGCAATGAAGGATTACTGCGTAATTTCAACCAACAAATTCGAATTTTGCGGACAAATGTATTCCAAGTATCATGCATGTTTAGTTACGTGTTAATAGCAAGCTACAGACACCGCTCATAAGGTTTATATGCGGTGTAGGCCGAATTATATCAAGTACGGCATACCTTATACGTAAAGTTAGTTTATTGTAGCATTATGTAGCATAGGCCCCCATTGATCATTAATTTTTACATAGATGTAATTTTCAATTTGTTTTTTTTTCCTGCATAGGCTTTTTAGGCCTTGGTCAGCGTATGATTCAATAAATAAAAATAAATAATAATTTTGAATATAATCCTCTCCCGCAGAAAGCCAGCTCTGGGTATTTAAACATCAAGCTATCATTAAACTTGGCGTCTACGGCATTGCCTCTTTCTAAACTGTGTGCATCTCAGGGCATGAAAAATTACCACCGATCCGCATTCGGATATACGTATTTGAACATATTCGCGCTGGCGTGTCATACTTGATCACGTAATCTCGAACCCGGCATTCCTATTGATTGATGGAAAACAAGCACGGTACCTGACTGATAATTACTCACATTTAACATTGCGCCTCCATTTGGTAAAACTTGCGACCAGTCCGCCGCGTCTACGCATTCCCAATATTCAAAGGCACGAGTATCACGTCTTTAAGTTCATGTTCACGTCTTTTTGTTTCATGGTGATGCTATATATGATTCATACCAGCTGAAGTGAATCCTGATTCCCCGTCCCGTAGCCAACTCAACGTATCATTCGTCAGGTTCGAGATATGTATGGGTATTGGTGGGCCAACTTAGCTGCAAGATAGGCAATTTTTTCAAGACACGGACGGCCCGGTAGTCTTGCTATGCATAGAATAGATCAACAATAACACCAACACAAGTACCGGTACATGTGCATGTCACGCATCTTTAATCCGATGCCAACGGATTGCAGCAGTCTGGTCAGTGCGCCACCATGAGGCTTTCGGCCAGGGATTTCTTGCAGCAGAGTGCAGATATATGTTGCTCGAAATTATTGTATCGATTGTGTGCTCCAGTGTATATTCATGAGGCATTCAGTCAACCCAGGATTAATTTAATTCTAACACAGTGAAAAAAGTTATACAATACAAATACTGTGTCTCTAACTATCTCGTATGCGGTTGGTGTCCGTTTTGTGTTTCGTGATATATTCCATGCCCTGTTGGAGATCCGCGGATGTCAAGATCGTGATATTATTGGCAACCGACAGAGCCGCAGCTATTCCTGATAAGGCACAGAATCTCGTCATATTTTAGTGTGGGTAACACAACATCTACACATTCACGCAAGACGTAGACGCCAGCTTCATATCCACCCAACACAAAAAGGAGTTTGCATCACGAGTCGATGTGTGATAGTTCGTGGCTCTCGGTTATCATAATGGGCCACGGATAAAGGATTAGGACGCAATAACTCCATGGAAAATAATAGCCGTTGGGATTCCGGGAAACAACTGAGGGCAATATATCTGTTATCGATGGAGTGGTTGCTGTGATACGAAGCTGATGAAAGTAGAGACGTTGCACGACACTTCGCCGCGTTTCATGCACAAGTGAGATGAACATTCTGTTACCTGCACCGTAGAGGCTGGAGATACTTCTAAGGGAGCCTGACTATGCCAGATATTGCGTCGTATTGGGGTTGTTGTGGTAATACGCTCTTCGACTGTAGTTGTATGTCGATATGCCAAGTTATTTCGTGCAGTGACATCTACCAACGTGACAAACGTGTTTTACACCCTACGATATCACGCGACTAGATCCAGGTCAATACTTGGGGGAACATCAGTGGACTGTGGAATATTATTAATGAACGGAAAGTATGTGACTTTTTATAATCAGTCTCTTTTGATGTACTATTGGATGGCGCCACATTGAGTGACTTCCCAAAAGCTTCTATTGCTATTTCAACCCCTGCCAGCCTTCGTATCTATGCTATCTCCCAGTTTCAAGGCGCAATGACTTCACTTGAACAATGCATATCAACGAAAATCACAATAAACACATAATCTATATAACTTCCCATATCCTATGCAGATAAAATACTAACGTTCCATAAAACGCAAGTAAGGATAATCGTAATATTTTAGGAAAGTTACTAGGCTTGTTAAAGTTGAGCCATTTTGTTATTCATCGCAAACCAGATGAACGATGTATTCGTGTAATTGTAATCCAGGGGTTGATGGCTGACATAGAATGTAGGCGTAAATTCTCACTTCGAGAGGTCTCACCTTACTGTCATATTATGGCGGTGTTGGCAAGTACTAGCGTTGGTAAATTATTTTTCTAGTACTTTTAAACCCCAACACGCCAACAGGACCCTTCACTTTCTTTCTGACGGTTCTCGCATTTTGTCGTTCTTTTCTAATCTATAGACACCTATACATTCATCTTTACGAAAAGCCGCCTACCATGGCTGGATACCGGCTGACCGTGGGCTCATTGATTCCCATTACTATGCTGCTGTGTTGCTTTGTCTATGCTGCAATCCTTCTCACTACCGATTCCCAGAAGCCTTTATCTTCTTCTTCAGCATTTGATACCCCACGTCATAGAAGTCATCGAGGAGGCTACAGTGCCTACAAAGAGCCCTCTGGACACCAATCTGTATACAATAGAACACTAGGTTTTGGTGAAGTATTCTACCTCAGTTTGCCATCGTATGTTTTTTCTCTTCCTTCTATATTCACACCAGTCCTGCGTCGTTGGCATACTGATCTGTGCAGTCGAACCGACCGACAGGATGCCATGGAACTTCTAGCCGCCTATTCCAACGTCACCTTAACCTACGTACCGGGAGTCTACGGAAACACAATAGTCGAAAAGGCAAAGCCTACAAAATCTAAGGTTACGGTTGCGGAACTTGGCACCTGGCGCGCACATGCCAACATCTGGAAGAAGGTTATGCATTCCGCGGACTATGAGACCGCCTTGATTCTGGAAGACGATATTGACTGGGACGACAACTTCGCTCCCATCCTTGAACGCCTCACCAAACATTTACCGAAAGCGGGATCTTCGCCTCCATATGGCCACGAGGCTTGGGATGTTCTTTGGCTCGGCGCATGTTTACACACACCAAAACCTGCGAAAGGTGACCAGAAAGCGAAGGTCATTCGTTACGATGATCCAATGGCTCCTAATAGATCCGAGATGCGAGAATACGACCGAAAATACTTTGATGAGCATCGAGAGCTCGGAGGTACCTACAAAGATTCGGGAGAAAGAGTTATCCAAGAGGCATACCAGCCGGTTTGCACGATGGCCTATGCGGTTACCAAGAGGGGGGCTCAGCAACTTCTCTACCATATCGGATACCGTCAGCTAGATGGACCAGTAGATTTGGCAATGGCTTGGGCTACATCGGCAGGTAAAATCAAGGGATGGGTTGTGTGGCCGCCGCTTATTACAGCTTGGCGACTTGGTGGGCCTAAGGATAGTGATATTCAAAAATCCAGCTCGCAGAGCAAAGGTAACGATGACGGACACAGTGATGGAATTAAAAAGAGTGCGCGCAAAGAGATGGCGGCGCATTTCATGGCTCCACGGAATTAGACGCGGGCTGGTGGCGGGGTTGTTGGATTTTCCTTATTTGATGTGATAGAATAATGGTTGAAATGTAATTTTTTAGTGTATGTACGATAAGCTTAAGTGGGCGCAAGTGGAAGATTAATTCACGGTTAGATAGATAGGGCTGCATGGAATTTTCTGCGAAGTGCAACCTGATGTACGGAATAGAAATCGGGAGAATGCCTTTGTTTATGATCCACTCACCAGTTACTGGTAGAGTTGAGAAACACAACTTTCGCTATCATCGGACGAAAAAAACAAATTTACATGCCGCCTATGGTGCACCATCGGCATTGTAAGATAGAATTTTCAAACATACGCCTACTACTGTACTATCTTGAAGTTTCATACACAGGCCTACACAGGTAAGGCGATTTTGAAGATGAACCAATATTTCACTTTACAAGTTAGGCCAAGGGATGTTATAATTGGGTACAAGGGTAAGTCCGGCGCCCTATTGTACCACCACCCCCAACTTTTCCTGTGTAACAGGAAACGCCAAGATAACTTCCCTTCATGAAGAACGGACATCTTGTGATGATTCTGGTTCAAATGGACCATCATACAATTCTTAATGTTTTGCTACCTTTTCCCAAATATCTCTTATGTTATTGTTGTCTTATTACTTTGTGTAAATTGTTCGGGGTTAGTCGTGCTTAACGCAAACCCTGAGTGCATAGCCATCCAATATGGGCCTAGACTGGAGATCTTAATGGAAGATTATACAAGTTTTTGACGCCTGAATGCAATAGTTACCCCCCGGAAGCACACATATCACTACTGGATGCTTCCGAAATTCTCAGTCATGGTGTGTGATTCGTGACGAAAAATCCGAGTGATGAGGAATGGCGTAACCAATTTTATTTCGAATCCTGCAGAGGAACAATGTACCGACCTGATCGACTCAGGAAAGAAAAATTGTGAACAGTTTTGTTGATAGTGCCTAGGGTCTATATCTGATACAATATACTTCTAATGCTGCGTTAAGAATCAATTTCAAAGATTGAAGATTTTTTCATCACTCGGAACTCCAGAGTTCAAATAGTAAGGGTTTAACCGCCGTTATATAAAATTCTATCAGACCGAGCTTACAATTTTAATACATCGCTCTGGATAAATTTTTCGAAACCATGATAAGCTATCCTGCTGACTACAGAAAAACGTCGGTACAGCTTATTGCATATGTATCGTGAGCACTATTGGTTTCCGGGATATCCGCCGGAAGGAATCGGTACTGAATAGCCTTATAAATGACGTCTATGTTTGGTGTCAATGTAGTGGATAGATACTTCGGAAGTAATCTGTAAGAGTGAAGCTTCTGAAAATTCAGCTCCATTGGTTCTCTGTTCGGCTAATATTTGAGTCGGCTGCTTTAGCGAGCTGTGATGGCGGAACCTTACCTAGCTGAAGCCTTTTGATCACCTCATTATGAGAACATTTCTTTTATAAGATGACTTATTATTGGCAAATTCCACAATTCGCTCGCGACATAAATTGAACCCCGAGTACTCAAACGATTGGCTGCAAGAAGCCTTAGATCACACCGAGATTGGCTCAGAAACATACCTACTATTTCATGCAATGTTACAACAACATCCGGTGATCCGCTATACGGTAATTGGTCTGACTGTAATGTGAGTAAGCCTCATGTAAATTGTTGATAATCTGAGCCGGTTTTACCGAGTTCCGATGTTTCCGGTTTGTATGTAGACCGAAGCGATATGCTTCATCGTAAAGGAATGAGCATCATGAAAAATGCAATAAAGCCGATCAGATTCAAAAAGTTCTGTGTTGTACATACTGAATAGATTGCCTAATACGAAAGCGAACCACGTTCGCTAAGTTATATAACCCTACATACATCGGAACGAAGAGACGGTATTGGTGTAATTTACGGCATGATCAACCGTCTGCGTAACGTCGGTGTTGAATGATTCGGTATTCAGCGAGCACTCTGATTAGTTACCTACTAATGCGAATCATTCGCTCGGCAGTGATCCAGGGCTGCACTACATACACATCACTGCTGGCGATCGTTTGTCATAGGCTTCCCAATTTTACCTAGTTCCTATTGCAGTCCCATGTGCCTACCATGTTCACCCCGTCGATCAGGGCGGGTTTCGCTGCTTTTATCTGAAGTTTATACCCTGTATTTGTGGATTCCCGAAATCGCTGCTAGTGGCTGGTAATATGCCGATAGCGGAGGGCTTTCCGCAGCTTAATTTATCCCGGATAAACGCGAGCATATGCTGAGCCTACTCCAGTCGAGTTTCTCATCACGGTACCTCAAATTTTGCTTATATGGAAGGGTATCTGAATCTGCAGAAAGCAGTCATAAGTGCAATTCATGGAACCGAAGGTATTTTAAAGCGTCTCAGTTCACGTACAATTAATTTTCAGCTTACTCCAATTCACCGTTGTCATGGTCGTTGATGTTGGGGTGCTGATAACCCAATAGAACTCTCATCATATCACATCTTTAGAAAAATATATGAAGTACTTTTATATAGTTATGCTTTCCTCTGGCTAAGTTTACACTACAGAGTACGTCTTACAATAGTTACTTCACTGATACTAAATATCGACTCAATGACAATTAATATAAAATCTTTAGTTTAGATAAGATTGCCTGAAGAAATCAGAGTAAAGAGCTGGTATCAAAAGGAAGGTCATGATGCCTATGAGTTTGATTAGCTTGGTCATCATGAAATTTGCAGTGGTAGATGACTGTAGTAGGGTGTGATTTTGTACAACAACACACCGCATACGCATATATGGCTTGTTTCTTCACTACTGGTATGTTCAGGAACTCACAGAACATATGACCTCACCAACCCAAGGCAATTTTACAATGAGATATTCAATGCAACGGCATATACCGATGGTATTCTTGGTAGTGAGATAAGCTTTTTAGTGTAGTTTGTTTTCTGAGTAAATCAATATTTTGGCTGTTTGTATTGGCTCTGCTTATTTCTACAATGTGGTTGGTTTCCCAGCTACCGGATGATAGCGTGCTGCTAAGGATTTATCTTTGGCACGCGACAAGGGTTTATTAGCCGCCTATGTAGCTATCTCAACAGATCCCCTCCTCAAGACATATTGATGATCCCCTTTTCTAGGATCTATCAAATTGAGCCGACATCCGTGAAGGGGAAAAAGCAGTAGGGAGTATAGAGTGCACAGTTTCGTACCACTTCAAACCTGTTGTTTTTAGCTTCATGGTATCAACACCGTGAGTCGAGTAGATTTGTGATTTCTGGTACTTCAGGTCGGTACTGTTTATTAGATCATGCATGAAAGAAATACTTTCCGATGATTTAGCTGGATATCGCCTAATCTTACCTTTTAATCAAGAATCAGTGCAATGGCCAATTTAACAACCCCTTCATGACCTGCGAGGGCGAAGAATTTACCAAAGAGCGTCTGGAATTCGAAACTCGTTCATGGTAAGGGCAAATCCCAGGATCCACAATGTACTGCATACATCCGCTGCCCTCCGAGCATCTGGTAGTGCAACTTGGAATATACCATGTTCTGTGTCAGCCGGTGGATCAAGTTCGTTCGTTGACGGGTGGGGCACTGCTTGTGCCTCCCGGCTCAGGTAACTTCAACTGTACCTTTAGTTTGGTGATACGTTCTCTTGGCAGTGTTTATGCAGCCCGTGGTGAAGTGTTTTCCGAGCGCTGAACCTCATCAAAATTCCATGCCCCACAAATTGACGATGCACGCTTGACTTCCGTACGTCCCTATCTATCACTTGGCAAAGTGCTGTCTCGCCACTCGCTTTCCGACGCTGGGCAGATACCAATAAAAGCCAGTACTCAAGCAAAGTCCAGCTGCACTAGCGAGATAATTGCAGCAGGTACATAAGGTTCACTATACTGTGCATACCCGTTTTCTATTTTATCCTAATTTGTCCCCAAACCAACCACTTTTTAGGTGTAAGAAATAAAAATTTCGGAGACACTCCGTCTCGGAACCGTCAAATAAGGCCGTGAATTTGTCGCTTTACCGGTTCAGCATTTCTAATTTTAACCTTTTTTTTTAAAGCCTTTCCGCGCAAATGCACGGTGAATCACTCAAGGACTTAAACTAGTGCCTAATCGTCAACTTGCATCGGGAAAGTTTTAAATTCCGAGATCCACACAACCCTTATTAGGGAAAGTATACATTCAATGGCATAGTGCACCGCAGTGGGTTCTGGCTTCTAAGTATACGGCGTCGTCCTTTAACGCGGCCGAGTTCTGCAGGCGACCAATCTATGGCAATATATTCCTTGGATCAAGGTTCAGAGGTTCCAGGGTCCCTCGCCTATTCAGGCAACACACAATATCCCAAGTGAATTGTCGTCACATTCAAGGGTTGATAAGTTTCCTCTAGGGGCGAACTTTATAACCACCGGTCTCTCCCCTCTCGTTGGGAAACCAGCCTTCAGTCACCTCGCAATCAACAACATGGTTTCGGTATCGTCATTGCTCCTGGCACTTTTGCCCGCCACCAGCGTTTTGGCTTGCGCCATGCACCGCGCGACTACAACACAAGATTCAGTTTCGAGAAGAGATTCGTCGACCGGGCAATGTGGACCCGCCAACGGAAACCTCAGCTGTAATGGAAGCACTGTGAACCGATGCTGCTCTCAGGCTGGATGGTGCGGAGATTCTACCGCTCATTGTGGTTAGTTTATCTTATACTTAAATAGTGTCGGTTATGCGTAGCTAATGATGTTAGGAACTGGATGTCAAGCGGACTTCGGGGTATTTTTATCCATGGTAGTGTACGGGCGATCATGATCCTGATCTACAGAATTAGTACTGCAGCCCTGCGGCCCCAGCGCCTACGATTCCGGCGATTTCCACACGTGCAAAACTCGGAAGCGTCCCTTACGGATCTGAGATTTATGCCTGTACAAAGCCAAATACGATTGCTCTGTCAGTTTATTAATCCTTTCTGCAAATTCCTGAAGCTGACTTTTGGCTGTCAGTACTTTTGATGATGGACCATACCTCTACACTGCTGCGCTCCTTGACCTGTTGAAAACCAAGGGCGTTAAGGCAACTTTCTTCGTTACGTAAGATTTGAAGCCCTCTTGAAGTTGATACCCGTTGATACTGATTGAATACAGTGGAAGCAACCTCGATAAGGGAGACATTGACTCGACAGCAGCATGGACATCTGTCATTCAGCGGGCGTACAATGAAGGCCACCAAATTGCATCGCATACCTGGACACATGCCGATCTCTCCGCCGTTGACGAAGCTACCCGTAAATACGAGATGGTTAGAAATGAACAAGCTTTCCTGAAAATCATCGGAAGATACCCGACCTACATGCGTCCACCGTACATTTCCTGTAACGCCGCCTGTCAGGCCACCATGAATACCTTGGGATACCACGTTATCCTGTGGGACCTTGATACCGACGACTACAACCAGGATGCCGCTAGTCTCATCCAGAACAGCAAGAATAATGTTAAAACCGCGTATGACGAAAGATGGGACGCCTACATGAGCATTGCGTTAGTTTATCTCCATAAATTTCAGTAGTATTGGGTGTTAATATGTCAACTTAGGCATGATATCCACTATCAGACAGTGTACAACTTAACAGCGTACCAAATTGACGCAGGAAAGGCTGCTGGATACACTCGTAAGTGCAGGAATCCTGTCCAATGGGATATTGGTTAACATTTGTTTTTTTTTTCTTTACAGACACAACATTGGGAGAATGTCTGCAGGATCCCGTTGCAAACTGGTACCGCACAAAGCTGTAATGATTTCCAATTTTTATTTTTAAAATTATCGCGACCATACATGATGGGATAATCCCATTGTTTTGACGGGAAAGTTTTCTTGGCTTCGGCTTCTTGCATCTAAAAAATAGTTGTAGTTAATCTCTAAATGTAAGACCATAATTGAACCGAACCGTTTTTGTACCCGGGGTCGTACCTATGATTGCCACTTCACGTGAGGAACCTTAAGGCCTCTACTATACGATGGTCTAGATCTTAAGATTTCCATATGGTTTACACATCTTGAGGTTGTACATTCCTACAGAGATCTTGTTGACAATTAACTTCTGTCGTCTGATGTTGCTACCGTGTGTCCGTGAGGGTTTTCGCGTTGGGCTAGATTAACGTTGATTACCAGGTCTACGGAGCCATGTATTCATTCGGTGGAACTGACTTGAAGCTAAGCTCGGGAAGTACCACAGTGCTTATTTTTTCTGGAAAGGTTCTTACCGGCGAGAGCTGAAGTTGAAGGTGAGATCGTGTTTCGCCCGTGCATTCGTGCAGATCCGGTGGAGGGCGGTGATGTCATTCCACTATTTCTCCGCGATGAACGCCGGAGAAGACTGAAAAATTACGCGACGCGACTACATATGATTGAGCCTCCAATAATCTCCAACTTCCACGTTACCTCCACCGCGTACCGTGACCCGTAATCTTCTATAAAAGATTCCTTATTCGGCTCTGAAATTTTTTACATTGTAGAGTCACCACGGTGAAACCGGAATGTCCGTATGTGCCCGGATATATATACCAAGCCCATCAAATGCTATTACCAATAATAAATTTCGAGCCCCCTCCACAAAAGCTTGCGGAGCAAATTCCAGACGCTTCAGCCACTACGGAATTACATAAAAAGAAATACTACGAATAATTTGGTCGCTTCATAACAGGAACAATTCCACTTCAAAAAAAAAGTCGACAACGCGAGGACGAGGCTACGTGTGCAACGGTACTGATTTCGAACGCTTCTACATATGAGACATGAAGTATGGGATACAGACACATATAAATGAAAATGAAAATGAAAATGAAAATGAAAATGAAAATGAAAATGAAAATGAAAATGAAAATGAAAATGAAAATGAAAATGAAAATGAAAATGAAAATGAAAATGAAAATGAAAATGAAAATGAAAATGAAAATGAAAATGAAAATGAAAATGAAAATGAAAATGAAAATGAAAATGAAAATGAAAATGAAAATGAAAATGAAAATGAAAATGAAAATGAAAATGAAAATGAAAATGAAAATGAAAATGAAAATGAAAATGAAAATGAAAATGAAATGAAAATGAAAATGAAAATGAAAATGAAAATGAAAATGAAAATGAAAATGAAAATGAAAATGAAAATGAAAATGAAAATGAAAATGAAAATGAAAATGAAAATGAAAATGAAAATGAAAATGAAAATGAAAATGAAAATGAAAATGAAAATGAAAATGAAAATGAAAATGAAAATGAAAATGAAAATGAAAATGAAAATGAAAATGAAAATGAAAATGAAAATGAAAATGAAAATGAAAATGAAAATGAACGGTATCGATGGTCCCGAAGGAAGGCTTCAATGATCAGTTGACGAACTGATGCTCGCAATTATAACGGTGGAAGTGACGGGGGGAAGGTGCTTCTTTATAACGCCATGCCAGGTCATCTTGAAAGATAATCACGCTTCAAGGGAAATGGCCCATTACTTTTCTCCCTGTTTGAAATCTATGACCCATGTTGTGGATGGTTGAGTTGAATTTATTCAACCACTGAAACTTGGTTTTGCTTGCACTCGTGGGCCGTGTTATACTCAATTTAATTCCGCTAATAGAAACCTGATAGCCCCCTGAGTATTTTGCAAACAGGCTGCAGCAATCATTTACCATCCATTAACTTTGTTCACCGACGGTGGGCTTAAGATAACCCATGCAACACATCTTCATAAACGTCTATTGATTTGATTTGATTTTATCTAATTTGAATCATACTTCGTTCGAGACCTTCAAGGCATATGCGGGACAAAAGAAACCTGGTATCCTACCCTGGTGGTCAAGACCACCCAATGAGGTAACCCCATTTCCTGCCTCCCAATAACTCATGAACCTCAAACGATAACCCAAGCTGGGTGACATCCGATGATTCTGCCTTCAATGGATCACTGTAGACCGTAATGACCCCCGCCGGGTTCATAAACAATCACCCTCACAAACCAAGCCTCAATAGAATCTAGAACTCAATTCCATAGAAGGTTCAATTCATGCTGCTTTCCGACGCTTTCAGAACTACTATAAAACCTGGCTTTAACACTCTTTACTTCATTACATCGACATACAACATCCTGTGGAATCCTGGAACCGTCTCACAATATTCTCTATCAACAACATCTGACATCTTTCGTCGGACTTTATCAAAATTATAACCATGCTTATTTCTAACTTCATTCTACCGGCTTTCATTGGTCTTGCCCCCCTCGCCTTCTCTTCTCCCCTCCGCCAAATATCCCCTGGAATCGCAGGTTCTCTATCCTCACTCCAAAGCACCGCTATCACAAACCACAACCTCCAAGCATCGAAAATCCGAACCCCCAACAACATCGTCTCCCCCACCGGATCCCCCAAGCCTAAAAACAACCCCAGAACAACCCTCTGCACCCCAGCACACAAATCGCTCCTCGAAACAGCCCTCCAAACCGCCGCCCACAGAGCACACCTAGTATCCGTCTCATCCATCCACGGTAACCCGGAGATCTTCCAACGATACTTCAAAACCACACTACCGGATGAAAGAGTCTTTGTCGCCGGGAGGTTCCATGAACTTGCAGTAGCTTTGGGCGCAGGGGGTGCTGGGGCGGTTACATATTTCTGTGGAGGGTCAGTAGAGTCTGAAGATTTTGATGATGGGATGTGTAGGGAGGGAAAGTATATTGATTTTGATATCAACCGGGGGATGGTTGTTAGGAGTTGTGATGGGTTCTTCAAGCTGCCGTTGGGAAATGATGTGTGTCATGGTATGGATCGGGTAGGTTTATCTGTTTTTTTTTTCTCCTTTTTATTTGTGGTGAGAATAATGGAAGCTAATATCTTGGACTGTACAGTTGTCGGTGATTCTACATGAGCTTACGCATGTATTGTTCAATACAAAGGATTATGCGAAAGGATATGAAGATAGTGTGTTGTTAGAGGAGGATAAGGCGCTGGATAATGCGGATTCCTATGCTCTTTATGCACAGGAACTTTTTCAGAAGGATTGTGAACGACGGAGATGATGAGGTGGATTGGACAGATGATTGGAGAAAATAGATGTTTTCGAAAGGAAAGGAATTTAATCTTTGTAATATTAAAGGTGTACAGTCGGGCTGTTATTTCTTTACAAAAAAAGCTGACTACGTTGAGAACGATAAAACCATCATGACAAGCCACACATGTTCAGCATAATAAGTGTTACGTTTTGTTCCCACAACAGCCCCTAAAGATTCACATATCATACTTTTAGTAGTTGTATACCATAAATCCTATGTCTGAAATTTGATGTTGTAGACTATGTGAGTCGTAATATCCACACAGCCCACAGTCATTCCTCATATTATATCACTCTTATCCTCCTTAACATTTACGCATGAAATATCACTCATTTCTCCATTTCGTCTACCAAAAAATACCTTGCCCACCAAGACATAACCAACCCATCAACCAAACATCTCGTTCCCTTACCCGCCAAACCTGTCAAAAAAGCCAAAAAGCCAAATTGAAAAAGAATATTCCCACCTCTGTACCCTTTCGCGAGCACACAGGTGTACAGATTACCCGGCCTCCTTCGTTATCGGGAATACTTTCAATCGGCCGGTTTTACTTTACCAGGCTTCACAACTACATAACTACATAAGCTACTAACTGTGTATAAGATCAATCCCCAGTTTCCAGCATGATCAACATCCGATATTTGAAATCAGTCATCAGAAATCTTCTTCATCATCCGAAATCCGGAAGAAAAAAAAAGAAGAGGATTGACAAAAGCCGAAGTTAAGGCGTGCATTCAAAGCCGGCCCGTAAATCCCCGTGATACTCCGATGTACATAGCTCAGCACATATATGTGATCCGGTAGCTATTTAGGTAGTTAGTTCTGTAGCTAAGTAGACTATAGTGGCTCCGGGGTGAACTAGGTAACTATGTAGGTGAACTAAGAAAACTAAGAGAACCGGCTAAGTAAGTCCAAGTCTAAGTTCAAGTCATGCGCCGCAGCAATTCCGGATTCCTATGTATGTACATAGCATCATATGTCCGAGATGATCGGATCAACACGTATCATGATAACCAACGTAAGTAAGGGCGTTAAGTACTAAGTCATCCATCTCATCTCGTCTTGTCTTGTTAGATTCAATTCAGTTTGGATTTTAGGGCTAAATATTGTGTCACGGGATGGATGTGTTATGTACACCAGTAAACGAGGAAATTAGTAAATGAGGAAAGTGAAGTGAAAAAAGTGAAGTTCCGCCTTGCCTTGCCTTGCTGAATGGTCAGCCCGTGTGATATGGTGCAAGATTTTACAAGATCAAGTTCTCCCCACCTTGGGATCGACATAACCCCGCAGTTTGGTTGACAGGTACAGAAGATGGTTGGTCCATGTGTTTCTTTCCTGAAGATTGGGATTGTGGATCGTAGTTTATGAGATCTTCTCTTGTAGATTTGTTTCACCAGATTTCAAGATACATCTTCTTTTTTTCGGGTTCGATTACCGTAATTCCGGATTACGGATTATTAGGGGTAAGGGATCTAAGTACATAGATTCTCCGGGGTTGCATGAACCATGGTTTAAATATCGGGATGGCTTTGAGACATATGCAATCAGATATACGGAATAACAGTTGTCGGTTTTGTCAGTTTGTCAGTGTATTTAGATATATCGGCCGCTACGAGAAAGCGATTTGTAACCTACAGTTACCCCGGTGCGATGCCGATGGTCCGAATGGTTCCAAGATCCACCAAGGTGTAGTGGTGCATAAGCATAAGCAATGCTATGGGGCAGCCAACGGATGATGATGAAGCTGCTGCCGCTCAAGATCTTCTCTGCATGTCTCTGATTTTTTCCTGTCGTCCCTGGATTGATGGAGAATCTCGAGGAATGAGAAATTTATCTATGGATATCGACATGCTCGCTTGTAGATAGATATTATCACCGGTATATATAACTTATTAAATCCTGCTCAAATTTCTTCACCTAAGATGATCCATCTTACATACCGAACCATCCATCACAACACGCCTACCAGTCGGGTGTATCGGAGCGTCACTACGCGGAGTAAGCGGACCGTTAGCGGTCGGTGCGTCTGCAGCAACATCACGATATCGGACGAGGATATTTTTTTACCTAGGCATTTGCCTGCTTGCATGTCTGCATGACTTTTTGCTCGTCAGATAAATAGATAACATGGTTTTAGTTTAGTCTCCTCGGAAGCAAGCCCAGCTTTCTTACACTTCTCGCTTCGTAAAGCTTCATCTCGGAAATCTGATGAAGAGGTCTGTCTATCTATCTTGTCTGGGTGTATCTGTATGTATGTAGGTAGCCTTTACGTGGGGTTTTCCGTTGTCCGTACGTACTTCGACTCGGCTCGCCAAATCTGGGGAGCATGAAATTAATTCTGCGTCTGGGGGCGTATGTATTATTATTTTTTTGGAGGCACCTTCCTCTCGCTTATTTTCATGTCCCCGCAAATAATCCAAAAGGGATATATGGAGGGAGGTGGGTGAGTGAGCTTCCCATATGGTGGATAAGAAGGCAAAAAAATAACCAGGCAGATCAAGGGTCATGGTATGTAAGGTATGTATGTAGCCTGTAGTTAAACGTAGGTAAACCGTAAACAACCCCGCTTCGTTCAAAAAAAAAACCAATTCCATCCCTTGCTTTTGAGGCTTCTGTCATGGGTTACAACCCGGTGTTAAATATAGCGAATCGGAGAATGACGGGGGATGGTTAACCTAACTCCTTAAGGGGTTAGTTAGTAAACCCATATCACCATAACACATTTTTTTCCTAATCAGAACAGAGTAGGAGCTTAAACAGACTGCATGTCTATGTCATCAGGAAGGTTTAAAGTGAAATAAGTTTGTGTCCTACATATACGAAATGCAGGGATTTCCGAGGGTGCCCCGGCGAAAGTGGAGGTGAAGGTGAAGGTAAAGGTAAAAGTGAAGCACAGTACGGTAAACAAGTTCAGGGCCATATGTTAGAACGTTACCAGCTGAGCTGAGAGCTTCGACCGACCGACCGACCGGTGGAGGTTTAAGTAAGAAGTAAGCTTCTAAGCTTCTAAGCTCACGATATGAGTTTTTTACATAAGGGTAGCTACTAGCTACCTACCAGGTACTACCCAGCTATGATCTCTATCCAAGCTATTCGTCATAACTCATCCCGTTTCTAACCGAAGTTTTCGTCCGTGCTCTTAAAACCACAAACCACAGGCCTCTCCGCAACGCAACGTGAAACTTAAAAAAAAAGACCCTTAGCTTTGGTGCAGCATACATATGAACAGGAGCTCGGTGGTGGTGGGTGACCATGCATCATCTTGCGTATGGTGCTGTAAACTCCCTTACTTATGTATGGCGCTATCATCCATCCTCTAGTCACTGTACTCCTGTTTTTGCAGTGTTGCTTTGCTTTGCTTTGCTTTGCTTTACTTTACCCCTCCTTTCCTTCCCTCCTGGCGGTTATGTGCACGAGTACGGTATCAGGCAGCGCCCATACGACTGTACTCCGTCGGATGGCGGATATGGAGTTGTAGTTGTAATAGCAGTCCATACCATAGCCACTATAACCGCGAGGCAACTTTTTTTTATCGCCTCGGTATCTACATGTAACATGTCTACGTAGCATTACTTCAATTTTGCATTTTAAGGAGATCAATGGTCCGGTATGATAAGATATGCTACATATACGGGCACGGAAATTTCCAGGGATATGTACATACATACAGGCACAGTGAAATTGCAGATTGCTTTGGTTGGCTGAGAAAAGACGAAAAAAAAAACAGTTGGATTTTTTCAAGCAGCAAGCAGCAAGCTATGCAGTAGCTATGGTAGGTAAAGCTAAGCTAAGCTAAGCTATGTAGAAATCACCCTCCCCCACTGGTTCTCTTGTATCATGGACATAAACTATTATGGTTCATGCCGAAGAAGTTTTTTTTTATTTTTATTTTTTGGGTTTGGTTTTGCTTTCCTACAGGCACCATATGTGTGGTTGCAATGTTGCATACACAGATCTCGAATAGTTCTGTATCTGATACAGTATTTACATGGTCTGGTCGCCCCTCCCCTTCCCCCCCTCCCTCCCCCTTATGTACCACCCGTAACCCGGCGCCTCTTGGGTTCTTAGGTGTTTTAAAACTCCTCCTGAATGACGATGACCGTTGCCACTCAATCGGCCCATCGATTCCCAGGCGTTCGTTTCATTGGTGTGGAGACGCTGGACCCTGAATAAGAAAATGCAGCTTTCGCGCACCCTAACCGAGGAGAATCTGCACGGCTGCACGTGCGGTAGCAACAAGCAAGCAATAGGTGCCTGTATGACAGGTAAAGCAGTTTATGGTTTGGTTTAACACCAGCCAGTTTTAGATAGCATATGTATGTACATAGCCACGAGAAGTAATGATTAAGCCAAGCCGATTACAGCATCAAGCAGTACATACATACATAGTAATAGTTACTTCAGTGCATACGGCATCAAGTTATGAGTTAACTGTATACCAACCAGTTACAAACACCACCCTCTGCATATTATGAACGATTCATCTTCATCTCAGCCTCGTCATTTTTTTTTATGTACATGTATCTTTTCGGCACCGTAAATCTGAAATCCTGCGTTGCGTTAAGCTACGGCGTGCGGCCTCGCTACCGAGCGAGCGAGCTTGTGTGCCGGACTTCCTCAAGGCGAAGGAGGCGAGGGGTGGGGGGGGGGGGGGGTCGCAAGCAAGGGTTATCATAAACATCCATCCAGCTGGGATTAAATGTTTGGGTAATTTTAGCGAGGCGACAGATAACAAGCTCAATTTTGGTTTGGTAGCGGTTAACACATATACAGAGCTCTTTGTATGTAGACATGTCAAATTCGAGTTCCATCGTGATCAGAAAATGTAATTTATCGAAAAACTCTATGTATCTTGATTTATCTCTAGATGCATGCCGCGTGGAAGCTGCAAACGACAATTTCTCAACAAAGTATACCATGCTACATATGTAGACTTCTACTGCTTCGGTGCTTCGGTGCGTGGGATCGTCAGTTATCCGTTTTGTCAGCGCATCCCATTTCATGATGTTCAGTTTGATCTATGTATGTAGGTGCCTGTATGTATGTATGTATGTATGAGAAGGCGGGGAAAGGCAAAGTGGACCTGCTCTTTAGTCTGATGACTACATACAGTCTAGCTAGCGGGTGTCGTGATGTGATGTGATGTCCGTGCCCAATTTTTCGAACCATTCGGTTTTGGGCCATTTTCCCCTCCTTGCATTAGGTAAGTTATAAGAGCCGTCGTGTTTTTTTGTTCGCCAGGCAGGCAGGGAGGGAAGGGGAGTTCTTTCGTCTGACCTATCTTCACTACCCCTACTGGCCTTGACTTCAAAGCCTCGTCTTGGTCTCTTTCGTATCTAAACTCCGACCTATGACGATATATGAGCCGCCGCCGTTGTATGGTAAGAACAATTTTTGCATCGGGCATCAGATCATGCCGCTCTCTCGTTCGCCCTAGAAAAACGGTCGGTTTGGTTTCTATGCGTTCGAAGCCCATGATTCGTCGTTATGCTTCATATCATATCCCCGTTGGATGCCTCTGGACCACCTCCCGGTCTATGTACCCGCTTATACTACCTCGCGCCGCGGTTTTCTTATCGTTTTTTTGCCCGTTTTTTTTCTCTTTACGTGCAGCTGATACGGACAGTTTCTGCATTTTTCCCACTCACTTGCAGGCGTAAAAGTATGGCGCCTTTATGTATGCTGTAGCTATACATACAGTAGAGTACATGAAGCCAGACTTGACCTGACTTGACTCCTTCTCCCCCCAGGTGCCGCGCCGAGACTATGTACTTCCAGCCACTCATCATTCGTCCCGCTTGCTTTTATGTTAGCTAAGCCTTCAATTTTAATTGTATGTAAGGTGCTTTTTATTACTCCGACTGTAATCTTTTCTCCCAGGTTCGGTAGGTACATATGGATTTTATTTTATTTTTTGATTTTGTTGTGTCTGGTCTGTGACAGCTGCAGCTTTCTGCAGGTTGCCTTCTGCAGAGATACAGATAAGACAGGAATCTTTCTTTCTTTCTTTCTTTTTCAACGAGCAGGCAAGAAGGCAGGCAAGGCAGGCAGGTAGGCGGGCGGGCTGGCAGGCGAGATGGGGGATTCGTCTATGGATGGTGCTGTGCTTAGCTAGCTAGCAGCTAGCTAGCCGGAGGAGGTTTATTTAGCGGTGGATGGGGTCTCGGTGATGGCTGAATAAACTTCCGTTTAGCGGGTGCTAGGTCTCGGTGATGGCTGCCATATAGCGCCGTCGCCATATGATGCTGGTGGTGGCTCTATGGCATGTAAGGACCGATATACATAAGGGTTACATATAGATAAACTCCCGTTTTAGCGGTGGTCTTATGGATGGATAAGTCTCGGTGCTGTCCTTGTTTAGCCAACTGTTTTATCCCCGTTTCTTTAGCTACATACCTTAGCAGCCCGCTCCATAAAAAACATACCTAACCCACGTGCGGCCTTGGTGCGGGTATATAGTACGACTCTGTACAGTGCATAGTGCTCCTCTGTGATCCGAAGGTACCGATAAGTGGGTAGGTCAGCGTAACTAGAGAGGAATGATCCTCTTCCTCTAGAACCCCTTTGGTTTACCTAGCAGGGTCAGGGTCTCCCGCTGAACGCCTATCTCGCTCTGCTTTGCAGCTATGACGATGATCTTCATCATCGGAGGTCGTGGACTCTTGTGAGCCCGCCGTGTATGGGCCAAACATCGTTGCATTGGCACGATGCGGTGTCAATTACGGAGGAATTCGATGCATGGGTGATAGGGGAGTTCTTAGATAGAGTGATATGTACCCATATTTAGTAGCCAACGGGTCCTGGTATGGATGGTGCTTATAACGCCCCCACCCACCACTATCATCATCCATGATGCTTGACGGTCCCTTTGAAAACCCTACTGTACGTATGAAACTGCTATCTTCAGTTGCTTTTTGTTTTGTCTGGAATTTTCTTCTCTTCAAAAGATTGTGCAAAATTAATTGAAACACACCCTACCCTACCCTTTCTCCTGGATGATGTGGCTGTCGTTGAAACCTTCCGTGCAACGGTGGCCGAGAATCTTTTAGGAATGTCCACACAGCCAGTCACGTCTAGCAGATCTGTGCTTGCAGAGCGCACGCACTTTAGCTTGGGCACAGAAGGGAATCCGGCATGTGAATGGGGGCTTGTGATTGGATAGGATTGGGATTTTATGACTGGAGTGACGAGTCTCTTGCAGCAACGGAGAAGCAACGGTGCACGCAACCCTTTGCAGAGAAGACCAGGAAGGAAGCCTGGAGAGATCCAGAGGATGTTAGAGCCCACGAATCTTGAAGCACAGAAAGCCACATTCATCCAGATTCCATCCATCCATCCACCAGTCAAGCTTCTCACTCGCATTCACCAGTCTATCACTCACCAATCCATGAATTTCAATCACCCAATTTCAATCCCATTTCCAATAACTCCATGCTTTAATCCCTTCCAATGATGTTCTTCCTTCACAATTCATATTGCCACCGTCTCATCTCTTGGATTACACATACATATCGAGCTCTACTGTAACTCCAAGCGACGTGTGCACACGCATCATGTACCGAACAATTCACACTCTCCAACATCCATCCATCCACCCATCCATCCATCCTTCACACTTCACCAACCACGTCGACACGATGAAGGTGGTCGTAGATCCTAGTCTCAGCTATTAAATGCTACCCATAAAACGGGGATAGCAAATGTTGCCCCAAAGCACACATGAGCACAAGTGCAGCAGCCATCACCCCCCTAAGTCCCATCATCAACGGTCACGAAGCTCTTCCTCTCTCCCAGCCTTGCCCAAGAAGGCCATCGCTCGCATTTTCGGTTTTTTTCCGTGCTTTTTGCGCCCGGACTAGTTGGTCGTCGGCCCACACTTTGTGGATTTGAGACCACCACTACTGCCTGCAGCAACCCAGAGAAGGAAAGGGTTTGAGACCACCGCCCGCAGCGAGCGAGCGAGCGAGCAAGCGCAGCGCAGCAACCCCAGCAGCCAGAAAGAAAAGAAACCCAGTTACATCCGCAACATCACGCACATCCAAGCAAGCAGCCCCAAAAGGCCTCCCACCCCCTCCTCCTCCAAAACAGTTCAAGCCCTGCCAGAAAATCTAGCCTGCTATCTCCAAGCTATACCTATAGCACGGGTGTATGCCCGTGAAATACTGCCTATCTCCCCTTCCAACGGTGTTGTTGCTCCTGAGATATCACGACTTGTCGTCTCTCCAACCTCAACACAAACAACACGAGCATTACGCGACAATATGCTCGACGCCTTCTTCGCGAGTCGTCGACGCAACGAGTGTGCCGCCGCCGCGGCCATTCCGCCGCCTCAGGCTCTCGTTTCAGCTCCCATGACTTCGTCGTACGCTTCAAATGAATCCTTAATGGGAATGTATTCAAAGCAGTCCCCGTCCGTTGATCAGACTCCGTTCCCCAACCGCTCATCGTACCCGCCCGGCGAGGCCAGGAAGAGCCTAATGGCCTACATGCATCCGGAGTTCTCACATGCTGATGCGGCGGCGGCGGCGGCGACGGGCGGTAGACCAACAACGGTAGTATTGAGAAGCGGAGACAACAACAACGAGCATCACCAACCACACCAAGATCATGGCGTCATTGGAGGAGAACGTGCGAACAAGAACAAACCGACGAACCGCGGATTTTTGGCTTCGGTCTGGGCGTTAGGTAGCTATATGACCGTTGCCACCGTTGACTCGACTCGGGAGGTTATTAACGACGTTGTCACTTTGGCTGCAGGATTCGCAAGGGAAAAACGCAGTTACGCCGCGTCTGTCAGTTCATCTGGTTCCGAATATGTCGGCACCGACTCGGAAGAAGAGAGCATCGTGGCCGAGGACACGGATGTCGAGGAGGGAGTGGAGGACTACGACGATCGTCGACCGGAGGGTGAGAGAGCTAGAGACAAGGGCAAGGCTCGGGAATCTGACGATGGTACGGAGCTAGGCATGGCAGGGAGCGGGGCAACACCCGTGGTAACGAATGAGCCGGTGTCGCCAAAAATTGTTCCCGAGATTGAGAACATGCCGCTTGAGGATAGTCGGCCCGTGATGGATCGGCATCTCAGCAAGTCGGCCGCAGAGTTACGGGAAATGTCCGAGGTAGCTAAAAACCAAGACTCCGAGTTTGAGGGAAATCACGATGCTGAGAAGAATCCCACACAGGAGAAAATCAGAGAAATGATTCGATTTGAGACCGAGCAGCGAGCAATCGATGCAGCTATCACCATCCAGAGAGCATGGCGCGAGTCGCAGGAACGTGCCAACAGCAGATCGAACCTCGAACAGTTCCCCGAAATCGTCAACGATTTGGCTGAAACCGGTGACGAAACCCCCGTTCCCCAGGCCCCCGAGAAATCCCCCCTTCGCAAGAATTCGGTTCCTATTCCCGCAGTCGAGCCGGAGAATGAGGCTGGTAAGCAGGAGGAGAAGAAAGAAGAGCAGAAGGCGGAGAACGACAAGGAGGAGAAGAAGGAGGAGCTTGCTTCCGACAAGAAGCCAAGCATCGATTTGGCCGCTGGCGAGGTTGTTATCCCCGCAGTCGAGCCTGAGAAGGTTGCTGCTCCCGCTGCTCCTGTTCAGTCCATCGAAGCCGAGGAGACCGACACCGTCCCCACCTCCATCGAGAAACCTGCTTCTCGCGATGTAGCAGTCGAAGATGCTCCCGCCGTCGACGACAAAAACTCCAACAGCGTCGAACGTCGTGTCGTTGGTGCATTCCGTCGTAACTCCATCCGCCGCTCTATGTCGAAATTCGGAAAGAAGGACAAGAAGAACCCCGAGTCCCCCGCTGTTACCGCACCTGCCGTTGCCGTTGAAGAACTTACCCCTCCCCCCACTCCCCCTATGACTGAGGACCAGTCCTCCCTACAAGAGAGAGAGCGACCGAAATCCCGCATGTCCATGTTTGGTTTGACCAAAAAGCTTACCGAGAAGGATAAGAAGGAGAAGGAGAAGGAGAAGTCTGAGAAGAAAGAGAAGGACTCGAAAGAGCCCGCCACTCCTCGTGCCAGCGAATCCGCCAATGCCGAAACTCCCTCATCCATTCCCCGTCCCGATCTCACTAAGCGTCGTTCCCTCCTCAGTATTGCTTCTTCCTACAAAGACAAAGACCGCCCAACAACCCCCGGTGAATCTCTCCCTGCCGTCACCGAAGGCAGCCCCTCCGGTATTCCCAGGCGTCGTCCCACGTTCCGTGGCTTTGGCAGCAGCTCAAATGGCGAGGGAAATGACAGAAAATCCCGAACCAAGTCCTGGCTCGGCGGAAGACGCCCGAAGCTTAATGACAAGGGCGAGTTTGTTATCGACACCTCCGCTGAGCCTGCTGCCGAGTCTACTTCTGCGGTCGCTACTCCCATCGAACCTGCTACTCCTACGACACCTGCTACTCCCGTTACCCCAGCTGTAGCAAGTGACGAAGCTGGTCCAAGTGAAAGACCCAAGTTCTTGAACGCGATGAAGAAAGCACCAACCTTCGGACTCGGAGGAGCACACGGCAGAAGTGTCAGCAGCTCTGCTGTAAGCACGGGATCCGCAGCATCTTTGACTGAAAAGACTACTGCTGCTGCAACCGGAACCACAACTGAGGATTCACCTGCTAAGCTTAAGGGTGCTGCTAGAATGAAGGCTTTGACAAGAGCTGCAACTTTCATGGGTAGAAGCAAGAAAGACAAGGAGAAGGATAAAGGAAAGGGCAAAGAAGTCGCCGTGGAGTAAGTGCGTGAGCGATGTGCATGCCATTCGAAGCTCGGCAAAGTGCAGCGAGTCTTCAGCCATCGTGAGCCGTGTTTTTGGAACTTTGATTCTTCAAAGTTCATCGTTGGTGGGAACCATTATAACGAGACCCACGAATTTTCTTCCTGTGTTGCTCCCCGTACCCATATGGGAGTAATGCAATGTGCATATGTTGTTTTTTTTATTTATTTCTTCCAGTGTTTTCAATTTTTCGTCTACAACAGTTCGTTGACGCGTCGGGTAACAAGCCATCTTATTTGGGGGAATTTCTTGGGTTCTTTTATTGCAGGAGTTTTTTTATTTCGTCCATTCGTTCGCAAACAGCAAAGCATGGCGTGGTGTGGTGTTTTCCTTGTCCTTTTTTTTGCAAGTTTTTTCTCCTTGTTTTTTTTATGATCTGATCTGATACCTGCAGTTTTTTGAGTTTTTTGGAAGCGTTTTTGCGTTTGTTTTTGGTCTTGCTTTGGGTGGTGGATCTATTTACTTACTGGTTCACTCACTCTAGAGTGGAGGATTTTGGTTACGATTTGATGATGGCGAACAGAGGCAGCAATGCGATGAGAGAGAGAAGCGAGAGATGTAGCGTAGCGAAGAGGAGTGCAAGGGCGAGGCGGCGAGACGGCGAGGCGGTGAAACGCTAGCTAGACACAATGAGATCGGGGAAGAATGATCTATTAGGCAGCAAGGCCCAATGATAGGAACAGAAGCCAATGAGTACAAGATGAAGACAAGACACAGACCGGGAATGCAAAGTTGGTTGGGTGAATTGCGAATTGCGAATTGCGAATTTCGAAAGCGCGATAGAGAAATCTAAAATGGGAACATGGCAAGATTTTTGTTATAATAGGCTATCTCTATCTATATTTGTATATCCCATCCATTCTATCAGTTTTACCAGACCAGTTTTTACGAATTCAGAAATGTGTTACATACCCAGAATGAAGTACATACATACATACCAAAACTTTATATCTAATCTACATACATACTGGGAATACAAACATAAATATAATATACCCTGTGAAAGCCTGAAAGATCTACAAAACTTTATCTCATCTCATCCGATGTATCATATCTACGGAAATCGTCACGGTTTCATCTGATGTTTTTATGCTTTTTTTTTCTTTTTTTTTTTACAGTCGTAACCTAAAGCCTTCGATCTACGTCGGTCTTCGCCTACAAGGCTACAACTGCCGAAGACCGCCGAAATGATCATATCTATGACGACATCAGGTATATCCTAATTTCCGTAACGCTATGGGAACTATCATGATGCATCACTCGTTGGTTGAAACTTCAAGGCCCGTTACTTCTTTACCCAAGGAAATTGAAACGGAATATACCATACCAGTGGTATAGACTACATAGAAGAACGGGATTCGGGGTTTTGTCTGATTTTGTCCTTTTGTCTTATACGGGTATTTTGGGCATTTTGGAGCTTGGTGGGGGTTTGATGCAATAAATAATACAAGAATAAATGAGTTTGACACAGCGGCAACGTTAGCTACCCTACAGTCTGTGGCAATGTTTACCCTCAACTAGGGGAGTTTACACTTGCTATGTATGTCAAAATGCAATTGTTGAGATCCGTATTCATATCCATACCCATATCCCTCAAAAGTAGTAAAGTAGTAAAGTACCCGTACGTTTGTCACGAACTATGCATCATGAATTATGAATTATGAAACACTCATGGTCCGGGCATGAAGGATAGAGTTGGGCTTTGGACAAGCCTTATGAAGTAATTATAGATGTACGAGGTGCTGGACAAAAGTGACCGTCACCCCGCGCGGCGCTTAGCACAGAAAAGTGACGGTCACTTTTGTCACGGTACCGTATATCGGTAGGGCTGTGAATAACATCCCCCCCCCCCCCCCCCCTCCTTCCCGTCCTCGCGTTTGGACAGTAGGCTTTTCATTTGATATACCCCAAACGCAAATATACATCTGAGTGACTTGGCGCAATTTTGCAGTTGGAAGTAGGTAGGAATTGTATCCTCCGGGGGGGGGGGGGGGGGGAGAGATTGAGGAGATGGTGTGGATTATGAGTTTGGGCGTGAAGTGGAGCATTGGGGTGAGTTGTTTGGAGGCAACTAAACCCACCACGTCATTGAGTTGGTAATAGGCTGGCATTTCAGAGCGGCCCCCAGGTGCTGTCCAGTCATTAAGGCAGATATACACTTCATTCCACAGTTTCCACTGCATAAAAAGAGTCCAGATGAAAACTCTAGCCGCCTATCGAGGCATTTGGTATTTCTCTCAATACTGGTGTGTAAAATGAGCTTGATAAAAGCCGGGTTCCCGAGTAGACAGACCTCCCAACCGTTCAGCCAGTTTACCAAGTAAAACCGTAAACTAGGTGCAATGAACTGACAGTTCACAGTTGGTTGGAGTCGTTTTGGTGTCCCGGATATGCCGTTGGTTCGGTTTTGAGGGGTCTGTGAAACCAGGTAACTGCAGTGCATGGTTACTGACTCGGTTAACAGTTTACTGGTGGATAACCCCAAACAGTTTAATCGCATACATAGTCAACCAGTGCACTAAATCAGTGCGAACGATGCACTGTACCAGTTCCGCTGGACAAACCAGTTTTCGCAGGTTTAAGCAATTCACCTGGTTTGAAAACGGTTGGTTTTTGCAATTTAACTATTTTATACTACTTGAGGTAAACTGGTTCAGGTCCCCGTATAGTTCTCATATTCTAACAGTCCGTACAGTCCGTTTTTGACTCCATTAAACATTTTGAACTGGTTGTACAACTGGGAGGTCTAAAAGTTTTGATATGAAAAGTAATTAGTCTTGGCTGATTCTGACTTATCTTCAATTTACTCTCAATTACGCAAATAATTGCGCTGTATTGGATTTCGGAAACTCTGTGGTTTTTGATAATGAAATATTGTGAAATATAACGCGAAGGGAGATGACTTGTCGAAGCTGGTTGATAGGAAGATGGCACTGATTTATTATTTATTTATTGGATCTTACGCTGACCAAGCCCTAAAAGGCCCATGCAGGACTAAAATAATATCCGAATCCCGTCCTCGTGATCTAAACCGCCTAATGAGGCCCTCCCAATCTCCTACACCCATATAACCTGTCAAACAAAGTATGGAAAAGAAACACAATGAGAAAAAACAAGAGAATTGAGAAAGACGACTTCCTCAGTCTTCCCCTTGTCCTGTCATATCTTGTTCACCTCATCCAGCATCCACCACCATGCCCTCTTAATATCTAGCCTGTGGTATTTTCACTCATCATCTGCCCTCTCACTTGATAATTCGCATGCCCTCCGCTTCCTCTCTGCCTCTGTCTTTCTGTATTCTCACCTCGCCTCTCTCCTCTTTGTCCCTTCACCTCCACCGGGGTTGTCGATCTCAGATTGTCATTCCCCAGGACAATCTGCACGTTAAGATGGCACAGACCCGGGCTATTATTGAGTTGGAAGGGGTTTTTTTACATCTGCGGCTGACAGAAGGAGGTCAGCTTTGTTTTTTTGTATTGGGATTTTCGCTCAGTAGTCCGGAAATTCTCTGCTGTCTTTTTGCCTCAAGAACATCTTGGATGATGTGGATATTAGGTATCGTAGAGGCCAGAATACCCTTAATGTTGGGATTACTTATTGGAAGCTTTTTAATGGTGCTGTTGCTGCAATGACGCTTAGGAAGGCAAAGAGACGGACTATGTATTTGACTTGTGTTTGTGGGATTTTGGAGGTTTGTATCATGCTGACTACATCTTCGGTGAGGTATGCAATGACAGGAAGTAAGGGAGCTGGAGTGGCGACGATTTTCGCTATTTTTGATTACAGCCCGTTTTATAATATGAGTGAGACACTATAACCCAGAGTTTAAGAAGCAAAGCTAATCATTACAGATTAAAGGGTTCAATGCGTTGACTTATACTTAACTAGTGGAGATCTTTTGCTACACTATCAGAGCAAACGGAATTACGTTACAGCCGCTGGTTTGAATATTGGCAACCATCATTAACGTATTTGTTAACCCCATTGGCCTAGATACCATCGGATAGTATTAATATCTTTGGTATCGTGTTTGGATTAGAGTTTAAATAATCGTTATTTACTGTGTATTGCCGGAGACTTCACAGCATACATTTGAGGATTTGACATTTTGTAAGTGAATTACCTACCATGTATGGTGGCTTGTGCTACAAATGGGAAGTATCTGAGGGTCAGGACATACAGGGTCTAATTGATGCTAAGGTTCTCAAGGGAATGAAGGTTGGTGTAGATGCTGAAAGCGTGAGACATAGAGAAGTAGCTCAGTCACTAGATCAGAGAGTTGAATTTGTTTCCTTTGTCTCTTTATGATGATCTCGTCGGGAGCTTTATGGTGAATTATGGGCTTGTACTATTTTGATTGGTGATTTATTTCGATAATTTCTTACAGAAATCATGCAGGATGTCCCCGCCAAGGTATCGAAATATCCAAGATACCCCCAAGAGTTTTTTCTATGCATCATAACCCTCGCTTAGATCCATGCCGCCGCACCCGGGAAGAAGCTTGTTCAAAGCGGTTTTTTCTTGTTTTTTTGTTTTTTTTTCTTTCAAAGTTAAAATTCAGATGTGAGGCCCTATACAGCCCAGTTGTGAATGGCCCCTCTGCAGATTCTGGGGGGAGGACAAGGGGTTCTGGGGGTCACATGATGTGCCGATCTCTGCCGAATTGACGTTGGTGGCATGCTCATTGATGCACTCGATTATTGCGGTCGAAGATAAGCTTGAAAAATGTGAGGTGAAGAGGACCTTGAAGGTCAGTTGAGAACTGAAGAAATCACGGTGGAAAACATTACGCCTTGAAAAAACTTTGTCGCGGCACATGCGGCAGGTGCGGCAGTATGGACCTAAGCGGGGGGTATACGGAATAAAAATAAGCGACGGGGGTATCTTGGATATTATGTTTTGTGGTGGGGGGTATTTGGCATAATTTCCGTACTTTTCAATGTATTCCTCACATTTGAGTGAATTTTAGTCGTATTGAATTGATAAATATACTAACACCTAATTCCTGCCACTTTCAATCCGTTAGTAGTATTAACATGAAGCTATCATCATGACGTGTGTTACACTAGTCAACCCACTGCAAAAAGGCGCGCTTCTGCTCAAAGTAGGATGATCAGTTCCATTTTGTGAAGGACCAGACAATTCAATAAGTAGCAAATAATGCTATTCGGGCTTTGACCGGACGATTCGGACTTCTCCCCAGGTCTCAACGACGGTAGATCAGATACACCCTATAGGTGTATTGCAGCCTAATACCTCAAGCGAAGTATTCTCTATCATATCATAGTCAGGACCCAGGTCAACAATAGCTGCCAATTAGTGAAGACCTTTGCTAACTTTTCCAAACAATGTCGCTCTAGTGGCATCGTCAAAGCAGAAATCCATCAATGGTATACAAGCGTAAACTGTGTCTCGCAAAGTGGTTAGTTCTCGTTGTAAACAACACGGGAAGAAACTTTAACCTTGAATCATGTTCCTCAACAGGAATGACCATAGAGCGGGGGTAACGCTTCTCAATATTGCTAGCTACTCAAGCGAAGTATCAAAGTCGTATTGTATTATGGGCCCAGGTTGACTGCCACCGTCGAATCAGGGAGACTCTTTGCTAACTTTCCCACCACCTGCCTCCATATCGGCATCGTCAGAGCAGTAACCCATCATGTTCGGTGGCAGATCTTCCCAAGCACCATGTAGAGACGTTTTGACATTGCTCTAATTGTAGAGTAAAATATGAGTGTGATTGTCCTCTAAAAATGAATGAATGAATGATCATCGAGAGGGTCAATACTACTAGCTGCTCAAGCGAAGTATCAAAATCGTATTGTATTATGGACACAGGTTGACTGCCACCGTCGAATCAGAGAGACTCTTTGCTAACTTTCCCACCACCTGCCTCCATATCGGCATCGTCAGAGCAGTAACCCATCATGTTCGGTGGCAGATCTTCCCAAGCACCATGTAGAGACGTTTTGACATTGCTCTAATTGTAGAGTAAAATATGAGTGTGATTGTCCTCTAAAAATGAATGAATGAATGATCATCGAGAGGGTCAATACTACTAGCTGCTCAAGCGAAGTATCAAAATCGTATTGTATTATGGACACAGGTTGACTGCCACCGTCGAATCAGAGAGACTCTTTGCTAACTTTCCCACCACCTGCCTCCATATCGGCATCGTCAGAGCAGTAACCCATCATGTTCGGTGGCAAATCTTCCCAAGCACCATGTAGAGACGTTTTGACATTGCTCTAATTGTAGAGTAAAATACGGGTGTGGTCACCTCCAGAAGTTTTGCAAAGTCTCGGGATGTCTGTAGGGATTGTTAGTATCGCAATTTCAAATCGTAGAGAGGGATTGCAAACTATCAAGTAGTCCATCATGGAAGAAAAAAGATGAGCAATTACCGTTGGGGGTGGTTTAACGTCAATAATTCGACACGGCCGTCAGATACCAAAAGTGGAGGAAAGGTGGAGTTTTGTCTATCCATGGGTGGAAAGAGGTGTTCTGCTGATAGCCTAGTGGAGGGTGTAAATACGGCCTGGAGCTCCGGCTAGGCTTTCTCTAATTCGTCCTCTTACCTACCTGGTAACCCTGTCTCTATGACCGCTACCGGTAGCCTTGTTCAACTCTTCTCCTCTCTTCCCCATTTTCTTTTCTGTACTGCGCATGCATGCGGCCTGGTACACAGCATTATCGACTGTTTCGGAATTCGGAACAGCAGTTTTATAAGAAACCTCCGTATGTATATAGCATATTTCAGTGTTTCCCATTGTTTAATCGGTCCGGTCCGGGATGCCAAGGGAACTGGACTACACATCGGTGGTTCGTCCGACACCTTGGACTACAACTGTCAGCGAAATTCGCCATTGACTGCATTCGACTACAGTCCAAAGAACAAATAACCAAGACATAATTCGCTCAAGTTCATAGAGACAGAACCCAACACGGCTACTAGCGTCATCCACGTCACGAAGGTCCACTTTCGGTTGCCCTCAAACAGGACTGACACTTGTATCTGTGAGAAAACATCGGCTGGTCTTTTTTATGCTCAGCCGCTTAAACAACATAAACATGGCCTCCATCATTAATAACAATTGCGTAGTTCATAATACCACAGTAGCAGTCATCACAGATTGCCAGCCAGACTGTCAGGTATACTGGCAACCAAGTACTCTGGAGGAAGCTAGGATTAGTTCATGTGATTCTTAAAGATAGAAGAACAGTAATACCGTATGAACACAATGTGATATTAGGTTATTGTTATTGCTATTGATTTTCTTGCGGCAAAGACAATCGAAAGTGAGTAATTAGTTGTCTAGTCTCTGCAGAAGGTAGTCGAAGTCATATTCACTACACGACCATTTTTTGTATATATAAATGGCCCCGTATATAAGATTGGAGCATGGAGGCCTGCTAAAAATTCGCACACAATCATTCTTTCACTACTGGCTACAGTCTTTCCGTCTAGATCACTCTTTCTACTTGTCTGTTGGTCATCTTTCCTGACACGCATTCCTCGTCAGCCACATTACAAAATTGTAGTGCAGGGTATACCTGTCACATACCTTCAAAATCACTGCTATAGCCAGTATTTTCTGCTACCAATACATTATTATACTTTAATCTTTTCGCATACAAGAGTTAAATTGAACAATCTAATTGGCTTCTTATCCCAACAATGTAGTCCAACGATGACTTTGAACCAATTAAAAGGCCAAGAATTTACTTCACGCAGGTAAGCCTATTGGCCGCACTCAGTGTTCTGACATAAGCTTTTATGTTGTGATATTATAGCATCGGGAACCCACTTACAAACATTATTCGCCAAAGTTACACAAATATTTCACCGCCTCTGCCGAGCTTTGAGAAATTTGTACATCGACTGAATTGTGTGGCACAAGCTTTTAACTACAGTTTTTCGTGTTAGATTGACATTGTACCGATATGCAAATATGGAGATCAAATTTCTTTTTTCTTCCAAATTCATCGATTTCTGGGGCCTTGCAGGTACATACCCCAGCATGAACCACCAGACAATACAATCATGGAATCACAAAACGCATACCCACTCGATATCACAAACTAAAGATCGGGCATGCGGTCATTGGAGACCATCCTGAAAGAATTAACATATTAGACAGGGAAAGGTGCTGGTGGTGCAACGCAAGAAAAATGCTGTCGGCACAGCACCTCGTGACATATTACCGGACATGGAGAGAAGCCTGAGGAATCTTCACAAAGAACGTCAAATAAGACCCGTATCAACACCTATATTATAGCACCTCTTTGCAAAGATGAACATGTTCAAACTTCCATCAGACTGCTTGGAAACCACTAATATCTGGAATAAGACTGCCGAAGAGCATATGGAAAGAGTGTAAGAAGAGCGAGATGAGAAGCAGAGGTAAAACGTCTTATATAGAGACCTGGAAGCAATGGAGAATATCCAGAGCAATGAACGCATTTATAGTGGGGGTAACTGTAGAAATTGAGGTAGGGGGGGGGGGGATGGGACCGAGAAATAATGGCCGGAAGAAGATGCAGATGTTTAGTTTTTAGTTTAGTTTTAATCATACACTGACCGAGGCCTATGCAGAACGCTAAGAAAATCCCAAAATTCCTGTCTCCGTGACCAAGGCCACATAATGAGGCCCCCATAAAGATGCAGATGGAATGCCAACGGACTGAGTGCGGAAATCACAGGGTGATGTGTGGTGATTGTGAATTCCTGGATGGCAAAGAAGTTACTACGAATGCTCAAAAAGATTTAGAAATAATTATTGGAAAATGAATGGAAAGGAATGAATGAACTGGAATTAGCATACCCCAATCTGGGATTATGATGCTATGATTAGATCGAATCAAAACGATTTCTGGGGAATTGTGTGATCTGCGTGTGGGCCGTGGCCAAGGTAACAATGACAACGCTGGGGTTGAGAATGTAAGAGGCTATTTATCAGCTGTCATTGAAAAGACTGATGAATTGAGGGAATCTACCGGTCAAAATGAATAAATTTTCACTCGTATGATCCAATCAGTTCTCCAAACGGTTGTGTGAAGTTGAACTTCGATGACTCGCACGGTTGTCGAGAAGTACGACTGAAATAAGTTGCCAACCATACTCAGGCGGAAGACATTTTATCACTTATTTGCAGACATTGTATTGGAACCTATAATATTACCAGTTGTTTGTTCGCCTCTTACCGCTCTGGTTGACGCGTCCATCGAATCCTGTGATCTCTTTATATTTATCGTAGAGCAACAATATAATATGACGAAATAATAAGCCAAGGCAGCCAATTCCTTATGGGAATGATAATCGCAGGTTCTGACCATGGTTTACCTAACTCTCCCGGAGTACACCTGAGATCTACAGCTGCAGAGCATTCATCTGAAATTCCGATCCATTTTCGAAGTTATTCCGAGTCTCCCGCGCTGATACGTTTGGATATTGGTCCGATCCTTCACTCGCCAATCGCTATTACTGTACCTGCATCGATTTAGAAAACTTACTTCGTCATCAAAACCCTAGGGATAGTAGGATTACCGGACAGCATCGGAGGATTGATTGTTTTGGACTCGTAATGAGTCTCTCGCGCTGACGTCTCTAATATCGGCCCAACCATTCGTCCATCACTCGCAGTAGTAATCACTGTATCTGCAGCATGACTCATGAGCTGAGCTGACCTTGGCGTGAGTGACTTCTGACGCGCCAATAATTCAAGAACTGCTACTGTTAGATAAGCTTATCAAGACTGGTGTTAGTTCACGACGCAATCGACTGTTTTTATTCTCTTCTGGCCAGCCGCAGAGAGAGGTGGTGTGAAGACGGTGAGAATGACGTGGGGGTTCAGCAGTTGGTTAATGCCTTATCTTCTTCCTAGCTTATTGGTAAGCGAGGCTTTTATGCATCTCGCAAGTGGGTCTTGGCTAGGGCATGGTATGAGCCTTAAACACTTGTCAAGGGTTGGTAATTGTCGAAATGCACTGAGTCGCTTTTTGACCGCCAGTGGACGAAAATTTATGGCGGTTAACCAGGCAACGTGAAACATCACGACACCCACCCAGGTTAAAAGAATATCGAAGACGCCAATAAAACAGAGAAAGTACGTCGCCTCGTACGCGAGTCGGTGAAAGCCGGGTCTTCGGGCTCAGCTTAGACGCCCTTGCGGCGTCAGTTATAATCGGCTCCAACGGGCTGGAATGCCGATTACATTTCTGGATCCCGAAAAAAGGTATGACTGGCACGAACCTATCATGCCCCGAACTGGAGTCTAAATCTGTAGAATGAATACAGTTAGAGACAGGGATGTGACTTGGCAAAAGAATAAGGCAAAATACAACCCAACCATTGTGCCGCGGACCAATATACATATTAGAAGGCCATAATCAACATTAAAACCAACATATATATGTTGAAACCTGCCGTCGCTATGGAGCTCGATACCGTCAAAGGCTTTGCTTTTTGGTTGGAAGGGAGGTCAAATTTCTTACCAACTAAGACCGTCCTAGGCCTGCAATACGAGCGAACAATAATCATCATATGTAGAATAATTAGGCGTTCGAATTGATAATTCTGAGTGATATCGCGTGCCTATCGAGCTATCTGTCGCGATTGCGTGCCTGAAGCCACGGTGCACTAAGCCATTCCACATGTCTAAGCCACTGGCGCTAAGCCCTATTAAGTCTTAGTGAATATCATATTCTCGGATAAACTAAGCAGCCCTATATCAAGACATGGATTCATAGCTCCATGTTTATGAAAATCACGCTAATTTCATACGGCCAAGCCCTATACCAAGGCATGCCCTGGTCAAAATATTTCACTCCAAATCGAAAAGTGTACCTGGACATTTACAAAACTTACAGCACGATGATAGCAATCAAAAAACCGCGGTTACAATACCATTCATTCTCCTAAGCAGGAAGACAGATCTTTCTCCGCGATGGTGACACAAGGAAAATGAAATGTGCACCGTATTCTAGTTTCCTTTTCCGCAGAATGGATTTACTGTCAATAAATTATACCTTTCAATTATTTCTTCTACATAAGGCAATACTATGCAGGAACATGACCACGCGAATGCCAAGTAATCTTCAACGAGAATTACGCTCGCCGTCTGCCGGCTCAATGGCCCGCGCGCTTCCGCAGGCTGCGGCTACACGTCTTTATTTGGACTACAACATCGCCACACCTTACTTGCGCCATCCGGGGTATCATGTTCCTCTCCGGCTTCAAATTTCAAAATACAATTGTCTCATGCAAAATGTTTCAAAGCCTGCTTGTTACCGGTGTAGGTGGTCGACTGAATGCCTCCCAATTATGTCTGACCCGTCTGTGTAGGCTGTACTTTGCTGCTCCTCATCATAGTCCGCGGCTGCAAGCACCCAGGAACCTCCCGGGTACAAAAAGGCTAAAGCCCGTGTTTTAGGTGCAACCAAACACACTCTCACCCAAAAACCAGAGCGGGAGTTGCCGCAATTGGACCCTTTATTCATAAGGCTCAACTTTTCCCGGGGTTTCTCTTCACGTGTCCGAGATGAGCCGAGGATGATATCCAATCAAATTTTCTCCACGACATCCGAACAAACGTTTCATCCCGGTCTTATTTCATCATCAGGTCCAAGGCAACGATACAGGATCTCGCATCAGCTCTCATCCCTGTGTCGCACAGGCTCGCTTTCCTCGAGATTTCCTCAACGCAATACAACTCGACTGAGATGTTCTAGACGAGCTTTGGTGGTACCTTCCATGTCAAGGAGATTAAACCTAACGAAAGTCGTAAGGTAAATATATTACAAGCAAACAGGAGCGCTTTATTCTAGGCTGTGCGGGATAGTCAGACATTTGTGTTACCGATAATATCACGTAAGAAATCACCGCATATGAACTGCTACTGCGTGAAACATCAAAAGAAGCAGGAACCATGATGCTATGGGGCCACTTCAACCGCCTGGGTACGAAATATTCTTTTGCATAGGTTTGACAATCCCATCCACGCTAAAACTTGCATATTCTTCTGTCCTTCTAGAAGCTTATAATAGATCTAGTCTGATGATCTTGGTCAGCGTATGCTGCCTTGAGGTACTATTGGCAGCATACGTGAGATATCCCCAATCTTTTATGATTTCTTTTCATTCTATCTGCCTTGAGCTTCTCCAGGGCGGTGGAAGTTGCGCCCAGGCTAGGCATAGTAATCGGAGAAGTTATATGCCTTGCCATACGAAGTATTTCACCATGATGGTGGTAAGGAGCGAAGGCTATAATAAGCTTAGAGGCCTCTTGGATTAGAGATTCATTTCACCTCCAACGCATCGATATTCACATAGACTCACGATAGGCTTTCAAGTATTAATATCTAATCCGAATAATTTATATACCACATATACAACTACAGCCAATCCTCTTACCAATTTCAGAAGAAAATATACAATGGCGACATTATCACCTTCCTCGTCATCAGAATCAAATACTCCACGATCCAGAACACCGGATCTCCCAAAAGTAGTCCTCGAAGCACCTCCCCGTACATATACCCATGGAGGAACACCACTAAGCCCGGCGGACTACTCGGCTACCGCGTCAATCCCTACATCCACTCAAAAATACCCTCGCATATCAAAGCCAGTGCCGATGATGCGTCCGAGCTATGATTGTGTAGTTATCGGATCTGGGTACGGCGGTGGAGTAGCAGCCTCAAGATGTGCACGCGGTGGCAAGTCAGTCTGCGTCTTAGAGCTCGGTCAGGAACGATGGCCGGGAGAATACCCGGTTTCGGCAATTGATGCCTTCAAAGAGTTACATATCTCAGGAAACATAGGAGAAAGCACCAAAGACGTGGCTGATCTGACCAAAGGAGACCCAACGGGGTTGTATCACCTTGTTCTTGGTGAGGGACAGAATGCATTTGTTGCGAATGGGCTTGGAGGTACAAGTCTTCTGAACGCCAATATCTTCCTCGAAGCGGATAAACGGACATTGGCAATCGATAGTGCTTGGCCAGAAGAGATACGACAAGAAGGCGCATTGAAGGAATATTACCAACGTGCAAGGGAAATGTTGCAGCCGGTTCCATACCCGGAGGATCACCCGGAGCTCATGAAGCTCAATCTCCTAAAGAAGCAAGCCGAAAAAACGGGCCATGGCGATAAGTTTTACCGGCCACCACAGACAACATTCTTTGAAGACGGCGTCAACGCCGCCGGTGTAGAGGTAAGTTGTCAGTCCAGGTTTATCGGCGAATGAGAACTAACATGTGACGCCAGATGAAAGCCTCAACTCTTTCTGGACAAGACTGTACCGGTGTCAACGATGGTTCAAAAAGCAGTGTCCTTATGAACTACCTTCCTGACGCATGGAACTGGGGAGCCGAGATATTCTGTGAATGCGAAGTCCGTTATGTCAAAAAACATCCATCGGGAAAAGGTTACCTCATCTTCTACGCCTGGCATGGAAACGACCGAAACCGAGCAGATTTCAAAGATCTCTTTCACAACGAGCTCATGTGGGTTCACGCAAAGGAGCTTTGCTTCCTCGCCGCCGGCACCCTCGGAACAACAGAGATCTTGCTACGTAGCAAGGAGATTGGATTGCAGATGAGCCCAAAGGTAGGAAACGGTATGAGCGGCAACGGGGATATTTTGGCCTTTGGATACAACACCGACGAAATTGCAAACGCACTTGGACGTCAAAACCCTCCATTCGATGACGCTCACCGACCAGTTGGACCGACAATTACTGGGATAGTTGATATGCGAGGCGAGGATGTTGCTGAGAATGTACTCGACGGATTCGTCCTTGAAGAAGGAGCGGTACCAGAGGCTCTCGGTAACTTCCTTCAGGCTATGTTGGAGCTCACACCAGGCAAGGTCTACCCGGACAATAACTCGTCCCGGAGTGGATTTGATCGACTTCAAAAGTTTTTCGCCAAAGCGGGTACGAAAATGATGGGCCCATACACACCAGGCAGCAGCGTCAATCGCACTCAAGTTTACCTCATCATGTCACACGACTCTAACGAGGCCACATTGACACTAGAGGGAGACAAAGCTTATCTTCGGTTCCTGGGAGTCGCTAGAGATCCGCACGTCCAGGAGCTAAACAAGTTCCTTGCCAAAGCAACCCACGCTGTTGGAGGAGTCCTTGTCAATTCGCCTTTCTATGCATTCAAATATGCCGGACTTGGAGAAGAGTTGATCACCGTTCATCCCATTGGGGGTGCGAATATGAGTTATGATGGGACCGGCGAGGGAGGAGTGACGAATCACATGGGTGAGGTGTTTGTCGGAGAAGGCCATGAGGTTCACGATGGACTCGTCTGCGTCGATGGTTCTGTCATACCGTGTGCGTTGGGTGTCAATCCATTTGCCACAATCACCGCTATTGCTGAGCGATCACTCGATTTAATCGCCAAGAAGAACGGGTTTACCATCGATTTGGAAACGAAAAACGGAAATCTTGATTTGCTGAACGGAGAACCGAAGATTAAGTGGCCGTTGACGAAGGATATGGTAGAAGCTCAACAGGCCATCCGTGACGCCACAGGTGAGAGTGGCGTGAGATTTGCAGAGGTGATGGATGGTTACCTGCACGTTGGAGACGAGATTGAAGATTTTGAAGTAGCCGAGAAGTACGCTAAGGGAATCGGAAGCACGGCAAGATTCTTCCTCAGCGTCGATACATATAGCACCAAGAACCGTGAGTCTTCTCTTTAAAAAATTCTGCAATTTCTCGAGTTTGATAAAGTAATAACTATTCTCCAGTGGTAACTCGGCTCGACCATGCATCAGTTGCAACAGGAACATTCACATGCAGTACCCTCAGCAGAGATCCTTTTATGGTCCTTCGAGGAGAGGTCCAGTTTTTCACCCAAGATTCATCCGTCTCAGACTCCAAGAATCTTGTGTATAAGCTCGATCTTCTAGGAACCAATGGCGAACTCCTTCACTTTTATGGATACAAGATCATAGATTCCACCATGTATTTATCTCCATCCCAAACCTGGAAAGCAACAACCACTCTTTATGTTACCATCACTCGTACCGATAAAACGGTGGTTGGACGCGGCATATTGAAGATTAACGTCAAGAACTTCGCCGCAGAGATGAAGGGTTTCGGGGCTAGCGGTGGACAGGGGACGCTTGCGAGGTTGGCTAGTATCAAACAATTCCTGTCATTCTTTAGCCTTCAGACTGCGGCATATTTCTTTTCTCCCTTCAGGACTCTTCAGTATATTGCTCCAGCAATGAAATCCGCGAGTAGACGCCTTCCAAAGATTCGACCAGCTATCGTCACTGTCGTCATGGCGCAGGATCAAGTTGGCTCCAAGGTTCACTGCTGGAATCCAACTATCGTCAACCCCGACCTTCCTCCAATCTTAATGGTTCCCGGAGCTTCGGTCGACGAGCAAATATTTGCACTTCCAACCATTGACACAAACGCAGTCAACTATTTCCTTCGAAAAGGCTACCGAGTGTATGCAGTGACCCACCGTGTCGGCAAGACAGAGATCGCAAAGCATGGATACACCACATATGACGCTCGACTCGATATTAAGGCAGCAATGGAGTATGTAAGAAGCTCAACAAAACAAGAGAGCATATATTGTATCGTGCATTGTGCCGGTTCGGTGGCGTTTTCTATGGGCTTGTTGGACGGAACAATCCCCACAAGTTGGGTGAAGGGGGTGACAGCTTCGCAAGGTATGTAAAACGACCGGATTCCCTAGTTCCAAGTATTCAGCCTGCATATGGTTCGCCAACGTACCCGATGCCGCGCCATCTCTGTCTTGAATCTTATTTTGTAATTTTGAAGCCTAATTTCTGTTATCGATGGGCTTGTCCCTTGCGACGATACAAACGAGATACGCATGGGGTTCGGAGGTGGCTGATTTGGAGATTTCTAAGAATGGGGGTTAAAGTTGATGAGAGTGCTGACGATGATGATGAATTAGTATTCTTCACCCCAAAATTCGCGACCGTCAACATGATGAAAGCAAGGTCACCAGTAAGTCTGCCGGCTGTGTATAAGAAGCTCGCCGGTAGTGACTGGTTTGACTGCGTGTCTTCGACAAACGACGCTTTGGTCCAAAGGATAACGAACCAGTTGCTGCGGTTCTACCCAGTAGGTGGCCTAGCGGAAATCTGTAATTCGACCACATGCCACCGTAGTGAGCTTGTATTCGGAAGGTTGGTCTCGTGCTTCATGCGTACTCTTCGTATATGCGCCGTTAGAGAGTGCTGATAAATGGCGATATTAGACTCTGGTCTCATAAAAACTTCAACTCAGCCACGCACTCGCATCTGCCCAATATCCTCGGGGGTGTGACGATGAAAACCCTGGAGAATATCATGTACGCTGGGACCCACGACACTGTCGTGGACAATGAAGGGAATGCTCTTGTCACAGAAGAGAATCTTGCTCGATTAAAGGACCTGCCCATTTTATTCATACATGGGTCAAAGAATGCAGTCTACACACCTGAGAGCACTGAGATGTCGCTGACAATCCTCCGAGACGCGTTCGGGCCCCAGAAGTTTGTTGAGCGTCAAGTATTGTAAGTGTCTTATCCTCTTCCTCCTGCAATTGTCTTTACACTGTGTCAGAGACTTACATATGGCTTTTGCACATTTTTAGTTCCGGTTACGGACACCTTGATTGTTGGATGGGCAAGGACGCTCACAAGGAGGTCTTCCCTCGTGTGCTTGATCACATTGAAGACGTGCTTAGGCCATCTTCAAATTGCTAAAGTTACTAATTAGAGTAATGATACGTGGCTTCTGGGGGTGCAAGGGATCGAGAGTTGAAGATTGATGAATAGGCGGTGAGATGCGCAGAGTGGTAAAGGGTGTGGGGGGATTTTCTCTACTTTCGAAAGAGACAGAATGAAAGGAAGGGTGGAAGGGATTATGCTGTGGTCGGGGTGCTGGGCTCATCCTGTAGGTTAGAATCTGCCGGTGGTAGTGGGCCTCGTTGGCTGGGTGTTACCAGCTACTGTACTTTGTCTGCCCCGCTCGAATTAAATGCGGTGAAATATGTCGAAACTAAACTCATAGAACAGTCGAATAGCGACGAAGTGTAGAGAATATGTATTAACACTGTTTAAATTTTGCGGTAACTGAGAATGACAACATGCTCTAAAGTAAAAAGAAATGAATGAAAAACTGATGAAACACGAGGGCCTACCCCAATTCGCAGAGGCTATCTATGAGGCATGTGTGATATTACTTTCTTCAGAAGAAATCCTGGAAGACATACAAGGCGGGAATTTTCGTTGATACGCCTTTCTATCCATACGGGTTCGTAAGGCATGCTCGCTCGCAATGAAATGTATGAAAAGAGTAAGGTGCTTACCCCACCCGTAAAAATTGCACATTGTTGCTGGTAAGAGATCGTCGTTCATGTCGACGGCACTGAAAGCCGGTTGTATTTTCATCTATTCGTGCAATCCGCTAGATAAACGATGGATATACCAACCCTCGGATTTGCTCCAAGCAACTGGACAGGGACTAAGTCAGTTTGGCCTTATCTAGATGCTTCCTCCACACTAGACAGGATTCGCCCTCCAAAAAGGAAACAGTTCTTATTTCCCAGTCTAGGCTTGCACCGCATCGCAGGATACGGGATTTGTGGCTCTGTTAATCCAACCAGAGAGAAAGAAGCTGATTCATCAAATGTGATGTGCATACTGAAAATCCGCATTCCTTTTGATGCTGCGTGCTGCAGCTGCACAACAGGCAAAGACTGAGAATAAGAACTGATCTTGTTCCATTTTCGGAGAGGGAATCCTGTATACTGAAGGGGAACAGAGTCCGCCGATCAGAAGCAGCAAAGTTGTTGAGTCCGAGGGCTGAGTGTTGCAGCAGGACGTGCATATCGTGGTTAGCAGTGCGTTTGCTGGGTGGGAGGCAGTGATTCGCGCGCGGGAGGAAGTCTCATGACTTGGGTAGAGTCTTGACAGTAGTGTGAAATTTGCTCAACGGCACACCCCATCGTGAAAAGAATGAAAAGTGATAGGCATCGCCATCGTGATGGACTTGCCACACGTGCTGAGGATTGTCGTTGAAAAAATGAGTCTCCACGGGCAGCGTTTTTCCGACATATATCGGCGACGGTAAGTATGAGCCATTAAATGCACGCTATGCTGAGGGGATCGTTGGTGATATACACCTATATGGGTTTTGCTGGTACTAGAGCTGGTCGTACAGTTAGAATAGTAGTGATAATCATCGGGTCTCACTCGTTATTTAAGCCCCCTGCACAGACTTGTTCCGTTTTGGATAACATCAGGCAAGAGTGGCAAACTTATTACGGGTCCTAGTGCATAGAGACAGCCACTTGCCAATGAAAAATAAGTTGATGGCATGGGATTCCCGTAGCGGGACATCGTTAGACTGTTATCGTCTCCGCACTGTAGCCTCAACACTTGCACCGCCACAAGTTTGCCCCATTGTACCATGGAGCAGTCTCCGGCCGTCCATGGATCCATGTCGAGCTGTCGCTGGCAAAACATTGGCAGCGTCGGAAGATGTGAAACCGTCAAGCCTTGCCATCCATGGATTGATTTTCGGCGCCGTCAGACGTAGACGGGAAGGATAGGCGTTGTGCGTGGTCCAGGTTGTGTTCGGGTACGACAGATGTCTGATGAACAAGTTGCCATCCGCCGGTAGATTTGGGGGTACGGGAAAGTTTGGCCACAGTCGTCGGCGGCGGAGCCCCCTCTCGGCAATGCCTGTGACGAACAGAGCAGGAATAATTGATCAGAAATATGATTGAACATACAGATCAAATAGGAATAGGGAATATTCTGATAGAGCAGGAATATTGGTTGTCGCGTTGAGGACATCGATCAATCTCCGAGTCTGGCTCCAGCTGCATCTGATTTGATTGTATATGTAACGACGTGGACAAAACGTCACTTGGGGGAGGGGTTTCCTTGTCGACGGGCGGGGGATGTAGCCTTGTCAGCGATGGATCAATTAGACGCGGAGGGTGGGGGGGAGAGGGAGCGAGGGATGGATGGAGGGGGGAGGATGTGTGTCAGCTGAGGCTCAAGTGGCTCGTTGTCACTGGGTAACTTGGATGGTGTTGGGGCTGTTGCAGGGTGTTGCCAAAGATTCCGCTGCTGAATGCAGAGTGTCAAGCCACAGATCGATCTGGCATGAGAGCTCAGCCACTGCTGACTGTACCTGTCTTCCACCCGCCGTTCTCCACTTTTTCGGATCGATCTGAGACTCTCCCGCCCTGCTGGCTTCCCATCTCTCGCCACCCGCCCTACAGCCGCCCGCCCTGCTAGCCACCCCACATCAGCCACATCCGGCCAACTTTCTTGAAAATCAATCTTCCTTAGCCCTGCTCAGCCTCATCACTCATCCGCCCCAAAACCCCAACTTCCTCCCAACTACTTCTCCAACTTCACTTTTCCTGTTTTGCTAGACACGCGCGCCTAAGCCAGTTAGACAACACTTCCAACTGATTCTTAGCGAACCGTGGTCAACGTGAAATAAATCCCCGGCTCAGCATTGACAGCTTCCTCCCAAGTGGCGAACGCGTTCGCCAGCTGATTACAATTTTTTTTTTTTTTTTTTTTTTTTTTTTTTCTGTTGAACATGTCCCGTCAAAGCATCAATCTTCTCCCAAGCTCAACTCTCCGGGACCCGCCCAGCGCCTTCGCCTGTCGCCTCTCCTGGATCCATTCACGATTTGCAAACCCCCGCCCGCACTGCTTGGAATCGGAGCTACCGACAGATGTACGTGGTCGGTTAGTGGGCTTGATTATTCATTTTCAGGACTGTCTTGTCGATAGTCGACATGTTTTGGTGGACTTTGTTTTGCTGGCTCCTCTAACTGGATCTTCGGGGGGTCGGTGCAGTTGATCATAACGTTAACGGACAGAGACAAGCGAAATGACGCACGCCCGCAAACAGTAGTCAATTTTAACATTGCGTGTCAGTCAGGATCATACACCGGGCCTATATGTGATCTCTCCGGAGGTATGAATCTCGTGCTCATCCAGTTGGCTATACCCTGCGCGCTGACGTTCTCCCCAATGGCCAATTCCGCGGTGCTGTTGTGTCACTTTTCGGCGGTCTTTGATGGAATTCTCCAATGGGTGGTTTCAAAATAGATGCCGGTGCATCGAGTATGTTCCAGCAAAATCGTTGTATCTTTAGCTGCCCGGCTAAAGTGGCGAGAAAACATTCGGACGTCGGTTCCAGCCAATCACGGTGGTGTAAATCATAGTGTGGCTGAGGAACGACCATAAACGCAGGTCCTGCGGTCCTGCCCAAGGGTCCAGGTCACTATGATACTTCAGCATCATTAAAGGACCCTTATCGAACGCGTTAACGTTCGCATAGGGCTGCAACCGAAGCACATATACCTGCGTGTCCCCGAAGAGGCACGTCTGTCGCCCTCCAACCCCTCCCCTCTCTCCCCTACCTTCCCCTACCTTCCCCCACCCGATCTCTCCTTTCTTCTTAGACTATCCCTTCGTCACCCTGCCTCCTGAAGTGACCATCAGTTTCTTCCCCACCTGGCTCCGGGTGGATGTAGGAGCCCTTCATCCCGCCTTCCGCTGCCCGCTGCCCGCGTCTACCGAATTCGCGTCATTCAATATATCAGCTGTCATCCATTGCTGAATCCATTTCTCTGCACATCCGACCCGGGTTTTTTGACTTTCGGAGCATACCCGCATATACCTTCGCTTCATCAATTCGTCATTTTTCACCGGTCTTTAGTCCATTTCCCGGCCATAGTCTAGTATTCCACCGTTTGATTGAAGTGTCATGGATGACCACTTCACCGAAGATCCAATCCTTGGATTCCAGTCGGAATTGTCGCCAACAGAAGACCGGCTCCAATGGTCACAGCAGCCCCAAACCGACGGTAATGCAGCGTTCAAGTATCCATCGAGACCGGCTCGACGAGGGCGTCTGAGCAAAGAAGAACGTACAGGCCGAAAAGACCGATATGACCGAATCGAAATCCTGACAAGAGAATTGGCAAACGCCGTTCGAGATGAAATGACCCGCAGAAAAGAACTGTGGGACGTCGAGGGAGATCGAGAGGAGGAGGAATTTTGGGAAAGTCGGAAGCAGGAGGTGTACAAGGGGTTGGAAGAGCTGGCCGGGGAAATCCAACGGGCTTTTAGGGACCGGCGTAAAGAAGCAGTTCTGGAGATGTGGAGTAAAGAGCTTGAGGAAAGACGAGTATCAACAAGTGGTGCTTTGAGACCCGAGCGTCCTGGACGAACGTCTGGAAGAGAGGACGGTTAATGGTGTTAATTTCGTCCGAAGGGACATGCAGTTGGAAATTAGCGGAGTTTGTTTAGCATTTTCAAATGGTGTTCGAAGGTTTCCTGATATCCGGTGGCATTTCTTCCTCTCTCAAACGGTGGAATTCCTATCAATCAAGGGGTAGCTACGGGTTCAGAGTGCTGTATTGCCTCGTTCCGAACTTCCCAACGGCTTTCTTTCGACCTTTTGTGGGGATTTTTGATCCACATTTTCTTCTTATTTGGTAGGAAAGAGGGTGTTTAATTGTGTCTATTGGGTAAGCATATAGAGGCCGGGGTTGTGAATGGAACGGTTCGGTTTCTTTATTACTTTTCTTATAATCTTTCTTATATCCATGTTAGCCCAGAGTTCCTCCTATGGAAACTAGAGTTCTTATATCAATCCAAATTTAATAATTACCAGTCGGTTTCACTCAAAATTTATTTTTTTTATTCGGCGTGGTTGACCAATTGTAGAGCATGTCGAACGCCAATATAATTATGGTCCTAATATGCAACCAGTCAGATCTTGTGTTGCGTACCAGACGCTGGCTCTGATAGCACATGCCACATGAAGTGATAAATATGCCGAAATCCCCCATGTAGAAAAGTCTGCGAGCAACATACGCGAATAAATCATCACAATCATATTGCCTCCAGTATCTTATACCCAAATCTGCCACCAGTGAAGCCTTGCTAACCGCTATAAGGACAACCTGTAGAAATCTTCCAGGAACGATTTACAACACCATATGCGTAAATTCTGAATGGACGATCGGCGCATCAGAATGCGCGAAACGAAGAACAGCACGTCGTCGTTATCTCCGGATTGGTGATTGCTCTAGAAATTCTTGTTCACAGAGAAAATTGACTGTGACGTCAGTGGTAAGATGTGATTGGAGCAGTGGATTCGAAGAAATTCGAGTGAGTTGCTGTGTGTAATTCTGTCTATAAAATTCATGTTGCTATGTTGATTTTGTTTGATAGCTGATTATCGTGACGATTTTTGGCGTGTGCAGTTAGCATATTCTTGCGGAAGATATTCAGGGACCCTTTATATCCCTCGCAAACGCGTCTCTCCGACCCGATCTGACGGTTCCTAAATCCGAATACAGGATTCTAGAGACGGTGATCCACAACGCATATGGGTCGGTTGCTGCTAAGCTGGTGTAGCCGTGGTGAGGGCACCAATCGATCGTCGGGACGTCTCAGCTGATCGTCACGAACGGATTATCGGCGACGTGGACGGCACGTTCTTGTCGGAAGCATCCATCCAACTATTCTTTTCAAAAAAAATTTGACAGCAAAGCCTCGGTAGATCTATGCATTGGTACAAGTCTTATCTGCTGCAACTCAGTCCCAGACGCCAATTTCTTCAGGAGTCTGCCGGTGGAATGAAATAGCTGCTGGGAATGATCTTCATCGTTACAGCATTTAAGGCCGCATAATCGATGCTGCAGATGGTCGATCCATCTGTCTAGAGACGTATATAACTGGGATTCAGCCTGCCGGCGGGTTCTGCCGTTTGGTTGGTCAACGCTCAAGTAGAAGGTGCCTTCTCTGCACTCCCAAGGGATGCATTCATGAGCCGTCACTCGGCCCGTACGGACGTCCGTGTCGATCTTTTCCATATTCAGCCTTGCCTCACGATGCATGCTGGGGCCTTACACCTTCTTGGCCCCGACGGATTAAGCCGGGCCATCGTTGACAAGCCGTAAGAGGTCCAAGATCTTGCGCCTGGTGATAGATCGAGACGAGTTTCGGTCGGATGACGTTGTAGAGTTCCCTGCATCTTGCTTCGCGCCTAACTATACGTCCACGGAGGTGATGGTACATCCGTAGGTGCGTTGTTTCATGTAGCTGGAGTACAAGGTAGGAGGTATGTAGCTGTGTTGTGAATCTTGAAATCTGTATCTGCCCCAAAAGTAAAAAGATATATCGCGCACTTATGAGCAGGGCCTCTTCCACGGCAAACGGAAGTCCATGGGGATAGCACTGCTCTATTAACAGGAGTAAATTCTCAATGGCCACGGTCCACCGTCGGCAGCATAAAGGGACCCAATGGCTCGTTTATCGTTGCTATGATGACAGAAGGGGCCCTATTCTGCCGTGCTTGTGATTTTGTGGCAATTTTTCTTATATCCTTTGCATGTTTTAGTTCTTCAGGCGTGCAACGGGCATGCTCCCTACAATCCTGGACCAGGTTGAATCACATCCAGCACCGGCAGAACTCCTGGAAAGACCGATGCAACACTGATCGCCACACACTGCTGCGGCGCCAAATTTCCAGTACAAGGGCATTGTCGTCGAGGGTTTTTGCCAGCGGGCCGCTCTTGTACTATATCCGTCCAACGCCATTTCTTCCGTTTCGGGCACCAGATGCACATGCGATGGAATTCAGCAAGAATTTGAATATAAAGAAGAAGCTTTATGTAAACGTAACAAGTGCGCATTTGAACGCCAATTTTTTTTTTTTTTGGTCTGGGTGTTGGTAAAAAAAAGTATGGTATGCGATGTAACAATCACGGGCTGGTCTCCTCACGGCCTTGCCCCAGATTTCCTCAGTGGTAGAGATACCCGGAGGCAAAAGACCAGTCGGCCCACATGCCGATTTATTTGCCACCACTAAGAATCTTCTCAACGGAGGCAACCTTACTCTTGGCCGTTTCGTGCTTGTCGGTCCTGATTGCCCGTAGCCATATCAGCGGCGGTCCCGGTATGGGATATTTTGTAGGGCGGGAATTGAGATCTAATACCCCCCCTTATGATGGGATGGATTGATCCATGGGAGGGAGAGAAAGGTTGAGGAGAAGGTAGGGCGGTGAACGAGGCGGACTCTTACCTGGAGCCAACTCTGATATCAGTGTGAACCCTGACTACGCCCTGATCATGGAGCATGCCGTGAGCCTGACCGATCACCTTGAAAACTAGAAGTGATCCTCGCCATCAGCAGGCCATCCAATCCATCGCCTATTCCTCGCCGCTGGTCTGGTCACACGGCGGCGGCGGCGGCGGGGTAAAGATTTAAGCATATGTACTTACCAGCTTCCCAGCTACCCTCTACACCATAGTCCGATCAGCACGAGTTCTTCCCTGCAAGCGCACATGGCGAGAAACACATACCAACGGTAGTTCCATTTGCATGCATGTGGTATTCCAAACCACTTTCTTGCAACAGAGTCTGGACTTTGGCAATGTATGGGCTCACCGAGGCGCTCTCGACTCCCATCTGTGCTGGCGATGTTAGCATAGTGGCTAGTGGAGGAGTCGGGGCAAGCGTATGATATGTAAGAGGCGAGTAATTCAGGGCAGGCAACGTGTGGATTTAAGAAGGCACACATACGGGAATAAGACAAAAGTCAGCGCAGCACTGCGGCGGGGTTTTGGTGTCGGTAAGGGACATGATTGGGAAAAATGAGTGCGGGGGAAGATGGAGGGGTGTTTTAGGATGGTAAAAATGGCGTGTTGGTGATGTTGCGTGGTTGAAAGTTTTGGCTTGAAATATTCCCGGTGCGGAGATTTGGATCTACAGTTATACTTAGCAGAGCTGGTAGCTAGAAGCGAGGACCGGGTCACACCTCCCAACGGCTGGCGTTCGATCGCCAAGTCAAGAGCCGGTTAAAAACAAAAAAAGTCAGCCCGATGATGGATTTCGGGAAACTTCCGAAGTTCAACTACGGCCGTCCGACCGAGCTCCGCGGAGTTTGATCATGAGTTTCCGAGCAACACCCGAAGCCGCATGAGCCGCATCAGACGATCATCACCAGTTATCACTCGCTATACGATCTGATGGCGAGTAGGTTGGTATGAGATGAGGTTGACCATGACAAATGATATTTCGAAGGGAAACAGAAACTAGTGTAGGTTATATGTGGCAGTGGAAGTGGTTGGGATAGATTTGAAATTGCTTGCATTGAAGCGAGGATTAAGAGAAGGGAGGGATAATCCGGTAGTAAAGTAGGCTTTTCTTCCCCGCACCTACCTGTACCAGATTAGAAAAAATAAAAGGGTGTTTGGATGATACTTCCTCGGAATTGCACCTCGTCTATTTTCGTGGGGATGTTCTAGATCGACAGAATCTACAGGCGGATGTTTATTCGCCGGATCAGGGGTTCCAGCTGTGGACCCTTCGGGAAAAACGTGACAACCGGACCATGAAGGATTGCAGGATGCACGCGACGATCAGATTTAGTGTTCCGAAAAGACGTGATTGGACGTCACAAAACAGCGTGGCTTAATATTGGGTAGGGTTGAGGAAGCCCCCCCTCCTTCGCTTCCGATGTTGTGGTCTGAGATACACATGCAACGTCTCGGAGCATCAGCCCACGTCATGATACGTCGTTACACATACGCGTTGTAGTATTGCATCAGGCAAAAATCTGTTCATTTTTCTTTGGCTCATCTCGTTGAGACTGAGACTTCAGATATCCTTGCCTTGAATCCCGTCAATCAGGTCTTGAATCTTGGGGTCGCCGATCAACCGCCACCGTGGCTCGCGCATAAGCACCGATGCCCCGCAACCACAAGGTCCAGACCGCGGGGTTAAACCCTAGGTTTTTGAACGTCTTTGGAAACTACCGGTAGTTATTTGAGTTGAGACCTTGTGGATGGTAAGCTGATGACGATATTTGCCTTCAATCAAGGGATCTATGCAATTGCAGGCATCTAATGCTGGTGAAATTTGGGGAAAAGCCGCTCCAATCCGCGCTGTTTGAAAGTCAAGGTTGTAGCCGACGCAAAAGTGGCATCACCTCTGATCCACCAGTGCTATGACTTCCAATTTCATCTTTTTAAACTTCAAAATGCAATCTCCGTTTGGAGACATGTCTTGAACGCCACATCAAAATCTTCAGACAAAATCAGCCGAAGCTGATATGACACATCGTAAATATCGGATCATTTGAATCAGGTGGATCAAACATCAGTGCGATGTTGAAGTTTCAGAAGTTCACCAGATGCGGTCAGACATATCTTAGATCTGAAATTTGACGCATCATGCTCCATCTAACCCGTTCCGTCTATATGTTCTGCTCGAACGATAGACATACCACTGTTGCTCCTCTAAGATATGTTGGACAGCAGCTATGTATGGTTACTGCATTATGATGCTATCGTTGAAAAGGGATGTAGATTACAGCGAGCATTGGCCTCCACATAAATTGATAGACGACGGTCCTTGCGAAGGATCGACTGGACAGCTATCTCTCTACACCGAAACTATTTGTCATGGGAATGGCTTGACAACACAGCGTAGTACCCTTGGAGATATGGTCATTGAACATGCATGAATACTCCCCCATGAGGTTGATATCAACCGGTGGGGCTGGATACGGGATTTCCGTGCGGTGGCTTTTGTGAACCATCATAAAAAATATACAATGTCATTTAATAGGGCAACAATCATCCACCTACACTCAATTGGTGTGATTCGGTGATTAGTGCGGCATTAGGAGCTGAAGTATTTTGCTTTCTCGTTTGCCATCACTCAGGTTACCGAAAAAATGATAGGACGATTCCATCACATGATCTACCTTAGATGTCAGTGTAACACAGGGTACATTCACTGGGAAGATTCGGATGTCCGAAACATTCCAGCCATACTCAACATTTGCATCCAGTCTAGGAAATTGGAACCATGGCAATCATCTTGACGCCCAGTTTTGAAAATCTTCTACTTCGAATACTTATCAGTTGGTTTGAGTTTTTTTTTTTTCTTCCAAGAAAAAGGTTAACATCGTTGATACACCACTTCCAGAACATCTTTTCTGTGGACTATTTGCATAGACACATGTAGTTGGTGAGATACTAACACACCAATGGCTACTCTCACTAATCCACAGCCTCAATCCACGGCAATAACATATCTCTGCATTGGCCAACAGGACTGCGCAGTACAGACTTTTTCATACGGGGGGATATTTCGTTACCAAAAGGCTATCCAATCTCCTTCCCGCGACATCTGCCAACAATAAGTAATAAAGAAAAAAAGAGCAAACAAGTAAGCAGAAAGAAGAGAAGCATACAGCGTCCATCATAGCAAAACTAAGCCCCCCTAGAAAGAAGCCGTCAAAAACAGAGAGAGGAAACGAAAAAGCAAACAGTTTACCCTTCAAGCTCCAGCCCTATTACGGGTTTGCAAATATGTCGTAGATGCAGCAAGCGGTTTAACGAGCGATATTCTATGATGGTGGATGAAATTACCGGAACCGCTTGTGAGGGGGTGGAAGGTATCATGAAGATGGAGAAATGTAGCGTAGTAGGCTATTAAGAACCAATGCACAGCGTTTATAACGTTCCATACGGATAACTTGGGAGTTTTGTCAAATCGTCCTGGGAATTGATAGAGTTGTTTTTGGTTTTAATACGTTTATGAAGATTTCCGGAATGGAGGGTGACTATTAAATCCAAACTTTCCGACACCAAAAATACTCTACCGTCTCTATATAACATACTGCAATATCCTCCGTTCTTTCAATCTCCATATTCCTGAAATCCCCTCTCAGTCTCGTCAACCGAAGACCCAATCTACAGTATTCCCTGCCCCAACCTATCCCCAATCCCCAATCCCCAATCCCCAATCCCCAATCCCCAATCCCCAATCCCCAATCCCCAATCCCCAATCCCCAATCCCCAATCCCCAATCCCCAATCCCCAATCCCCAATCCCCAATCCCCAATCCCCAATCCCCAATCCCCAATCCCCAATTCCCAATCCCCAATCCCCAATCCCCAATCCCCAATCCCCAATCCCCAATCCCCAATCCCCAATCCCCAATCCCCAATCCCCAATCCCCAATCCCCAATCCCCAATCCCCAATCCTGAATCCTCCATCCTGCCAATTCCCGCCGTAGTATATACCATCCGAACCATCCAACTTCCAACCATTCCCACATCCTATCCCCTCCTCCATTTAAAGACGACAGCACCTTAGACGAAGAAAATCCCAGAGCCAAACCTAGAGGAAACGATAGCTCGAGGTGTTACCTGTAGATACAAGTGAGTGGATTAGGTATAATAAAAAGTAAGTATCCACAGGTATTCACAGGTATTCACAGGTATTCACAGGTATTCATAAGTATTTCCGACAGAAAGAATGGAAAGGATATAAGGGGGGTATATACGATGATGAAACATCAATATCCATCCACTTCCCTCAACAGTCAAAGTTTAACACTTCTAACCGCTTCTAAAGGTCTCATAACATTTCTCCTTTTCTTCATGCTTGTGTACCTACTATCAAAATAAAAAAATATAAGCCTAATATTGCTAAATACGCATGTAATGTGTTGCTCCGGGATATGAACTGTTTAGCTTATTTTTATCTTTTATAGCCAGCCCCAATTTTTTCTGCACTTATCCACGCTCCAACTATAACGACAGATTCTCCGAATCCCCGAATACACAACTTCACAGCTTCATAGATACATCTCAGTGAAGGAACTTCATAACCAACCATCCATTCAAGTTTACATAAACCAGCCTGCTGCCTGCGTATGGTAACCTTAACAGAATAGAAAAAAACAGAACAAAAGAAAACAAAACAAAACAGAATAATATTCACGCCACGACCACGACATGATATTCCTGTAACCTATACAGCGCCCCTATTATGTTCCTTGATATATCCCCGATATAGTTCACCTATGAAGTTTCCTCGAAAGTTCCTCTAGAAAGTTTTCAACAGAGAGTTTCCTGGTTTTGTGTTCATTGTTTTTATTGATCTATCTACTTACCCATTATCCACAAAGAAAAAAAAAACATTTATATTATCTTTTATCTTCTGTTTCATATCTTTTATTTTTTATTTTCCCTTTACCGTAAGCTGCCGACTAAGTCCCCCCTCCTTCTTTAACATTATTACCATTCTTGTTATTACCATTCTTGTTACTACCATTATTATTTTCGATTTCCATATTTCATTCTGATTTCTAACCCATTGTGGAGTGCACAAGACCCTGACATTACACCTAAGAATCCCAAGGCAAAAAAAAGAAAAATTTAGTATACATAAAATTCCAGCATGAAGTGTTAGAAAAATCATTAACAATTAATTAATTCATTATTTATAGTCTATTTTCTTTTTTTTTTTCTCAATGATTTTACAATTCCCTTTTTTCCCTGGCATTACCCCGACGGATCTCCGGATCCAAACACGAGCAACTGTCAATGTCCTTCTCCCCTCTGCCCTTCCAAAACGTGTCCCTCCCACACCTTACCGCCATCTCTCCATCCGCACAATTAAACACAAACCCCCAAATCCTCTCCAACGTATACCCAAAGCCCCTTCCCCTTTTTTCACTTTCCACCGTCTGATGCAGCAGCTCCAGCACATCCTTCTTAACCCCTCTTGCTCTCTTCGCACTAACAATAAACTGTCCCTTATAATTAATACTAATCCTTCCCCTCTCCGGTAACTGATCATAAAGGCGCATATACAGCGCCGGAATATCCCCTCTCGTTTCCCTATACCCAAACTCATCCACACATCTCGACAACTCACAAGTTCTCCCCGTGAAGCTAAGGGGAAGAAACCCCGTTCGTTCAGGATCAAAAAACTCCTCGATATGTCGAAGGAAGTAGGGAAGGTTATGAACTTCGGCTTGCATAAACAGGGTATGTTCTGCTAGTTCATTGTAGCGGGATAGAAGATGGTGGAGATATGTTCCTCCCTCGCGACCATTGTTGGCATGGCGGATCACCCGTGCAGAGGGGACGAGGGATTGGTAGGTGTCGTCCGAGATGGAGGGGTTTTTGGAGTAGAGAGTGATGATGGGGGAGAGTTGGCGGAGGTTTGGGAGACGTTGGAGGGATTCGAGAACGTTGTTGAGTTCCGCGAGGGGTTCGCTGTAGTGGGCGATTACGATTTCGAAACGGTGGGGTGGTTGGTATTGGTGGTCGATTTTGGCGGGGGGAAGGACTAGGTGGGGTGTTAGATATTATATGTTGTTGATGTTGTTTTTGTTATGATGGCCATTGCGAAGGATGTGGAAGATGTGGAAGGTGATTGAAAGCAACGAAGGAAGAAAGACAATCATACCAATGGGATTCGTCACGACATCAATCCGCCGGATATGCACTTCCAGCTTCGAGTACAGAAGCGAAACAACAAATAATAGCGCCGATACCGCAAGAACCGACGCGGTGATAATGCGACGCCAGGTGGAGAATAAACGCGAGAATCGACTACGTTGATCCGGGTATGGTCTGAGGTTCAACTCGGGGTATCGAACCATATTGTGTCCACGAGTTGCTGAGTATGTTGTTGTAGTAGTAGTGGTAGTAGCAGTAGTAAAATTGTCGTACCAAGGTGAGTCTAGTAACCCCGTTTTTACTAGATGAAAGAGCTCGAAAGTTGTTATGGTCTTGGTAAATGGTTGTCCGCGCGTAGGGGGGTCGTCAGCAGTCGTTAAAAAAGATTGGCGTACACAATTGAAGTGCGCAAGCACAAGAAAGAGGGAGGAAATAAGTGCAAATAGAAGAAGGAAATAAAAGCCATAAAGAAGGATCCTCTCAATGGAAGTACCGGACACCTAGCTGTCCAAGGGAAGGGGGTTGAGAATGCAAAGCAATGTACACACCTGTCGACTATACCCAACTACAATAAAGTTAGCGGCTATACAGCTTACGTAGTTGGTCAACTGTACACAGTTTGATAGTCACATTCCTTGGGCTACGAGTACAGCCTGGCAATGTCAGCAGTAATTTGTCACACATAACTTAGGCCTTACTTTTCTACCTTTTACCTTCTGTTGACGGTATTGGCGTCTGATAATTAGAGTTGGGTCGACGTAAACCCCCTCCCCCCCCCCGGGTACCCCTCCTCCCCCTAATTGCCTCCGCATCTGGAACGCAGATAGGCACATTGGCACATCCTATTCAACGGGGCTGAGCCGCAGCCCGCTGAGTCTCTGAGCCTCTGAGCCGCTGAGAAGTTGAGAAGCTGAGAAGCTGAGAGGCTGCGCCAACGGTCCGTCGCAGTGACCCCTTCTTGGCGACTGGTTCGAGAGACTAGGCAGCTATGTAGTCTCACCATAGGCACCTTACAGATATAACCGGAATAGGAAATTCGATTAGCTTCAATTCTACTTAACCTTTCGCGTGTACAGACACGGTGGATTTATATGCAGATATGCAGATATGCATAATCACAATTTTAGATACGCGTTGCGCGTTGCGGGTTGCATGTTGATCAGGGTCCGGCTACATATCTTAATTACTGTACATAGGTAGCCTTATCACGGGATTTGGTGAAATATGTTAACGTCGACACCATGTACAGAAAAAAAATGTGATAAACGAGAAACTACGAACATAACCTCCCACCACCCACGCGCGTGATAAACAACTGTCTCACCATGCTCCGTGGCGAAAATAAAAGACGCGTCAAATGTATGTTACAGATGTGCAAGACAGTAAGTACATAGCATGTATATGTACATCTGGTATCCTGTATTATATCTTAATGAACTTCTTCTATAGTTACAAGCTTCTTCATCTTTTGCACAGCAGCCAGAACACAGAACACAGAAAACAACAGACAGCAGACAGCAGACAGCAGACATCAGACATCAGCCACACGCATGACATATATATGCGACACGCCTCCGTAGCCCCGTGGATGTACAGTTTATATGTACATATTCGAAATTCCACATTTCCTAATCTCCTTCTTATCCGCCGAGCAAAGCTTTCGTGAACAAAGTAATGCTTACGGCGTATGTATGTAAATTATTGATCGTATGAGCATACAGTGAAATGTGGAATGTGGAATGTCGAATCATGCTATGCTGCATTTTGCGCGTGTAGCGTGCTTTACTATAGCGCTCCAGGCACCAGACTTCAGACTCGACACTGGACATATGTACATAGGCACCAGAACCATACTCGACACTAGAAACTCCGCATATAGGGAGCATATGGGCATATCCGTGACGCCAGCTTGGAGAGGGGAAGTTCGTGATTACAGAACGAAATAACTACACGACAACATGGCTATAATCGTCATCACAATCACAGTAAATGCCGTAACTACACTACCTGGGGCCGGGGGTTGGATATGTATTTGATGTACGTAGAGTATCACCATATCACCCTGACCAACACCACATACTCCAATCCCTCCAATCCCGACATCAACCCCAACCTTATCACATCCATATCCACACCCAATCCATCCAAACCAGTACCTCAACACCCACAGAAACCACACATAACGGAAACCAACGTGCCACCCATCAAAATAATCTACGTACACAAGCCCCAATCTCTACATGGGGTCCCGGGACCCTGCTTCTAATGAACCAGGGCCAGGGGAACTACATATGTAGGTCCAAGTCAACAAGTGGTAGATTAGCGGATTGCAGATCACCGAGATCGTCAAGATCGTCAAGATCATCGAGATCGTCGAGGGCAGTTGAAATTACGGTTGAGACAAGACTAGATAGATCATAGGTGATGATGGGGGTGCAAACGTTTTGCGCTTTTAGGTTGGGGTGTGAGGGTGTGTTTACTGAGATGAACTGGTGGGAATGAAGGTATATGGAGGTAGGGAGGTATGGAGACATTATAGCAGTGTATATATGTAGGTTGTTTGCGAATGTCTTTTTGAATATGTAGAGGAAATTACGACAGTAGTATTGTTTATTTATTCCTGGATATGCAGAACCAACCACATATCAATACCATACCATGATCCGGGCTCATGGGATCAACCTCAAATATCCGTTGATCATCTCCTGAATCTCACCCACCCACCCACCCAGTAAAACACAGCATAGTCGTCCGCGAATCCTTTCTCCTGTCTAAGCTACCCCTCCTCAAGTTGCCCCTCCCCAACTGCAATCTCGTAAATCCTTCTCCCCAAGACTCCCCTCCCCCAATGCCCACCTAAGAATACGACCCCGCAATCATAACCGCGCCGGCCGCCGCCAAAGCCGCACCCTGAGAATTCTGCAAACCAGCCCCCGTATCCACCATTCCCCCACCACCTCCTCCTCCTCCTGTTCTTCCTGTATCCGTCCCTTTCCCTGTAGACCCCTGCCCCATAGAGGAAAAGTTCCCTCCCGGCGATCTCCATAACGGTGCTGTATCATGCGATTTCCGTAGAACCCTTTCTTCCATCGTCTCCATAGTTTCTGTAGTTTTTTCCCAAGCCCCTTGGGTCCGCTGACTTCTCGGGCTATGAGGGCTGGGGGGATACAGTGATTGCGACTGGCTATGGGAGTGCATAGACTGCGCTACTGAAACTGATACAGCGCGCTGTGGGATATTGTTACTACTGTTATAATTCCGATCACGGGGGGTTGAGGTTGATGTTGGCGGACTGAATAAGCCTGGTTCTGGTTGTGTGGGGGTGGAGGTTACGCGCCGGCGGCCGCTGATGGTGCCGATGGTTGAGCGGGCTGGGACGGGGATTGGTGCTGCTGAGGTTGGTGTTGGGGTGGATGAGGTGGTGCTGCTGGGCGTGGAGGAGGTTTCGCTGGGTTTGGATTTAACGGAGCTGAAGCGGAGGAGGGATTTTAGGGATGGCATTGTGGTGGTGGTTGCTCGGTGGCTTTGGTAGTTGGCTGGGGATTTTGTTGTTTCGTTGGTGGTTATGATGTTTCGTGGGTATTTGGTTATCGTTATGTGTGGTGCATTTGTCGATGTTGATGTTGATTTTAACCGAGAGGGTTGTATATGTTCTGTCGTTGATTAGCGAGTAAGAAACACCAACCGATATGGACTGCAAACTCGCTGCTTTATCTATGGTTTTGTACCTGGTTCGAGAAAGATGGAAGGTGGTGCTTAATTTTTTTTTGTTGCGATCGATGGCGGGTAGAAAGACGGACAGGGAATATACAGCATACAAACCCAGCATGCGGCATACAGGTACAGCATACAGCATACGTCATTTGAGTTTTATTAGAGCTTAAAGTTCCGGGACTTGCGCGCTAGCTACATAGCACCACCACTAGTACCAGCAACATATAAATTCACAGTTTATATACTTTTAGGCTTTTAATGCTTTTCGTTCCAGGAATCTCCTGGTAATCTCCAGGTAATCTCCAGGTAATCTCAAGGTAATCTTCAGGGAATCTCAAGGCAATCTCAAGGTAATCTCAAGGTAAATCTCCAGGAATTTATCCACGTTACATAACAAGCGAAAGGTTCATCCGATGCTAATATATATCTGTAGATGATTCCGCCACGCTAGGGTTTATTAAACCGGGTCTACACAGTTTGCACAGGTATCATAGAGAACTTGTTAGGAACTCGTAGGGAACCTATCAGGCACTTGTAGGGAACTTGTGGAATATCTACAACTATAAGACGGAAACTACCGTTAATAGTCACTGACGTTTGCCTCCCCCGCCTGGTATGTCATACCCCAGACTTTTTAAGCTTGAACTTCAAACTGAACCTGTTCGCTCGCTTTTGGCATTGGCATTGCGTTACAGATCACTCACGCATCCTGTCAAAGAATCCGGGGGTGGCGAATCATGGGGATAGTGGCGAATGATGAAGAAAAGTGGCGAAGGTATACCACTGAAGTAGCCACCATATTCCGACGAAAGTCAGTCAGTAATAATTCAAGGATTCAAGGATTCAAGTTCTCTGCTATGTACGTGCGAGGAAACCATCATTTACGTCCATAAAGTGTCATAAAGCTCACTTGATATAAAGTCAAGTATATAGCACCGTACCAGCTTCCGTCTTTTATCTCGACAGTAGAATCCCTCCATAGTGGCTGCTATAAGACGCGGTAATCTCGCTTATACATACCCCACATACCCCCATCCGGGGATCTGGAAGGAATCTACATACCCAGACAGAAAAATATCTTTCTTTTTCTTTCAAAGTTTTCTCCATTGCGGCTGTGTATGGCTGTGGCTGTGGCTGTGGCTGTGTACATCAGGGTGTTGTGTTAGGTAACGGAGTCCAGGACACCCATGACACCTCCATAGCATCGCCACGCCCAGGATCGGGCCGATCCAAAATATCGGGGTTGACAGCGGATGCGGAAGCGGAAGCGGGGGGGCAGTGCCCCGGCGCCGTGGTGCCATGGTGCCGCGGTGCCACGGTGCATTAGTTGGAATTATTCTTGGGTGTCTGGTGTTTCTTGGGAGCTGGGATTCTTGGGTGTCTGGTGTTTCTTGGGATCTGGGATTCTTGGGAGCTTGGTTTGGTTGGGCTGGGATATACCTTTATTTGTTTCATAAACCCAGGATGGAATGGATAAAACTGCGGGAAGCTTATCTATCTATCTGTACGGAGAGCGTACATACGTTCAGCTGGTGATGGATTCTCTAGCTCTCTAGCTCCCTAGCTTCCTTGCTCTTTACTGAATATTTAGAGGGGAATAGGGATGTTTTGGATAGAAAAATGTTGATGTTTTCTTCTTGGATGGTAGCTGTCATGGCTGAGAATTAAGTTGGTGATTGGTGGATTTTGCTTTTGGGTTTTTTGATTTGGATTTTGGAACTTGAGATGGGCTGGGATCGGATGGGATGGGGCTGATCCAAAATATCGGGGTCGACAGCGAAAACTGGAACTGATGCAGCAGCGGAAGCGGGGTAGACGGGGGAGGTAGCGGGATCGTTCCAGAAGCCAGGCTGTGCTATGCTACCGTGGTGTCGAGGTGTCCAGGTACGGTAGTTTAGATTGGGTGGTGGATGATTCCTTGGGAGTTTCTTGGGGGTTTGTTTGGGATATATTAGTGTCAGGAATCCGGGATTATCGGGCTTCGGGTTATACATGGACCCAGTGATGAATTCTTTACCGAAAACTTATTTCGCACGAATAAAGGTGATGATTCTTGGATCTTTTCATCCGTACTCATGCAGCGGCTGAATATTTTCAGTCCGAGCTGAGAGAAAATTACCGAAGTAGGTACTGATGTACTCTTGACCTATGTGTCTTCATATACAGTACAGAAATAAACAAAGTATACGGGGAGTGATAAGTAATGATGCACTGTTGAAAGCAAATCTGCGCCCCTCACTCACAGTGGTGGTTTATAGAAAAGTGTAAATATCACATGATAATAATGGATAGATAGGCCACGTATGTGGTCTTGTTTGTCTTGTTTGTCTTGTCTGATTTTACTCGCTGTCACACACAGTCGCTACTCAGCTTAGAGTTGTGGTGCTCATCCATACGACAATCAGCGTATGGTTCGGTGCACCAGCGTCTACAGTCGACTCGGTCTATAAGGGTACGCCGGGACCGAAGGGGTGTACCCTTATATGATGTATATTCTTAAAGACCGAGGGGCTTGGCACGAGTGATTGATCGAGATGCACAGATCTGGGGTAGTGCGGAGGTAAGTGGAGTCCTAGCGCCACACAAATTGCACCATAGCCACACAAATTGCACTATAGCCACATCACCAGCTGCCCCACTGTATAAGGGTACCATACAAATTTTCGGCATTTTCATAAGGATATTCTAGTACACTGTGATACCCTTAGTTCCCATACAAAAACCGTCGGGACCGCGGTAGGTACCCTTCTACAGTGGGTATTCTTATAGATAGTATCCTTATAACCCGAGTCGACTGTATCAACATATCATCAGAGCTGAGATGTTACGGCGTGCCGTAGTGCATGTACATTCGTAATTCGGTTCGCGAGGTGGAGTTTTCTTCCTTTCTTTCGCAGGAGTGAAGTTTTCTTTCGTCTTATATCCGCCGAAGTGAAGAACTTACAGCGTATAGCTATAGCGCCGTAGGTGAGCAGCGAAAAAGGGCTTCTATTTTAAATTATATTGTTTTTTAAGATGGGATTTAATTAGGATTTTATGCGATTCTTATCACTTTTTCAATTCTTTCGTGGATTAGGGGTTCTGGTTCCTGGTTGCCTCAGCAGCTCAGCTATTTATGTAGGCCTCAGCTACATAGCTCTCAGCTAGGCCTCAAGGCTCAGCTTCAGCAGCTCAGCTTAAAGCTTTCGCTTCATACACAGCTGCCTGGAGTATCCTTCCAAACCCCTCACTCTCCAAGTGACAAGTCCGAAGATCAGCATGATCGCTCAGGATTAATCTGACTACCCTACTTAATACCGCACGAGACGTTTCTGTTTCTGTTTCTGTTTCTGTTTCAGATTTCCAGATTTTCACAGCTTCGGACCAAAATAGGTTCTTGTGGTTGGTTCTTGGTAACTTCGGGGTTCTTTTCTTGGGTTCTTGGGGTTCTTGGGGGGTTTCTTAGTTCGCGCCCATGTCGCGCCAGGTCGCGGGGCTGTGTCAAAAAGTCGTCGTCACGGCCCTATCGAAGCGGGAGGGAGCTGCGAGCTGCGACGAAGCTACGCAGGCTGCAGAAGCTCCAAGATGGTACCTCAAGCTTACAATCGTTACCAAGCTTATGGTGCTGAGCTATCTAAACTGAGGTGATCTGAACCTCCTGAACTGCTGGTCTAAACTGCTGCTCCTGTTTCGCGCTTTCAGTCTTTCTTTCGCACGCTCGCTCTGTGATCTTTCTTGTGAAAGTACACTGACTACCGGTCTTGGGTCTGGGACTTTTACGCTTTTACGCTTTTGCCCCGAAAACCGAAAAAAAATTATCCTATTCTTCATTCTATTTCATTTTCGTCTTTTCTTGTCCTGTCTTGTCGAGAACCGTGCGGGGAAGTAAGGGTCGAAAAGAAGTCGCTTTTTCGTCTGTCTGGACTTTGGATAAGCTTAACTTAACTTCAGCTTCACTTAGGGAAGCTTAAACATCGACTTCAACTCACCGAGCAGTCAACTACATACACTACATACGCCTTTCAACGATTTTTGTGTAGCTAACTACAACACCACTACCACTGCGAAGCAACATCAGCATAAAGAATCTTGGAATCTTAGAATTCTCGATATCGCGACGCCACAGCCTTGTCTATTTCGATTACCTCATTCACCTTATTGACCTCATCACCTGGTTTACCTTGTTAACATCTACCTTCCTTACCTAAACCCACAGTATCGCCGCCGCTGCAGTTATGCTATTCCCGCACCCACTCCGCCTACTCGCACTTCTCCCGCTCCTCGCCGCCCCCGCCCTCTCCTACGACCGCACCGCCTGCAACAATTCCCCCAGTCTCTGTTCCGCACCGTACAACACGCTCCTTCATCTCGGCGCCCACAACTCCGCCTTCGTGCGCACCCGAGAAAACAAATACTCCGCCGCCGGAAACCAATACTTCAACGTCTCCACACAACTCTCCGGTGGAATCCGACTTTTGCAATCCCAACTCCATTCCGACAACGGCGCTGTAAAACTCTGTCATACCTCCTGTCAACTTTTCGATGCAGGCCTACTACGGAACTGGTTAAAAGAAATCAAAATCTGGCTTGACTCCAACCCCTCCGAAGTCATCACCATCCTCCTCGTAAACGATGATAAGATTTCTCCTCGATTATTAGCAGCGGAATATAGAGCTGCGGGTCTAGACAGCATGGTACTGGAACCAGCAACACCGAATGATAAAACCTGGCAAACAAAACCTCTGCAGGAGTTTATTGATTCCGGAAAACGGGTTGTGTCGTATTTATCTACAGGAGCAGATACAGCCGCGGTTCCTTGGTTGATGAATGAGTTTGATCATATTTTCGAAACGGGATTTGAAAATACTGATGCAGCGGCGTTTAGCTGTGTTGCGACCCGACCGGGAGTCGTGGCGGGAGAGGATAAGTTGAGGGAGGCGGTACAAACTAGAATGGGACTTATGAATCGGTTTTTGTATCAGGAAATTTCGAAGAGTTTGAAGATTTATGTTAATAATGATACATATGCCGGGGTTGTTAATGGAGATAAAGGTGTGGGTAATCTTAAAGATGGTGTGGAAACTTGCTTTGGACAGTGGCGTAAGAGAGCGGGGTATGTGATTTTGGATTTCGTTAATGAGGTATGTTGCCATTCCAACGGGGGTGAATCGAGACAGGTAATGGTTCGGTGCTGATATAAATTATAGGGAAATCCAGCGCAAGTCGTTGATAGCTTCAATAATGTCACAAACCCGGTTAATAGACAGCCATTCCCGAAGAATCCTAAAGACGAGGATAAAGAGAAGAACCAGGACTTGGTTAGTGGATGGGATCAGGTGGAGAAGTTGGCGGCGATGGCGAAGAATGGCACAAATATTACCCCTGGTCAATGGGTCTTTGCGGCTGGTGATTGGAAGGGTGTGTGGAATAGAATGTGAGCATAGATGCTGGATAGATAGATTGTGTGTGCACGAGTAGATGGAAGAGCTATTCAGAGTTCAGCGTTCAGAGTTGAGGTGTAGAAGAACAACGCGAATCGGTCGGATAAGGATAATGGGGATTCATTCAAAGCTACCCGAGCTCGGATCATGGATAGAGGATAGCGGATAGGCTGGCCGCTAGTGGTTTGTCTCATCGTGATTGATGTTTTGGGGGTTTGAGTTTGGGGTTCGGGGTTCGGGGTTGGTGGTTTTGGGGGTTTCTTTTTTCTTCTTCCTTGTTTTTTTTTTTCTTTCTCTTTGGGATTTGAATGCACACATACACATTTTATGATTGGTTTTTCTCTTATATGTTTTTTTGCTGCTGAAAAAAAAATATAGATATACATGCTATACTTGATTATATATGCAAATATACATAACATACATGGCGAGTTATTTTTTGTAATTGGTTTTGTTTTAGTCTGGAATGGAATGGAGATTTGCATTGCAGTCTTGCAGTTTATCTAGGGTTCAGTTCAGCAGTTCAACAGTTCAACAGTTCCTCCAGCAGTTTCTCCAGCTTAAACTTGCATCATATGGTTATTCCTTCCACTATACCAACACGTATCTCAACCTGAATATGTTAATGATCATCCGGTCCTCCGAGCTGAAAAGTTTAAAAAGTTGAAAATTGCACTGCTACAGGATATATACCCGCGATTTTCTGTCTCTGTTTCTTTTTCTGTTTCTATCTGCGTTTCTATCTCCGTTTTGTTGGAGTATTTATTTTTATTCTGTTTATCATATGCATCTGTTCATCTGCTCATCGTATTTATGTATAGTGTGTCTGTATAGTGCTTTTACTTTCCATTCATTCCGGACCCCGGAGTAAAAAACCCCCGGATAACATTTCCGTGTAAATATTGTTTTTTTATATTTTCCTTCCCAAATTTCGTTTCCGCACTTCAATTCATCTCGTGCGTTGTTTATATGTCTCGCTCGCTCGTGCGTGCGTGCTCAATCACAGTGCTGTCTGGGGTGCCGTGCCTTCGCTAGCCGTGGTAGCTAGCTTGAAGCTTCATCTCCCCAGCGTGTCTAGGGCTAATTTTACATACATACCCACGCACACGGTGATATCATCAATGACCAGTTGGAATTTTGCCGAAGACCGACGGCTGACGATGATGGCATCAATCTCATCGAGATTCGTCCCGGCCTGTCAACTGTTGCCTGGCTGCTGTATGTAATTTCTTGGGCGCACTGGGGCGGGCAGGGCAGGGCATGGCAGGGCATGGCAGGGGTCCTGGGATATGGTAATTGGTGCCAGGCGTGGGCACTGCGTGGCCACTGGCCAGCGGGCTTAGCAAAGTGCCAGAGTCAGAGCCAGAGTTAGACAGGACAGGCAACAGCGGCTCTTGCTTGCTGGAAGTTGAACCGAAAGAGGTCAAGTCCGGGCTATGTCGATTTTTCGGCTAAGGATCCTTAGGGAAGGCGTTTTTCTATTTCGGGGTTAAAGGTCACTCGGGCCAGTCGCTAAACGTAATTTGGATTTTCTGATTTCTGATTTCTGATTTTTTTTCAGTTTTGCGGCGTCTCGTGGAAAGTGGAAGGTGGAAGGTGGACACTGGATGGTGGATATGTAGAAACCATGGATGTGTTTATAAGGGAGCCATAGATTTGCATATAGTGCTATGCACCTCCAGACTCCTCTGCAGGTGCGTATCTTTTCTCGGGCGTGGCTAAGAACTGTGCATACACACGTGCATAAATTATCTCAAGGTGCATATGCCATACCCCCTCCTCTCGGGGCCTGCAAAGCATAAGCCAACCCAGGAATAGACTGCACCACCACCACCGCCGCCATCAGCACCACCACGGCCACCACCACCACCACCACCACCACCCAGCTGAAGGACGCCCACCACCACCACAACCACCTCCACCACCAACAAAACCGGTTGGTCTCATCCACACGAGGAAGCCAAAGCAGGAATAGTCCCATCAGACAAATCCAAATCTCACCCAATCCGACAACGAGAGTCCCCTCCTCCACTAACTTACACCGACAAAACTGTCAGGTTCCCCGATCTGTACTCCGGCAAGTACATTTGTCTATTTAAACAAAAGAGAAAACGAATAACCGACCGTCTCCAAACACCCACCACTCCCCCGGCGACTGATGCTATACACTCCCGAACGGCCCCCCAACACTGACATTGAGGCGGAGGGCAGAAATAATCAGTCTGTTCTCCAACAATCGCACTACCACCATCGTGATAGCATAAAGACGAAACCAATACACCATCAACAACCAAACCTGGCGTCGTTCGTACTGTTCCTCGAGCACTCACCAACCCCTAAAACAACACCATGATTCCCATGCTTGCCTTTGCCGCTGTTGTCGTAGGATTGACGCTTTTACTCCTATTACGTCTAAGAAGACGACCAAAGAGGGATGTCGCTCCCCCCACCCTACCAACGGATTCAGAACTCTCCTACATGGCAGAGGGTGCTGCCAACATCATCTACCGCGTATCTGACAACACTCGCCTCTTGCGACTCCGGAAGACGCTCCCTTCAGCGCAGCCTAATTTCTCCGCCTACGAATATTTGTCGTCTACCGCGTTCCCGTTGTTTCCACGCCACCTTCTCGTCGACACTACTTTAATCCGTCTGCCTCCTAAGCTAATTGAGCACGAGAATGTTCGCCTAAGAAGCCTCGAGTCTACCGGGAAGCGTCCCAAGAAGCGAGTGGGAATGTATTTGGAACCCTCGGAAAACTACGCCTTCTTGATCGCCGACATGACCCCGCATTCCCCCCGTCAGGTGCTGGTAGAGTTTAAACCAAAGTGGGTGGTTCAATCTCCAAGCGCACCAAGAAATGCGAAACGTTGTCGCACCTGCGCACTCAGAGCCAAGAAGAGTGGTGGAACCGGCTTCTGTCCAATTGATCTTGCGTCCGGTGATGCAAGAAGAGTCAGGAGGGCGGTTGCTCACATAGTACCCAAGCAGCCACCTACGGGATTTGCGTTGCGTGCAGATTGGGAACAGGAGTTGGAGGTGCTACAGGAGCGCGTTGTGGAATTCCTCCTAACGAGTGAATTAATGCCGGTGTTGACGAGACTCCAGAGAAGGTTGGATCCCGAGGGCCCGCTGGGTTCTATGGGAGAGGGATTTACAGACGCTATGACGGTGCGGGATTTGACGGTATTTTTGAGAGTTGATATGGATGGAGGAGTTGAGTGCGGAATTGGTGATTTGGATATGAAAACTAAGGAGGGAGGAAAGGAGGACTACTGGCGCAGCACAGAGCGTCAGTTGATTGAAGGGGGATGGTATGAGGGTGGAGAGGGATCCTGTGAACTGTAGTTTCATACATGTAGTATCAACTTTCGTTTATTTTTGTCAGCTGGAGTTTCGGCAGAGGGAGTCCTGGACCTAGAAAAGATCCACATTTATGTTATGTATCTAACCATGACGATTTTCGTATGCGTAAATATAATGGTAATTTTAGTCCGTCCCTTACGGTGGATCCCGAACAACCCGCCCATCACTCCATCACTCCATCTACCGGATCCGTCGCATCTCACGATGCATCTCTAGACTCCCATCTTCCAAGCCTTCCTCCCAAGCCACAAATCCCTTCTCTCTGTCCCCCACCACAGCACCCGCCAAAACCCCGGGTAACACCTTGGTAGCTACTGCACCCGCAAACATTTCCATCCGCGATTGACGCAGCGCAACGCAGCGCAACTCAACGCGACCCTCCTTTCTCCCGCCTCGCACCCCCCCACCATGCCACCCAAAAAAGCTCTCACCACGGCAATCGCCACAGCCGCGCGCTTCGGCCGCGTCCGCAACAACCTAAAAATGGGAGTCGTAGGCCTTCCCAACGTCGGCAAATCCTCACTATTCAACCTCCTAACCTCGCAATCCGCCGCGGCAGAAAACTACCCTTTCTGCACCATCGAACCCAACGAAGCTCGGTGTCCTGTCCCTGACGATCGCTTTGATTATTTGGTTAAGCTATATCAACCGAAACAACAGTATCCTGCTTTTCTGAGTATTACGGATATCGCCGGATTAATCGCCGGTGCAAGTGAAGGTGCTGGACTTGGGAATGCGTTTTTGAGTCATATTCAGGCGGTTGATGGAATTTATCAGGTTGTTAGGGCTTTTGAGAATTCGGATGTCGTGCATGTGGAGAATTCTATTGATCCGGTAAGGGACTTGGGAACGATTAATCAGGAGCTATGTAAAAAGGATTTGGCGATTGTGAACCAGGGGATAGAAGATGAGGCAAAGGCGAGGAAGAAGGTTGGAGCTGCGAAAAGGGATCAACTGTTTGATGATGTGGCGGGGAAGATACAGGGATTGCTGGAGAAATATACACCCGTAAGAGATGGGAAATGGGAGGCGAAAGAGGTCGAGTGTATAAATGAAAAGTTGAGGTTGATTACCACAAAACCGATGGTTTATTTGGTTAATATGGAAATGAATGATTATGCGAAAAAGGGCGTGGATAATAAGTGGCTTCCTGAGATCAGGGATTGGATCAAGGGCAATGGTGGGGGAAGTGTTATTCCCATGTCCGTCGACTTTGAACAGGCGCTTTGGGATAGGAAGGAGGATCCTAAACAGGTGGAGGAGTTTTTAAAGAAGATGGATGCGAAGAGTACCCTGCCTGAGATCATTAGAGAGGGATTCCAGCAACTGGGTCTGATTTATTACTTCACGGCTGGAGAAAAGGAGGTTAAAGCTTGGACTATTAGGGAGGGAACTATGGCACCACAAGCTGCCGGTGTTATTCATGGAGACTTTGAGAAAGGTTTCATCAAGGCTGAGGTAGTGGGCTGGGAGGATTTTAAGAGGCTGGGAAAGGCGGGAAGTATGGCGGATATTAAAGCTGCCGGGAAACTTAGAATGGAGGGAAAGCAGTACATTGTAAAAGATGGAGATGTGGTACATTTCATGGTCAACGCCAAGAAGAAGAAGTAAAAAAAACGATACCAAAACCAGGGGGAGAAGAGATGTAAAATATGTACAGTATACTTTGTAAGATAGATTAGAACTCGGGATAGAAAAAAGGGAGCACAAAAATAGACCAGATTTGTTTCAGTAGTTTTTGTAAACCGTTCCATGCCTGACAAACCCACTCAACCCATTCGGTAACTCCATAGCACCCGTCCAATTATACAAATCTCTCGATTCCATATAATAATACTTCCTCACGGATCCTTCATACGCATCCGCATACAATCTATAACCCCCATCCGGTGCCTTCGTCACACAAGGTCCTTCAATATGTCCCCAGTTGGCAAAGTTCTCCGTCTGCACAAAATGATAAGGCCCCAATGTATGATCCGCCACAGCATGCTCCACAAACTTCGTATCCTCATTCTTCGCAAACGCATGATACTTTCCATCTTTCTGTATCAAAAACGTATCAATATAATTCTCCCCAATCCCGCTCAACTCCCTCGGCTCCTGCCAATCCAGCAGCGAAGAATCTCTCGCCGTCAAAACATAAGGCCTAAACGCATGTAACCCTTTCCCCAAAGAAACAATAATATTAACACTCCCATCCGTTTCATCTCTAAAAAACTCCGGGGCCCAGGTTCTATCTGTCCCCTGTGTCATGATGGGGACTCTCGTATGTAGCTTCCAGTTTAATAAATCCGAAGACCTGGCAATACCGAATTCTCGTCCGGTCCAGGAGGTCGTGTAGGAGAGGTAATAAAACCCGTCGATATGCTTTAGCGGACTAGGATCCCGCATCAAGGTTCCTGAGGGTATCTTGGTGTTTGATGGGGAAAATAGATAGGCGAAAATGGAGTATAGCGGACAGGTATAGGACGGCCCTTTTAGCAGCGAAAAATGCAGCCCATCGGAACTGGTGTACACGAATAGGTTGCTTTCCGAGGACCAGGTGAAGGTTGTAAAAATGTACCGTGGGGGTAGGGATATCACTGCTGCTATAGTTGATGGGAGCAGGGCGAGGATGCCGAGGAGGAGGAGGATGCTGAACGCGGGTTTTGGATACCGAGAAAGCTGCATTTTGGCGCAGGAACTACTAGTAGGTAACTAGACAGGAAAGAAAATTAGGAATGAGTAAAGCTTATATATATGGCCAGTTGAAAATATCAAGTTATCAAGTACCAAACAAGGTCTTCCCCGCATCTCGGATAGTTATTGATCCGGATGTATTGCCTGTAGCTGTGAATATATTTACCCACTAATACGGAAGACCTTCTGGTTAAAACGGGCCGCACGGTTGTGTGATTAAGCTTCGTATAAACCGCTTTGAGTATTGCCAGTGAGAGGTTCCAGGAATTTGGATATCCAGTAGGCTGCGATCTTGGTCATATACTGCGAAATGACGTCATGTTTACCGGCTGTTAGGGTGTGGGTCCAATTGTATGATTTGATAGAACGCAATTGACATGGGAGAGGGACTTGCCCATGTATTATTTTTTTCTGGTTAACCGGATACTAGGAGTAGACGCCGTCGTGGGTAGAAGCGTGAAATGGGGGTCTGTTGCCAGCTTCAGCATCGTGTGGAAGCTGTTTCGGCAGCCGATCACTCGGTAACTCATGTCTTGTATCGGCGCCGAAAGACTTTCGTGCGTCAAACAAAAGCTACCCTCGGGATAAGCAATCTGCTGTACAATTTTAGTTACCTTCTCCTATTCATAATAACCTGCTTCCCAAAAACCAACCCGAAGCCAAAAAAAAAAAGGTTCTGCTTTGCCGTTTATCTCAACAGAACTCCGGTCACCGCGAGTCGATTAACGGCAGTGGCACCTGGCGCTCCCATAAAAGCATCCATTCTCCGTTCTCGTAACCGGTACTTAAACAGGAAACTGAATACACGCGACTAAAATCCTAACATTTATTCACATCTTTAACAACATCTATACATCATCACCACCATGGCCGCCAACGCATCAGCCGCATCACAAGCCGGATCCTCCCTCCTTAAGGGAGCCCGAAAAGATCCCGAGCTCTACGTATGTACGTCAATTTCTCGGTAAAATCCTCGCTAACAAATTCCCAGGTTCTCGGAGTCATCATGGCCGCGACTTTCTCCGTTGTCGGTTTCTACTTCGGACGCAACCCAACCTCCAAGACCCGCTTCGGTGAGGAGCAGGTTAATATCGCCGAGAACTCATCGCCTTGGACCATTTCCCCGGACCAGATTGAGAATAGCGATAAGAATAACTTCAAGTACATGTATCACCCCGGTGGAGACTATCGTAACCCTCCTAGAAAGGCTCCGAGTGCTTTGAACTCGGTTATTGTTCCGAATGTTACTTTGCCAAAGGTAAGTGGGCGTATTGGTAATGGTGGTATTAGATAGTTGGCTGATCATGGAACAGAGCTTGCATGAGAGGTTCAATAAGTACGGAAAGGATAACTATTAGAGAGTCCATATAGAAATAATGAATAATGACTCGAGTTTCACATGACAGTCATACCCAGATCATACTGAACTGAACGCTGTAATGACAAATGAGTTATAATGCAACATTCCATATCAATCACGCGTCATCCGTATCTGAAACACGAACCGAACTAAGATAACCTATATGAATCCAGAAAGAATTATAAAAAAAAACAAAAAAATTCCCGCTTAAAAATATCACGAACCCACTAAATATAGCAGAAAAAAAAATGAAAAACAAGATCCCCAAACTCCGTCCCGAAATAAATTCGGAGGTACAAATGAAAAGTAGTAAATGACCCCCGTGTTGCGAGATACTTCATTCATGCAATTCAAACTCATTATCCGTGACTCTTCTAGTCCGCCAATTTCAACCAGACTTCATCTATTCCTCGTCGTCCGAGCTCTCGGCATAATTCACTTCTTTGACCGCAGTGGTACGGCTACTTTTTCGCCGACCACTGCTCTCATCCTGTTTAAACTTCTTGATGCGATCCCGTTCTTTCTCTTTCAACTTTCGCTGTAATTCACCCTCACGTTCCAGCTTTTCTCCGGGCACCGTGCTCGCTGGGGCCGCAGATTTCAAAAGCGGATGGGAACCAATACTGGACTGAGTGATTGACTGACTGTCAGTACCACAGCTGTTACTGCTCGGTAAGCTTGTTGGACGGAAGAAGCTGGAGATAGTCCGTTGTTGTTTATCTGCTGAAGGTTTGGGCGGTGGCTTCTCCGCGTGTTTTGGTAGTTGTGCGTTTGAACCGGGAGGGATAGTTATCCCAAACGTAAAGGAACTGGGGGCTTCAACGGGAACAAACCGCATCTGGATAGGTGATGAGGGCTGTGAGGATGCGTTACTCGTACGTCTAATATGGGTTTTCTGCTTCAATCCCTTCTGCACTGGGGATAACTTTGTTGCCGGTAATGACCGAGCGGATGATGTCGATATGCTTCTGTGTCGCGATGGAATACTTTCAGGTGCTGCTAGGGTGACAACGTCGAACTCCTTGAGCTCTGTAAGATCCTCTGGTCTCATTCCATCCGATACATTTCCCGGTTGATCTGATAACTCCTCAGAGACTGGGATTTTAGCACGCTTCACAGGCGAGCTATTAAGAATCACCAGCTGCTCTGGTCTGGAAGGTCGACTGGATATCTCTGCAATGGGGATTTCTGAGAATATCCTTCGTTGTTTATCCGTGTCCGCCTCCATTGATTCAAGTTTCACTTGTTCAACCTGGTTGAGCGTCGGTTGAATTCCTTCAGCTTGCACGCCACCATCTGCGCTACCCTCTGTACCGTTTCCCGCTTGTCGACTTTCCGGCGTACCTGATGTCTCTGGAGTGGTCGACGGCGCATCATCCAGAGAAATATCCAAATCCATTTTTGAAGATGATGGAGACGCCACTGCGACAGGTGTGACCGTTCCCTTTTTCAAAAATTTACCGTCAGGTCCCTTTTGTGGTACTTTTGACCGTTTCTCGTCAGGTTCACCAAGTTCAACCTTGGGTTTCTTCTTTTCGAATTTTCCACCCTTGCCACGGCGTTCTTCCTGCATTGCCCTCATTCTGTCCCTCTTCCTTTTACTCTCCTCCTCTTTCTTACGCCGAGCCTCTTCTATCGACTTTCGCCTTTCCTCTGCCATCCGCTCTCTCTCCTGATCCTCTCTTTCCAACCGTTCAATTTCAGCCGGGTCAATTTCTCCCGTAGGTCCGACGCCACGCAACGCACGCTCAAACGGCTCCAAAAGCCGCATAATCAGGGTCTCTCTGTTCTGCCAACAAATGTCGCATTTAAGATCCCGGTCAGTGGAGGGGTCGATATGAATCATATCATGACCACAATCCGCAAGATGGTCCGAGCTCGTACGAAGAGTACGAAGAGACCGACGACGGCCAACAGAAGATGAAGGTGATGTTTCCATATTTTTTCTTATGGTATCGAAGCTACCGGGTGAGCGGTATATTGTTGTGATTTGCTAAAACGTAGATCGGTAGTAACACTACGCGGGGAAGGCGGTTGCCATACAAGGAACAGCGACAGTCGGAAGGGAAGGCGAGAAGACGGCACGCTGCAGCAGTACGGTAAAATTGAGGCAGCCAAGAAAGAAGCTGCTTTGTGCGCAGTGGAGCCGGGCTCAGTGATTGATATGATTTTGATAGCTAGGCTTGGAGGAGATGGTTGAATGGTGGTTGAATGGTGGTTGTTGTCGCGGTGGTGTCTGAGAAGCTGGTGAGGTGTATGCGGTTCCTTCTTAGGTTTTGGGTGACATGTAGTGGACTCGGTGGTGTTCTAGGCTGAGGAGGTGCAGATGAGTGGTGGTGGTCAGCTTGACGATTCGATGGTGAATTAGTAGCGTAGTGTGATCCTTAGCGGTGGTGCTGGTGGTGTTTGTGCTGGAATTAGTGGTTCAGTAGTGTTCGTAGTAGTGAATGGCGATATTCGAGGGTTGATGGTAGTGGCAGTGATGGTGGTAAGTGGTGGAGTAGTGGTGGTCGTGATGGTGGTGGTGGTGGTAGTGGTGGTGGTGAGGAGCGGCGGCGACGGTCGTCACTGTCGTCGTCCTCGTCGTCCTCGTTGTCGTCGTCGTCGTCCTTCTCTCGTCTCGCCTTGTCGTCTGTCAGTTGTCAGACGAGTTTAGTCCTCGAATTGTGTAAAGTGTGAGCGGCTAGGCTGCTTGTGCGAGGCCACAATGAAAACGCCCAAGCAAGAGTGCAGCCACTCAGGTAAGAGTTCCCCTTTCCTATTTATCCCGCCGTCCACCCGCGGCCAGTAAACCATGACCAACTACAAAAGATCCTCAGGATCCAAGCCAAGTATTTAATCCAGGTAAAAACGGCTTGTCTCACCAGGCCGCCGGCGCCGTATCTATGGCAAAAATCCTCTGGACTACAGCAAGTATCCTTCGAGTTGCATGGAAGAACCATAGACTCCGTTTCTTCCGTTGGAAAGATCATCATAATTCTTTGGGAAGTTGACCACGTCGCAGTCGTCACAATGCCGGTACTTTCAATATCACTGCCGTCAAACCCGCATGACATTTCCGTACGGCTGTCTCATTGGACAAAACCCGCCTCAAAGTCAGTAGTATTCACCAATACCATGAAACAAGTATGTTGGATTTTGCGTTGGACGATGACCATTCGATCCGATGGAGATCTGGAGACTTATCCACAGCATATGGCGGGACGTGGCCGGAAATTTTCATTCCTCTCTGTCTCATCCAGAAGCCGATTGTTTCTCTACCGTCCAGGTCAAACACGGTTTAATGGAGATTCCACGGTGCGATTCATCTTGGTAGATTTATTTTGTCGATTAATGCTCGATTTGAAGTTTCATATCCGAAATCTAGCGTACTGTCTCGTTCTACCAAACTAAAGCTCGAGGAAAGGGTCTAAGAGATCTGATAGAGTATGGGGACAATTAAAACGATGACTTGAGAAGCTTCGGCAAGGGTTATGATGATCATTGGAATGGAAACATTCGGAATTCCACGTGATGCCGCCATCGCGACTGGTTGGTCAAAATTACTACACTTATCTCTTTATATGATAGTTATCAGACTCAATGAAGGTATATTTACTAGCATTAGTACGTTCTCATCAAACTTCTAGAACGGTTTTACATGTAGTGATGGGTATGGGTCGACGCGAGTCGATACGATATGTGAGATCTATTCGACGTAGATTACCGTCTCGTAGACACGAGGGCTTAGAAATCTTAACTGACAGGCCCATTTGAAAGTTCCATCTAGATCCAGCTTCTATGAACACCGGGTTTGTACAATTTTATAGGCAGCTTTAGCCCATTCTGCAAATATCGCGGCAGAGAAACTGAAGGCTCTGCGAACCTGAGATGGTCCAGCATGTTCTAGAATAAAATCAGCTGGTCAAAAATCCATCTTCTGGAGATTGCTACAAGCTGTTCATCATCAGTATTGCAATCTGCTAAACTCAAGGTTTTTTCATCTCCCAATCTTTCAGACGACCAACTTTACGTTACCATACTACTGGCTAAATACGAATCGAAAGTCGAAATGGCTTAGGCCGAGCTTGAAGCGAAGCTTGAGCAAGCTTATTTTCAAGTATACCGGGCATAGAATGGGGAGGATTACAGTCCTAGGTTGTATGCTCGAGTCTTGTTGGATTGTGCACAGCGCTGGTGTGTTTTTTGTCATCGCCTCAAAAACCGTCGAGAACAATATCATGATACTCTGGAGAACTATAAGAAGTCAAAGCCAAGGTTTTTATAAGTTCATTCCTGGACAGATTCTGTAGCGGGCTGGAGATCAGTGATTGATTTGAACAGGCTCCATCTAAAGAGGTTCGTCGCTGACGCTCACGTGACAAGGTGGGTAGAGCTGGAGCTGCGGATACTAGAGTACATATCACGATGCCCCCAAGATGGATTACATAAAAGTGAAGATTCCTTATGTAAGGCAAAACTGCGCAATATTTTGTTGATCAGCGAAAAGGTGTTCCTTAAAGTTCAGAAGCCATACAGATTCTGGAACGCTTCCGCATCTATTCTACAGACTACCCCACTGTTTTGAATGCAGGTTCTGATCAAGCATCCGAGACTGGCAGTCTGATGAAATAAAACTATTCAGATGCAAGATAGGCTCAGGTGTGTTGACTCATGTTCTTTTGCTTTTGGATGCCTTGTTCGGCCGTTTTGTTGCTAATTTCTCTTTAAATTGGGTCTATTCGTCCCGTTGGTGCTTGTTAATATCCTGTTTGTCAAGAATGGTTTACTCACTCTTATTTCAATACAGTCCGGTTCAAAATCGACGGCTTTGGTTTTAAATATCCGATCTATTGTAACCATTCTCGGCCTAGCACTTACAAAAGGTAGCTTATTACTGCTAGCACCTGCACGTAGCTTTCGGAAATATTCAGGGTCCATGGAGTCTTCATGGCGCTTCATCCGCCACAAAACTCTCAGGCTCCCGTGAAATAGGGTCCGATTAAGCTTTATAACTAACATCTTGGTTCGCAGACCCCGAGATCCTGAGCTAGACATCAGTTTCATCGTCAAAAAATCGGCTGCTCACAAGTTTCGAATATCGATTGCCTACCTGCCTAGATCGGAATGCGAATCATCGGCTGAGAGATAATGAAAAGCATGGTGTCATACGAAGGCTCGCTAACCGTGAAATTGGATACAACTTGACTGTAAACGAACGGACCACGTGATGGAGCTGGAAAAACCCCCCGCCAAGAACTCACCGCCATGACCAGAAACGACCGTTCAACCAAGCTGGGACCGTGATCGGGCTTTGTACATATTAAAGAGTCAATATTTACAATTTCTCGATTCTATCCATAAAGCCCATCGCAAAAATCATAATTCAGCAACATAAACAGGCCCCGATACGAGCATCGACGAGTGGGTTCGAGCACGGAGGAACCCTTTTGATCGACGCACAGGCCAGATACATAACACCATAGTTACGAGTAAATATATTTATTGATTCAGAACAAAAACAAAGCCAGCTAATTGCGGAGTCTAATTTCTTAGACAGCAGATTGCCCGACGGTACGGTTCTCCCCCCTGCTACCTATTAGGGAGATGTTTTTGGAATATGTATGTTGGTTGGAAAATGTTGTACATACGGCAAAACATGATTCAGTGGCAATAGAGCACCACTACTGCGGTGATTTGTGATTCGTGATGTATGCATAGATTGCATCCATATTGACATGACAGCGGGGGCTTGGTGAGTCCATGAAAGAATTTATTGTTATTATTGTTATTATTGATAAATTGATATTATTATTGGTGCGTCCATCGGCCCCCGTCTGCGCCACGTTGGTTTCTCGTCTGGTTGCGACACCCAATAGCGGCATAGTATCGGACTGCCAATGTTCTCCACCGACTTGAACGAGAAGGCGCAATAACCGACTATGCGGAAGACCAATCCAGATGCACGATGGAACCGCACTAGGAATCGTGGATGGCTTTCGCCTATCGACTCTAGCCCACAACGGCTGCTCGGCATTTGCGATTTTTCTGCTCCGTGAAGGTTGTCTGGGTACATAAGAAGCGTGGAGTCGTGCGGCCGCTGCTCTGAAGAGCTTCTAGCTGAAGCCCCGAGGCGCGCGAACGACAATTCCGACCGATCACATATTCCGGCAAATGTCACTGCAACTCCCAAGCCCGGCGGAGCAGTGCGCTGCTTCTCGCGCCGCCATTCATTGTTCGAATTCAGTCTTTCCGTCGGATCGCGTAACTTGTTGTCAGTCCGCCAGAGCATGTTTTGAGGTTGCAAACGCTCTTGATACGAGTCGAGTCATCACCTGTGGAGATTCCAAATATTGTTTTTCGCAATGGTCTGTGGCGAGTGGATACTGTGTTCAGGCACCGGACGGTTATGTCGCCGAAATATTTCCAGGAGCACCATCAACATCAGCTACACAAACAAACGTACCCGTACAAACTCAAAACGCGAACTCCGCAAACTCGAATTCTAATGCTAATTCAAATGCCAATGCCGATTCATCTCAATCAACTCAGAATGCTTCATCTTCGTCGGGGGATGCAGTCAAGATTGCCGTTCCTATTGTTGTGATTGTGATTTCACTACTCTTGGCCGGATTCTTCTTCTACAAGTGGCGACAAAGCAAATCAAAGGAACCAAAGGGAGAGATGGAAAAGGCAAATGGAGCAGTGGGTAATAGTGGGCATCAGCGAAACACCAGTCATGCATCCGAAGTTTACGGACACAACTACTTGAATGCTGGTAAGTCCGTTGGAATTTCGAATCAGTTAGTAATCGCTGACCCACAATTACAGTTGAACTACCAGTACCCCCCGTCGAAATGGAAGGAGACTATCCTGCACACCTGGCCCCTAAAAACAATATTCAAACCATGGTCGTACCAGTCACACCTACCTCAGCTGTCTCACCGATGTCAACTATTACGCCTAATACACCTACTACCGAGCGTCCAGACACAGCAGATGACGGAAGGCCAGAATTATCAAGCAGAACGAGATTGGGTTAGAAGTACGAAGAATGAAAGAAATATAGAGAGCAAGAAAGGGAACACCGGCGTTGGTATTGGAAATGGGATTGGAAATCTATGAAGGAGTTTGTTTAGTATATATGCTTCGATTGACTGTATAAATAATACACCTGCCTTTCCTTGGGTAAGGCGAGAACGATTATGTAATTTTTAAAGTCAGTATTTATCATATTTAATCGCTTTTTCGCAGTGTTTCCCAACTGGTGACTGAGTTAGTCACTGAATTGGAGCGGGCGATTACGAATTTATTTTACGTTCTACAGACTTCAAAGGCATTCATGTTGAAGCGGGCGATACAGGGACGGCAGGAAGTACATTACGCTACAACGTTAGCAAGCCTCCATGCCTCCGACCGAGTGTCAAAGTGAAGTTTCGGACCTTATATAATTCACTCTATATCAAGCCCCGCGTGATCCCCGCCGCCGATCATGTTACGGCTGACAAGATCACCCTGATGACAGCTACTATCTACCCCCATAAACTCACCGGATGGATTTTCGCTTTTCAATGCTCATCATTTCCGGAATGTTATATGTATGTGCAGCTACCGCAGATCACAGTGAAAACAACCGAGGTGCGTACACTAAGGTTCACAGTATGCGTGAGACTTTATGATTGACTCATAACCTGTTCCTAGCTCCTGAACTCTGTACCTCTTCTATTGAAGCTTCCCCAATGCAATCACCAGATCAAAAAACTTGGATAAACACCGGTGACCAAGTACTTGTGCATGGGTGATCCAGGTGTTGCTTGTCAGTTGACAGCGGATAACTCAGAGAAGCCTTGAAGAACTTGCGATAATCTGATATGTAAAGTGCTTTCTGTCAGATGTAGGATGATCTAGCACTTGGGAGAAAAAGCGAGGAAGCGCAAGATGGAGATGGAAATCTGAGTTAGTGAAATCGGATAACGAGCAAAGATACCATCAGAGTTTGGCACGGACTGTCCGGTTTCGTCCTGGCTGTGGATGGTACCGTACCGTCACTAGCGCTCCAGTCCTGAAGTACGACCAGGACCGGCCGTTCTGGAGGCACCATGGACGGGGCGAACCGCGGGTGACCGTGGGTGAGCACGACTAACGTCACCACCGGTCACTCGAAGCCGGCGGTTTTTTACTACAGCTTATGGTGTTGTGCTTAGATAAGTCAGATGCATTGCACGATTTGAAGTCAGCTATATGAAATTTGTTGCAAAAACAAAAACTATACTGCTTCTTCTTCACCGACTAGAATGCATCCTTCCCGATCCTTCTCCTGTTAGTGATCGCTGTCTGTACAAAGATCGAGCTATATAATATACCGTATCAGATGGTGTTGCATGCATTAAGAAGGCTAACCATGCACAACGGCCAACGACATACCTGGCTAATACATGGTTCATGTCCTTCAATTGCCCCCCTTCAATATAAAAACAATCAGCATTCGACTCTGAGGAGTAGCGCACTCCATGTCTTGCGTCAGTAAATGCTATGGACCACGGATACTCTATCCTAATCCAGCGGGATCAGTTTCTGAAAATGGTACAACATGTTGGAAAAAACAGCAATTGCAAACTGCAGTAAAAAAATCATTATGACAGAGGCTGGACTTGTGCGACCTTATTTTTGACCAGGGACACGGGACACTACTAAAATGTCTATGGTAAACCGGCAGTCACGGGTACTTGAACGGCCTGGAAACTCTGGAATCTAATTACTTATTTATTTATTGAATCATACGCTGACCGAGGCTTAAAAGGCCCATGCAGGAAAAAACAAAAACTCTGGAATCCTCGAGAGAAACAGAGGGACGTAATAATTTAAAGCAGAGAATTTATTACATCTCGAGGGAAGTTTTCTAAGGAGTAAATACAGGTTGATGGCATTTCTGTGGTTCCTGCGGAGCATCTTGGTGATATTGGTTTGGTTTGTGGATAGCTTTCCCTATGGTGCATGGAATCCCTATAAAATTGATGCATAAATATTGCATAAATCCACTAATTTTCCACTAAATGTTAATCTGGATTTATTACTTGTCTACAACTTGATTTGGCATTTCCTAGAACCTATTTTATCCTCTGCATTTACAATCCATTTACAACTCCTTTTGTTCCTGTTCAAATGTCTTGTTACACATCATTTACAATTTGTGGTGTCATCATTGACGATTGATTTTGCCCCTGTTCACAAATCTTGTTTCAATCCTGTACATTGCCTTTTGTTACTGTTTGAGATTACTTTGGTCCCTGTTTACGATTACTTTTGCCATGGTTTACGACCTCTTTTATCACTGTTTATGACTTTTGTTGTGACCGTTAACAATCTGTTTTGTATTACAACGTCTTTTGCCACTTGTTACAACTTCTTTTGTGACTATTTACTCCACACCTGGCTTTTCGTATTGTCCCCTATGTGCTACAACACCATCTGGCATGTGGATTGAGTATTGTTCATGTTCATCGCTGAAAATAATATTGCAAAATCTGTGTAGCTTGATCTACAGGAAAGAATGAGCGAGAATGTCAACGTAGGCACAGTTGCTTCGATGCGCAGCGTTACTGGATTGTATCTAAGTGCTTGGTCCTCAGTGTACACACGGACATTGTTCCCAACCACGCTCAGACACATCCTTCCCAGCAAGCGATAGTGCTCGTTCCAAAGATAAAGCTACGAAGAGAATGAATCTCATCCTTGTACATTGCGGCTGACGCTACCTACCTTTCACAGTCCACCTACTTCATTGTGAATATGGGTATAGAGTCCGTCCATGCATTGGTTTGTCCGATAAATAATGCTTCCTTCGCTTGATAGATAACAGTGGATTTTCCAAAGATGCTGGGAAGTAAAGTAATCGATCACATGTCAAATAAAACTTGAGGCTCTCCTCCTCAGGTATTGGCATGAATACGTAACATAGTGAAAACAGATGAGGTTGTTGTCACGAACCGCTAGGGATATGCTTCTAGGAGGGATTGTAACCACAGCTGGGCTGTGGTTCGTGGGTGTGACGCTGGGGATGGCGTACGTCACGGTTAGGGTTTAAGCGAAGAGGAGGAGCTAGGGCTAGGCGAGAGGAGTTAGGGTTAAGCGAGGGACAAGGGGGTAAGTGCGGGGAAGAACGAGGAGGGTTTCCTCGAGGTTTGGAATATGTTTTGTTTATGTTTGTATTGTGTTTTGCTTATGTTTTGTAGTCTGTTTTGCTTATGTTTTGTATTATGTTTTGGTTTATGTTTGTATAGTGTTTTAGTTAGGTTTTGGGAGTCACGGCGAAGCGAAGGGTGTCTCATGATGGATGGAATATCTGCGGGACAGATAAGTTGGGAAATCACATGAGCACAGGGACAAAGGTATATAAGGGGACATTTGTATTTCATTAGTCTAGTACGCAATCAATTATCTATCTACACAATCCTATCTACACACTGCAGTTCTATGATCTAAACCGTGACCGCAAACCCAGCCCATCCCAACATACTTGCCCATCCCGAATACCCACCTATCCTCCCATCCAGATCCCCATCCAACGATTCTATCAGAGGCAACGCCGCAGGGACATCCTGTGTACAAGGTAAGTACTGCCTGAGCCCGTGACTAACTCACCTAGGAGTCCAGAGCCGAACCCGATTGCATAGCAATCCGACGGTTGTATCGCCTGTCGACCGTGTGTAGCCGGATTCTGACAGTTGTCAATGCTAGAGAAAATGGTGGGTGGATATTGTGTCTTTTATGGACTTTCGGCTGCAACTTTGCCTGGCCATCAAAGATGGATAATGTCACAACGCTCCCGTGACATGCTTCTGGCCTCCGCCGTCACCACTGCAGGGCTATGGGTTGTTGCCATGACCCTAGCAACCTGCTACGCAATAATGAGGTAATAGGGGTAGGGCAAGGGGCTGGGCCCCTTGCCGGGAACTTCCATAGGTTAGGTAGTATTTGTCATTAGTATTATTTTAGGTATCACGGCGGTTAGGCAAATGTTAGAATCTTTTGTATGTATTTGTCACGAACCGCTAGGGATATGCTTCTGGGAGGGATTGTAACCACAGCTGGGCTGTGGTTCGTGGGTGTGACGCTGGGGATGGCGTACGTCACAGTTAGGGTTTAAGCGAAGAGGTGGTGCTAGGGCTAGGCGAGAGGAGTTAGGGTTAAGCGAGGGACAAGGGGGTAAGTGCGGGGTGGAACGAGGAGGGTTTCCTCGAGGTTTGGAATATGTTTTGCTTATGTGTTGTATTGTATTTTGCTTATGTTTTGTATTATGTTTTGGTTATGTTTTGTATTATGTTTTGGTTTATGTTTGTATTGTGTTTTAGTTAGGTTTTGGGAGTCACGGTGGAGCGAAGGGTGTCTCATGATGGATGGAATATCTGCGGGTCAGATAAGTTGGGAAATCACATGAGCACAGGGACAAAGGTATATAAGGGGACATTTGTATTTCATTAGTCTAGTACGCAATCAATTATCTATTTACACAATCCTATCTACACACTGCAGTTCTATCATCTAAACCGTGACCGCAAACCCAGCCCATCCCAACATACTTACCCATCCCGAATACCCACCTATCCCCCCACCCAGATCCCCATCCGACGATTCCATCAGAGGCAACGCTGCAGGGATATCCTGTGTACAAGGTAAGTACTGCCTGAGCCCGTGACTAACTCACCTAGAAGTCCAGAGCCGAACCCGATTGCATAGCAATCCGACGGTTGTATCGCCTGTCGGCCGTGTGTAGCCGGATTTTGACATTTGATTGCGTCCTCCGAACGACACCCGATACAACTAAGGAAGCACGAAGGGCTTCAACCACAACTAAGAAAAATAAGAAACAACCAATACCGTGGATCCGTTGCGATTGCAGGAGCTGAGCGAGGTTATCGAAAGGGAAGCCACCGGTCCAGCGAGCCCAGTAACCCCCGAACACCGATCCCGCCCACAGACTCCGGATTCACCGGGACCAGCACAGATCCCCGAGGACATAGCCTCCATAATGGCCTCTCAACAGGGAACGAGCGGTATGAGGCCACCCTCGGTCGTGATGACCCAGGAGCAGCTTCAACAACTGTTCCAACAACTCACCTATCGACCCTCTCCGACCAGTAATCCCAAGGTCGAGGATCCCGAACTCTATCACGGCGAGAGGACGAAGCTTCGGGCTTTCCTAACTCAGTGCGAGCTGAAGTTCAACTGTGAACCGAACAGGTTCGACAGTGATATTAAAAAGGTTAATTACGCCAGTTCGCGGTGCCGGGGAAATGCGTGGTCATGGATTGAACCCTCCATCGAGAGGGGGAGGAGCACGTACACCACCTGGGAGGCATTCAAGACTGCCGTCTCGAGAGCATTTGGAGAGGCGGATTCAAGGGAAGTAGCGAGGAGGAAATTCAAAAATGTCCGTCAGGGAAATCGGTCCGCCGCAGCGTATTGGGCCGAGTTCCAGAGAATAATCGCGGACCTGCGTTACAACGACGAAATCTACATTGATCAGTTCAGCGATGGACTTCATGTGGACGTACAAAGGCAACTCGCCATCCTCGAGACCCGTCCGACGAAGATAATCGATTTCGCAAACAAAGCAATTGCATTGGACAACCGGCTGTTCAATGTCCGGACCCTGCGAAACCGATTCGAACCTCAGTACCAGAATTTCCATCCGAGGAACGGCCACCAGGGATCGACCTTCTCGGAACCCGAGCCGATGGAACTGGATGCCACTCGGAGGGGCAGGCCTAGGGATAGGACCGAGGAAGAGAAACGACGAAAAAACAACGAGTGTTTCAACTGCGGGAAAACGGGCCACTATGCCGCCAAATGCCCCCACAAGAAACCAATGGGGGAACGACGAACGTACCGGGCGGCAGAAGCCAACATCGACGAGGAACAAGTCGAAGAAAGAGCGGGAAAAGAGGATCCCCAGGAGTAAAAAAACAAGGTGGACTTCTGGGGACGAAGAGTTCCGCCGAACCAGACAATCCGGAACCAGCCTACATGATATCGAGCGTAGGGCCATACCGGCGAGATGAAAAGATCATATTGAAAGTAGTAATAAAAGCAAAAGATAATCGAGAACACACCACGACGGCCACGGTGGACTGTGGAGCGACGGAGAACTTCATCGATAAGGAATATGCGGAAAAGGTGGGGATTCCGTTGAAAAAGAAGGACGTCCCACGAAGGGTGTTGGCAGTGGACGGACGAGAGATAGCGAGTGGACCAGTCACCCACGAAGCTATGGTAAGATTACAGATCAACAACCATCAGGAGGATATTCGGCTGCATTGTATCACGATTGGAAACTCACCTATCATTGTGGGACTTCCATGGCTCCGAACGCACAACCCCAGTATCGACAGGAACGAGGGAAGAGTTACGTTCGACTCGGCGCGTTGCGCTAAGAGGTGCCTAGGGACCTCGACCTCACCTCACGCGACCACGGTAACGGAAAACGACGCTATTCAGCAATATCGACTGGACACTGCGCAGGCCGCAGCCAGGGAAGAAAGAATATGCGAAGCAAGTTGGGAAGGAAGGAAGGAAACCTGGGGAAGTAGAACGAGGAAAAAGGAACAAGAAGCGGCGCCGTGGCGAAGAAGGATCGGAAAGGACCAGGAAAGAGAGGGGGAAGAGGAGCAACAAGGAAGGGTCCAAGTCGGGGCACAAGATGATCTCCTTCGAAGGGAGTTCGAGGAGGACATGGGAAAGGACGAAGAAGAAGAGGAGCCACAAGGAACCTGGGAAGACGGACAAGGTGATCCTCTTCAAATAAGGGTCGAGAAGGACCAGGAGGAGGAGGAACGAAAAGAGATCGAAGGTAGCGAACAAAACGATCCTTTTCGAATGCAGACGGAGGAAAAGGACGGGAAAAAGGAGGAATGGAAAGAGTCCCGGGATGCTGCACAAAACGATCCTTTTCGAATGCAGCCCGAAGGGAAAGAAGAAAAGGAGGAACGGAAACGGACCCGGGGAACTGCACAGAACGACCCTTTTCGAATGCAGCCCGAGGAAGGGGAAGAAATAAAGGAGGAACGGAAACGGATCCGGGATGGTGCAGAAAAGGATCCTTTTCGAATGCAGGCCGATGGAAACGAGGAAGATGGGGAAGCTGAGGAGGAATCGGAAGGAAACTTTGACTGGATCGCTTACGCCGCCATGGGATCGCTACAGGATGAGCAGTATGGCTCCGTTCGGGAACCCGTATCCCAGGGTTCAGCCAAACAGCAGGAACCGACCCCGCGTTCGGCTGGTGACATTGTTCCGGTCGAATATCACGACTTCTTGCATGTATTCGATAAGGAAGAAGTGTCGGGACGACCCCCACACCGCCATCACGACCATCGGATTCCGTTGGTGAAGGGAGGGGTTCCACCATTCGAACCCCTTCGAGCATTGGACGAGGGAAGGTTGAAAACGTTAAGAGAATACTTGGACACGAGCCTGGAGAAGGGATGGATACGCCGCTCGACATCACCGCCGGGGGCCCCGATTCATTTTGTGAAAAAGAAGGATGGCACACTAAGACTCTGTGTGGATTATCGGGGGCTTAACGAGATCACAGTGAAAGATAGAACACCTCTCCCGTTGATAGGGGAAGCATTGGATCGACTATCCAACGCAAAGATATACACGAAACTCGACGTACGGGACGCCTATCATAACCTGCGGATCGCAAAGGGGGACGAATGGAAGACCGCTTTTCGGACGAAATACGGTCTTTTTGAATATTTGGTCATGCCATTCGGTCTTACCAACGCTCCAGCATCCTTTCAGAGGTGGATGAACGAGGTCCTCAGCGACTATCTAGACATCTTCTGTCTGGCATACCTCGACGACATCCTCATCTACTCGGATGATCTGCAGCAACACCAACAACATGTGAGAAAGGTTTTGGAACGGGTGGATAAGGTAAAGTTGAGGCTCAAGGCCTCAAAATGCGAGTTTCACACCACGGAGACGGAGTACTTGGGATATATCATCTCACCAACGGGGATAAGGATGGATCCGGAGAAGGTAAGAGCAGTCGCAGAATGGAGGGAACCGACAAACGTAAAGGGAATCCAGAGTTTCATAGGGTTCGCCAACTTCTATAGGAGGTTTATCCGGGATTTTAGCAAGATTACGGCGCCTCTTACAAAACTGACGAGGAAGGATGTAACATGGAAATGGGACGACGCGGCTAAATCAGCATTCGAACAGCTGAAACGGGCAATGATTTCTGAACCTATCCTACGACATTTTGACCCCACAAAACCCTTAACCCTGGAGACAGATGCGTCGGATTACGCCATCGGAGCAGTCTGCTCGCAGCCGGACGACCAAGGCATCCTACATCCCTTGGGATATTTCTCGCGCAAACTGAAGGACCCGGAATTAAATTACGATATACACGATAAAGAACTCCTCGCCATAGTTGAAGGGCTAAATAAATGGGGTACCTACTGCAAGAATACTCGACACAAGATTACTATATTGACGGACCATAAAAATTTGGAATATTGGACTACAAAAAAAGACCTAAACCTACGGCAGGCAAGGTGGGCGGAAATGTTGGCGAATTACGACTTCGCAATAACGTACCGACCCGGCAAACTGGCGGGAAAGCCCGACATCCTATCGAGAGAATCAGGAGATTCTCCTTGGGAAGGGGAGCTGAAACACAGGCAGAACAGGGAACGAGTTCTTTTGCCGCCGCAGACCTTCTGGATCATCTCTGCCGAGGTCATGGAAATACAGGTCGACGAGGAATTGTTAAAAGAAATACAACAGAAAACAAGGGAGGATCAGGAGATACAGGAGATATTAAGGAAATTACGAACTGGGGAGAAGATAGACCGGAAGGTGGCATTGGGACTTTGCGAAGAACGAGAGGGGCTGTTGCTGTATGAGGGGTTGATATGGGTACCAGACGACCACGAGTTGCGGCTACGGCTCCTACATGACCACCATGATGCACTCGTTGCGGGACACCCAGGGCGGGCGAGGACCTTGGAGCTAATCGGTAGGAATTATTATTGGCCTCAGCAACGCCAATATGTCAACCGATACGTAGACCACTGCGATACCTGCAAGAGGATTAAGCCAGTTAGGCACGCTCCTTTCGGGCTCCTGAAGCCCTTACAGCCACCATCGAGGCCGTGGGATTCGGTGTCCATGGATTTTATCACTGGACTGCCGTCAAGAGGAGGAAACAACGCCCTATGGGTAATTGTGGATCGGTTCACGAAGATGGCTCACTTCGTGGCCTGTGCGGATACGATGGGGCCGAAGGAACTGGCGGATGGATTCCTCAGGCATGTGGTCAGGGCCCACGGACTTCCTAACGATATCGTCTCCGACGGCGGGTCTCTATTCACCTCGACGTTTTGGAAGCGAGTGATGGGGGCAATGGGGACGTCAAGGAAGCTCAGCACCGCATTCCACCCCGAGACCGACGGACAGACCGAACACACGAACGCCACCCTCGAACAGTACCTGCGGGCGTACTGCAATTACCAGCAGGACGACTGGGAAAAGCTACTCCCAATGGCGGAGTTTTGCTATAACAACACTCAATCCGAGACAACAAAGGTAACCCCCTTTTTCGCGAATTATGGGTATCACCCGCGGTTCGCACCCAGCCTAGGAAAAATAGAAGGAGGATTCCCGGAGGTGGCGGAATACGTCTCAGCCCTCACCAACCTCCACCGGGAACTACAGGCAGAAATCGGATATGCACAGGCTGCCCAGGCAGAACAGGCAAATCGGAAGAGACACCCGGATCCCGTACTCAGGGAGGGGGATAGGGTGTGGTTGCGGAGGAAAAACGTGAAGACAACTCGCCCATCCAGCAAGTTGGATTACAAGCTGATGGGACCATACACCATCCTCGAGCGAGTGGGGACAAGAGCGTATAAATTGGATCTCCCCGCCAGTGTGAAAATACACCCCGTATTCCAGAGCTCATTGCTCGAGCTGGCTCAACCCACCCTTACACCGATCCCCGGGCACGTCCAACCTCCTCCCCCACCAATTGTTATTGAGGACGAAGAGGAATGGGAAGTAGAGGAGATAGTTGATTCCCGCTATCATCGAAACCGACTCCAGTATCGTGTACGTTGGACGGGATTCCCTGAGCCCGACCGAACTTGGTACCCATCGGAGAACTTCACGAATTCCCCAGACGCTATCCGACGATTTCACACAACCTACCCAAGAAAACCGGCCCCAAGGTTGTAAAAACCATGGCTAGCCCCATCAACCCCGAGAACGACCAACAATCCGGCGGCTGGTACCGCCAGGATGCCCCATCACCGACAACCACGTATCCCCCACACGATGCCCAACACTGGACCTTTTGTTACGACGACTACTGCGCCACAGATCGACAATCGAAAGAAAACTACCACTATTTTCCAACCGCTGGGCGGAAAGGAACCAACGAATGCAACTGCGGACGGACGCACGATCCCGAGTTAGAGGCT